>CM070578.1:17382500-17982500 GCA_036346355.1 Rhipidocladum racemiflorum | reverse complement strand
CTTTTCACATGCCAACGGATGAGGTTCAGGAGGAAACACAGATGTGTGTCTAAAAGCTGGGAAAGCAAATGTGAAATAGAAGGAAATGTCACATCCAATAAGAAAATAGTGAAAAATAAAATAAGCAGGATATAAAAAGAATAAAAAATGCTTTATCAAACTGAGTCTAGAGGTTGCACGGTGGATATTTTAAGAGGAACATCATACAAAAGACGCATATTTGCTTAGCTAAAGTATCAAAGGCTTGAACAAAGCTCCAGAAGATGAGGTGGATCTGCATAGTTCCAATTAAGCCCACAACCAAGGACATGTAAAGCACCGGATAGAAAGCTCGAAACTTACCTTGGCCTCCAACCAGGAGGCAAAAGTCAAGCCGATCAACAACATGAATCAAATCTTCCTTTTGCAATGACAAATGCTTCGTAAGCACATAATCAGCAATTCTTTTGATAATTGTGTGTTTCTCCCAAGACTCGAATCCCACACTGCGGTTTAGAAAACAACATCCATTAAGAATGTATTTATTCAATTTATGTATGCTCTTCACGATCAATGAATAAAAATACAATGCAACGATTACATGCTTTCGCAATAGTTCCATCTTTAAATCTCCTAAGTTCACCTTTCTTTCCCCAAACTTTCCTAAATTTAACAACCTTGGGATACAAGAGCAATGCATATGAGCGTTTTAGATTGCAATAATTGTTGTCGATCAATGTTTCATAATCTATTAAAGGAAAAATACCTCCTCACGATTCTCGTGGTTTGGACCAATGTCGACAAGGCGAAAACTCTTTTCCAATGAGCTAAGCATTATGCCAACAAGCGGATTGCTACCAAATTACGAGAAACCCTATAAAGGTGTATTTGTCCTGGATTGAAATGCAAAGAAAAGTGGTTATTTATACTTATGTTACATACATCTATTATATTCCATTGAGAAGGAGTGCTTCTCCACAGACGCGGATCATCTTTGTTACATCGTAAGTCCTTGTTGCGACAAGAATTTGAACATCTTTTTCAAGTACTCTCCAAGATTCATCATCCAAGCATAAGCTTAATGCAGTAACTTTAGAGTTCCCCCTTAAGTTTATCCTGACAGTGACAGCAAGTAATATCAAGTGAGAACTTGATCAACTTCTTAGCTTCCATCTTTGTTTAGGATTGGATAGTTAATCGTATTTCACAACTTACAAGCTGATGGAAAAGTCTCCAATCTGGGAATCGAATGGTACAGACAAGATGCAAATGAACAGAAAAGCGATCTTTAGCATTCCAGTACACCTTAGCAGCCTTTTCCAATTCTTGAAGAAATTTCCAATTGTCGTGACCCTACAAAACATAACATTAGGCACGCTTCAATATTAAACTATCAAATCAACACTAAGGAACACTTATTTTTTCTGACAACTCAAACAAATATAGTAATTCTCGGTATTAAAGACCCAACTTATGCGTCGGTCCCAAAGATATTTTTGACCTTTTAGTTGTTCCTTGTATACTAACACGGATAAATTTTGCACAATAAGAGAAATGTCGACTGGCGACTAACGACGAGGAACCAGGGTCTCACCCACAACCGAATTGGCGAGCCTGGCGTGCATCTAGTCACAAGCAGGAGCCAGCGTCATGTTCTTCCACATGTCGCATCATTCAAGCCGAATCGGCGGCGAGTGCAGCCTGCTCACTCCACGGCTTCAACTGCGTTATCGGCCACCCTCATATCCACCATCCTCTCAATGAGCCAAAGCGGATGCTTCACATTCAAGACAGCGGAATGCGAGTTCACCTCTGTATCGCCTCACGCCAAATCGTCCACCGCGACCCTGAAGTCGGTGGCGTATTTCCCCATGAGCTCCTTGGCGGTCTCCACCGCGATAGAAATGCCTCGTCCGAGCACCTTGTGCACTTGATCACGGGAGGGTAATCCTTGAGGAGCATCGCGACGAACGCCTTAGTGGAGGCCGAGGGTGGCCATGGATGGCGGAGTGGATCAAGCCGTGCAACATCGCCTTGGAGGGCGACTGGCGGCCTCGCCGCCGCGGAGGGCGGGCGGCAGAAGAGACCCTGGCGAAGAGGAGGGCGGCCTCATCGTCGGGAGGAGAGGCGCGAGGTCGAGGACGCGGCCTCCTCCTCTCGAACCAGGCATGGCCTCGAGGAAGCGGATACACGCCTCGACGCAGCGTCGAAGAGGAGTTGTAGCGACGGGAGGAGGTCGAGGCGTCGGCGAGGCGGATGGTGCCGGCGAAGTCAAGCGTGTGGAGGAGGCGGAGGACCTCGATGTGTGCGTGGAAAGGGCGAGCAGGAGAGCGAAGGGACACGGAGAGGAGAGGCGGCCGTAGGGAGGAGGAGGCGACGGAGTAGGGCACGGCCCTCGTTGATCTCCTTGACCCAGCCCTGCCGACCTTCCTTCCCGATCGATCTCCACCGTCCCACCGTCACGTTCTTGATCGAGTGCTTGTCGAAGTACTCCGACGCCGGATCCCCCACCCTACGTCGCCGTCCGGCCACTGGTCCTCCTCCTCCACCACCGCTTCTGCTCCTCTTCCTCCCGGGATCCCTCGTTCCTCCTCATCGGACAACCGCTCCTCCTCACCTTTCAGCGCGTGGCGGCGAGGTCATCCGCGAGGGCGCGCGAGGCGAGAAGCACGGGCGGCGAGGTCGTCGCGAAGCGGCGGCGGGCCGAGGTGAGCCTTGAGCAGTCGGCCGCGCCAGCGGCGAGGAGGAAAGCGGCCATGGCCTTGGCGGCGCGAGTGTAGCGCCTGAATTAGGCGTGCAAGATAGACGGTAAGCGGATTAGCGCGATAAGCGCGATTAGGGCGACGATTGGGCCCACGTCTGACAGTGCCGCAGGCGGGAGGAAAGTATCGGTAATTTGGTCCATCGATTTGATAATGAGAACATCTTAGCGCTTGATTTTGAGGAAGTAGGATTTATGTGTGCACGTGCTAGGGTGAACAAAGCAAAGTACCCTCTGTGGGGGCAGAACAGTGTGTGGATGTAGAAAAGAATTAACTGGTGAATTATAAAGGGGTATAGATACATGCTCCTTCTCATTCATCCCAACCAAACGCACCGATGATTCCATACACTCGAACAACAAACACATATATCATAACCTATGCTAGATTCAGGGTTTCAAATTTCGTTTTGGATTAAATCTTGTCACCTATCGAAATCCGAAATTTCGTCGAGATCTCGTTATTTCGGAAGAAATCCAAACGAAATACAAAAATCAAAATTTAAATCCGGTCAAGTTTTAATCAAATCTCGGTCCATTTCACCGAGATTCAACGAGATCTCGGACTTTGAATTTTTTAGGGTTTTTTCAATTTTGCTGGAATTATGATCTACCGACTGTCCCACATGGGAAACGACGCGAATAATCCAATCCGGTCAAATCCAATCAAAAAACCGAGATTTTGCCGAAATTCTAGGGCACTGTAGCACTTTTAAATTTTTTTTTAGGGTTTTTTAATTTCGCCGGGATTATAGAACTCGGGGGGGAGTGGTCCGAAATCCGAAATTTCGCGGGATTTTGGCGGGATTTTGAACCCTGTGCTAGATCATCCCATACATGTTTCTCCTTATTTACCCAACCAGCCAGGCACACCCTAATTACTTCCTTTGTTCTTTTTTTAAGTTATCCTTTTGAACACTGCAATACACACCTTTTGACAACTAACTTTTATAATTATATCTTAGTAAAAATATTAAAAAATATAATATTGTGAAATAATTTTTATGACAATTTTAGTATCATTTTCACGTCCTAAAAATCAAATACTTTTGCATATATTAGCGCTCAAAGTTTTTTTTTTTTGAATATTGGCCAGGAGCTCTGGCATTGCTGTAAAGAAGGAGAGAAACAACAGGCGGGCTACAAACGCGCGCGCACACACACGCACCCCACACACACCCCCGCCTCCACACACGCGCGCTCACGTCGAACTGCGCTCGAACGCGGGCGGGCTGGGCGAGCGCTGCTTGACCCAGCCAATTGAGCCGAGGCTCGACCGCTAGCGCTCAAAGTTTTAATATGTTGGGTTTACGTATTTTGAAACATCTAGAAAAGAACAGAGGAGCAACACCAAAGCCTCTCAAAAAGGAAAAAATTTGATAAAATGCCACTCCTAACAAGTGGCTTCGCTAAAAATGCCACTCCGCTGTCGTTGACATGTGGGACCATCAGTGTCTATGACAGTGGACCAGAGTGGCATTTTAGCGGTGCCACTTATTGAAAGTGGCATATACGCCAATCTCCCGGAGCTGGGCCTCGGACCAGTGGGACCTTGGCTCGAGGCCCAGCCCAAATAGCAAAGCAAAAACATCAGTATTTTTAATTGGGCCCGAGACCGTTTCAGTCAGCCCACACATGAGGCAACCCTAGCCATTCGGCTCCGGTGCTCAGCGTCATCTCCCCAGACCCCAGAGGCGTTGTCTCCCCATTAATTGTCTAAAAGAACCTCAAACGATCTAAGGGAACAAAAAGGATACCATATAAAATGTCTGTTAACATTACATTTGGGTATTCCGTTTGATCTTCCAAACTGCAACAACTAACTATAGTTTGACTCTTTTCTATAGTATAGAAACAAAAGGATAATAACATAGAAAACAACTAACTGCAACAACTAATGCTACAATTTGCCAGTTTATTAGCAAACCATTTTCCCCCCCGTAAGTACGACAGGGGAACAAGGGGTTAATGAACGCGCAGGTGAGCCGAGGAGCAGAGGGCGGTCTCGAAATTTTCGGTTCGAAACCATTTCAACCCGGTGGGCGCAAATGGGCCGTGACTCCGTGAGGCTGTGATTCCGTTAATTGTTTCATCAATCAGACCGTCAGACCCTCTCCCAAAAACGCCGCCGCCGTCCTTCTCCGCCCACGCCGACCCCGCCGTCCTCTCCTTGGATTACGGCCGCTTCCATCTTTCCCCTCCCCGGAACATGTAAGCGCTTACACTTGCACCGTTACTTGCAGTTGTAGATTCCATCACAAACTTACAGTCAAATGTAGATAGTAAACAAATTTAGATATCAACCAAATTTGAAGAAAACATCTGCATATTTAGACAGCAATCAAAGCACTAGCAGACATCAAGAGTTGGATTCATGCACATCTAACTATCTAACTTCTTTTTTTTTTTCAAACAGGATGTGACACAAATAAACATTTCAAGTACTACAGTGGCACAATGTAGATAAATACCAGATAAAATGGATCAACATTCGATCAATCATGGCTGGTAAGTGATAAGTTTTGGTCATAAGAATACAATGTTTTATGCTTAACCAAGATAACACCTACACAGCCTCACAATTGACATCAATGGATAGCAGTCATAGCACATATATTCATTGTTTCATAGTTCCTAGTTTCTACGTTATGCCTCTAGCCATCCAGATCTAGGTATTCACATAACAATGCACGGAACAAAGGCCAATCGCTTACCTTCGGCTCCTATCCAGCTAGAAGCCACAAACAAAGGCGCCGGGAGGACGACCGAGGGCGGCGCCGGTGGGGGGCCACTGGATACGGCGGTGCACCGGGAGGCGACTGCAGAGAGCGCATCGGGAGGATGTCCGAGGGAGCAACCGGGGGGAAGACGAGGGCGGCGCCGGGGAGGAAGGCTGAGGGCGACGCCAGTGGGGTGGGCGACTGGAGATGGCGGCACACCGGGAGCGACTGCAGAGGGCGCGCCAGGAGGACGGCTGAGGGAGCCGCCGGTGGGAAGACGAGGGCGAAACCGCGGAGGAAGGCCAAGGGCGGAACCGGGGAGATGGGCTAGGGCGGCGCGCCGAGGTGGAGAGGAACTAGATGTGGATTGCCATCAGGAGTTCAGGGCTCTGGTAGTCTGGTGTAGTGGTGTACCGCACGGTCGCACGGAGGCATCGGCTCACGGTCACAGGGTGATATACCATAATTGTCACGACGACGCGGCGAGCGTGGAGCGTCCGGACGTCTAAACGTCGATTAGACGATAAAATAATAAATAATATTTTATATGATATAGAATTAACTAAATGTATCTTATATAGAAGAAAATTAAATCAATTGATGATTTGCCCTCACTTACATGTGCCATTGATCATTTACCTCATGATATCTCACTGACATGCAGACCCTAAGGTCACATATCAGTGAGATATATAGGGCAAACGATCAATTGCACCATTAAAAAGAGGGCAAATCATCAAATCTCCCAAGAAAATTAGAGATAACAAGCAAGCAAATAAGTAGATCCAAATAGGATAACGAAAGATACAACTAGGGGTGCAAACGGAGCGGATAATTCCCGACCGACCGTCCGTCCGTATAAATTCGGATAATGATTTCGGATATCCGGGTTTTTTTTTTCCGGATATCGGATTCGGATAGTTTTTTTGGATACGAAATAAAAGTATCCGTCGGATTCGGATATATCTGGAATTTTATTCGGATATATCCGATTAATATCCGAACGCCTGACTCCTCGTCTGTAGGGAAGAAAACGGATCAGATAGTTTCCGACTGATCCGGATAATTTTCGGATCGCGATTCTTTCGGATCGGATATTTTTCGGATAGTATTGGATCGGATACGGATACGGATACGGATTCGATAGCTCACTATCCGTCGGATACGGATATCCGAATATACATGTGGGCTGGGCCAAGCTACTCTTTTGGCCCAACAAGGTTTCTAAATTTTAAAATCATTTTCTAATTTAATTAATCCATAAATCAAATTTAAATTATTAAAATTAGCAAACTAGCTCAAAAAATACAAATTTTTTTGAAAAAATTCCTAACATGGTCTATAATTTTTAAAAAATATTTTCAAGATCTTATCAAATATTAAAATTTCTAAAAAATTCAAAAAAAAAATGTTGTCCGTGATAGAAAAATATTTTAAATAAGTAGCTAAAAATGCATAAAAACTCATAAATACATAATTAATTATTTTAAACATAATTTAATAAAGAATACAAATCTTGGGTCATTACATGTAAGTGTTATATATGTTTTCTAGAGATATGGTAGTTAAGTATTATCAAACTTTTATTGTATTCTATGTTTGCTTCCATTTGTATCTTTCAGTAAGGATCATCTTTACATGTAGATTGATCTACATGTATGATGAACTAACCATATGTGCGTGATGAACTAAGTCGTACATAATTTGGTTTGCGACATGGTATCTACCTATTGTCTAAGTGAATGAAAATGCGTATATTGTTTAATTTTTAATAATGTTCTGATCAAATTAAGTATTTGTGTTTTTGTTGATTTTTTATGTATAATCTAAGGGGCTATCATGTTCCGATAAATATTCGTAACCGTATTCGATTCGTATTCGATCCGTATCTATATTCGGCATTATCCGTATTCATATTCGTATCCGGACTATCCGTATCCGTATCCGTATCCGCATCCGAGAAAAAAATATGAAAACAAATATGGTAGAACCATTATCCGTCCGTATCCAATCTGTTTTCACCCCTACTCGTCTGATACTTTGATCAATCGGGATTTTTTTATTTAATATATATTTTAAATCTTTTTTTCAAAACTAATCGACGGAAACAAAATAATGCAAGAATATACTTCGATCACCCATACAGGGGGCGATCGCCCCAATATGAGGCGATAGGACCTGTATGTAAAAAATGCACTTGTGAAAATGGACACATGAAGGAGTGGATTCATTAATATTTTTTGCATCCAAGTACCTATCGCCCTAATATGGGGCGATCGCCCCATGTATGAGCGACGGGGGCCTATTTTTGCAATTTTTTTGTTTTCGTCGATTAGTTTTGAATTTTTTTTTAAAATGAATATTAAATAAAAATAAATTCGAGCTATCGGTCTGACTCCAAAGTCCAAATTCCCCCAGGCCCTAGCCCACCTGAGTGAGTCCGGCTCCTCAGTCCCCACTCACATTCTGCGCTAGGTCAAGCACCCAGCCGCGCCGCCTCCGTCCGGCGCCGCCTCCGTCCGGCGCCGCCTCCATCCGGCGTAGCCGGCCGCACGCCTCCTCCTCCAGCGCCGCCTCCCCTCACGCCTCCTCCTCCCGCGCCGCCTCCCCTCACGCCTCCTCCTCCCGCGCCGCCTCCTCCCGCGCCGCCTCCATCCTGCGTCGCCGCACGCGGCCTCCTCTCGCGACGCCTCCGTCGCTTCCTCGTTACCGTCGCTTCCTCGCCTCCCACCTCCCGGACTGCTCTGTTCGACTGCTGCGCCGAGGAAATCTATGTCGACTTTAACATCTCCCTGCCCAAACCCTAGCCCATCAATCCCCAGATTCAACGAACCCTAACTTATCTCCTGGTATGTGAAGTTGATTGTTCTTTCTTTATTTTGAGCAGAAAGTTTGGAAAGTGTCTTGTGAATTGTGATGTGTGAAATAGAGGTAGATGTAATGCTATTAATTTGCAAATACCGGAGGACTTCGGGTTAATCAGACTGATGTGTGTGTTTGATCTGTAGATTAGTTCTTGTTGGTGTAGGGATGCTTGTACTTGCCATGAATGTTGGGTATGTCAAACGTTTCCTGTGAATGCTTGTGTTGGTTTCTTGCACGGTCAATTGCTGGATGTCACTGCAAGTTTGTTGCGGTTTCTTTCATGGTTTACTAATGGTTCGGTTAATTCTTATTTAGAGAAGGGGATCAAGAGGTGGTGATCACAGCAAGACTGTACATGTCGCTGCTACAAACAGGAGGCCCAGGTTAGTGCTTCTTCTAACACTGTACTACTTCTACCTATTTATTTATTGTAAATCTTTATTTACTGTGGTAAACAATATGCAGCTTGTGAATCTTTATGTACTATGGACCTATGGTTGTGGATTGATGATGTTTGCTATATATGGATCATGACATCTGTTCTTTTGGATGCGTTTATTTATTTATTATATGTTTCAAACTAATGTTTTGCAGTGTTGGTGTTGAACAGTTATATTATTGTAATTTACTAATTTCCTTGTAAAACTATCAACTTGATACAGAGTTTATGATTGAAAGAGTAACACATTAGATCATGTGCATGAAATTAGAACAGATAAATTCTTCCGGATGCTCTAATTTTATCCTATAGAAAATTGATGTCAATATATATCAATAATTGGTACTCCTAGCAATTAGATTCTGGTTTATAGTTCGTAAGTGTATATTTTTGCTCAAGTATTGTGTATCTTGTATACTACAATTTTTGCTCAAGTGTTGTGTATGTTGCATAAAGTACCCTATTATGGTACTACAATATGCTGGTACACTTTATAGATGTATACTAGAATTTAATTGCCAGATTTTGAGTACTTACAAAATGATGGTATAGTTATATTTGTCGGTCGCTGATGTAGTTGCATTTTGGATATAATATGGTTGATTGATCTTAATATGTGTGATATATATAGTTTATGCTTTTACGCATTATCCGAGTAAATATTCGTGACCGAAACTAACCATATTCGGAACGATCTGTATTCGCTCCATATTCGTGACCGAGATAGTCCGTATTTATATTCGAATCCGTTACTGTCCGTATCCGACTCCGATTCCGAGAAAAAATATGGAATAGGATACGGGATGAGCGAAATCCATCTATATCTGCTCCGTTTGCGCCCCTAGATACAACTAGCAGTAGAGATCCAAAATCGGGATTCTACTACTACTACTACTGTACTACTATTAAGTACTGTATTACTAGGTACTACTACAACTTCCTGTACTGCACTACTACTATTACTTCTACAGTACTACTACTGTTGCGATACTACTAAGCTACCCCCTGAGTTCCCCCCTCGAGCCCAACACCCCTGCCCCACCCCCCCACGCCGACGGCTTCGCCCCCCCGATTCCTTCGGCTCAGCTTGAGCCCGACACCTTCGCCCCGGACGTCGACGGCTCCACCCGAGCCCGACGCCTCCGCACCGGACACCCCCGCCTCTACCCAAGCCCAACGCCTCCGCTCGAGCCCGACTGGGGTTCTTCTTCCCCGACCTCGACACCTCCGTCCGAGCTCCCTCTCCTCTATTGCCTCCCCCAATCGAGCTTCCCCCTCCCTTGGCGCAGAGGAGCGGCGTCGGCGACAAAGCAGAGCAAAGGAGCGGCGGCGGACTGCCTCTGCGCCTTTGCAGCCGCCTCAGGCATGCCTCCAGTTGAGGCGGCCGGTCCTGGCATCTGCAGCCGGCCGCTGGGATGCCTGCGCGTCGACTAGGAGACGCCGGGACAACATAGTGATATACTGATATGGATCAGGACTAGAATCTGAACGAGTTAGGCAGTTGATGCACTGGACCGGATATCCGAATCATTCTTCACCGAATAATCCGAATCCGTATCCGCCGGATAGTGTGCTACCAAATCCGTATCCGTATCCGACAAAAAAATACATATCCGTATCCAATCCGACACTATCCGAAAAATATTCGATCCGAACAGAATCTGTATCTGAAATTATCTGGATTGGTCGGAAACTATCTGATCCGTTTTCACCCCTAGTAACATGTCTTTATCGTTGTTGTAATGTGCTCAATGTTAAAGTTTAGGTTGCGTTACCTATGTCTCCCGTTCGAGGGTACTTCTTAATAAATTTGCTAACATGGCATAATTTTTTTGACAGTTTAGGAATATATGGTTAGGGTGAATTTTAAGTCGTTGTACAATTCCAGAAATTTTTTTGGAGTTTACTAGTTTTTCGCCGTTACGGTGATTTACTGTTATTGTTGATGATCTTGAAATATAAAATGCCATCACCATTCGGTTGATTGAAGCAGGTGACAACTTCACTTGATCACACATCATTGAAACTAACACCAATAGTCCAATACACCACAGAATTTGAGGCTTCACCGCTTCAACAAATATTAGATAAAACCAACAAACTTGATTGTTACGTTCTTTCAAATTAGATAGCTCTGTTGATTGTGAGTTCCAGTTGACTAATTTCCTTGTCCTAACTCTGTTGGTTTTGTACTGGGAGCAATGGCTGTGTCGGTTTCTGAGGAGAGCCAATATCAGTTAAAGAATCTTGCAACAATCACATGTTGCATAGCTGCTTCAACGTAAAACTTTCTGTGCGACATACTGACAGTTTCAATAGTTTTGGACCCTGCACATTTTGAGAACTGACATAGCTTTACACCTTAGCATGCAGACAATTGTACTACATCTTGTTGTCAACTGTTTAGTTTGTCAGCTACATGAAATAGAAACTGGACCTATGCCAATTGAACAGCTGGCTGCAAAAAAACTCGTAATTTGCCAATATACAGTCTGAAATTAACTAATATGCACTCCTACTAGCTAGCTGGTATTTCAATATCAGGTGGGGAAAGAAATTATATCTTTTGACTAGCCGAATGGAATGCTGAACTCAATTTTTGATGAGAGTTAATTTTGTTGCGTGTTTGCAACACTGTAACAGAAGTAAGTTTCTCTGTCACTCTACACGCACCATGCATGGCATATGTACATATGTGTTAATTAGTCCCAATCATTAACCCTTGGTCGCTCATGCTGCTATATGTAGTCAATACGAACAATTTTGCTCTCACACTACATATTTATTTTCAGTCATAATTTGGTGGGTTTGGTCTGGGCCCTCCTGAATTATCTTGGCATATGAGTTGACCGCTTTGATCTGTATATGACCTTCCAATATGATATGTTTGTGGTGATTGAAGTAGGGATGATTGGGACCTAGGTCCTCTGGTCCTTACGGGGGAAAAAATGGTTTGCTAATAAACCGGCAAATGGTAGCATTAGTTGTTGCAGTTAGTTGTTTTCTATGTTATTATCCTTTTGATTCTATACTACAGAAAAGAGTGAAACTATAGTTAGTCGTTGCAGTTTGGAAGATCAAAAGGAATACCCAAATGTAATGTTAACAGACATTTCATATGGTATCATTTTTGTTCGCTTAGATCTTTTGAGGTTCTTTTATTAATGGGACATGATAATTTTAATTGCTTTGAAGTCTCCTTTTGACAGCCCAAAGTATTTCCTTGCTGTTATTTTCAGGAGAGAGGAGGCAAAAAAAAGTTTATTGGGGAATCACCACATATTTAGATGAAGCCAATGGAGTTAGTCAGAATAATGTTCTTTTGGGTGGAAATTCATTTTGTATTTTCCTTGTAGAATTAGCGTAAAGAGTATAACAATCTGAGATATCTATTGCTTGTACTTGTTATGTGACTAATTCAGACTAATTGCTGAACCTATTTAGACTAATTGCTGAAATATCAAAAGAAAAAAGAACTTCCCCACCGTTCACAAAATGTGTTGAAATAGTTTGGCAAAATGGGTTGAAACCATACTAGGTAATGGTTTGGATTGGTTTGGGTTGAAGTGTCACATGGATCGGATTGGGCTGGGTTGCGAGGGATGATAAATGGGTTTGATTGGTTTGGGCAAGTGGAGTTAGCTAATATGGGCTGGTCTGGAAATGGGTTGGGTTTTAACCCACCAGCAGGTCTACACGCAAGGAAGGGACCGAGGGAGCCATCCAGGCGACGAGGGGTTAGGCGGACCGACGCCCTGTAGGCACGGTACCGGCAAGGAGGAGACGAGCACCGCGCGGGGCGAGGGCGGCCCGCCACGGACAAGGAAGCAGGGAGCGGGCGGAGGCGGCATCTTGTTCCCAAATTCCAGAGGTGACTGTACATGTCGTTTTGAAATCCCAATTGTTGTTTGAAGGTAAGGTGTTCGATGAAATGCTTCTGCGATGAGAAAACATATGCAACGGGTGCTTGTGGTATCCCCCTATTACAGATCAGACCAACTACAACTAGGACAGTAGGCCACCTTTTGCTACTCTTCTGGTAAAGAGTGACCACTATAGAGCTTAGCAAGATGCTACGGGCGTTTGTGGTGCTTATTTGTTTAATTCCACATATGATTTGCTAGTTTTTTGTCACTTTACATGCTTAATCAATCTAGGCGTGTATTGCGTACCAACTTCACTTTGCTTTTTTACTGCCCTGTGTTCGGATCTAGATTGTGGGAGCAAAAATGAAGGGATTAATAGCCTTGACTTTCATCGTGGTGCAGGTTAATTTACTGTCAAACTGCTGGGGAGAGGTTGTTGTAGCTACAAGCAGGATGAAGTTAAGAGTTGTTTGCAGGAAGGTGTATGATTACGTGCGATACGATCTCAAGGAGATCGCGTTTCCCTCTTCTCTGCCAGACCCGCCACACATCAAGAAGCGGCCTAAGCTCACCTGGAAAGACAAGTGGTGTATTCTCAGGGAGGCAAGCAGGCTCTACGGGGCTTCCTGGGTCAGAAACATCGGCCCTGAGCTCAGACCAAATGACTACAGGAAGGCCGAAGAGGAATCCGGCTCCAACACTGAGGAGGCGACAAGAGAGCCTACGGTGCTCGAGGACCTCGCGGCCGCGGCAAGGGGTGGCGCGGAGGCCCTGAAGCCCGCATTGCGGCGCATTTACATGACCCGCGCCTCGACTTACACAAACGCGCTGAAGAGCTATGTAGAGTCCTATCAAGAAGGGCTGAAGGGACTCATGGAGGAGAAGGCTGTTGGCAAAGGCCCCCAAGGCAATGAGCCAACGAAACCACCACCATCATTGTGATTGTGTTTTGAGTATGTCACCAAACGATGACATTAAGAGTTGCAGCGTATCGTTCATTTGTGGTAATCGATCTTTCTTTCTAGCTTGCCCAAGAGTGTTGTCTAGGATATAAGACTATAAAGCAACCAGTGGTGTGTAACGCCCGTATAATTAAAGGAAAAAAAATAAAACCTTTTTTCCATCCTGAGCCGGAAGAACCAGCCCACCCCGTCACCCGGCATAGCCGCTCGAGCCCCCCGTATTCCTCTTCCACCCCCTCACACCGCACCCGCTCCCCTCCTCCTCCGCGCTCCACCGCCGCCCAAGCCGTTGCCTTCTCCTCCCCCTCCAGTCGCCAGCGTCTCTCACCGTCTCCCTGCGCCGCCGCTCCCCTCCCCTGCCTCGGCCGTCGGCCGGTTGCCCCTGCGTTGTGCTCGCACCGTGTGGCACGTGGACTTGGTCCACCACCCTGAGCCCACCTGTCAGAGACACCCACCTATTTTCCATTCAAAAATAACTGAGCCCACCTGTCAGAGACACCCACCTATTTTCCATTCAAAAATAACCCCGATAAAAAATAATTATGACATCATCATTACGTTATGAAATCAGTTTTTCTTTTTAAAATAATTCAAAAACCGAAAATCCAGTTGCTGATATCAGCATGCGTAATAATCTAGATTTTTTTTAGAAATATAATTTCAAAAATCAGGAAAATCCCTTTTTCTCCTTTTTATTTGTTTTTAAACTTTCAGGAGCCCGTTTTCGCCCATCCGAACTCCATTTGGCTCCGTTTTTTCTTTCTAAACTTATATAAAATCCTAAATTTATGTTTTATGTAGTTTGGTATTTTATTTGAATTTAGTTGGTTTTCGCGTATAGATTTCGGAGAGTCCGAGGAGTACCCGAGCGACAACTTCGAACAACTACCTGTCGAACCAGGAAAGTCACACCTCCTTGATCACGTTAATCCCAAGTTTTAGACTTGTATTTTGAATTTAAATTATTGCATACTTAATTGTTAGGAATGTAATTTCTATCCAATTTTAAATTCGTAGTTATACCCAAATTGTTATGCCACATTTAGAAATTGAATTCTTATGCTATTGTAACCTTAAAAAAATATTAATTACTATATATTGATACTGAGAAATGACTTAGATATGCTTATAACTGAACTTAGAAAATTTTGGGGATTTTTTGTGCCAAATAAAAATTCTGTTAAAATGAAAAATCATGATTATATTATTCCTCGGAAATGTTTTGGTTAAAATGAAATGTGGTTTGGACTCAGCTAGGATGGTTTGATTGGTGGTTTTTGGGTTGTTGAAAACTTGCCTAGTCAATTAAGGACCGGTCTGTGAGTTGCTGAACGTAAAGCGCAATAATGCTACCATAAGCCTGGTATGGAACAGACCTGGCTGTCCGTTTTGTGTTATTTCAATGTTAATTATGCCATTGGGGTTGAATGCAAGGATGGTTAGTCTGTCACACGGCGCAAGATGGGGCTTTTGGAATCGAACGGTTTTAACCCTACCAACGGTGAAATCTTAGCGGGCATAATTACTTAGAATGAAACATTATAGGGGCTTTGTCATGATTTTCTCTGCCATATACTAAAGGAAGTGTGACAGCGCGAGGGGATAATCATATCTTGTGGGTAAGAGATGTACAACCTCTCCAGAGTTAAAACTAATCGATTAGTTGCATCCGTGGTCATGGGCATACCGAGCTGGCCTTTCACAGATTAGACTTTGGTAATTTAAAATTTGATTTATGAAAATGAGTTTGGGATGGAGTGAGTCCATGAAAAATTTTGGATAGTTCCAAGAGTGATTCATAAGTTGAAAATATTTAAAATTGTAAATTTCTTTGAAATTATGCAAATTGAAATTACTTAGAATATTTAGAAAATGCAGCTTTATGCTAAAATCAACCATATAATTTTCATTTGTCACATTTACATTAATATTGCATTCTCCGGTGTGATTTGCTGAGTACATTTGTATTCACCCTTGCTTAATCTGCTGCTTCAGAGGAGAAGTTCTACGATGATGAGGACCAGTTGGACTAGGCTGCTTCTCCAGTCGATTGCATATGGCAATTCAATTGGACTCTTCTACTGTTCTTTTATTTTCTCCTCGTTTATTTAATCATTTATTTATTTGTTGGTCTGCGTGCCACTCATTTTGTAATGGATAATTATTATTAATAAAGTATATTAGATATGCTATGATTTCACTTCTATTGTGTGTACTATCTTTTTCTAGACCAGTACATGTTATATAGAGAATTTTGGAGGTATTTTTCTGGGGTCCGGCACGGTGCTCGCTCATTTCAGCAAAATTCGCTTCATAAATAGGTTCCGATCTTCCTTATCTGTTCGCTATGGTGATCTTTCAGTTGCTGTTGTTCCTTGCTGCATGCTGACTGAAATATCTAGGGTGTGCATGCACTTGACATGTTGCTAGAAACAAGAGTCTTTGAATGTAATGCGTCTTACTGTCAAGCAGGCAGCTTGGTTTGTATAGATGCAGTGGTATATATACTCGTGTATGATTTGCCTGGCTGTGTTGAGCATTAAACGCACTGTTTGATGCCTGCTTTGCTGGTTTCGGCCGTGACAGTAGGAACGACAATCTTCTGTCGTTGTGGTTACTACAATGGTGGGTAGGTGGCACGGTTCCAGTGTCCGATAGGTGACACGCCAACAGACAGCAACCTGGCACTTAAGCTGACAAGTGACATGACAATTAAACTGCAGTACACTGCACTGGGTCCAATGATCTGCACTGCACGAGCATGCATGCCGTCCATGGGCAAGCGTTCCAATCTGTGCTTAAACATGCTGTCTGCAGCAGGAGGTGTAGAGCTTAATTAGTCCTTTAATCTAGACTATGAACTAGTACGTCCTTCCGCACGTGCCAACCACATTACCTCAGACCTAAATCGCCCGTGCCTCCTCGATGCGAGGGGACGAGCGTTGAAGGCGACTAACCAGCGGAAAGAACAGGGTGAGGCGGTTGGCGCGTGAAGCTCGGTGATATTCAACGACACTCGCACGTGTGGTCGGATCTCGCGGAAACACGCACTGATGCGATTTCATCGTCGCAAGCGCTGCTCCATCGATCGAACTGTACCTACCTCTTTGGGAAGATGGTTCTGTGTCGGCAGGTGTGGGGTTGAGGAGTTAACTCGTGATCCTCCTACCGTCAGTTTGGTGCGTTGCATTAAATATATCGTTCTGGTTCTCAAATTTTGCTGGATCAATCGATGGTTTGCCCTCACTTGCATGTGCCATTGATCATTTGTCTCGTGATGTCTCGCTGACATGCGGGTCCTGGGGCTACCTGTCAGTGAGACACATGGTGCAATTGATCAATTGCACTATGAAAAAAAGTAGCCATTCTCATGATTATATCTCCCAATTTTGCTTGTAAACACATGTTATTATATAATTTCAAGGTGACTTTTTACAATCTTTTTTTTCTTCTGTACCTCTCTTCTTTAGTTATTTATAATGTTATTTACTTCTATGTATTAGAGTAAGACACACTATTATATCTAAAGAGAGAGAGTATTTTTAGATATGCCTCGATGAAAATGCAAAAATCTATAATGGCATTTATCGTTGAACAGAGGAAGTTATTACCAAGGCGACGACAGGCGACTACCGACAGGTAAGATGCTGCGTCATGTTAAGTGGGTCCAGCGGGTCAGAGACAGGCAGGGCGAGCTAAGTGAAGGCTGATTGCACGTGCACCTTCACATGTCCTCGTAGTGGGCCGACGCCTATCGATGGGCCCACGGCATAATTAAAAGGGGCACATGGTACTCAAGTGGGCCGGGCCCATCTGAGTCTTGCATCCTCCAAGGACACAGACTGTGAAGCCTACATTAAAACGCCATTAGGGCCGGGGTTAGTCACAGCTCTCCACTTCGAGCTGCCTGTTATACGTTGGACTCGCCCGGTTACAGACCAAGTGTATGATACCCGCTAGGGCCTAGTATCCAATATTAGGGCCGGGGTTAGTCACCGCGGAAACACCAGCTACCCTGCGGCGAACCCTAGGTTTTCTTTTTTTTCTTTTTCTTTTCTATTTTTTTTTTTGCGATGAAACCCCTAGGTACGTATTTGCTCGCATTGGCAGGACGATTACATTTTAGGTAGTTGCTTCTGTGTTGGCTGATACGTCTGAGTACACGCTAATTTGCCAATTGATATGTAATAATCACTAAAGGCTGTAGCTCATACACACACGAGACATGGTTCTCTTGGATCAGGTTAAGGTTCAGATTTCGCAACGTACTCTCTTGCTGTTGTCATGGCACTCAACGTGAAAGAAAAATATATCCCTGACAGGAGCTCTACATGGAAGGAAGAGTGGAGATGAAGCTTGCTTATATCTATATATATGTGCATGATGGCATGCAAAAACAAAAAAAGAAGGAAAAACAATATATATATATAGGATCACGTGATGAACTAGACAGCAACATCGATCCTCCTCGTGGCGACTTTTATCATGCTAATCGGTTATTCTTTGTGCGATAATGCTGCTGCCCACTAGGCTAATTCCAGATCAGCTTCCTTTTGCTTTACAGTACATGCATGCATATTTATAGCAGGTAGCTAGGCTCAATTGGGCAGGACCGTAGTTAGCTACAGGATGACAAGAAAACGACAGATCAATGAGCTACACAGTATACGCACATAATAGAGGCAAAGCAAACAGAAACAACAGTGTGTGTAGCTTTTCTCATTTGGGGGACCAGAGCAGAAGCAAGCAGGTCAATCTAATCGAGCTGAGCGTGGCTGCTATGCTAGCTTCAATTCACTGATCCATCACACCTTTATTTATTTTCGAAGCAATCATCGCCATCTTTTCATCCATACATATATAGATGCGCGATCAAGAACAGCTACAGGCATGCACTCGATCCAGTGAATTAAACAAGGAATCAACTCGATCGATCTATCTATCTATCTATATATATATATATATATATATATATATATATATATATATATATATATATATATATATATATATATATATATATATATATATATATATATATCTATCTATCTATCTATCTATCTATATATATCGGAAAAATACTTCGTACTCTCGGGAGTAATTACTCTCATATCTGAAATACCACCCAAACGTACTTGAAATACTCCTTTATCAGTTTGGATACACTCATATACTAATTATAAGATATTCCAATGAGATCCACATGAAAAAATTGCAAGGGAGTACATAGTTTTTAGCATATTTTGCAAATACCTTCATATACGCATATAAAAAGAAGTATGTCTAAAAAGTGTACATACCACATCTGAAAAAATGTAAATACCACCTAGATGGTCTTATATACTTGTATATTACACGTACATACCCTCCGTTACGCGAGATACTCCCTACGTTGTGAGATACGGCCTATGGAGTAATTACTCCCGGGAGTGTGTGTGTGTGTGTGTGTGTGTGTCTATATACCGCTTAAATGATGTTGCTATACCTCTTTATCTTTTTAAGTATACTCTAATACTGATTATATGATGGTTCTATACTCCTGGGAGTACGTACTCCCACTCTCAGTATACCGCTTAAATGATGTTGCTATACCTCTTTATCTTTTTAAGTATACTCTAATACTGATTATAATAAACTCCAAAGTGAATTCCACGAAAAATTTCATTAAAGTCCACCCTTTATAGGATAATTTGTTTATATACTCTTTTTACATATGAAAAAGAGTATACATCTAAAAAAATAAAGGGCTCTGATTAATTTTTTTCAACAATGTCGCATTGTAGTATCTTAGAATTATTATTGGAGTATACTGAAAGTGATAAATGAGTATAACGTATTCGTTTAAGTGATATACTGGAGGTAGAGTACATACTCCCAAGAGGCCCCTTTACAAGCATAT
This sequence comes from Rhipidocladum racemiflorum, assembly GCA_036346355.1. Taxonomy (NCBI): domain Eukaryota; kingdom Viridiplantae; phylum Streptophyta; class Magnoliopsida; order Poales; family Poaceae; genus Rhipidocladum; species Rhipidocladum racemiflorum. The sequence goes on along the minus strand of CM070578.1, from coordinate 17,963,009 downwards.
TCTCTACGCGTACAGTGAGGTATAGCATGCATGAATGCAGTACAACATTTTCTACCGCTCAAAATGACATTAGTTAATGGGCTTTCATATTTACATTCTAATTAATTGAATACTCATACAACATAAATACCTCACTGTACGCGTAGAGAATATGCTTGTAAAGGGGCCTGGATGAGTTCCAGGTGAGAAGATAAAAACAAAGTAAGGCATACTCAACTACTCAAAATTAATGCCAGCTGGATCCTGAAATAATTACTGAAACTCGAAGCGAAAGATCCAAATTAACCGTACGTGCGTTAACGCAATGATTGGCATCTCATACCTGTAACACAGAGGAGGACAAGGAAATTGTCAAAACCTGGCCCAGTTTGTACACTGATTTATCTGGTGAAGAGTACTGACGTTACCTTTCTATCTCTAAATTTCCCCGTGTTCTTGGTGCATCTCTCTCTCTCTTGTGGTAAGTACAATTAACAACCTCTTATGTACTCCCTCCGTTTCTTTTTATAAGGCGTATTTGGTTTCGTTAGGACAAGGCTTTGACCAACAATTACTCTATTAGCATATAACTTTTATGACACAAAATTGATATTAGCAGATTTGTATTCAAAAGTACTTATATATAATTATGATTTTGTATTGCATAAATGATATATTAATGAAGTAATCGTTGGTCAAAGTCTTGTCCTAACGAAACCAAATACGCCTTATAAAAAGAAACGGAGGGAGTACTAACTAGCTCCCGAAATTATTGATCTACCTGCTGGCTTTTGCTACCAAAGTCAACATGAAACAGATGAAATCGAATGGCACATCGCATCCACTAGCCTTACAGATGGAGCCACGAGTATCAATTTTCTGATCATGTAACTTTTGCCGTGAACAAACAAGCTAGCTCGAACAAGGCTCAACACTATGCCCCGTTCGTTTCAGTTTCTGAACAGTTTCTGTTTAAAAAAAAGCAGATCATTTGTCAAACGGGAGGATTCTGGATACCTTATCTGAGAATCAGAAGTTGCCTTTACACATAAAATCAGAAGCGGCTTGAATCCCACTTCTCTACCAATTCTATGGGCGCGTTGAAGGCCGAGCCTCCTCTCCTTCGCTCGAAAGCCCTGCGCTTGAGCTCCTCCTCCGGTCGTCAGCCCGTCGCCCCTCCGGACGCCGGACCGCCGCTGCCCGAGATCCTCCTGGTCGCCTGCCCGAGCTCCTCCTCCTTCGCCGCCGGCCCAAGCTCCTCCGATACCGGCCCGAGCTCCATTCCTCAGCGCTGGCCCGAGCTCCTCCTCCTCCGTGCCGGCCCGAGCTCCTCACCGCTGGCCCAAGCTCCTCTTCCTCCGCGCTGACCCGATCTCCTCCTCCTCCTCCTCCGCCAGTCTGAGCTCCTCCTCTTCCTCCGCGGGTGTCGGGCCATCGCCGCCTGAGCTCCTCTTCCTCTGCGCCGGCCCGAGCTCCTCCTCCTCCTTCTCGCTAGCCCGAGCTCCTCCTCCTCCGCCGTCGGTTCGAGCTCCTCCTCCTCCACGTGCGTTGGGCCACCGTTGCCTGAGCTCCTCTTCCTCCGCGCTGGCCCGAGCTCCTACTCCTCCTTCTCGCCAGCCTGAGCTCCTCCTCCTCCTCCTCCTCCTCCTCGCCAACCCAAGCTCCTCCTTCGCCCTCCTCCATCGCTGACCTGAGCTCCTCTTCCTCCGTGCCGGCCCGAGCTCCTCCTCCGCGCCGGTCCCAGCTCCTCCTCTGCCGCCGTCCCTTTGTCCAAACAATCAGATGCTCGAGCGGATTGCCGAACGATCAGATTCTACAGCCAGTAGATTCTTCATACAACCGCTTCTCTAGACAACTAGCTATAATCTAGAATCTGCACAATCCAAAGCTGTCCCGAAGGGGGCATATATATCTAGATCTCAGAGTAAATTTCACAAAACTATAGGTTTTTTATACAAATTATCATAAAACTACAGGTTTTTGTTTCTATTTCATAAAATTACAGATTTTAGGAGAACTGTTGACGCCAAAAACTTGATGTACGGTTGATCACAGTCAACACATGCAAACACGGATTTAATTTTTTGGATGCAGGCGTGCTAGCTGATTTGATCCTGCAATCAGCAAGAGGATGATATATAAATCAGTCGGCTATTGAGCCGATATAATATTTTGAAGAAGATCAAATTTGATCAGCTCATTTAAGCTGATTTAGACAAAAGTAACCGATAGATCTAGTCAACTTGATTTAGTTGATCAGATGGGATAAATGTTGTTCTTTCCTGAAGAAGGCGATGCGCAACAAAATCAGAGAAAAAAGCATCCTAAGTTGGTGTAAGTTGACAAAATCAACAATCGACGATGCACAACTTTATTGATTGAAACGAATTACAGAAGAAAGATTACAAGCCTAAAAACTACTCCTAGTCGATGAAAAGTAAAGCTTGGTTGATTGTGTATTGGCTAATGTCTCCGACGTTGTCCACCGTCTTCTTTTATAGCATCAGGTCCGATCGTGTCCTTTTCAGCCTCTTGTTGAACTGCTCATATCGACCTCAATTTCCTCTGATATTTTCCATTTAAGATCAACATCGGTTATAATCTGATAAGGACATATCGGCTTATGACCATTAAATCCAACATGTTCCTTATCAAACCGATTCTAAACAAATCGGCCACATGCCAAATTTGGGTGTCAACATATGCCCCTCATTTTTGGGAGATTATGTGAATCTCGCAAAAATCATTGTTATCGGCTTAAACACAGAATATCAACCGACCTCATTAAGATTTAATCGTTCCAACTTTCCAGTTGTTTTCGCACCACATATAGTTATTTTCATGCATAACTGTATAAACACACATCCCCATGCATTAACTACAGCAAAAGTTGCCAAAAATTATCCGCCTTCTGCCACTGGATTTACCCCCTATAAATATGAGGCCCCTTCACCTGTCATTTTCACGCGCACCTCCCACATTCCTCTCTGTCGATTGTTCTGCTCCCAACTAGGTAATCTTCCCTGTTTCTAATTGTGATTCTCGATACTACATAGGTCCGATAGGTAGCACCAATCCGTCAGCTATAATAGATCAAGAACTCCCTAGGCTTCCTTTTAATGCCCCAGGATTTAACTTAGCGTGGTGGAATGAGAGTTTAGGGCTTGGTCGACTGCGTTAGCCGAGTGACGCAGTTGGTAAAATCGGGTAGCGGCCCATAAACTATTAGTTTGGGAACAGATGCGAATAGCCGAGTTCCTCCCGCTATCCCTAGCCAACTCTTCCCCCAACAAACCTCTGATAGCTATGTCCTGCTACTTCTGGTCCAACACTTTCAACACCTTTCTTTTTAGAACTGAAGCCATCGGCCCAACCCTTCTAGACGTAACCCAGCTTTGCTGCCTAAGGTAAGATGGCGACTAGCTACCGGCTTTTAGCTCAAAGCCCCAATACAATCTAGTATTGGCCAAATGTGAAGGTTGGAGTAGACACTTGGAAAACAATGTAGGAATTGGTCCTGTGTTCGATAAGGAACATGTTGCTTTCCTCAACATGTGGCTTGACCGGTTCCTTTTCTGCGGAGCTTCGCTCGGCCCAACCCAAACCTACCAATTCATAGCCAAACAACTCGTAGGGAGACATCGGCTTGCACTGGGTAAACTGTTCTTAGGAGCAGTTTATCAAATGTTGCATGAAATACGATGTCAGCTTTACACAGCCATGTGGTCCTTTTACAGTAGGGAACATTGGTGGACTTTTGTGGTTCTTTCAAGTGTTTCTGTACTGTATCTTTAGCCGATATCTCTAGATCGACTTATCCGACATAACCCCTTTCCCCTGCAAGGAAACCCCCCAAAGATCAACGCATAGAGTTTCGGAACAACCGATCATTTGGTGAGAGGCTATTCCTTTTGTTTGGCAACAGCATCAAGCTAACCCCAGCCGAAGCCAAAAATTACCTACATTTTTTCTGCCATCTCGACAAGAAAATTCTTTCCTATACTGATTGCTTTTGCTACAAAGAAGCCAATAACTATTATTGCCCCTCCTCCTTCCACCTAACTGCCAATAGTGATGACATGCTTGAAGAAACTCTCGAATTCTTCAAACATTTCCTATCCCCTAGCCCTATTTCAGTTGGCTTACACACCAGAAGCCGTACTTTCCAGCCCTCTTTCAGTTGGCTTACACACCAGAAGCCGTACTTTCTAGCCCTCCTATGAATTATACCACCATTCTGTCTACGCCCTACAACTTGGGTTTGGATAGGTAATTCCAAAGTTCATTCTTTTTTATCGGCTTTAGCCTCGTGAAAGACTACGTTGCACTATCTCAGCCGATATAGTCGTTCACATTGCTGATGACCTTTTTCTCCAAGAACTTCCATACTTCATCCTTCATAGTGTAAGAGCAAACGGCTATGAACCATGGTGGTCGGCTATTTCCTTTGCCATGTTCCCAGCCGATCGGCCACCATCATTTATTGTAACCGAGTTTTTACCAAATGTACTATTAGAGCCAACAACTATTACTGACTGGAGCAACACAAGTTCGGACAGTTCTAGTCCATCGGATTGGACTAACTCGAGTCCGATAGATATCACCAACGAGGTACTAACCATTAACTCTTCTATTTCTTTTCTAAATATATCGGCTTTTCTTACATGTTTATTCTCCTTGCAGACTAAGGCAGCCGAGAAGAGGCCTTTTGACCCGTCGGGAGACGCCCCCTTGAAGAAACAATGATCGATTGCCTTGTTGGGGCACTCCTCCGGCACACTAGGAGTGCAAGCTCCTTCACTCTCTGACTTGGAGAAGCAGCACCGGCAGCCCAGTAAGTGTCCGCATACTTAGCCTTTTCATAACATCAAATCCAAACATATTTAATCGGCTTCTTTTGCAGAGAAAAGGAAAAGCCGATCTTTCAAGAAGACATCTCAGGAAGAAGTCCTCTGCTCAAGAGGAGTCAGTTGAAAGCTCGCCGAAGACTTCTATGGTCGGCGAGGTAAGTATTTCGACTTTACATTTTCTAAAACAAAAAAAAACAATTCAATCGGCTAATGACTTTCACTATGCTTACAACACATCTCTTCACCGCTTACACTTTCCCCGCCGGCCGACATGAGCGACTTTCCCCCACCAATTTCTTAGCTAACATTGCCAGCACCAAGAATCTCCAAGGCAATCGTCAAGCCAGCTCCATCGGTTCACGACATGCTTGGCTTCGACTTATCTGATATCGAGAGCGCCGAAGAAGATGAGCGCCAACCGACTATCATAGACAAAATCACCACGGAGGCTGAAGGTGCATCGAACCCAGTCCTATTAGCACCAGACGCCACAGAGAAATTGAAAAATCTTCTCAAAGTTTTGCTGAGTCCAAAGGCCGATCTACTGAAGAATTCCCAGCAGATCAGAGATGCAATTAACGCGGTGAAGCCAAAACTTCCTGAACATGTTACCGCTGCTCTACTTGAAGCCTGCTTCATTGACGATAAAAAGAAGTCAGTTGATGAAGTAGAGCAAAGACTGCAACTCCGGATCACACAAAGGAAGGGCCAAGAGCTTCTGGACAAGCTGGTGGCCAACACGAAAGCAAAGAAGGCCAAGCTTGATGAAGACAACAAAGATTTCAAAGACAAGGGGCTAATATCGGCTCTGGAAGCCTCGAAGCCTCGAAGCAGTCTTTTGGAAGCTGAACTGCTAAAGGTCAATGCACAACTAGCTGACGCAACCCCACAGTTGACCAAGCTTGCGTCTTCAGTGAAAGAGCAGAAGGTGACCTTGGCCAAAGACATCGCTGCAATCCGAGTTCAATCGGCCAAGGTCATCCCCATCCTATGGTCGATCGAAGATCACAAGATTGTCGATGAGATCGACAAAATCCTTGCTAGTGCCCTGGCCGTGCTAACGAGTTTGGGGATCAATCCTTGAACATGTTTATGTAATGAATGATGTTGGTTGCTGGTGTTGTTTTAAACTTTTGTTGAATACTGTCATGAATGATGTTAAGTTATGAATCGACTGTTTAACCGATTCAGTTTTAAATGCGTGTTTATCTTAGTTTGTTTTTATTCTAAGGGCGATGTACATCATTGGCCATACAACTAAAATTAACCGCAACGAGTTAATTCGGCTTCCATTTTAATCAACCAAACAAACACCCACGACTGCAATGAGTCAATCTTTTTTTAAAACCTTAAGCCAATTAAGACCCAACCCAAACACTTAGGTCATATTTCTTCAAATACTTTCCGTTAATCCCCTTAGTAAATAATACTCCATCCAAAGTTTTCAAAATATAAGAATTACCTTGAACTACCCGATTAACTTTGTAAGGTCCTTCCCATGTCGGAGACCATTTTCCATATCGGTTATCCTTCGAACCGACAGGTAAAATCATTTTCCAAACCAGATTGGCTTCATTAAATGATTTAGGCACAACCTTTTTATTGTAAGCTCTCGCAACTCTAGCTTCATTTTTCTAGATTCGTTCGATCATTGACAATCTTAATTCAGCTAAATTATTTAGATTATCGGCCATCAAATATCTATAATCTTGAGCCGATAACTCATCTTGTATATAGACCCTCAATGAACTTATACCGATTTCTATCGGCAATACCACCTCTTGTCCATACACAAGCTGATAAGGTGACAACTTAGTGGCTCCATAGCAAGCAATCCGATACAACCACAATTCATCGGCTAATGTTATGTGCCAACCCTTAGGTTTGTCATCAATCTTCCTGTTTATCAGCTTTAATAAAGTCTTATTTGAGGACTCTGCTTGGTCATTTGCTTGTGCATTATAAGGTGACAAATTCAATAACCTAATCTCGAAACCCTTAGTAAAGTCTTTGAAGGCATTGGACATAAACACAACACCTTGATCGGTCATAATTGTCTGAGGGATTCCAAACTGATAGATAATGTGTTTTTGTACAAATGCTATCACCTCAACATTGGTCACTTTTTTTAATGGGATAGCCTCGACCCACTTAGAAAAATAATCGATGCAGCTAGTATAAACCTATGGCCTTTAGACGATGTAGGATATATTTGACCGATTATATCTATACCCCATCCTGTAAACGTCCAGGGCTTTATGATCAGATGTAAGATTGTCGCTGGCGCTAATTGCACATTTACAAACTTCTAACAATCTTGACATCCCTTATATTATTTGAAGCAATCTTCCAACATCGTCGGCCAAAAATATCCAGTACACCTTAACAACCACTTTATCTTATGAGCCGACTGATGTGTTCCGCAAATCCCCTTGTGGACTTCTCCCATTATCGATTTTTCTTCTTCAGCTCCAAAGCATCTTAGCAACAAACCCTCAAGAGTCTGATAATAGAGTGTATTATCGAGCATGATATATTTCAGGGCCTGTCTTTTGATCCTTTTGTTCGTCGGCTCTGAGGGATCCGATAAATAAGCCGATATCTTTGATTGCCAATCGGTTGCATCTACACATAGTATCATTTTTTCGACCGGCTCACAATCATATAACCAATCAAAAACATTATACCTTGAAGCTTGTTACGCTATGAATTAGCCCTAGCATTTTGCTCTCGAGGGATATGGCCGATTGAGAAAGAAGTAAATGAATCAATGATTTCTTGACACTATTCTAGATACTTAGCCAAAATATCATCATAACAATTATACTCCCCCTTTATTTGTTGCACTACAAGCTGAGAATCACCATAAGCCTCGACAGAGTTGACACCAATATTGCTAAGCATATGTAGACCCCTAAGCAATGCTTCATACTCAGCTTGATTATTTGAGCATCGGCAATTAAGCCTGAATGCAAACTCAAAACTATACCCTTGTAGGGATATCAACACTACTCTGATACCATCACCCTCTCTACAAACCAATCCATCAAAATATAGTTGCCAAGGGGCAATAGTCACTAATCCACAATCAATCCTGTGTTCTGTAATAAATTCGGCTATCACGTGTCCTTTAACTGCCTTAGCCAATTCAAATGCTAAGCCAAATTCAGTAAGCCGATAGGCCCACTTTCTAAGTTGATTGTTCAAAATAGGAGCAGACAAAATATACTTAATTATATCGGCTTTACATATAACCTTACAAGCTGATGCCAGTATATAATGCCTTAGCTTAGTACAAGCAAAATACAGAGATAAGCAAAGCTTTTCAATAGGAGGATACCTTGTCTCGGCATCAATTAACTGTCGACTTTAATAAAAGATTACCCATTCCTTACCTCCGCTATCTTGCACCAGGACTGCTCTAATAGTCTACTCTTCAGCTGATATATACAACTTAAAGGGTGAAAGTGCATCTAGGCCCCTCAAATTGTTTTGGTGATTAATGATGACACAATTAAAGAGATCTAATGTTTTATCCAAGAATACTGCAGATATCGAGATTATATCGAGCTTGGAATGACATTGGACACCCCCACAACTACTTAAAATCAAAAGGACGGCATCAAGACCAAAGTTGTAATCTTTTATTCAATTGTGTCTTAAGGATAGCCGTACTATTAAGAGGGTATGACGAGAAATCGATTTTAGGATGTGCATGTGCTCAACATCAAGTCTTGCATCTCTCTTTAGCACTCCTACTCTTGGTTTTGAAAAGTTTCAATTTGAAACCGTTCTGGGTAACCCGGAGTATCCGGACATTTTGTCCGGAGTCTCCGGATTCAATCCGGAGTGTCCGGACATTTGGTCCGGAGTCTCCGGGTTGGACCTCTCGGTTGCTTTGTTTCCAGCTGGTCCGGAGTATCCGGACATTTGGTCCGGAGTCTCCGGATAACCCGGAGTCTCCGGGTTGTTTGTCCGGACACTCCGGCCTGTTCAAAAGCAGAGTAACGGCTAGTTTTCAAAAAGAGTATTTAAAGCCTCCACTCCACTCCAACGGCTAGGATCTCTATTGAGCTCATTCATAGCAGCATTCAAGCCATTCCTAACCATCTCTAAGCATTCAATAGAGCCCCCACTTCCTCCCACCAATTAATTTGGTTGTTGATCTTTTTGGTGAGGAGAGGAAGAAGAAAAGTGCAAAGTGCATTCATTTCATCTTGTTGAGCACTAGTTCATCCTCCAAGCGATTCTTCGTGGTGCTATTTCTCTTGGAGGTTGAAGGTCTCCTAGACGGCTTAGGAGTCACGGAGCTACCAACTTGTGTGGTGAGCCAGGTAGTTTGTGAAGGCAAGTCTCGCCTCAGAAAGGAAAGAGACAAGAAGTGAAGCCGGCGAGTGCATTTGTGCAACAGGGAGGAAAGCGGGTTGAAAGAGACCCGGCTCAAGTGCGGCCGAGCCACCTCAACGGAGACGTAGGGTTCCCTTCAAGAACCCGAACTTAGGTGAAAATCGTGTCTCTCGCATTCACTTTTACTTCTTAGCATTGCTTAAGTGAATTTGAATTTGTTAAGTTAGATCTAGCTCTTTGCTTGGCTTTAAATTCAAATTCACGCTAGCAATTGTTCTAGGTTGTTCTTGCTATATACTTCTAGTGGCTTATTGTGCTTGCTAGAGTAGTTTTTATCTCGCTCGAGCCACTAACCGGAGAGTCGGACTCAATACGGACACTCGGACAAGCCGAGTATCAGGACCAAAAACCGGAGACTCGGGTTGACCCGGCTTCGGCCAGGTTTTTTCGCTGCGTAAATTTTAATTCGCCTATTCACCCCTCTAGGCGACATCGTTGGTCCTTTCAATTGGTATCGAGCCAAATCTCCTTTATTTTGGCTTAACCGCTTGGAGAATCAAAGATGTCGGACATAGAAAGGTTACAGAAACCCATGGCCAAGAGAAAGCCTCGGGTTAGGTATCGGGGTTGCAATTCCATTAGATTATTCCTCCTTTGGAGTCTCAAACTCCTCATCCTATGTTTCCGTCTCGTCTGGCCGAAGCGCCTCACTTCGATGGCACTCGGTATGCGGCATGGAAACATAAGATGAAGATGCATTTGAGATCACTTCATCCGTGCATTTGGAAGATTGTTGAAACAGGTTTCAAGCCCGCAAACCCCAACAATCTCACCTCAGAAGAAGACAAAGCTCAACACTTCAACGACTTGGCCGTCAATGCCTTGTTCAATGCTTTGGCGACTCCGAGTTCAACCGGGTCGATGGCCTTGACAATGCCAAGGACATTTGGGAAAGATTAATGGTAACTCATGAAGGAGTATCAAGTGTCCGTGAATCGAAAATAGAGCTCATCAGTGGAGAATTGAGCCGATTCACACTTGAAGAAGGAGAAACTTACGAAGATGTTTGATCGCTTGATGTTGCTAGTAAATCAAGCAAAAGGACTTGGAAGCACCGAGCTCACCGACAAAGCTATTGTCAAGATCATCCTCAGAGTAATTACCCCACCAACAGCAATCTTGTACAACTCATCCGCGACCGGCCAAACTTCGATACTCTCACTCCTCATGATGTGATTGGCCGGTTGATGACAGATGAGATGATGGTGAAGGAAGCGGAAGTGGTGGAGGAGCTCAAGTCCGGCAAGAAGAAGGGCATCGCCTTGAAGGCCGTCAAGGTGGTGCAAGAAGCGAAGAGAGCTCAGCGATGAAGAAGAGTCAAGCGGCCCCTTGACAAATGAAGACATGGCCTTGCTCGTAAGAAGATTCAACAAGTTCTTGAAGAAGAAGGGCTACAAGCCGGGTAGTCACTCCAAGAACTATGGCAACAAGTCAAGAGGGCGTCACTCCTCAAGAAAGTGCTATGAGTGTGGGGAACCCGGCCACTTCATTGCCGAGTGCCCACACAAAGAAAAGAAGGAAGAGAAGCCGTACAAGAAAGACAAGTACCGCAAGAAGGACAAGGATAAGAGCAAGAAGTACAAGGGCAAGGGTCATGCATACATTGGCAAGGAATGGAACTCCGACTCCGACTCCGAGTCCGAGTCCAACTCCGACAATGAGGGAGGACTTGCCACCGTCGCCATCGCTACTCCACCGACAAAGTCGAAGAGCCTCTTCGACAACTTGAGCGACGGAGATGAAGATGCTCCAATGTGCCTTATGGCAAAGGGGCACAAGGTATCATCTAAGAGTTCCACTCTTTCCATTGTTGATTATGGCTTAGATGATTGTGATGATGCTAGTGATGATGAGGAAGTAGCATTTAAGTCTATGAATGATTTTGATATTGAAAAATTAGACTTGCTACTTAAAGATATTGAAAAATTGGAGGAAGTAGTTGAACAAAAGGAGGCTATTCTTGAGGCTCAAGAGGATCTCCTTATTTTTGAAAAGGAGAAGAACATTGAGCTAGAGAAGAGCCTAGCTTTTGAAAGAAAGAGAAATGAGGATTTGGTCAAAAGTTCAAATTTGACCAAAAATGAAAACAATTAGTCTTGAGATCACCAATGCTTCACTCTTAGAGCAACTTGCAAAAGCAAAGGATGCTTGCAAGGCTCTTGAAGTGAAGCTTGTTGATCTCTCGAATAAAGCTTCTACCTCAATCAACAACTCCAATATTTCATTACCTTCAACGAGCAACAGCGGTTGCGCTAGATGCTTTAATGTTGATGTTGCTACTTGTGCTACTAACCGTGAGACTTTGAAAGTCTTAGCTCATGAAAATGAGAAGCTTAAGGTGATGCTTGAAGATGGACTTCAAAAGTCCTACAAGGCAAGCAAAGGTTTAGAGGAGTATCTCGGTAGCGCCAAGGTAATCCTAAGAGGCAAGGGCTTGGGTATGTTCCGCCAAAGGTCAAAAATAGAAACATTGATGTTGATTCTTTAAGAAAGCACATCAACTTTGTAAAAGGCTAAGTAACATCAAAGCACAAAGCTCACACCGAGTTCTTTGCTTCTTATGTGCTTAAAAGACTAACCTCGGTCGTGTAGTTGCTTATCATGTTGGGCGTAAGCCGAAGAATGCTCCTTGTGTTCGTTCTATTTGGGTCCCTAAATCGCTTGTCACTAACGTGCGTGGACCTAACCAAGTTTGGGTACCAAAGAGCAACAACTAAATGTCATTTTGTAGGCCTATATCTCCGGTGGAGCGAGTTGGATTTTGGATAGCGGATGTCGCACCACATGACCGGAGAAAAGGCAATGTTTGCTCAATTGGACTCAAATGGATCAAACAGTGAAAGCATTGTCTTTGGAGACAATGGAAAAGGAGAAGTAATTGGATTGGGTAAAATTTCTATCTCAAGCAATTTTCAATTAAATAATGTTTTGCTTGTTGATTCATTAAGCTACAATCTATTGTCCGTTGCACAATTATGTGAAGCGGGTTATAATTGTTTGTTTAATGAAAAGGGTGTGGATGTCATTAAGAGGCTTGACGGTTCAATAGCCTTTAAAGGGCGTTTGAAGGGTAAGCTATATCTCGTAGACTTCAATACGGATAGACTTAATCTTGAAACGTGCTTAATGGCTAAATCTAGCATGGGTTGGCTTTGGCATCGCCGGTTGGCCCATGTTGGTATGAGAAATCTTCACAAACTCATTAAAGGCAACCACATTCTCGGACTAACCAATATTGTCTTTGAGAAAGATAGGATTTGTAGCGCTTGTCAAGCCGGCAAGCAAGTCGGTGCCTCCCATCCCTCCAAAAATGTGATGACGACCACAAGACCTTTGGAAATGCTTCATATGGATCTTTTTGGTCCAATCGCCTACATAAGCATCGGGGGAAGTAAGTATGGTTTAGTCATTGTTGATGATTTTTCTCGATTCACTTGGGTGTTCTTTTTGCATGACAAAGGAGAAGTCCAAGTGACACTAAAGAAATTCATGAGAAGAGCTCAAAACGAGTTTGAAGTAAAGATTAAGAGAATTCGAAGCGACAACGGCACCGAGTTCAAGAATATTGGCGTGGAGGAGTTTCTTGATGAGGAAGGAATCAAGCACGAATTCTCGGCTCCCTATTCTCCTCAACAAAATGGGGTGGCCGAGAGGAAGAATCGAACCCTCATCGAGATGGCGCGGACAATGCTCGACGAGTACAAGGTTTCCGATAGCTTTTGGGCGGAAGCAATCAACACCGCATGCCACAGCTCCAACCGCCTCTACCTCCACAAGATCTTGAAGAAGACGGCGTACGAGTTGCTCACCGGGAAGAAACCAAATGTCTCCTACTTTCGAGTCTTTGGGAGCAAATGCTATATCCTCAATAAAAAGGCTAAGTCTTCTAAATTCGCTCCTAAAGTAGATGAAGGTTTCTTACTTGGTTATGGAACCAATGCTTACGCGTACCGAGTTTTCAACAATACCACCGGTGTCGTTGAAATCTCGCGTGACGTGACTTTTGATGAAACTAACGGTTCTCAAGTAGAACAAGTTGATCGTGTTGTGATTGTGAGGAAGAACCTCCTTGTGAAGCTATAAAGAAAATGGCAATTGGAGAGGTAAGACCTCAAAATTTGGAATCTCACCCGAGCTCCCCAACCCGGAGTCTCAGGCTGAAACCGGAGTGTCGGATTAGTCCGAGTCTCGGGTCCAATCTGAGTCTCCGGATGGGTCGAGCTCGAGGCGACATTCCTCCTCGTCCAATCAAGCTCAAGATGGTTCCAATGCCACCCAAGATGATGAAGGCCCTATTCAAGCCTTGGACTCATCCGTACCTCATCCTAGAGTTCATCAAAGCATTCAAAGAGATCATCCCGTCGACAACATTCTTGGAGACATCAACAAGGGAGTATCCACTCGATCTCGAGTTGCAAATTTTTGTGAATTTTACTCGTTTGTTTCCTCTCTTGAACCTCTTAAAGTAGATGAAGCGCTTGAAGACCCAGATTGGGTGATGGCTATGCAAGAGGAACTGAACAACTTCAAGCGCAATCAAGTGCAGGAGCTTGTCAAAAGACCAAATCAAAGCGTTATCGGCACTAAGTGGGTCTTAGAAACAAGCAAGATGAAAGCGGGATCGTGACAAGGAACAAAGCCCGTTTGGTTGCTCAAGGGTACACTCAAATAGAAGGTTTGGATTTCGATGAAACATATGCTCGGTAGCTAGGCTTGAATCTATTAGAATATTACTTGCCTTTGCTACTCACCATGATTTCAAGCTGTATCAAATGGACGTGAAGAGCGCCTTCTTAAATGGACCACTTTCCGAGATGGTCTCGTTGAGCAACCACCGGATTTGAAGATCTAAGACATCAGGACCACGTCTACTACCTTCACAAGGCACTCTATGGACTTAAGCAAGCTCCAAGGGCATGGTTCGAATGTCTTGAGACTTCCTTCTCGGACAAGGCTTTGTAGTCGGAAAAGCCGACCCTACTCTCTTTACTAAGCATATTGATAATGATTTATTTGTGTGCCAAATATATGTCGATGACATTATATTTGGATCTACTAATGAACATTTGTGTAAAGAGTTTAGCAAGATAATGACCAAAAGGTTTGAGATGTCCATGATGGGTGAGTTGAAGTTCTTCCTGATTCCAAGTTAAACAACTCAAGGAAGGAACTTTCATTTGTCAAACGAAGTACATCAAGGACATGCTCAAGAAGTTCGAATGGAGGACGCTAAGCCCATAAAGACGCCAATGCAAGCCAACGGGCACCTAGACCTCGACAAAGAAGGTAAACCGGTCATCCAAAAGGTATATCGTTCGATGATCGGTTCTCTCCTTTATCTTTGTGCATCTAGGCCCGATATCATGCTTAGCGTTTGTATGTGTGCACGTTTCCAAGCCGCTCCAAAAGAGTGCCACATGGTGGCCGTTAAGAGAATCTTGAGATACTTAGTGCACACTCCTCATTTCGGACTTTGGTATCCGAAAGGATCCTCCTTTGAGCTTATTGGCTATTCCGATGCGGATTATGCTGGTTGCAAAGTGGATAGGAAGAGCACCTCAGGAACTTGCCAATTCTTGGGTAGGTCCCTTGTCTCGTGGTCTTCCAAGAAACAAAATTCCGTAGCCCTATCCATAGAAGGCCGAATACATAGGCTGTAGGGAGTTGTTGTGCCCAATTACTTTGGATGAGACAAACCTTGAGTGATTATGGCCTATCCTACAAAAGCGTTCCACTTTTGTGTGACAATGAGAGCGCCATAAAAATTGCCAACAATCCTGTCCAACACTCCCGAACAAAACACATTGATATTCGCCATCATTTCCTAAGAGACCACGCAACCAAAAGCGAAATTGATATCCAACATGTGAGTACAAATGATCAATTAGCCGATATCTTTACCAAGCCCCTTGACGAGAAAGGTTACGTGAATTGAGAAGTGGTCTAAATATTCTAGATTCTCGTAACGTGGCTTGATAAGTGCTCATATATTGGTTGGTGAATGAAAAATGAAGTTCAAAACTTTATTTATCTTTTTCTCTGAATTTACCATATGTTATTGGCTCTTGATCTTAGGATCGCATCATTACTATGTGACTATAGTCTGATTGCTTGATTGTTAGCTAGTCACATGGTGGATAGATGCCCTAGGATTCCTTCCTATCTCTCTCCGCGGGTCTCCGAAACTTTCCTTGAAAAATTCTTTTTCTTCCCGAGCAGGGGAATCCGGAGTATCCGGATTTCGATTCGGACTCTCCGGTTAGCCCGGAGTCTCCGGACATTTGGTCCGGAGTGTCCGGGTTGGTCCGAGTCTCGGACTGTAGTCCGAAGTCTCGGGTTGGGGCGATCGGTTAAACCCAAAAATCCCGTGGTTCATTTCCTTTTCTTTTTCCCACCGTGCCTCTTCCTCTCCCGTGCTCCTCTCTTGGCTAGGGCGTGTTTCTCACCTTCATCGTCTTCTCCAAGGCTCTTGGATCCCCTTCCTCTCCTTGGCATTGAAGATCTTGGTAAGACTCCTTTGCCCTAACCCTCTCCTCTTCGGGATTGGATTCATTTCTTCGGTTCTTAAGGCCTCTCTTCATGCTTCACCTCCTCTAGGGTGAGGCTTGACTCTTCGTGGCCCTCAAGATCGGAGAATCTCGCTCTTCCCTCACCCGTGTGCTTCATTCTCAATCCTCTTAAGGTGAGTTCTTTTTCGAGCCCTAATCCCGCGAAATCTCTTACTAGATTGTGCCCTAATCTTCATTTGTTCATCCTAGAGGCAATCTAGTTCCATTTCCTGTTTTGTGCGGATTGAATTCCTCTTTTCCCCCCGCGCGTGTGCTCGTTCTGGCACATCCGGAGTGTCCGGACTCTGAGTCCGGAGTCTCCGGGTCGATCCGGAGTGTCCGGACTTTCTGTCCGGAGTCTCCGGATGCAATCCGGAGTATCCGGACATTTTGTCCGGACTCTCCGGGTTGAGTGCCTCGACGGTCCCGAACCCATTTGTTTTAGCGTCGCCTCTCGGCTAACTCCTCGTTCGCTTTATCTGGTCAGATGGATCCTTCCCAGGGAACTTCCGGTGGCAGCGATCCTCCTCAGCAGGCAGCTGGTGGCAGCGATCCTCCTCAGCAGGTAGCTGGTGGCAGTGATCCTCCTCAGCAGGCAGCTAGTGGCAGTGCTCCCGCTCAGGGCGCGTCTCCCACCAATTCTCCTCCGCATGACCTCCTTGAAAAAGGCAGAGAATTGGAGTGGCCAAAAGGCCCATTTCCAGACCTCGAGGCCAGCTAGCCTCAGGATCAGCTCCTGTCCTGTCTCCTCCACCTCAGCAAGCTCCTGATCCAGATGAGCATCCAGCTGATACCCATGCCAGGCCGTGATCGTAAAAGAAGCCGATTCCGTATACGGGCACTTAATTGGTCCTCTGATCAAGGCCAATCCCGTGTGGAACTATCAAATGTCCGTGAATCCAATGAGAGTAATTGATTACCGGACAGGACCTGGTAAAGGGAAAGCCATTGTGGAGCACAGAAAGAAAGATCCTTTGGAGCTCCACCAGGATGAGTATGTGGACCCGGTTTTGGAACCGGTTTGATCGATTACTATGACACGGTCCTATACCCTCTTGAGCACCCAGTGGTTCGCATGAAGACCATTGACTGGGAGTACATGGCTGCAGCAGGCAATCCAGTCTTCTCACGAGATCATTGATTTCAGCTGCATCGGATCAAGAACATCATGGCATACAAGTATGACTGGAACAATGAGATCATTATGCGCTTTTATGCCACCTTGTACTTTGACAAGAATGATGAGGCCATTTGGTGGATGACCGACAAGATATGGTATGTGGCTAGCAAAAAGAGATTTGCCAGAGTGCTCAACCTCAGATACAATGCCAGTCCAAAGCTTCATGAGAAGAAAGTGATGACTCCTGAGCAGATTGAGGCTTTGTATGACACATCCAGGAGCTTCACAGTTGGGACCATCAAGGGTCTGAAGGACATACCAGCTGTGCTCAATAGGATGTTGAGAGTCACTCTTTCGCCAAAGGAAGGAGATGCTTCACTATCGGTTCCTATGGTAGGAACCTCTGTTTCACCTCGTTGAGAGCACCGACCCTTTTGACATTGTCGATTTCTTGTGGGAAACAATGAGGCGAGCCGCAGAGCAACATGGCGATTGCGGCTATGCACCTTTCGTGATGACCTTGATCTCTTCATGAGTGGGCTGAAGTTTGTCGAGATGAGGAGCATCTTTCTTACAAGGTCCGCCCTCGGTCTACTCCAGCCCCTCCAGTGCTCTGGTCTCTTTGCTAGACTTCGCCGAGGTCGTGCTTCAGGCTCTACCTCTACCCGGCCGTGCCTCCCGCGATTCTTGAGGCGGTCCGAGGTTTCTAGTAGCACTCTTCGGCGGATGCTCAAGCACGTCTTCCTTCTTTGCCGCGACATCTCCACCAGCGAGAAGGTGATGAGTCGACAGATCAAGAAGAATGGTCAAGACATTCGCAGCATCCGCCGCCACAATGGCGGGCGATCGATCCAGCGACTCTTCCGGTCTTCCGAGGAGAGTAGCGACGCCACTGCCGATGCCTTGTTTGGGATTGCTTCCTCCTCTGCTCCTCCAGCGCTGGTGACGTCGGCAATGAGGGCTCGAGTATGAGGCCTCGGCAGCGGAGATGACGAGTGATTTCCTGTGTCTTCCTTTTTGGTGTCTTGATGCCAAAGGGGGAGTGATCTTTAGCGTTGTCTTTGTCGTGGACTCTTTAGTCTTTCCGTCTGTCGCGTGTGGACTTGCTTGTGTTGCTTCAGTTTTTTGTTCTTTTAGTGTTGTGAACTCTGTCTATTCCATGTAATGTCTTTAATGCTTATTTTATCTTATGCATGGATTACTTTCAGTTACTTGTATTGTATTCTCGGTAGCTGTGTTTGAGGGGGAGCTCTCAGTTTTCTCTCGGTAAATATGTGCATTCGTTCCCACTCAATTCCTCTAATGCACACATTTAGGGGGAGCTCCTCTTATTTATCTTATGCCTAAGTCTTGTTCTCGTTATTTTATTTGCTAATTAATTGTGTTGTCATCAATTCACCAAAAAGGGGGAGATTGAAAGTGCATCTAGGCCCCTCAAATTGTTTTGGTGATTAATGATGACACAATTAAAGAGATCTAATGTTTTATCCAAGAATACTGCAGATATCGAGATTATATCGAGCTTGGAATGACATTGGACACCCCCACAACTACTTAAAATCAAAAGGACGGCATCAAGACCAAAATTGTAATCTTTTATTCAATTGTGTCTTAAGGATAGCCGTACTATTAAGAGGGTATGACGAGAAATCGATTTTAGGATGTGCATGTGCTCAACATCAAGTCTTGCATCTCTCTTTAGCACTCCTACTCTTGGTTTTGAAAAGTTTCAATTTGAAACCGTTCTGGGCAACCCGGAGTATCCGGACATTTTGTCCGGAGTCTCCGGATTCAATCCGAGTGTCAGGACATTTGGTCCGAGTCTCGGGTTGGACCTCTCGGTTGCTTTGTTTCGGTGGTCCGAGTATCCGGACATTTGGTCGAGTCTCCGGATAACGAGTCTCGGGTTGTTTGTCCGGACACTCGGCCTGTTCAAAACGGAGTAACGGCTAGTTTTCAAAAAGAGTATTTAAAGCCTCCACTCCACTCCAACGGCTAGGATCTCTATTGAGCTCATTCATAGCAGCATTCAAGCCATTCCTAACCATCTCTAAGCATTCAATAGAGCCCCACTTCCTCCCACCAAGTAATTTGGTTGTTGATCTTTTGGTGAGGAGAGGAAGAAGAAAAGTGCAAAGTGCATTCATTTCATCTTGTTGAGCACTAGTTCATCCTCCAAGCGATTCTTCGTGGTGCTATTTCTCTTGGAGGTTGAAGGTCTCCTAGACGGCTAGGAGTCACCGGGAGCTACCAACTTGTGTGGTGAGCCCCGGTAGTTTGTGAAGGCAAGTCTCACCTCCGAAAGGAAAGAGACAAGAAGTGAAGCCGGCGAGTGCATTTGTGCAACACCGGGAGGAAAGCGGGTTGAAAGAGACCCCGGCTCAAGTGCGACCGAGCCACCTCAACGGAGACGTAGGGTTCCCTTCAAGAACCCGAACTTCGGTGAAAATTCGTGTCTCTCGCATTCACTTTTACTTCTTAGCATTGCTTAAGTGAATTTGAATTTGTTAAGTTAGATCTAGCTCTTTGCTTGGCTTTAAATTCAAATTCCTGCTAGCAATTGTTCTAGGTTGTTCTTGCTATATACTTCTAGTGGCTTATTGTGCTTGCTAGAGTAGTTTTTATCTCGCTCCCAAGCCAGCTAACCCGGAGAGTCCGGACTCAATACCGGACACTCCGGACAAGCCGGAGTATCCGGACCAAAAACCCGGAGACTCCGGGTTGACCAGCTCGGCCAGGTTTTTTCCGCTGCGTAAATTTTAATTCGCCTATTCACCCCCCCTCTAGGCGACATCGTTGGTCCTTTCAAAGGGAATGCCTTTTTGTGGCGCAACTAAAACTAGAGGTTTAGAAAGATACTCCTTGATACCCTCAAAGGCTTGCTGCTAATCGACCCCCCACACAAACTTATAAATCTCTCTTGGTCTTAGTAGTGGAGTAAATGCATCTATTTGACCGGACAAGTTTGATATAAACTGCTTCAAGTAGTTTATCTTATCGGTCAACTTCTAGAGATCATTTTTGCACTTTGGCGGTTGTGTATCGGGTATGGCTTTGACACGTTCCTGATTAACTTTAATGCCTCTTTCATGCACCATGAATCCCATGAATTGTCCAGTCGATACCCCAAAGGCACACTTGTAGGGATACATCTTCAAGTTGTGCGCTCGGGTTTTCTTGAACACTTCTTCTAAATCGACCAAATGCTGATGGCCGCTTTCAGATTTCACGACGACATCATCAATATAAATTTTCACAATGTGGCCGATCAACTCATGAAAAAATAAATTTATAGCTCTCTGATATGAGCACCAACACTTTTTAAGCCAAATATCATAATGACCCATTCAAATAACCCCAATTCTCCAAGGCACCTAAAAGCAGTCTTATGAATATTGGCCTCAGCCATGAATATCTGATTGTAACCAACGTTCCCATCGAGAAAGCTGATAATTTTATTTTCCGATAAAGCATCGATAAGCATATTGGCTATAGACATGGGATATTCATCCTTAGGTGTAGCCTTATTCAAATCCCTGAAATCGACACACATCCTAAGTTTACCATTTTTCTTTATCACAGGAATGATATTAGGAAACCACTCAGCATATTGGCAAGGCCTGATAAACTTGGCTTCTAACAATCATTCTATTTCTTCTTTTATTTTATTATACATGGCCGGATTAAATCGTCTAGGAGATTGCTTAAACGGGCAATAACCTGGTTTAATTGGTAGGCGATGTTCAACTAATTATCGGCTTAAACTAGGCATATCGTGATACTCCCAAGTAAAACAATTCTTGTATTTTTTCAACAAATCGATCAACTTCCTCTTATACTCAGCGGTTAACTTTGAACTAATAAAAGTTGGTCTTTAGTGATATCCATCGCATATACCTACTTCTTCTAACAGATCCAAAGACGTAAAGCCTTGACCAAACCTTTCAATGTCTTCAAATTCCTCAATAGTTTCATAGCTATCCGTTGTTTACCAATAGCTTTGCATTCTGTCTTGCATAATCTTTACTGCCGATTTGAACTCCATCGACGTAAAATCTCACTTGTTCAAACAAAGGTGCTTGGTTTCACGCTGATCGGACTTACACCCGACTGAGCGATACATATCAAATCACAGCCTTGAAGTACTTTGCCCGATATGCACTCGGCCCCCTTATGTTTCCAATTAGCTTCTAGGCTGGCCATGGTTATATGGGCTGAAGTGTCGACTTCAACGACTTCGACTTGATCGCGCATTTCACTGTATCAACTTATGATGCATAGTTGAAGAAATACAACAGTTGGTATGTAACCAATCCCTGCCGAGTAACACACTGTAGCTCCCTTTAGCATCGATCACAAAGAAACCTATTGGCAAAGTCTTGCGGTCGATTCTGGAGAGGGAAAAACTCTCTTGGACGAATTTTATGGATTGGTATCATAACTTGAGAATCGTTCTCAAGGCTGAAAAGAAGGAATATGTTCTAGACGATCCATATCCTGATGAATTGCCTGAAAATGCATCCGCTGCTGATAGGCATGCTTATGAGAAACACACTAACGAGGCCCTAGACACCAGCTGTCTCATGCTTGCCACGATGAATAGCGGGTCTCAAGGGCATGTTTTGGAACCAAGTAAGGGCTGAAAGATATTCGATATCTAAAGCATTGTTTGCGTGCAAGCTGGCTGAGGGTGCTCCTGTTAGTCCTCGTGTAATCAAGTTGATTGGTTACATTGAGAGCCTAGAGAAGCTCGGTTTTCCCCTGTAGAATGAATTGGCCACGGATGTGATTCTCCTGTCGCTCCTTGCGAGCTTTGAGCCGTTCATTTTGAACTTTCATATGAACAGCCTGGAGAAGAATCTGACCGAACTGCGTGGGATGCTGAAAACTGCGGAAGAGATCATAAAGAAAGGCACAAATCATGTGATGATGATTCATAAGGAAAAGAAAAGGAAGCGCAAGACTAAAAGTGATGGTGAGGATAAGATCCAAGACCCAAAGCCAAAGCCTAAAGACAGGCCAAAGGTTGGCCCTAATGCTTCTGACAAATGTCACTGTAGCAAGGGCAATGGGCATTGGAAGAGAAACTGTCCGAAGTACCTAGAAGACAAAAAGAATGGAAAAGCTCCTTCTACTTCAGGTATTAATGTCATAGAATTTAATTTTGCAACTTGTCCTACCGAGTCTTGGGTATTTGATAGCAGATCGATGATTCATACTTGCAAATCATTGCAGGGATTAAGAAGGACTAGGGATTGCAAGATTGGCGAGTTGGAAATTCGCTTCGGCAATGGAGCAATGGTTGCTGCGAAGGCTGTTTGTGTCTATCCCTTGTCGTTACGTTCTTGTTTAGTCATAGAATTGAATAATTGTTATTACATTCCTGCCTTGAGTAAGAACATGATCTCTTCTTCTTGTTTAGAAGAAGAGGGTTATGATTTTGTAATAAAGAACAAGAATTGTTCTATTTATTTCAGAGGCTTGCTCTATGGTAACTGTCCATTGCTGAATGGGCTGTATGTGCTAGATCCTGGTAATGCTTCTATTAATAATGTTAATGCTAAAAGACTCAAAACAAGTGATTCTAATTCCACTTATTTATGGCATTGTTGCTTGGGCCATATAAATAAAAATGCATGGAGAAGCTCTATAAAGATGGTCTTCTTGATTCATTAGATTTGGAATCTTTTGAAATATATGAGTCTTGTTTACTTGGCAAGATGACAAAAGCACCATTCACTGGTTCTAGTGAGAGAATGTGTGAGTTGTCAGCCCTCGTGCATACTGATGTATGTGGACCAATGAGCTCCATGGCTAGAGGTTGTTATCAGTACTTTATTATTTTCACCGATAACTTTAGTAGATGTGGCTATATCTATCTAATGAGGCATAAGTCTGAATCTTTTGAAAAGTTCAAAGAGTTTCAGAATGAAATACAAAATCATTTGGGCAAGAAAATTAAATTTCTACGATATGACCGTGGAGGTGAATATTTGAGCCAAGAGTTTAGTGATTGTCGGTGTTTCGTGCACCGGCAATACGATTTTATGGTCGGATGGGGTCGCGCGCTCCCTCTCCCCGAATGGTCGACTCGTGGAGTCAGAAGATGTATACTGGTTCGGGCCGAATGTCCCTACTCCAGTTCGTGCGGTGTGAATGTATTGATCTTTTGGAGACAGACAGGGGTGTACAAAGCGAGGCGACGGCCGGTACGTCCGATCCCCTTGAGGTTTTCGCTAGGGAGTCGAGGCTACCTCGGAGACTGTTTTCCCTTTTCTCCGCGCCCCTCCCTCTCGGGCCCTGCCTCTCCTTATATAGACGGAGGAGGCAGTTTACACGGGAGTTGTGAAGACTACGAGGAGAGGGGTCTGCATGTCTTGAGGTCTGGTTTCCGTCTTGTCCGGCCAACCCCGCTGTCCCGAGGTAGGGTTGGTGGCTCTGTGGGCGTCTGATCTTGCGTATCTTGTCAGGGTGGCGTGTTGCGTGGTGCTCTTGTCAGCCTTGGTGACTTTAATGGCGCTTGACTTTGCTTAGGCCTCGGGAGCGGGCGTACTCCTCTGCGGTATGCCAGGCGACGGGACGGGGGTTTGACTTCTTCGGTGGCTCTTCTGACAACCTTGGGAAGGAGCCGCCTACCCCGCACGGATGTCGGGACGCCGCGCGCACAAGGCACCGCTCGACATCGGGCGCTGGCCCTGCTGACTTGTGCGTGGGCGGAGCTTGAGCTTCGATATTAGGTGGCCGGCGTGTGCCGACCGCTTGGAACCAGAGTCCGCCGACCGTCCGGGGTCGGCCCCGCATAGGTCGGGGCTCGTTCTTTGCGGCCCAAGTACCTTTCGGTGGTGCCGGACTTCCGTCGTGATAGGTCAGCCCGTTCGTGCTTCCGGGCTGATGGGGGTACCCATGGTACGGGTACTCGTCAGTAGCCCCCGAGCCCCGGAGCGGGTCGGAGAGCCGCTCGGGGGCTTAACCGGGCGGCGGTAACCGTCGACCCGGAGGTCGGTGTGGCTGCCTGGGAGCCGCGCCAGCCTAGAAAGAGCTCCGGTGCATGAGCACCCGTGGTGTAGCTCTTGAGCCCCGAGCCGGTCGAGGAGCCGGTCGGGGTTTACCCTGGCCGAAAAGTGGCCACGGACCACGAGGTCGGCGACGCCTTTGGTCGGGCCGCCGCTTGTCGGTCAAGCCCGCTCAAAGAGCCGGTGCGCGCGAAGCGCACCCGTGGCGTAACTCGAGCCCAGCGGTCGGGAGCCGGTCGGGGTTTACCCGGCCGCGGTGGTCGTCGACCCGGAGGTCGGCGGTGTCTAGGTCGGCGGGACTGCTTGGGAGTCGCGCCAGCCTGGAAAGAGCCCGGGTGCGCGCGAGCGCACCCGGTGGGTGTAGCCCCCGAGCCCCCGAGCGGGTCAGGGAGCCGGTCGGGGGTTTCCCTGGTCGAAAAGTGGCCGCGGATCCTGAGGACGGCGACGCCTTTGGTCGGGGCCGCGCTTTGTCGGCCAAGCCCGTCCAAAGAGCTCGTGCGGCAAGGAAGCGCACCGGGCATGAGTTTCGAGCCCCGAGCGGTCGGGAGCCGGTCGAGGGTTTACGGCCGGATTCTGGCAGCCACGGTGCACGTGGGTCCTTAGAATCAGTGAGCTGACGCGTTTACCTTCGTCGGTTTGAACGCCGTGCTCGTGGCGAGCTACTATCGGGTGATCCGAGTGGAACCTTGGCGATCCTCGAGGGGTTCGTTTCCAAGCGACGTAGCTCCGTGGGCGTCCGACCGGCCGGGGCGTTCCATAAAAACCTTTCCTTACTCGATCCCGTGTCGACTCGCCGGGTCGTCCGCCGACCGGAAGGCGCGGTGGCCGCTACTCATCGATGAGTTCCGCGGGAGAGTGTGAGGTATGGTCTCTGACGCGAGTCACGTTGATTGGTTCGTCCGCCGACCCAACCGGAGGCCCTCTGAGGGCTCGCTGCGACTCGCCCCTCGCTCTTTTTACGTCTTTGGCGGCTTCGTTCGGTGGCTGGATCGATTCGCCTTCGTAACCCACGGCCGCAGTGCGGGCCTCGTGCGAGCCTATAGGCGCTTACTCTCCCGAGGCCGGCGCCTGATGGGCCGCTTGCATACCTTTCGGCGCGGGCGCCTGGCCCATCGTGAATCGGGCGAGGCTCGCGATCTTTGCGCGCTGGCGCGAGGCGGCCGATTCTGTCGGAGCGATTAATGCGCAGTGGGATTTAAATGGGCTGCACGCGTTATCGGAGAAACGGCGAGCGGCGGCAAGTGACGGTTTGCATCGCTGTCGATTCGCGCGAGGAGGCGTCGATTTCGGCGCGGAGGCGCGTCTGTTCCCGCCCGGGGCCTATAAAGGAAGGAGTGGGTGGCGTGGTAGGCGCCAAGCCTTCTGCTCAGGCGCCTGCAAAAGGAAAAAGGGAGGAAGAAAGCGAGGGAAGAAGAGGAGTCTCTGCCTCCGCCGCTGGCTGCCCCTCGCTTCTTCAAGGCAATTGGAGATGTCGCTGTACCCGCATTCGGCCGTGGCGGGTCGCTATCTCGGTCTGGAGAGGAAGGAGTTCCTTCCTCCGCGGCCTGAGTCCGGCTGGCGAGTTCCGCCGACCGGGGCCGGGGACCCCGAACTTGGGGACGGCGAGATAGTCTCGTTGGCGTCCTTCTACGAACGGGGCTTCGGACTTCCACTCCACCCGTTCGTCCGGGGGTTGCTGCACTATTACGGGGGGGAGGTTCATCATCTGAACCCGAATGGAGTCCTCCACATTGCGGTCTTCATGACGCTGTGTGAGGCCTTCCTGGGGATCGAACCCCACTGGGGGCTCTGGCGCCACTTCTTCTTCGCGAGGTCGTCATCGGACACCAGCCTCCTCGGAGCTCTGATGATTCAACTGCGCAACCACCGCAAGCCGTTCTACGTCGACTTGAAGCTGCCGACGTCCAACCGGGGGTGGCATAGCGAGTGGTTCTATGTCCGGAACCTCAGCAACAGTGCCCCGGCCTTCAGTGGGAATCTTCCGAAGTCGCATCCTTGTTGGACCTGGGGTCCTGACAAGAAGGACCGGAAGAAGGTGGACGCGATCCTTGAGAAGCTCGCGGACCTGAAGCGGCGGGGCCTGACAGGCAAGGTGGTCCTCAAAGACGTTCATGGAGAGGCGCATCCAACCCTTCAAGGATCGGTTGCGCCCCATGTTTGAGTACATGGGGCCGACCGACCTCGCAAGGTCGTCGGAGCGGAGCTTCCTCGTCGGAGATCTCGCGCGCGTGTCCGCGATCTCCATCACGGAGACACCGAACCCGCGAGCGGCGCCGCGCCGTTCTCGGCGCAGAATCCATGAGCAACGAGTACGCCTGACGGCTCTGTTCGCTTTTGCTTTGCTCTGCTTCCTCGCCTCCTTACCCGAGCGTGCTCCGCAGGGCTCGGTGGACTGATCTCCGTCCCTTGCTGCCGGGAAAAGGAGTTGAGGGCGGCCGTGCGCTGAAAAGGAGAAGCAGGGCGCCGCCGCTAGCGGAAAAAGAGGCCACCAAGGCGGAAGAGGAAAGAGCGCGGACCGAGCCAGGCGTGGCGAGGAGGTCTCGGAGGAGACCTCGGAAGAGACCTCGAGTGAGGGTGTGACGAGGAGTCGTTGTCGAGCGGGGAGAAGTTGCCGAGGCGGTCGCCAGCGACGCTGGTCCTAATCGCGGGCCGGCGGCGGCTCCTCCGAAGAGACCGCGGGCGCAGGTTTTATCTCGCGAGCGCTGGTCGATCGCCTCCTCTGGGGTCCGGCAAAGAGGGCACGTCAAGTGCCGGGTTGTTCGCTCCTCCTTAGCGACTTGCGCAATTCCTCCGTGCTGACTTCTTACGCAATTCTCGACCGACCGGCCAGACGCGAGGCCTCACTGATCTTGAGGGCGCCGAGCCTCGCCGGTGGTGAGGAATCGCCCCCTCCCGGTCCTGTCCGCGGGGCGCGTGGTGGTTGTCGGGAGGGGGGATCGTTCGGATGCGCTCCCCGTGGTAGGGCCCGTTGGCGAGGGGACGCTGCCCGAGGGGGACGCATCTGGGCCGCTGCCGGATATGAGCGCGCGGGCAGAAGCCCCGTCGGGCGTGCTTCCGCCCGTGCCGTCGACCAGTGAGGCCGGGCGGAGTTCGCGATCTGCCTTCCCCGTCTTTGCCGTCCGTGGAGGTCGCCGCGAGCCGATGCCGGGGAAACATCGATTCGCGTCGTTTGCAACGCCGGCGGGACGAGATCTGCCACCCCCGCCGCCGCCGCCGCCGGGCTGTCCGAGTGTCGCCGATGGGCGCACAACCGACCGCCGCAGGCGTTCCGTCGGGCGGGGAAATTAAGTCAGGGCGGTCGCCGATCGCTGGCACGACTTGGCCCGGCCCCTGACGGCCGGGGCCCCGCTCGTTTCGACGACGACGCAGAACGTGCGGATTGGGACGCTCTGGAGGATGACATGGGAAGGATCCACGCCGAACTTACCCTTGTCGTTGACGCCGCGTCCAAGGCGAGGAGGTCCATTGCTGAGGAGTCCCGCTCGGCCAGACTGGTAAGTTTGACGGGGATTTTTCCTGTGCATCTTCTTGAGAGGGAAAAGGAGACTGACCGGGCGGGTACCTGCAGCGCTTGACATCGGCGGTGGGCAAGTCAAAGTTCCTCGGCACTTGCACGCCGGGGAGTGCCATAGGGCGTGAGCCGCTCGACGCCGAGGGCGCTTTGCGTGAGCAAGGAAGGGTCGCCTCGGCGTCGGGCCGGGCGGGGAGGTCGCTGGCGGGAGGCTTCGGCTGACGCGCGAGTCGTTGGCCACCGAGGGAGAGAGGGCCAGTCGTCCCTGGCGGATGTCAAGCGGCCAAGACTTCCAGCGATCAGTCTTGGCGGCGTCCGCCGGCGGAGGCCGTCCTCTATCGGGAGGAATGCGAGTCGACCAGCGAGGAGGCCGATCAACCAGCCGGCGGCGGGATCTCGCTTCGGGGTGAGCTCGTGACGATGAAGGAGCTTGCCGACCGCGCCACGGCCGATCGGGAAGCGCGTGCCAAGGCCGAGGAGGAACTTCGCGCCAAGGAGGCTTCCGTGGTCGGTGAGTAGCTTAGTCTTCCGGGAGTCATCGCGGCGAAGGCCCCTCGACGCGTTGTTTTCGCCCTCAGATCTGCGAAAAAACCTTACCGACGCTGGAGTCGCGAAGGCGGCGATGGAGGCACGAGGCGCGGCGGTCGAATCCGTCACGCGACTTCGGCCCTTTGAGTAAGCGGGCGGAGACGACGCGCCGACTGACGACCCGGTGACGATCCTCCACGTGGGCGCCGGTAAGCAGTGACCGGCATTCGGGCTTACTCGGGCCCAGCGCCATCCCCGCCATGCTTGGGTGGATCTCGAGCGCGTCGAGGCGTCGATGCGGGAAGCGGCGGTGGCGCTTCTAACCGGCCCTAGTCAACACCGTCTCTTATTACGACGGCGTCGACCTTGAGGCGGTCGGGAGCGGCGTCGCTTGCTGACCGAAGCGATGAAGAGGTCGACGCGTTCATGGTCCGGGTCGATCCGTGTGCCCAAGAGATTGCCGGCCGAAACTCGCCGCGCGAAATTCTCCGTCGAAAGGGGGAGGAGGATTAGTTTTTTCTTCCGTTTGCTTTTTGGCATTGTATGTAATGACGAAATTGCCTAGTCGAGCTCGACGCCGGGCGTTTTAAGTTACTCGCCCGTCTATCCCGTGTTTCTTTTATGAATTTGGGCAATTTTTCAACCGTAGCTACGGGGTCCACAGGGTGCCCCGAGAGCGTGGCGTTGCACGCATTCATGCGAAGAGGACATGGGGAGGGCGAGCTGCCTCGAGCGATTGCTTGGCGAAGGAGGTGTTGAGTCGAACCACCTCCTTCGCGAAGCTTTGGCGAGTTGAAATCGAACCTAAGTGGGGGTGCTCGACCGCTCGTAGTGTTTCTTGCTCGGGGCTTGTTTCCCTCCAGAGTGCTACTGGCCGTGGCAGCGGGCGAGGGGCCGTAGTATTTTGAGCCGAGGGAAATAGTCGCGAGGTAGATAGCTCGGTCGGTCGGAGCGGCTTAGGTTAGCGACCCGCACGCGTTTTTAAAAGATGGTCGGGTTGGGCGCTGAAGTAAGTCGTAGCACTCGTCAACCTATATCGAAAGGCTCCATCCGACCGCCGCTCGGCCCTTCGCTCGAGTAGCCTCCTTTTTGCACAAAGTGCTACTTGGAGCAGTAGCCGTGGGGCGTGGGCGTAGCATTTTGGTTTTGAGGAGGTTACTTTAGGAGGAGCTCGGTCGGAGTGGTAACCGGTTATCGATTTAAGTCGCCGGCCCGAGGTCATGCGACCCCGAGTGGTGCGTGGGGATCGAGGGTGCAGCACGCCACGCGCCGCTTGAGTTCGTGGTGGGTGTGCGATTTTTTCCGAAAAGGAATTTTACGCTTTCGGAGATAAGGGTGGATTAACTCGCCTTGAGGACCGCTGGGCTGATTTTGGAGCCGACGCTGGCGCCGTCTTCTTGGCCCGTCGCGTGACCCCAAGCGCCGTCTTACGCTCCTCCTCTTGCCTTGGCGACTTGGGCGCTTTATCTTCGCGCCGCGTTATAAAGGAGAGGCGCCAAGGCGCTGTTGCTCCATGCGCCATGGCGGACCACAATGCTCACCGCGAGGAGGTGGTTGCCCATCGTGCCTGGTTGCGGGAGGTGGCGGATCTTGAAGCGGTTGCTCGTGAGGACGCGCGGCGAGTCGGCCCTCGTCGGCGTTCTGCCGGCCGAGAAGTGAGGGCGCCACTATTGCGGCGGGCGTGGTAGAGGCACGCCGTGCGGAGCTTCGGCCGGCAGGCGCCGCACCAAGATCGCAATGGGCGGTTCGCTCTTGGTTGGGGCGATGTTCCTCCATAAATAAATAAAGTGTTCGGGTTTCCCTTTTCCGTTTCGCTCCTTCTCTTTTTGTGTTGAGATCTAGCCCTCGCTTCTTTCGTGACGTGATCGAAGGAGGACAGCCGGGACCTCTGCTGGGCGGGGGTCGCAGTGCTCATGATCAGCAAAACGAGAGAGGTTCGAGAGAGAGGAAAAACCGCTTGGTCGGTCGTCCGACTGCTGCAGCTTTCTTGGCTCGAGTGTTTTTTGGTATGGTACAAAGAGTGGAGTGAGTACGACTATTGTTAGTACCTTCTCTGCTTCTATTTGTTCTAGGTGTTTGTGACGAGATTCCCTTCGGTGTATTTGATGCTGAAAGTGACGGGTCGGAGGACTTCGGAGATGGTGAAGGGGCCCTCCCAAGGTGGGGAGAGCTTGTGCCTGCCCTTCGCGGACCGACTTGGCGTAGCACTAAGTCGCCGATTGAACGAGCGGCCGCGGACCCGTCGGCCGTGGTAGCGACGCTGGCCGATACTTTGCCGATCAGATCGCGACGTCTCGAGCTTCGTCGAGTCAGTCGAGGTTATCTTGTTGTTCCTCGACCGCCTGCGGCGTTGTTGTAGTTCTCGCACCCTTGGTGCGCCAGACTCAAGGTCGGTCGGGAGGACAGCTTCCGCCCGAACACCAAGAAAAGGGAGTGAACCCGTCGACCGGGTTGGCGTGGTTCGCAGACTCCAAAGCACGGGCGGTAGTTCGGCAGCCCATCGTCCCCGCGAATTTCTTGATCGGTGAAGATTCGCGCTTGAGTCCTGGAGGATCATGCCGTTGGCTCGCTCGGCCCGTCCGCTGGCTCTGGTAAAGCACGCCGCCCAGTCGACTCGGATGTTGAAGTTGTCGCAGAACTCGAGGAACTCCCTTCCCGTGAACTGCGTCCCGTTGTCGGTGATGATGGAGTTGGGCACCCCAAACCGG
This sequence comes from Rhipidocladum racemiflorum, assembly GCA_036346355.1. NCBI lineage: Eukaryota > Viridiplantae > Streptophyta > Magnoliopsida > Poales > Poaceae > Rhipidocladum > Rhipidocladum racemiflorum. Next base: position 17,932,345 of record CM070578.1, on the reverse strand, counting down.
TAGACAATGTCGCGGAAGAAACTTGCCGCCTGCGCTGATGTGATCTTTTGCAATGGCTTTGCTTCAATCCACTTTGTGAACTTGTCTACGGCGACAAGCAAGTGAGTGAAGCCCCGGCGCTTTTCAAGGGTCCGACCAGTCGAGTCCCCAAACCGCGAAGGGCCATGTGATGGGGATCGTCTGCGGGGCTTGCGCAGAAGATGCGTCTGTCTGGCGAAGAATTGGCATCCTTCGCAGTGCGGACAACTGGGTCGACCGCTACGGCGTGATCGGCCAAGAGAAACCTTGCTCGGAAGGCCTTTCCTACCAGGGATCGCGGCGCGCATGGTGCCCGTGACACCGTCATGGATGTCCTGCAGAAGGTGCTTCCTTGGTCACGGAACGCACTTCACGAAGCGATTCCCGACGGGCTCCTCTTGTAGAGGGCGCCGATCGGGGCGAATGACTTAGCCCGCCGAGCGAGGCGCCGAGCCTCGGTGGTATCGGGCGAGGAGCGACCCGCTTGTCAATCGATTGACAAACGGTCGCCTCAATCGGTTTCGATGCTCAGACGCCCAAGTCCGACCCAGCGGGGGCATCTCGAATCAAGATCGATGGGGCCACCCGCCTTTGAAGTCGGCGGCTCCCTCAAAGATTCGGATCCAACCGGATTGACGCCGGGCCGAGGCTCTGAGACGAAGATTCCTGGGGAACCGGCCCTTCCCGAGGCGAGGTCGGCGAGGGAGTCGGCTTCACCGTTATAGCGTCGGTAGCTATGATGGAGCTCAAACCCTTGAACTTTTCCTCAAGCTTGCGGACCTCCAGCGATGGCGGCCATCCGAGCGTCGCGGGGCTCGGTGGCTTTCATCACTTGATCGACGATCAGCCTTGGAGTCGCCGCGAACGTTGAGACGTCGGCGCCCAGGTCGTGGCGCGATTCGCAGGCCGTTGACGAGGGCTTCGTACTCGGCGACATTGTTGGTGGCGTCGAAGAGTAGTCGTATGGCGTACCGGAGTTTGTTGCCGAGTGGGGAGATGATGACGACCCCCGCGCCGGCCCCGTTCTTGGTGTAAGACCCATCGAAGTACATCGTCCAGTACTCCGGGTCTTCGACCGCCGCAGGGACTTGCGCCTCGGTCCACTCGGCGACAAAGTCTGCCAAGACCTGGGACTTGATCGCCGTCCTGGGGACGTACGATATGTCGAGGCCGTTGAGCTCGAGAGCCCATTTGGCGATTCTTCCGGTAGCGTCGCGGTTGTGGACGACTTCTCCGAGCGGCGAGGAGGTTACCACGGAGATGGGGTGCCGATCGAAGTAATGGGCAAGCTTCCTCTTGGTGATGAGCACCGAGTATAGCAACTTCGTGACTGGGATATCGGACCTTTGTATCGGAGAGCACTTCGCCGACGAAGTAGACCGGCCTTTGCACCTTGAGAACGCGGCCTTCCTCCGCTGCTCCACAACAAGTGCCGCTACCGACGACCTGAGTCGTGGCGGCAATGTAGAGGAGCAAAGGCTCCTGCGGCTCCGGGGCGACCAGGACTGGAGGTGAGGTCAGAAAGGCTTTTAGTCGACTAAAGGCTTCCTGAGCTTCGTTGGTCCAGGAAAAGTGGTCGGACTTCTTCATCAGCTTGTAGAGTGGCATCCTCGTCACGAGGCGGGATACAAAGCGACTTAGTGCCGCGAGGCATCCCATCAGCCTTTGAACTCCCTTCAGATCGTTGATTGGCCCCATCCTTGCGATAGCGGAGATCTTATCTCGGTTGGCTTCGATGCCGCGCTCGGAGACGATGAATCCCAGCAACTTGCCCTTGGGGACCCCGAAGACGCACTTCTCGGGGTTGAGCTTTATGCGAAATCGTCGGAGGTTCGCAAAAGTCTCCTCCAGGTCGGTGATGAGGTCATCGGCCTTCCTGGTCTTGACAACGATGTCGTCGACGTAGGCTTCGATGTTACGGCCAATTTGGTCCGAAAAACACGCCTGCATACATCGCTGGTACGTGGCGCCCGCGTTTTTTAGACCAAAAGGCATCGTGACGTAACAGTATGAGCCATACGGGGTGATGAAGGAGGTCGCGAGCTGATCGGACTCCTTCATCACAATCTGGTGATAGCCCGAGTAGGCATCCAAAAAGGAGAGGGACTCACACCCGGCGGTGGAGTCCACGACCTGGTCGATGCGAGGCAATGGGAATGGATCTTTCTGACGAGGCCTTGTTGAGGCTCGTGTAGTCAACGCACATTCTCCATTGCCCGACTTTTTCTTTACAAGGACGGGATTGGCGAGCCACTCGGGGTGACGCACCTCCCTTACAAAACCGGCCAAAAGTTTGGCGATCTCTTCCCAATGGCCCGTCGCTTCTCTTCGAAAGCAGCGGCGCGGCTGGCGATCGGTCCGATCCCGGTCGAATGTTCAGGAGTGCTCGGCGACCTCCTTCGGGACTCCTGGCATGTCCGAGGTCTCTGCCGAAGACACCTCGGTTTGCTTGGAGGAAGTCGACGAGCGCCTTCCTATTTGGTGGTGAGGGCGGCCCCGATCCGCACGGTCTTGGCGGGATCCTCGGGATCAACAGCGACCTCCTTCGTGTCCTCCGCGGACTTGAAAGAGCTAGTCCCCGACTTGCTGGAGTCGGGGGTGGATCCGGGGGCCTTCTCCTGGAGCTGGGCGAGCTCGGCAGAAGCGAGGATCACGAGGCCAGCACCGCTTCGTCATAGATTGTAGGCGAGCTGGAAAGATGTGGCCACGGTGATGACTCCTTGCGGCCCTGGCATCTTCAGCTTGAGGTAGGTGTAATTGGGGACCGCCATGAACTTCGCGTAGCATGGTCGTCCCAAAATGGTGTGGTAGGAGCCGGGGAAGTCCACAACCTCGAAAGTGAGGTTTTCGGTGCGGAAGTTGTCCGGGCTCCCAAAGGTGACAGGCAGGCCGACTTGCCCGAGAGGGTGGGCCTGTTGGCCTGGTACGACGCCATGGAAGGGCGCCTTGCTCGGCCGGAGGGCGGAGCGAGGGACCCCCAGGGCATCCAAGGTCTCAATATACATGATGTTGAGACTGCTGCCGCCGTCCATGAGTACCTTGGTCAGCGCGTCCCCACGATGGGGTCGATAACGAAGCGGATAGCGCCCCGGTGCGGGATGTGGTCGGGGTGGTCGGTCCGGCCGAAGGCGATCGGGCACTCCGACCACCTCAAGTAGGTGGGCACGGCGAGTAGCCGTGTGGACCTCTCGGTGGCGAAGCTTCACTGCCGCTTGTCGGGCCAGAGCACTCCGCCCCTCAAGATCATGAGGCAGCCGCCGAGTTGTGGGAACTCGCCGGCTGGCTCATCGCTTCTTTGTCCCGGCGTCGGCGCCGGTCGCGCTCTTACCCTTACCCCGCGACGTCGTGGGGTTTCCGGAGAGAAACCGCCAGACTTCGCAGCCTCCGAGCATTTGTGGCTTGACGGGATAGTCGTGGTTCTGCACGGACTATCCATCGGCTTCTCGAATCGGTCGGGCGTCTGCCCGAGCCTCGCCGCTTGGCAGGTCGGTCGGCAGCGGCGACCATTCGGCCTTCGCGGCCCTGCTTCCCCTTCCGCTTTCTTTTGTCCGGGCGGTCGGAGGGGGCGCTGGCCCCGAGGCCGGCTGTCTTGTGGGCCGTCTTCCTTTCGAAGATGGCCCCCACGGCCTCCTCGCCGGAGGCGTGGTTGGTGGCGATGTCAAGGAGCTCCTTGGTGGTCCGGGGCTTCGAACAGCCCAACTTGTGGACCAGAGCCTCGCACGTGGTGCCGTAGATGAACGCCCCGACGACGTCGGCGTCGCGGATGTCGGGGAGCTCATTGCATTGCTGGGAGAAGCGGCGGATGTAGTCCCGGAGGGTTTCCCCCGGCTGCTGCTTGCAGCTTTTCAGGTCCCAGGAGTTGCCAGGGCGTTTGTATGTGCCTTGGAAATTTCCGACGAAAAGGTTCGTCAGGTCGGCCCAGCTGCCGATGGTATCTGCGGGCAGGTACTCGAGCCATGCTCGAGCTGAGTCCGCAAGATAGATGGGGAGGTACTGGATAACGAAGGAGTCGTCCGTCGCTCCCCCAGCTCGACAGGCGAGCCGGTAGTCCTCTAACCAGACACTGGGGTTGGTAGCCCCCGTGTACTTGGCTATGTTGGTCGGGGCCCGGAATCTGACCGGGAAGTCGGCGTTGCGGATACGGCGGTGAACGTGACGCGCCCAGGACCGCCGAATCCTGGTCGGGATGGTCGCGTCGCCCGCTATCGGCGACCGCGAGGGTGCCGCTGCGTCGGTAGCTCTCCTTCGCGCCTCGAGGGTGGTGCGGAGATCATACTTGTCCCCAGCGATGGCGCACCGGGTGTATGATGCCTGGGGAGTTCGTGGGCGGGCCGTCTTGGCTGAGCTCCGCCGCCTGAGGGGAGGCCCAGCGGCCCGAGGTGGCGCCCGTTCGCCGGAACTAGAACCTGGGCGTGCCGAACGACAAGACGCTCTACCACCCCGAAGGTTACGGTAGGTGGCCTTGGCAGGCTCGCTGGCTCAGCGACCCTCGAGCAAAGATTGCCGCAGATGGCAATGTTCTGGTTGGCGTGAGGGAAGAACGGAAGGCCGTTCGCTTCCTCAGCCAATTGCTGATGCACCTGACGCGCGCGGGCGCGCGCGCCGGAGGCTGGTGGTGGGCTAGGCTGACGGCGCTCCAGTTCGGCCTGCAGCTTATCGAGCTCGGCCTGTCGGGCTTCTAGCTCCTCGCGCTGGAGGTCAGCGGCTGCCAGGCGTCAGGCGCTGCCTTCTTCCGCCGGATTCCTCCCGCCGCTTCGTCGCGGGAGGAGGGTCCCGATGGTAGCGGGGGTGGAGGATGGCTCCGCCGCACCCGTCATATTGCACTCGCGGGCGTAGGCCCTTCGAGGGGCACACTCCTTGTCGGAGCTAGAGCCGTGGCTAGAGGAATCCGTCAGCAGGTCGTGGAGGGAAGCCGGCGCGTAACCGGCCATGGCCACGAGTTGTGAGCTCGTGGAGGGTGGTTCCGCCGCCGGCCGCATGGCAGCATGCGTATCTTGCGCGAGCAACGCCGGCCAAGACGTCGCCGCCCGCTGCTTGCGCTGGGGCCTCGATCGAGGTTGCCGAGGACGCCGGCGATCGCATCCAGGCTTATGCGGAGGGCGCCCGGCCCCGACAGCAGCAGGGACGAGGACAAGCTCCCCCGCCGTGGTGACGATGAAATCGAGGGCGCCGAAGCGGATCCAGCCCCGCGATACCGGCGAAACGTAGTGGGAGGAAGCCATCAGGGAGGAGAATGGGAATCCGAAGATGAAGATGTCGGTGAAGACGCGCGAGAGCCCCTACCTGGCGCGCCAATCGCTTGGGTGTTTCGTGCACGGAATACGATTTTATGGTCGGATGGGGTCGCGCGCTCCCTCTCCCCGAATGGTCGACTCGTGGAGTCAGAAGATGTATACTGGTTCGGGCCGAATGTCCCTACTCCAGTTCGTGCGGTGTGAATGTATTGATCTTTTGGAGACAGACAGGGGGTGTACAGGCGAGGCGGACGGCCTACTGTCCGATCCCCTTGAGGTTTTCGCTAGGAGTCGAGGCTACCTCGGAGATCATTTTCCCTTTTCTCCGCGCCTCCTTCTGGCCCCGCCTCCTTATATAGCCGGAGGAGGCAGTTTACACGGGAGTTGTGAAGACTACGAGGAGAGGGGTCTGCATGTCTTGAGGTCTGGTTTCTGTCTTGTCCGGCCAACCCCTGGCTGTCCCGAGGTAGGGTTGGTGGCTCTGTGGCGCATGGGCCTTGCGTATCTTGTGGTGGCGTGTTGCGTGGTGCTCTTGTCAGCCTTGGTGACTTTAATGGCGCTTGACTTTGCTTAGGCCTCGGGAGCGGGCGTACTCCTCTGCGGTATGCCAGGCGACGGGACGGGGGTTTGACTTCTTCGGTGGCTCTTCTGACAACCTTGGGAAGGAGCCGCCTACCCTGGCACGGATGTCAGGGGACGCTGCGCACAAGGCAGCTGCCTGACACTGGCGCGGGCCCTGCTGACTTGTGCGTGGGCGGAGCTTGAGCTTCGATATTAGGCAGCCGGCGTGTGCCGACCGCTTGGAACCAGAGTCCGCCGACCGTCCGGGGTCGGCCCCGCACAGGTCGGGGCTCGTTCTTTGCGGCCCAAGTACCTTTCGGTGGTGCCGGACTTCCGTCGTGATAGGTCAGCCCGTTCGTGCTTCCGGGCTGATGGGGGTACCCATGGTACGGGTACTCGTCAGTGATCATCTAAAGAGTTGTGGAATTGTTCCACAATTGACTCTGCCTGGTACGCCTCAGTGGAATGGGGTATCTGAATGGAGGAACAAGACTTTGTTAGACATGGTACGGTCTATGATGAGTCAAGCCGATCTTCCATTGTCATTTTGGAGACACGCTCTAGAAACAGATGCGTTCATGTTGAACAGGGTTCTGTCTAAATCCGTTGATAAGACATCGTATGAGATATGGAAAGGGAAACGTCCTGACTTGTCTTTTCTTAAAATTTGGGGTTGTGAGGCTTATGTAAAACGTATGACGTCTGATAAGCTCCAGGCCAAATCGGATAAGTGCTTCTTTGTGGGGTACCCAAGGGAAACCAAAGTGTATTTTTTTATAACCGGGAAGAAGGCAAAGTGTTTGTCGCCCGGACTAGTGTCTTTTTGGAGAATGAGTTTTCCAAAAGAGCTAGTGGGAGCAAGGTGCAACTCGAAGAAGTTCGAGAAATGCCTGAAAATGTTTCAGCTCCAGCTGGTCCTCAGCAGGATGAGCAAGCCGCGCTCCTGAGAGATTCATGTTCCTCATGACGAAGCAACACGATGTGTTGTTGTTGGAAAATGACGAGCCCAAGGACTATGAGGAAGCTATGGTGGGCCCAAACTCTGAGAAATGGCTGGAGGCCATGAGATCTGAGAAAAAGTTCGTGTATGATAATCAAGTTTGGAACTTGGTTGATCTACCTGATGGTGTAAAAACTATCGAGTGCAAATGGATCTTTAAGAAAAAGATAGACGCCGACGGAAACATTTTTAAGGCACGATTGGTGGCAAAAGGGTATAAGCAGATTTATGGTGTGGACTATGATGAAACTTATTCGCCAGTCACCATGGTGAAGTCTATCCGGATCATGCTAGCAATTGCCGCATATCATGACTATGAGAGTCGGCAAATGGATGTCAAAACGGCTTCCCTAAATGGAAACCTAAGCGAAGACATGTACATGGTACAGCCCGAGGGTTTTGTCGATCCTACTAATGCTAGCAAGGTATGCAAGCTTAGGAAGTCCATTTATAGACTGAATAAAGAATCTAGGAGTTGGAACCTTCGTTTTGATGAAGTGATCAAAAGGTTTGGCTTCATCAAAAATGAGGAAGAGCCTTGTATTTACAAGAAGGCTAGTGGGAGTGCACTTGTATTTCTGATCTTCTATGTGGATGACATGCTATTGATCAGAAATGATATTCCGATATTAGATACTGCACAAGCTTTTCTGGGAAAAAGTTTCTCGATGAAAGACTTGGGAGATACATCTCATATTTTGGGCGTAAAGGTCTATAGAGATAGATCAAAAAGGCTAATTGGATTGAGCCAAAGTAAGTACATTGGCAAGATGCTGAAACGGTTCAACATGCATGATTCCAAGAAGGGTTTCTTGCCAATGTCACATGGTGTAAGTCTTAGCAAGACTCAGTGTGCTTCGACACCTGATAAGCAAGTGAGAATGAGTCGGATTCCGTACGCTTCGGCTATTGGATCCATCATGTATGCCATGCTATGTACGCGCCCAGATGTGTCATATGTTCTGAGTGTCACGAGCAAATACCAATCGAATCCTGGTGATAATCACTGGGTGGTAGTAAAGAACATCTTTAAATACTTACGAAGGACTAAGGAGATGTTCTTGGTCTTTGGAGGAGAGGAGGAGCTCGTTGTAAAGGGTTACGTCAATGCTAGCTTCCAAACCGATAGAGATGATTCGCGATCGCAATCTGGGTTTGTATTCTGTCTCAATAGTGGGGCAGTGAGCTGGAAAAGTTCCTAGCAAGAGACAATAGCTGATTCCACAACGAAGGCCGAGTACATTGCAGCTTCTGAAGCAGCAAAGGAAGCAGTTTGGATCTGAAAATTTGTTTCTCAGTTGGGTGTGGTCGCTAGTGCATCCTGTCCAGTGGACCTCTATTATGACAATAGTGGTGCCATTGCACAAGCAAAGGAGCCTAGGTCTCATCGAAAGTCCAAACATATACTCAGGCGGTACCACCTGATTCGGGAGATCATTGAGAGAGGTGATGTGAAGATATGCAAAGTGCACACGGATCTAAATGTGGCTGATCCGTTGACAAAACCCCTTCCACAACCGAAGCATGAGGCGCACACAAGAGCAATGGGTATTCGATACGTGTATGATTAACTCTAGTGCAAGTGGGAGATTGAAGGGAATATCCCTAGATCAATCATGGTGATGATTGTAATACGTCTTTGTTCATGTAATTATGATAACTTTGTTTATCGGTTCCCTGAATAAATGTTACGACTTTGTTCATTTGGTACGACCTGATTATGAAACACATTGTCAAGTAACATTATTCTAAATGGGTCGCTGATCTATATCATTACGAGGAGCGGTGATGATTTTATCAGCACATGTAGCACCTGGGTCTTCCTTGCTGCCGAGGTTCACCGTCGGCAATGTGGACTTCTGTGTGATGCCTTGCCTAGTCTTTTGGTAACAATTGAGCATCATTTGCTCAAATGCAGCTTTTTGATTTTTGATCTCTTTCCGCTGCTTCGGCGTCAAATCGTCAAATGTGGGAACCATTATTGCTTCAGTGTTGATGTTAGATGGAGAAATTGACTTTCCAAAAGAAGACATTATTGTCTGATTGTGTCACATCAGGTGTGCCAAAAGTTTGTTGACGCTAAAAACTTGATGTAGAGTTGATCACAGTTAACACACGTAAACACCGGGTTTAATTTTTTGGATGCGGGCGTGCCAACCGATTTGATCCTGCAATCGGCAAGAGGATGATATGTAAATCAGTCAGTTATTAAGCCGATCTAATATTTCAAAGAAGATCAAGTTTGATCGGCTCATTTAAGCCGATTTAGATAAAAATAACTAATAGATCTAATCAACTTGATTTAGTTGATCAAATGGGGGTAAAGGTTGTTCTTTCCCTAAGAAGGTGATGCGCAACAAAATCAGAGAGAAAAAGCAAATCTGATTTGGTGTAAGTCAACAAAAATCAACAATCGGCTATGCATAACTTTATTGATTGAGATGAATTATAGAAGAAAGATTACAAGCCCAAAAACTACTTCTAGGTGACGAAAAGTAATATAAAAAGTAAAACTTGGTTGATTGTGTATTGGCTGATGTCTCCGATGTTTTCCATCGTCTTATTTTATAGCATCAGGTCTGATCGTGCCCTTTTTGGTCTCCTGTTGAACTGGTCGTATCGGCCTCAATTTCCTCTGATATTTTCCATTTAAGATCAGCATCGGTTATAATCTGACAAGGATGTATCGGTTTATGACCATTAAATCCGAAATATTCCTTATCAAACCGATTATACCAAACCGATTCTAAACAAATCGGTCACATGCTAAATTTGGGTGTCAACAAGAACTCATTTCACAAAACTATATGTTCTAGAATTGATTGTTTCTTGTAACAAGTCTGACAGTGTGGGTCCACATGGCAGCGTCACGCACGAGTGACCCATTATAAGAAATAATCAATTCTAAAATCTATAATTTTGTGATACAAGTTCTCATAAAATTTATAGTTTTATACAATATAAGCTAAAATTTGTAGTTTTATGATAATTTACAAGAAACTTGTAGTTTTGTAAAATTTACCTAGATCTTTCTCTGCAATCGCTTGGAATGGCATATGGAAGTTGTCACAAAAATGTTGGATGTCTCGATGTAGCTAGCCCAACTTCAGATTGAGCCAATGCAGCTTGGTTGTTGCATGCATGTGTCTTGTCTCCTGGACATACTGCGGAACTGCAAGAGAGCTGTGTCGATTTTCCCTTCTTTTTTTTTTGAGAGAGAGAGGCTGTATGCGTTCTGTTATGTCCCTTACCATTACATCTTTTAAGTTGATTATTGAGTAATCTTAATGTTATCATTTGATCCTTTTCTATAATCCAATCGAGCATTTCATGCTTCTTGACGAATGTATTAACAATGATTTTAATGTCTACACTATAATGAAATCTTCATGAATCCCGAAAAAAAGCATTGCTTGGTTTGACCATTTGTTGCAAACTGCTTTCACATGGTAGTATAACATTGGTTGGTTCCTCGAAAAGTTTTAATGAGCGATCTTGTAACATCTGGGAAGACAAACTTAAGATTTCTAGAGTGATTGAACTTCTTTCTGGAGCTAGCTAGCTGTGAGTTGTGATTTCAGCTTGTAAGCTCCACAGAAATCTCTCTCCTGTTTATTTGAATTCCACCCTGAAAACAACTCATGAGAGAGGACTCGAGCTAAGTTTGCACTAAACTCTGTCAAAAAGCCAACAGTATTACAAACATAGTCTAGATCTTGAAGCAATCAACTAACAAATTATATATGTTGATGCTATGATTAATTTGTGCCAGGTGGTATTTGGGAACTTAAGGGTTTGTGGGCTGGTTGCCTCAAGATTTCTGTTGCCTGATAACACAATTGGGAGAATTTTTTACTGTTCTAGCTCAGTTGTTTGATTTTTTTTCGTAACTGCCGTTGATTTGATAAAATTGTGGAAATAGCCTCTAATCAGTACAAATCAGCAGTTCTGATCAGCTGAAATTTATTTTTTTTGGATTTCCAGTGGTCCCCTACCGCTTATATATATATATATATTATTTTTGGATTTCAAGCGGTTCACGACCGTTGTTTTATTTATTTATTTTTTGTTTCAAGCGGACCTCGTTCATTTATTTATTTATTTATTTTCCCGGTTTTAAGCGGACTGTGTCCGCTAAAATTTTATTTTTTTTTCTTTTTTCTATTTCTTTTCTTTATCTTTTTTGGATTTAATTAATTCGAAAAAATCCAAGAAATAAATTTTCTTAATCAGTTCGAGCCACTAAGTCCAAAAATAACATCCACTCTGCCAAACCAAGTCTTCAAAATCTCCAAAATGGCAAAATACCCTCACAACCCCTTCTCAGTTGATATGACAAAAGGCTGAAAAACTGATATGAAAAACTGATTGGACAACACGCACGACCAGCTTTCTCAGAGTAAAATGACAACACACTAGCTACTCCTTTATCAGCTTGAATTGACAACACACTGGCAGCAGCTTTCTCAGGCTACTTAGACATAACGCTGCCACTGAAAACTTGCTATAAATATGGAGGCATGCACAGCATATACATTCCACACTGAAACATCGAGCATTTCACTTCTTCATCTTCCTCCTCTCTCTCATATCCTCTTCTTTATCATCCCACTTCGGTGTTCGTCACTTGTTTGAAGGCCATGTCTGAAACGTCGAGCTCAGCGAATCGAAGGGCCCTTGCGCTTGCTACTGCAAGGCGGATCGATTGTCCTAATTGCCATGTGCAAACTAATATGTTCTACGCCAACACCATCGGAAATAACGGGCGGGTGTTTTACAAATGCCCTTTTTTCTCTGTAAGTGAAAATGTAATTCGATTTTTTCAGGTTTTGATGATTATTCTCCTATTTGAGTTGTATATTTCTTGTGATATCTTCTTTCTTTCCATGACCTTAAACCATATTCACATCGTTACGTAGGCTGCAGGATACCAATATTTTCCAGTGGGCAAACACCATGAATACATCGATAGATTGTCCTAGTAGCACAGTACCACAGGGGATGCAGCCCCGGCTAGAGCAGAGGGTGGACCCTATGCTCGAGCAGAGACTTAACATGCTGATGTTTAAGTTGGAGTGCATTTTAGATCATATCAAATGATTAGAAAAGATTATGTATGTAGTTATCCTTGTTGTACTTTATGCTTCAATTGCAAACTAGTTCGTTTCATGCAAATTTGTATCGTACTAGTCGCCATTTGTATCGTACTGTATACGCCACGCACATCAATTTCTTTATAATTCTACAAGCACCATGTTATTCTAAATTATCTTTTGTAGTATTGAAATACGAGGACAAACAAAATCAATAAATAAACAAACAAAAGAAAAGCAAGAAGAAAGGAAAATGGAAAAATCCGAAAGAGGGGTTGGAGAAGGGGTCGGGAAGGTATTTTTATTATTTTGGAGATTTTGGAGACTTGGTTTGGCAGAGTGGATGTCATTTTTCAACTTAGTGGCTCGAACTGATTAAGAAAATATATTTTTGAATTTTTGAGATTTTTCGGATTAATTAAATCCAAAAAAGAAAAAGAAAAGAAATAAAATTTCAGCGGACATAGTCCGCTTAAAATGAGAAAAATAAATAAATAAGCGGACGCAGTCCGCTTGAAACAAAAATTTGAAAAAAAATAAAACAGCGGTCGTGGACCACTTGAAATCAATATGGAAATAAAAAAATATATATTTATATACATATATTTTAAGCGGTCGGGGACATATGGAAATAAATAATAATAATTAAGCGGTTGGGAACAGCTGGAAATCTAAAAAAAAAAATCAGTGGATCGGAATAGCTAATTTGTACTGTTTAGATATTATTTCCACAATTTTATCGGATCAACAGTTGAAAAAAATCAAACAACCAAACTGGAACAGTAAAAAATTCCGATTGGGAAAGGACCGAAACCTGTAATTTTCTATGGGGAGGAGCGTGCCCTTCATCCTCTCTCTCTCTCTCTCTCTCTTTAATATCTTCGTTTTCCTGAATACAACTCTTTGTCAACACTTTATGGCCTCTAAGATACAACTTTAATCACTATGGAAGTATAATGTTTTTTTTGGAACTGTATAAAAGTATACTGTTAAAACGAAAGCAATAACTGCTTGCGAACACTGTCAAAACGAAAACACTAACTGCTTGCTAACACTACAAAGGAACACTGTTAAAAAAAATAAAAACACTAACAGTGTAATTTTCATGTAGCCAGCTAACCCCCATAATCTTAATACCTTTTATACACTAGTAGTTACATCGAAAAGGTTTGTCTATACTTATTACCAAAACAACATTCATATACTATATATTTAGCAAGGCGGTGAGCATATATATTTTACTTTTAATTCTGCAAGGAGAAGTGGAGAACCATCACCGAGCTAGCTAGCCGTCAGCGCCAAATTAAAACCGCAGGGCCGGCATCCCTCTGGCCTCACCTCACTCATCAACGACACAAAGAAGAAAAGCCACGAAATCACAAACTAATTAAGGATACATAGAAGGTACATGCCTACTTTTTTTTCTTCTTTTTCTTGCTCATCCCACCTCACTCTCACTGATCCAGTCCCATCTCTCCCTCCTCTCCTTTTCTTCTCTCTCTGATTCCCATGAGGAGGAGGACCATTGGCTAGCTCTCTCTCCACTACCTCCAAGCCCCTATCAAACACAACCTTTAGCCACACCAGAAGAAAAATACAAGGCACAAGGGAAAGGGAAAAAAAGAAACAAGAGCCAAACCCTAGCACAAGACTCACTTTCTCCAGAGAGCTAGCTAGCCAGATAACATCACCGGACACACCCACCATGATCTTCCCCCCTGCCTTCCTGGATTCCTCAAGCTGGAATGATAACCAGGTAAATTTTCGGTCATCCTCCTTTTCTTGTCGCGAGATTTTAGTCACTCTCTTTTGCACTAGCAAGAATAAAAGGAGAAAGTTGTAGCAATATTAAAACTGAAAAGAGAATACTAGGGCTAGCTAAATATTCTGATCCAAAACACTATCTTGGTATATACTTGGCCAAATTTCTGGCCTAAATTCTGCTCTTGTTTGCTTCCGAGCTTCTTATCTCTAGTTCTTGATGCGTCTCTAGCTAATTCGATTTCCAGCAGCATGCTCACCACCAGGTTGCGGCCAGTGGCGACGGCGGCGGCGGCGGCGACGGCAATCATGAACTTCTGCAGCCATCAATCATGCCGGGAGCGCTCCCCGAAGGCGGCGGCGGGCCGGTGGGGCCTGCGAAGCCGATGTCGATGTCTGAGCGGGCGCGGCTGGCGAGGATCCCGCTGCCAGAGCCGGGGCTCAAGTGCCCACGCTGCGAGTCCACCAACACCAAGTTCTGTTACTTCAACAACTACTCTCTTTCGCAGCCGCGCCACTTCTGCCGCGCGTGCCGCCGGTACTGGACGCGTGGCGGCGCGCTCCGCAACGTGCCGGTGGGCGGCGGCTACCGCCGCCACGCCAAGCGCGCGAAGCCCAAGCAGGCGGCGGCGGCCTTGGGAGCACCAGCGGCCGCTGCCGCCGCATCGGCGCCAGCTGGATCGACGACGTCGTCCACTTGCACCACGGCCAACGCGCCGGGTCTCCCGGCGATGCTAAGCAGCAACCTGTCCATCCTGCCGCCGCTGCTCCGCCTCGCTGACTTCGACGCCATGAGCCTCGGCTCTACCTTCTCTGGGATGGGGAAGCCATCCGTCGACGCAGCGGGTTACTACTCTCTCGGCGGCGGGAGTGGTGGCGCCACCGCCACCGGGCTGGAGCAGTGGAGAGTGCAGCAGATGCACAGCTTCCCGTTCTTGCATGCAATGGACCAGGCGGCGATGGCGCCAGCGCCGGCAATGGCAATGCCGGGGATGTTCCATTTAGGTTTAGATGGCGATGGCCGTGGTGGCGGCAGCATCAACGGCGAAGACGGAGGAGAGCTTCATGCGATGCCATCAAAGAGGGAAGGATACCCAAGGGGAGGCATGTATGGTGATCACCTCACTGGCTATACCTCCTATTCCAATACTTCTACAGGTAACCATCTCTTGTAATGAGCTTAACTGCGAGTTGCAATCCTATAATTAATATGTGATGGTGTTGAGATATAGAAAAGGCTAGCCTTTGCATTTGCAATGTCTGAAGAACTGGAGGAGAGGCAGGATGGAGCCGTGTGTTAGTTGATCATGCACAATTATTATTACTACTAGCTAGTTTAGCTCGCATGATAACTTGCTATCTTTTTTTAGGTTTTCTCGTGCATTTGGGGTGAGGTTATGTGTACCACTGTTCTTCATTTTGTTCGTGGAAAACTCCTATTATATGTCAATTCTCCTGTATATACTGTTCTCTCCCTCCCTCCATGCATGCATGCAAGATGAATGTGGTTTTTGTGGTTTTCTGTGATAAAAAATTGCGACCATTCCGGTGCATTGGAGCAATCGTTGCAACTAAATTGAGTTAGTATTTAACGGATGCAATTCAGTTTATTTGATTATTGGACTATAAAATTAGAAGCTAGATATATCATATATGTATAGTCACATAGCATGAAACTAAAGATGCCATGAAACTAAAGATGCCATGCATATATATGCATGCATGCATACATGCATGAATCATTTGTATATATATGCACGCCTGGTGCACCGTGCATATATGTGTATAAAATTGATATAGATAGCGTATAATACCAGTGATGGATATATGGATTTGTTGGCTATATATTTTCCATCAGTCTTACATATGTTAATCTCTATGGTTGACAGTAGCATTACACTGTTAATTGCGGCTGCAAAAGGACCAGTCAAAGAGCCGAGAGGCCCATTCAAAAGTAAGGCTCTTTAGTTTTACCTTTTCCTTTTTCTCCTTTTACAGTGATAGAACGTACTAAAGCGAGAAGATATCTCACAGATCGATCTTTTGTGTTTCTCATGAGGAGTGAGGACTATCTTGATCAGCTAGTTATCTCGATTGTTATATCTAGCTACTTATAATCGCATGCTTCTTCGTTCTAAGTCTAGTTTCTTGTAAACCGATCTAGCTACTGGTACTTACCAGCTGAGATATATATGCTAGCAAATTGAGAAGCACATACTTAGTAGCTAAGCATTTCTATACATATCATATGCTCCAAGTATACATATATTGGAGAAGACAGGGCCTAGCTAAAGGAAACAAATTAATGGCAAAAGGAAAGGGAACTGCATGCATATGTGTGTGTGTGTGTATGTGATCTGTACACGTAAGCTAAGCTCGAGCTAGGCAATCTTACAATGATTCTCGAGTCTATATATGGAAGAGAGCATTAGCTTGGACGAGGAGAGATGCATGCATGAGAATGGCTAGGTGGGTAGGTAGCTAGCGCCATGGAACAATGCAACGCATGCACACATTATCAGTCACATAGAAGTTTGAGAACACTGAGAAAGAGAAGGAAGAAGTGCCTGTGTGGTTGTGTTTTACAGGCGTCTAGCCAGAAACGATGGATGAAACGGTGTGCCCAAAAGCACAAGCTGGCAACAATGTTGGACCAGAGAAGTGAAAGAAGCGTACGAAAGAATGTAGAGAGAGGGAGAGAGAGAGAGAGAGAGAGAGAGAGAGAGAGAGAGAGAGAGCTAAGGGAGATGAAAGAGAGAGAGAGAGAGCTAAGGGAGATGAAAGAGAGAGAGAGAGAGAGAGAGAGGGTTAATACGTATGGTAATGCGTAGTGCAATGGTCCAAGATGTGGGATTGTTGCATTGATATGCGCATGTTACTCGGAGGGAATCAGATTCTCCCTGCTAGCTTTGCATTGTGTTGCATGCTTTGCTGCTTTGCTTTCTCGAAGGCCTAGGCCTTAGCCCCTCCCAGTTCTGTTCTCCCCTTTGGGAGAATAAAGCCACCATGCACATGCACTGACCGAGATGCACACTACAGCACATTCTCTATATCCTCTCCTACTCCGTCTGAGAGAGGGAACGATTTGCTTGTGTAAAATTCTCTGTTCAGCACATTGCTTTTGGATTCTACAGGAATGATTTAATCCATGCATGCATCGATATGCATGCTGGTGCTGCATATATCCGAGATAGATCGATGTAACATACATTCTTTAAGGTATCTCGTAGCATGCATGTTGTATAGCTATAAGCTAGGACTGTCGACCATGCATGCATGCATGTATGGCTAGCTTATGGGTGATGGCGTCAGTTCGCATGGAATATATATTCGACTGCGCAAACAAACTGTTTCGTTAAGTATCTATGGAAAAGACGTTTCCAACAGGCCGGCAATCGATCGGGCGGATCACTGAATAAAGCATACAGGATTCCGACAGAGAAATGGTGTCGTCCCCCTGTTAAATCCTTACGAAATATTCTTATTTCTTTATGTTCTAAGCATATGCCCTAGCTAATTCTTTCAAGAGGTAGCTAGATAGATAGATAAATAGATAGATATAGGCCGGATTAACAGTGCTCGTCGAGCTAGCTCTACAACTGGAAGGATTGATCATACATGACAATTAGTGCCTCAATCAGTGCTCTCTAAGAGAAAGAAGAAGACGATTAATTCCTACATTGTCCGTACATATAGCATAACAATAGGTAGCATTGGTATCTCGATCTCGACTTGTATATATAGCGCGCGCAGAGAGAGAGAGAGAGAGAGAGAGAGAGATCACACCAATCAAATAGCGCATTAGAGGCAGCAATCGTCTGTACTGTGTAGTGCATGTAGACGATCCATCCATCCAGCCATCTCTCTAGTTGATCCTAGGTAGGGTGGCAACGGGAAAAATCTCCGTGGGGAGCGCCCTCCCATCCTCGATTCCTAATAAGCAAAACTTCCGCGTCCCCGCAAACGTGGCTTAATTCCTCCCGTCCCCGATCCCCGATGGGTTCGTGGGGCCCCGACAGGGATTAATCTCCGAAAATACTACATGAAAGACTATATGCTATATGAGTGAACCACTAGAGTAATGGTGCATGTGTGATTGAACTTTAAATGAATTACTAGAGTAATGAGTTAATCAGTAGATAATTCATATTTAACATGTTTATTAATAATGACCTCACAAATATTCTATTTTATTTTAAGAATTGATCATTTGCTCTCACCTATTAGTGATATGGCGGAGGCGCGGCGGGGATCGAGAATGGGGAACGGTGGAACATCCCTGTCCCTGCGATCCCCGACAGAGGCAACATTTCCCTCGATAGATCCTCCGCGGAGGGAGATTTTCCCCGTTTCCGTCTCTTAATAAAGAAATTCCAAATGGAAAAATAGAGGTAGGGCCCGTTTCCATCCCTAATCCCTAGGGCAGTGACGCCTGAAAGCACCGTGTGAACAACACGGCCATGCCAAATGTCCTACGGCTGCAAATCTCTCTAGTTGGGCCAGACCCTCGAGCCATGCTTAGTGCATGGGCTGCTGCACCTGCACAGCAACACGACCATATGGGCTCTACTGCAGCTTCTCTAGAATGAATTTTCCCGACACGTCCACAGAACTCTTACGCTGCATACGTAGGCCACTGACCTCGTTTATGTGGGTGGGTCATCCTAGTCTCTACATCATTAGCACGCCGGTGCAGATTTTTGACTCGTGGCATAAGGCACACATCTAGTCACAAATCGCTCACCATGCATAGGCTAGGGTTGCCCACCCTGCAACCCAGCCCTTATCTTGCCTGCCAACAGGGAAAAAAAATTCTATGTAACAGTGCTGTATATCGTGGTCTGTATAACACCGTGTGGATTAGCGCTACATATCTCACTACGTTAATCTCCATGCAAAAAAAACATTTAAGTGATAAGGATTAAAGTGCATTAAAGTGCTTGGAGATTGATGGATTTGCATAAAGATTGACCAGCGGGACGCGTGGCGCCAATCCACACAGTGCTGCACACACCGCGATATGCAGCACCGTTGCATAGAATTTGTTTCCGCCAACAGTAACCATCGTACCTAATACTGACACGCACCACAGCTATCGCTGGTCGCGGCCTCAGCCGGTATCTTCGATAGTATCATTTTAGCTGTCTCTTAATTATATTATATTAATAAAATCCTACGTAGAGGAGAGATAAGGTGAGAAAAGAGAATATGCTATCTCTTATACAAGAGACAACCTGACACGTAAACCAACATACAAAGTAATGGGGTGTGAGGGAGAATAATGTGATGAAAATAATTTAAAATAGTTAGATGAATGACTTTAGAGATGAATTATTGAAGATGTTGTTTATAGTGCTATTTCTAGATGAGTTGAAGTCTTTAGAAATAATATTAAAGACATACTATTGTACATAAATCGAGAAAGACCAAAGCTCCTGGGTTGAGTGCAAATTACAACATCATCAATACCCATGATCATGTACATCCCATGCCACACCAGCACAATTCAACGTGCCATGTCATTGACCAACTTAAATAATTTTAGTGATTTACAAGTTCGGTGACCTACTCAACCTACCGGACAAGTTTACTGACCTGCAAATGCAATTTACTCTCTCTCTAACGTGAGATTTTTTTTTTAATTTGTTGCTTGTTTGCCGATTTATGGATTATGGTCGTCTACGGCGTTGTATATTCGGAGTCATGTTGCTAAAAATGCAAACACTGAACACACAAGAATATAAAGGTAGAACATAAGACATAAGATGTAATTAATCTCAAACTGTCACTCAACTTTATTGCTCTTTTGCACGTAGACTTATATGTTGAATGTGCAGCTACCTGAAACAACCTCAAATTCAAAATGAATTTGGTTTGCTTTTGTGTGATTTGCGTTTGAATTTGGTTTTGGAAATTCGAAATCGAGTTTGAGTTTCAAACCTTGTTCGGGCCGTTTTCTTGCTTCGTGGGCCTTCGGCCTGCTTCCGTTCGCCCGGTGGCCTGCTTTGCCCGGCCAGCCGACCTAAATCGTCGCTCGGCCCGTCTCCGGCGACCGCCGCCGTCGCCGCCGCCTCCGTGTCGCCAGCTTGTCCGGCGCCGCCGCCCGCCATTGCCAGCCGCGCCAGCGCTGGCGCCGCTGGCCGCTCGGCCGCGCCCGATCGCCGGCCGTCGCCTCCTCGCCGCGCCGCGTCATGCGCGCTGCCGCCGCTTCTCCCGCCTCGCCCCTATAAAAGCCCTTTCCCCTCGCTTTCCAACTCGCCCCGCTCCCTCTCCCTCCCGGTGAGCCCCTCTCTCCTCCTGCCTCTCGCCTCGCCGCCGGCGCCATGGTTCCAGCGCCGCGAGACCCCGCCGCACAGCCTAGCCCTAATCCCTCGCACGCGTGCCCCTGCCTGGGGCCCGTCGACCTCTTCTCCTCCCCGTGCGGTGGCCCGCCTTTCGCCTCGCCGGTGAGCCAGGCCCGACTCACTTCTCGCCTACTTGCCGTGGATCGGGCCGTGGCCGATTCAGCCAAACCGGCCCATTACTGTTTAAAACAGTAATTTCCTTTTCGGAATTATTAATTCAATTAATTATTTCCGAAAATCCTTTTTAATCCAAAAATAGCCCAGAAAAATCCAGAAAAATCCCGGAAAATCCCAGAGCTCCACCAAATACTTTTCCCGAACCGTTTCGATCCCCTGAGTCCAGAAATGCTGTCCGTTCCCAAATCCGAAACTCAGAAAATCCCCAAATCCCAGTTTTGCCCTCCGTTCTCTTCCGACTCGGTTTCCGGTTTCCGTTTCAGTTTCCGTTTCCTTTTTCGGTTGTTGTTTTGTCGTTTACTTTTGTTGGTTGTCTTTTCGCGTTAGATTCGACCGTTGAGACGCCAGTGGAACCGGAGCAGTCCCTGGAGTCGGAGCAATTCCCGGAGCAGACGTCGGACCAGACGGGAGCGCAGTACGACTACTTCCTCGACGACTCATCCGATCCAGCTGCCGCGCAAGGCAAGCCGTACACCCTTGATCATGTTGATCCTATCATGCCATGCTATAGTATTAAATATTTTATACCGCATTATTTTACTGTATATTGAATTAATGAAATCCAGTATTTTAGAATGACATGATATTAGATAATGCCGAATTGCTCATTGAACCCCCTTGAAATAATTGAACCCTGTAAATCCTTTGGAACCCTAGTTAATTGCTTATTGCCATGAATAGGTTAGATAATACTATTAGGTTAGTTCAAAACCTGGATTTAAAGAAAATGCTGCCGAATCTCCGATTCGGATTGTTTACAAAAGTGCCGCAATCGAGGGGACGATGTCGGATTAATCCGGAGTGGATGAGATTAGATCCCTACCGTGATTAATGCCTTGGTTGGTGCGGTGGCGATGCTGCGAAATCTGCAGGAATGGGTTTGTGAATGAAGACGTGGTCTTTGGCAAAAGTATAAGATTAATAATCCCCTTGAGCAAAGTAAATAACTTAGTTCCCGCTCAACCACAGGTCGGACTGGTCGATGACCCGTATCCGACATGGCTCAGTAAGTTAGTCATTCCTGAGATAATAATTGGGTATCTTGGTGGCTACCATTCTCTGGAGAGAATGGGGACCGGGCCTTCCGGCAGTGGAAATGGACCGGAGGGTGGAAACGGGAATGGTCCAGAGTGACATTCTTGGTTCTCACAGCAGTGAAGCGCTAATGGGGACCCTGAGTCCAAGGTAGCGGTACTATCGGTAAACAACTAAAGGACAGGAATGATTAAACGAAATGCTGTGATAGTCTAAACTGGGCCGCATGCATTTAAGTTGCATGAAACTCGCGATTGGCATAAAGGTTACAGATATCTTGTGGGTAAAGTTGAGCCGCTCTGCAGAGTTAATCTTAATTGTAATCGATTACGCCGTACTTCCGGTTAATGAAGTTAAGTTGGAATTGGGGTTGATACCCGTAACTAAGCTCAAGTTACTGTTTGGTATTTGTGAAGGAATTGGTTAAGTATTGTTGAACCTTGTGAAATTCAAATTACTTATTTATTGATTATTGATTTGTGCTTCAAATGTAAAATGAATTATGAAATAAAACTGCATCCAGATACTTAACCCTATTACCATCCCTTGATTACCCTACATATAGTATTCAGTGGTTCCGTACGACTTGTTGAGTACTCTGTACTCACCCTTGCAAACCCCCGCCCTTTCAGAGTTCGAAGATGCTGGAGCCTACCAGGAGGTCGTAGATGGCGATTTAGTTTGGTTTTAGGTCTTGTCTTCGCTCAGGCCCTGCCTGTGGTTTCTCTCTTTTGGTAGTGTAAGTCTAGAAGCTTGGATGCTTCTCCTGTAAAAACCGGTCGTTAGACCAACTATATTGAATAAAAAGTGTTGAAAGTTGCTTTTGTCAGGCAATTGTACTCTTGTCTTCCAACAGTTAGTCTTCCTGGGTAACTGTTGTGAGTTTCGCACTGCCCCTAAAAAGGCGGTCCGTCACACTACCCCTTGTCCCTCCTTATGTAAGGGGAGGCAGGGAGCTAGCATTCCTAATATATAGAACGAACAATATAAGACAACTACGGCAATAAACGTCTAGACTAAGTCTAAACGTTTGGTATGATTCCAGATTCTAGTAGAAACGAAAACGGTTCCAGATTCTAGTACCGCGATTAATGGAAATGGAAATGTTTGTGCTTAAATTTTTTTTTTCGTCCACTAACTCTTTTACAGCAGCTACGTATTAGGCCATGTTTGGATGGACTAAAACTAATTGTTAGCTGGCTAATGGCTAGAGCTAATTGTTAGCCAGCTAATAATTAGTCCATCTAAAATTAGTCCAGGGCTGTTTGGATACATGACTAATGGTTGGACTAATTTCTTAGAAAAGTCTTGTCTGCCCCTCATAATGGGTGAGGAAATGAGGATAAGGCTAGCGCGAGGGTATTTCAGGCTTTTCCCAGCGTGTTACATGCTATTAGCCCAAATTAGCTCCTCCCTACCAACTAATGGACTAATTGTTAGCTAAGGGGTTGGCTAAAAATTAGCCCACCTATTAGTCTTCCTGTTTAGATAGACTATGACTAATTTTTAGCCAGCTAACAATTAGTCCAGGATCCAAACATGGCCTAACAAGCACGTACGTACGGTACGATGGACCGTAGCACCTGATGGTACATATGCTTTCTCCTGATTCTCCCGATCGATCGATCGATAATTTCCTTTCCTTGCATGTCTAATCGGCACGTTTGATTGGGGGTATTTCTTACCGAACTGAATTGAAATCCATACCATACGAACGAAATTAGTCTCCGGTCCACCCAAGGAAACGGAAGACATCGAAGAGATCTTCCAAAACGAACGCGCAGAAGAATCAGCAGCGATCCCTCGAGAAATGATCAGCGGCAGCGGTTGACTCGCTTCTCCCAGTCCCTACGTGCGTGCGTGGTGCGACCCATCCTGCCCCTCCATCTCACCCGTCCGCTAGCTCATCGACCATTCCTGTCCTGAAACCGCGTCCTCTGCTCCTTTCGTCGTCGTCGTCATCTTCTTCCACCGAGTACTCTTCCTTCCATCTCCTCCTCATCGTCCTCTTCCAAGACAAACAGCACCTCGTCTCCATCGAAAAATCCCATCAAAGCTTGCATTTTACCTCCTTGTTGGTACGTATTGCTTGCGATATAATCCACCATGTCCATCCGCAAGGCGCTGGGCGCTGTCAAGGACCAGACCAGCATCGGCATCGCCAAGGTCTCCAGCGCCGTCGCGCCGGACCTCGACGTCGCCATCGTCAGGGCCACCGCCCACGACGACTGCCCAGCCGACGACCGCCACGTACGCGAGGTCCTCCAACTCACCTCCCACTCCCGCGCCTACGTCGCCGCCTGTGTCGCCTCCCTGTCCCGCCGCCTCGCCAAGACCCGCGACTACGTCGTCGCCGCGAAGTGCCTCGCCCTGCTCCACCGCCTCGTCGCCGACGGAGACCCGCACTTCAGGCACGAGATCCTCCGCCCCGCTGGCCGCCGCGGCGCGCCTGTCCTCGCGCTCCTCTCCGACTTCCGGGACGAGGCCCACCCGGCGTCGTGGGACCACTCGGCTTTCGTCCGCGCCTACGCGCTCTACCTCGACGAACGCGTCCGCTACCTCCTCTCTCTCCTCCCCGCCCCGCGCACCGTGCGCTTCGCCGACGACCATGCTATTGCTACCGCCGCCGGCGTGTCGCCAGCGCCGGTGACGACGACTTCGGTGCACGACATGGATCCCGAGGGGCTTCTGGGCCGCGCGCGCCAGCTGCTGCAGCTGCTCGATCGTGTCCTCGCCTGCCGCCCGTCGGGCAAGGCCAGGCAAAGCCGCGTCGTGCTCGCCACGCTGTACCCCGTGGTCAAGGAGAGCGCCCGGCTCTACGCCGACGTATCCGTCGTGCTCGCCGTCCTGCTCGACCGCTTCTTCGACATGGACTACCCCTACTGCGTCAAGGCCTTTGAGGCGTACGTCAGCACCGCCAGGCAGATCGACGACCTCCTCGCCTTCTACAGCTGGTGCAACGATGTCGGCTTCCCGCGGCCGTCCGACTTCCCAGAGGTGAAGCGCATCGACGAGAAGCTCCTCGAGACGCTGGAGCAGTTCATGCGGGAGCGCAGCAGGGCAGGCCAGACCTCGCCGCCGCCGCCGCCCCAACAGCAGGCGCAGCAGCCTGTCCAAGAACCTGCCCGGAGCGACGAGCCCGACGAGTACGACATTAACGGCATCAAGGCTCTCCCGGCGCCAGAGCATTACAACGTTGCGCCTGAGCGGTCGGTGCCGGAGAAAGGTGTGCCGGTGGCGAAGAAGACACCTGATCGGGCAGCTCAGAGTGACCTGGTCGACCTCAGGGAGACTGCGGCTACCGCGGACGAGCAGGGAAACAAGCTCGCACTCGTGCTCTTCTCTGGGACACCGTTGGCAAACGGCACGGACGGCAGCTGGGTTGTCTTCCCTTCGGACGACGCCCCCGAGGTGACCTCCGCGTGGCAGACGTCGGCTTTGGAGCCGGGGAAGGCGGACTGGGAGCTGGAGCTGGTGGAGACGTCAAGCAACCTGTCACGGCAGAAGGCGGCGATGGGCGGCGGGCTGGACCCGCAGCTCCTGAGCGGGATGTACGACCAAGGCTCCATACGGCAGCAGGTGCGAGCGCAGGCAGCGTCCGGGAGCGCGAGCAGCGTGGCGCTCCCTTGCCAGGGCGCGGCCACCCCTGTCCTGGCGCTTCCCGCCCCCGACGGCACCGTGCAGACGATCGGGGGCGACCCGTTCGGAGCTTCGCTGGCCGTGCCACCGCCGTCGTACGTGCAGATGGCAGAGATGGAGAGGAAGCAGGAGCTGCTGGTCCAGGAGCAGCAGATGTGGATGCAGTACCGGCAGGGCGGCATGCAGGGGCAGGGCGGCCTCAACAGGCCCGCCGGCGGTGGCAATGGCAGCGTGTTTGCGTCGAACACCTCCATGCCGATGCCTTACAGGATGCCCATGGCGTACAACGGAGTCGGTGGCTACTACTAAGTACTCCTAGCTATAGCACTTCTTGTTCTGTGAATAATACACCGCTCTTGAGAGATTTGTTTGGTGTCATACTTGCGTATACAATGCAGTAAAATACTGATAAGAAATCAGTTTACGTGAGCTGGATCGTTTTTGCGATTGGAATTTACAGTGCTGTGTTGATGTTAATTTAAGGGTGAGACCAGATTAATGTTGGGATAGTGATACGGTGTCATATGATGTTGATTTGTTTTTGGGAGAAACTAACAGCCCGACGTCCTATTTTTGTTTTTTTTTCGGGATGCCGAGCAATATTTTTTTTGAACGTATGGAACCTTTTTTTTGGACGTATGAAATTTTTTTTTTAACGTATTTCACTATGTAGAAAAAAAAATATTTCACTCGTAGAAAAAAATGTTATAAAAAAATCAAACGTCTGATCTCTAGCAATTTCCTTTGTTTTTATGCAAGGTCAACCCAAGATTCATTCTTGTCATTGTATGCCTAAACTATATTGGAAACTGCAAGTTTCAGGAGATTCATTCCGGGTTCAGATGTTGAGGAGGCTAAATTTGTTGGAGATTGTTGTTTTTGTCTGGATGGATTCTGCCATTCTGGAAGCACAGCCGGCAGGTTGCATTGCAACGTTACTATTAATCGTTGTATATCTGAGCTGAATGTTTCTTTCAAAAGAAACTGTACATCTGAAAGGATCATAGGATGCGCCGATGATAATATGCTGGTATCTTTGTGGTCTTTTGGAATTGCTTCAGCGCTCGCAGTTTGCATTGTTAATTTGCCATCAAAATGAAGCCTGCAACTGTTTGTCATGAGCATAAAGCTAGCTCTCTGTCCTTGATCGTCCCATCTCCATCTTTCAGATGCGATTCCAAAAGGACAGACAGGGTTGGTCTTACCTGACGATACAGGAGGAATAAGATGGAAAGGGGGCAGGTGGCCCATCGATCCTTCACGGGCCGGGCTGGGTGCAGTAAACATACAACACTTCGATTCCGTGTAAAGGCGTGTAATCAAAAGGCAATCTATACAAATTAAAACAACCGATAATATTTAAGTCATCTTCTTCATTTTAAATGCAAAAAATCTCACAATAATCTTAAAAAAAGAAAAATTCTACAAATTCTCACATTAATTAAAAGAAAAAGTGAATAATCTCAACCAGTTATTTTGATAGATCCAGATTATAACGATGTAGATTAATCATATATATATATAGACACACACACACAATAAATACAATTATATTTCAATAAAAAAACAGAATTGTATATAAAAAAATATCTGTATCATAATATCTAACTGTGTAATTGCGTGAGTAAATCTACTAGTTTTTTAATTACAATAGAAGCCTCGCACTCACCCAGGTTTGAATTATCGTCGATAATCGAGGTTATCGACACGGCACGAAATTAATTACCGAATGGTAAATCGAGAAAATTTAAAAAAAAATAATTAAAATTTTTGGAAAAATTTATACGACGCAAATATCGCGATTATTGCGAAATATCGAGCGAAAATCGCTCAAAAAATCAACCCAAGGGGAAGTTCGTTTGGTCAGCTGATTTTTGATGCAAATATCGCCAAATATCGAGTGAAAATCAATGATTTTCATTTTTTTTTAAAAAAAAATGAATTTTAAAACTATGCAATTTTTAGGATTTTCGACCATTTACAACTTGATTTTTACGATTATCAAAATTACTGTTCATTCGAAAAATCGCGAAAAACGATTTGTGAACCTGCACTCACCCGCAGCTCACTAGATCACATCATACACACGGCCACACGTGTGTACGCCCTATTAATATACACACGCTGGAACTTAAGCGGAGGTCACTAAATAAATATGAATTTATCCGGTAGCTCATGGAATGCAAACACACGTTTTCTATTGAACATGTATTAAGGTGAGGCGCACCAGATTTGAGCCTGTGATCCGCGACCCGAGCGGGCTGCTGCAAGACGGCAGAGCTAGCCATGGCTAATTGGCTCGCCTCTAGTCGCAAAATTTTATGTAACTTGGTGCACATGCTTAATTGACCGGTAGTTAGTCTGCCTCTAGTCGCAAAATTTTATGTAACATGGTGCACATGTTTAATTGACCGGTTGCATCAAATATTTTGTTGGTTGCCTCTTGTCTACGAGCAAGCATAATAGTAAAATCTACTACAGGCAAATAGTAAGCTAAAAGCTAGTTTATATAATAACTGTATCTAAAGTTGTCTCTAGATGTTGTGCAATAATTACCTCGTCTCTCTTATACATAAATAATATATCTATGTTCATATGCAAAGCTGGCTACTAAAGAAGAGCCAACTATCTTCTCTCTACTCTTTTCTCACTCTTCTACATAGAAAAAAGCTTACGTGTTGTTGGGTCAAGGATGCCAACTAGAGGGGGGGTGATTAAGCGGCTTTAAAAATTCTGTCTACAAGTAATTACTCGCCTAAGTACCCCTATGTCAAAATCTAAACGATAATTGATGCAGAAGCGATAAACTAAGGTTTTAACAAAGAAAGCCTAAATCAACTAGGCTCATTAAGTGCACTAACTAATTATGTCTCTACTAAAGCAGTGCAATCCTGATGATAATCAAGCAATTTAATTCTAGGAAAGTAAATTGCAACAATGTAAATAAAGAATTGCAATCAAACACAAAAGAGATACACTGATGTTTTACCGTGGTGTTCGGAGACTTGCTGGTCTTCCCTAATCCACGTTAAGGTAAGCCCAAGCCACTTTGGACCGGTTCCACGAATTGAGCATTCCACTAGTGGTAGCTCTTTCCCCCTCCGAGTAGGTGAGCTCCGACATTCACAACTTGCCATGCCTTCTCATAACCTTCTTGAGAAGATCATCGGACCACGACACCTCCATGTCGTCTAAATGTCAGCAAATACCATGAGTAATAGGTCCAGCCTCTTGCTTGATCCTCACTAAGTGCAACATATGCACAAGGATACACAATCCTTCTCTACATGCAACACATGCACCTAGAGCTCTTCTCTTATTGCTTACAAGATGCAACATATGTACAATTGAGAGGAGATGCTCACACTAGCTCAAGAGAAAGCAAATCAAAAAACAAAGAGATTCTACACAAGAAACTCTAGCTCATTTGCATCTCAAATCACTCAATTATGGCTATATGAACTCTTGAGCTTTTGCTCTCACAGAAATGCTTCAAATGGGTGCCAGAATAGCAACAAAAACCTCCCCATTCGGCCTCATATAAAGCTCTTCAAAGAAACTAGCCATTTGGAGCATTAAATGCACTGTAACTAGCTGTTGCTACATCACCATGGTACTACCGCCATGTAAAAGTTGGTAGTACCGGTCATCGGTACTACCGCTATGTAAAAAGCGATAGTACCACTATTTCAATAACAAAAACGGTCATAATTTTTTACTCGGAAGGCCGACTTAGTGATCTTGGACTATATGGAAAGCTTATTAAGAGGGCTATAATTTCACCCTTTTTAAAGATTTAAGCAACCATATATATTTTCAAATAATACAAAAACTCCAATGATTACACTATATGGATAATATGTATCGGCAACTAAATAGCAGTACTACCGGGCCAGTGGTAGTACCGGCCTTTGAACCATGGTAGTACCGGGATTCAAACATAGAGAAAAGCACACCTCTATAAAATAACTACAGCATAAGTGCCGCGGTACTGTCGCATTTGCGGTAGTACCAACTTTAACACAGCGGTAGTGACAGCCTGAGGAATTTTTTAAGAAACACATTCTCTATAAAATAACTATCGCTCATAGGAGCGGTACTACCGAACTTGGGTAGTACCGGTCTCACCACGGCATTAGTGCCAGTCATAAATCAAAAAGAAGATTTCACACAAAAATCTTCTTTTCAAATTTCAACAAAAAAACTAACAAGATTAATTCTTGAGCTATGTGATGATCAACA
Organism: Rhipidocladum racemiflorum; assembly: GCA_036346355.1. Taxonomy (NCBI): domain Eukaryota; kingdom Viridiplantae; phylum Streptophyta; class Magnoliopsida; order Poales; family Poaceae; genus Rhipidocladum; species Rhipidocladum racemiflorum. Next base: position 17,903,241 of record CM070578.1, on the reverse strand, counting down.
AATGCTCATGATACTTTGCAAAATACATTTGCAAATGCTAATCACTGCTCCACAAAGAATTGCATAAACTTCAGCTTATTTTTCAAAACACATTTGCAAATAAACCAAGAACATATGAGATTCATCCTCTTAACCATGTGATGATCAACACAAGATCAAGTTAACTTACAAACCACGATTGCAAGCCCTATTCACATGCTCTAGGATTGAAACCCATAACCTCCTGCTTATTTGCAAAACATATTTGTAAATAACAAATCCAACTTAAACCAAGTGCATGAGCTTTCTCCTTTTTGCAAAACACATGCAAATCTAAAGCTCCATGCAAATACAAGCATTTAATTCAAATGCATGAACTCTCTTTATTTGCAACACATGCAAATACTTGACTCTATGTATAAACCAACTAAACCAAATTGCATGAGCTTTCTCCTTTTTGCAACACATGCAAATCTAAAACTCCAGGCAAAAACCAAATCAATTAAGATTCAATAAGAAGCAAGTATGAGCTTTCACTATTTGCAACACATGCAAATATGAGTTTCATGCAAAAAGCAAATCAAGCGGTGAGCTAGTGCAAGTGGGATTGAGCCGTCAACACATGATGAGACTCAAGCTATAAGACTCACCCCCTCTTAATAGTATGGCAACCGAACTAGCAATCCAGCCTTCCATTGAAACACCGAGACCGGTAAAAAACTAGGAACACATCCTTAGTCCTATGTTAGTCATACCTTTGCCTTTAGCTCATACACTTGGAGCTTTTATGATTACCAATCATCTTTTCTCTAAGTCAGGTCTTCGTCTCATTCATCAATACGTGATGAACCCCCCTTCTCTTAGCTTCGAGATCCTCTCTTGACGCTCATCAACTTATGATGACGGTCCTTATCCCGAATCTCAACTTGATAGCTATCAACACATGATACCATCCACATCTTCATCACTGTTGGACTCAACCTACTTTCACAACTCATGGAAAAGGTTAGTCCAATAAATATGGTTGCCCCAATCATCAATGCACTCCATTAACATATAATGGATGCCTCAAAATCCTTTGATCAATTTCTTTGATGATTGACTACAACCCAAATCAAATGATTGAATGATATTAATTTGTCTTGAGTATATTAATGCAACTAATGCTTTATATACTCATGAACTTTTGATTGTCCTTTAATCAACAAAGTGTATCATTAACACATGATTGATTCTTTGATAATTAATTGATAACCGACCACAATTTAAATTGACTTTAAATCGTTACGAGTATATATATCAACTATACAAGTTTCATATACTCATTTTGATAGTTTTCAAGTAATTATACAAATTATATGGAATCGATTGAGAGGAATCAATACTATTTGAGACCATCAAGCTATAGAATAAACTCCCTTACATATGTGCATATAAATAATTAAACTTTGAATCACTATGCATATATTCAATTTAAGATTGCTTTGGAGTTTATCCTATATTTTCTTGAGTATACTACAACTACACATGTTTTGCATATACTCAAGGATTTATTTCTAACTAATGATTCTTAATGTGTTGGCAAGATGAAAGAGAACAATACTATTGAAACTTTAAGATAAAGAATGAACTCCCCTAAATATGTGCATTCAAGTATATATGGACTTGGAAGCATGCACAACTTAAAGTAAAACTATGGCGGAGTTCACTTTTTTTCTTGAATACAAGAAATGTATTTAGAAATAATAGAGTTGTATTGGATGTATACCTTTGGGACTTTTATTTTTCAATAAGATGAGACTTTGATATTTTTATCTTTTCATCCAAATGAGACTAATAAGAATTAAGCTCAACAAAGGAGTTAATCTCATAATAAGATTGTCATTATTAAAAATTGAGACTAATCAATATTATGATTATCTAAAGAGTTAGTATCATAATTAGCTTTCTCATTAACACCAAAATCAAATGAATGGAGCTTGAACTTTCAATGTCCCCTTTTCGACGATGGATGATAAATCTAACATAAATAGCCACATTTGGATGAAAATCATCAAATTGAAAAAAATTTAAATCTAATTGATCATGCATGCATGTCTTTCAAGGAAATCAACTATTAACAAATGAGAATGCATATGAGATGTTTTTTAAAATGAATTATATGCTTCTCTTTCAAGACATGCAACAAGCATCTAAATAAGGTCTTCCCCTTACAACCAAATGCCCCTTGCATCCAAATGAGAATTAAGCTCACATGTGTACAAACTAATAGTAAACTGAGATAGCCTTATTGTATTTACTCTAACCTCTACTCCAGGGTTCACAAAACCGACGAAAACCGCTCGAAAATCGCGGTTTTCGACCGTATCGAGCCGGTTCGAAATCCTAAACCGGTCGGTAAACCGATTCAATTAAAAAAATAAATCAAAAAAATCAAAAAATTTGAAAAAATTTATGCGATGTAAACCGATCGAAAACCGGTGAAAACCGAGCGATTTTTCGAAAAAATCGACGAAAATCGCTCCAAAAACCGATCGCCTAAAACGTTCAACTCGCCGATCGGTTTTTCGAGAAAACCGACCGGTTTTTCGAGAAAACCGATGGGTTTTCGAGAAAACCGACCGGTTTTCGTTTTTTTAAATTTTGTTTTGAATGTTTTTTGTTCAAATGCTCGGTTTTGAAACTCTTCGGTTTCTAATGATTTTCGAGCGGTTTTTGGTTCGATATTTTCGAATTTCCAATTTCGGTTTTCCATCGGTTTTTTCGGTTTCGGTTTTGTTAACCCTGCTCTACTCCATGATTACACGCAAGTACAGGCACAAATAGTCACATTTTAGTGGATCCGATAGATCCTTGTGCCAGCTAGCATTCATGTGAATAATAACACCAGTAACTACCAATACTACCCGCCATATTACTGGAAGGTTTCCGGGAGCCTCAGCCCCCCACGTCACCCCACCCTCTCTCTCCTCCGTTTCGCGAAAAGGTCCTCCGTTTCTTCGAAATTACGTATAGGTCCCTGGGCGATTTTCTGTGAGAGGAAAATAAATTTTCCCGGTTCGCGTTTAGGTCCCTCGTTCGGTATTTTACAGAGAGAGCCCCCATTAAATGCGAATAGCGAACGAGCCCTTTTCTAATTATTCAAAATAGCGGATAGATCCAAAATTATAACAAATAGGTCCCTATACTTTACGTTCGGGTCCTTGCTCCGTTTTGCCCGGAAAAAATATTTTCGTGGTCCGTTTTTCCTCCGGAGCATGGGAAAAATGTTTTGTTGCCCGTTGCTAAAAAAATTCCTTTCTCCGTTTTGCTCGGAAAAAATGTTTCCGTTGTCCGTTTTTCCTCCGGAGCACGGCCTTTTCTCTTAAATTTTTTTTCTCTTTCTCCGTTTTGCTCGGAAAAAAATATTTTCGTGATCCGGTTTTTCTCCGGAGCATGGGGAAAATGTTTTCGTTTGCCGTTTTCTCTAAAAAAAATATAAAATTCGTTCTCCGGCCATCATTTATCCTTTTTGTTGGAAAAAAATGTTTTCATTGTCTGTTTTTTCTCCAGAGCATGGGAAAAAAATATTTTGCGTCGTTTTTCCCAGAAAAAATTGTTCCATAATCCGTTTTTCCTCCGAAAAAAAATACAAATTCGTTTCTCGGTCACGCGCGCGGCGTGCGCCGCGCGAGCCTTTCTAGTTATAAACGTTTGGTACCAAACGTGTCAGCTTCTAGTCGAGAGATCGAAGAAATGAAATTGAGGGAGAAAGGTAGCTAATTATTAAACGAAAGCATTGATTAATTAATTAATTAATTAATGCACATGATTATTCTAACCACGGTCCGACCTTAGTAAGTTTGTTATACCAAAAATTGTTCTCTTGCACTACTAGTTATACTGTCACAGTCCCTTTTTTTTCTCTTTTTTTAGGAAGCACAGAGTTGTTACAATCCCATGCAAATTAGACATTCACATAAGGAATTGCAGACGGAGGGGGTAATTTGCTACTCCTAATTGAAACTATGCTCGCCTTTGTTTCAATTGGGATTGATTGGCACCACTAATAAAGTTTATTTTACTTACCCTATTCCGTTCGTGGGGGATCCATTTGCGCACTTCCATTCTAAGTTTCATGTGAATGACAAATGATGCTGCATCGAAAGACAGTGTTAGAAAAAAAAACAAACAAATACAGCAAGACAGAAGGAAAAGAAGAATCACATCGAAGTCATGATCTAGCAAGTGAGCACACATTTTATAGCTATAAGTTACTATTTGAATCTTCCATTATTGCCCGCAAGGTTTCAAAAACAGATAAAAATCGTGAAAACCGTCCGTACCGCTTTCGTTTAAAAAGCAAAACCGCCCGATTTATCGAGCAAATTTAAATTTAAAACATCAAAAAAATTGAAAAAAATATCCAAAATCAGTATTAATAGTTTTATGACCTCTGACATTAATATATATATATTTTAAAAAAGTTTGGAGGCGTTTTTGAGCCATTCAAAATGTAGAAATTAGAAAATCCAAAAAAAATAGAAGTATTTTTAGTAGCAATATTTACTTCAACATATTTTAGTAAAAATATTTGTTCAATTATATTTACTAGCAATATTTGTTCAAATATGTCAAGTAGCAATGAACGACACCCGGAAATGGTGTATGCACAAAAATTATCTTTCTATGGTATATTTTAATATATTATTGTTATCCAAGATTGAAGAGCTTGCTTCTCGTTGTATGCATGAATGTACTACCAAAACTTCTCGTTTCATTACTATTTTCTTGTATTTAAATTTACGTTGAATTTTATCCTTACCCATTGTCGGTGTTTCGTGCACCGGCAATACGAATTTTTGATTAGTGAGGTTGCGCGTTCCCTCTCCTCGAATGGCCTGACTCAGTGAGCCCAAGATTTATACTGGTTCGGGCCGAATATCCCTACTCCAGTCTGTGAAGTGGGTGTGTATTGCTTCCGGGAGCAAATAGTTACAAGGTGTTACAAGTGAGAGCGTGTTTCTCGTTGTTCGTCTGATCGGTCTCTGGTTCGATCGATCGGGGCGTCCTCCTCCCGCTGGTGTCCTGTCTCTCCTTATATACACGAAGATGGCATGTTACATGGGAGTTTGGAAAGAAAAAGAAGGGGTACTGTACGCCTCGATGTCTGGTCTTCGGTCTTGTCGTTCGTCCTGGCCTTTGGTTCCCATACGCTGGGTTGGTAGGCTCGCTGAGGGGGTCGGCAGCTGATCCAGTTGGAGAAGTGACGCACTACTCTGTACATCCATCTGGCGCCTGCATCATGACGTTCGACTCTGGTGCTGCTTCGGGAGGGAGCGCCCCACTCTGCCGTGTGACAGAATGATGGGACCGGTGCTTGACTTTTTGGTGGCCCTTCTGACACCTCGGGACGTCTTGAGACGTCAAGTCAGTAGGGCAGTCGGCCAAACGCTAGTGCGGGACTCTGTGCCCCGACTGCTGGCGAAGGCGACCCCGACCGGATCGGAACCGTGGAGCGTCCTGCCCAAGCCGGGGTCGGAGCCTGCTGAGTGCTCCGTCCCAAGGGGGTCAGAGCCTGCCAAGTGCTCCGTCCCGGGGGGTCGGAATGCTCCAAGGCTGGCCCAGGTCGGGACTGAGTCTCTTTTGCGGCTCATGGACCCTTCGTCAGAGCTGGGCTTTAAAAGGCAGCCCGCTCGCTGTTCCGGCTGCTGGGGGTACCCATGGTACGTGTATCCGTCACCCATCTATTATTATTTGGCGTGTCTATTAACAACCTGATATGACTATATTAGTAAGTGATCAAATTATATTGACTGATTTCCTTACGGATGGTCAATCTTTAAATAATAATGCTGATTTAACGTTAAAGATCTCTGGTTCAAATGGAACACAAAACTTCCCATAGTTTACTTTAGTATAACCGGCATAACAAAAACAGTAGTACACTAAATATATAGGCAACCATTTCATGCTCTTATATTGAAATTCAATTCAGAAAGCTAAACATCTCGGCTCTCATGCTCAAGTTAAACAGAAACAAAAGACAATGTTACTTAGCACATCACAGTACGATCAGGACAAAAAGATCAATTAATGTTGTTGCCTAAAAAACAATGTTAATGCTAAAGATTGTGATTCGTTTGGTGAATTGGATGCTTTGTGACAACATTGAAGATGATATATAATTTAATGGCTTTTTACAAAATTTATAATATTTTTTTTGCACTTTTCCTTGGTTTTTGAATTTTTTTCATCTCTTTCAACTATCACTGTTTTTTCGCTAGAAACCGCTCGAAATTAGAGCCTTTTCGAGTGGTTTTCGCCTAAAAACCGCGAAAATCGCCTAGAGGTTTGACCATATTTTAAATTTACTTCACTTTCCAATCGTTCGGTTTTCAACAAATTTCGGTACTAAAAAAACATTAGCACCGACACTCCCAAAAACTACCTTTTTTCGGAGATATCCTTTACTTTTAGGCATGCACAATTGCACGTTGCTCGTAAGATATACTGCCCTAAAATAGGAGGGAACCATCGGTCGATGATGATCTTCAAACTTGCACCCACCGTTTCGGGGAAATATATGCCAAAGCGAAAGGCCAATAGCCAAAAGGAACTTGTCCAATGTTATACCAGCACGCATTCATGGAATCATGGGTCCTACATGCATTTGCCTCCATCATGTTACTTTACTTTTACGAGTGTGTATATATATATATATATATATATATATATATATATATATATATATATATATATATATATATATATATATATATATATATATACATATTTGATGCAAACCCCTTTTACCGTGAAAACCACGTGTAAAAGTTTTGAAAAATTCTCAAAAAATTAACATACATAGAGAAGGTGTGGTTCTACAACCCTGTAAAATTTGAAGACAAAACTCAATTGCATTTGGAAGATATAAAAAAGACAAATTCAGTATGAATAGTGATTTTTCACTGTTTAGCACTATTCATTTTGCAATTTGTCTTTTTCATATCTTCCAAATGCAATTGAGTTTTGTCTTCAAATTTTGCAGAGTTGTAGAACCACACCTTACCTATGTATGGTAATTTTTTGAGAATTTTTCAAAACTTTTACACGTGGTTTTCACGGAGTTTTCACGGTAAAGGGGGTTTGCACCAAATATGCTGCCTATATATATATATATATATATATATATATATATATTTGAAATTTCGCTAATATTAATTGTAGAAGATGGCAATCAAACTGGAAAATGACCACAACTCAAGCCCCGTTGTAAGCGTGGTGCGCTTTTATACTTTTATTCTGGCAAAACAAAACAGGCTAGGAGTATTTAAGACCAAGCCTTTTGAAGAGGGAAAAGAAGGGTCCACAATAACCAGCGGTTTAGGCGACCAGAGTACCGCCGAAAGAGCAGAGAAGGCTCTCTCAATGAATCGAAGAAAATGTCACCCTCTTTTTTTTTTTTTTATTATTATTATTATTATTATTTTCTTTGCGAGGAACCCCTGTTTCGAATGTGGAGTATATATACCGAGAAGCCTTCATTTTTGGGTTAAAGATGCAAAATTATCTTAGCGGTTACGAAGTTACGATCAGAGGTCTGTGGCTAAACGCAGACATAAATTAGCGGTTATACGTACGACGAATGAAAGCCTGAAACCCGGTTGATTCAGACGACCAGCGTGAAAGAAATCAGGCATATTTCGATCTCTTTTTTTTTTAAAAAAAAAGAAAGAAAGAAAGAGAGAGAGAGAGAGAGAGAGAGAGAGGATCGATAAAGAGGCGTAAAGACATCGGCTCTCTTTCGGTCTTTCCCCGTAACCACTTTGAGCGGCCGGCACCCACCTCCCCCCACTTCGCCGGCGGCGGGTGGAGCTGGAGGCGCGGCCATGGGGCACGGCGTGAGCTGCGCCCGCACCGGCGACGAGCATGACTTCTTCCGCGCGGCGCAGCTCGGGGACCTCGACGCCCTGGGCGCCCTCCTCGCCGCCGACGCCTCCCTCGCCCGCCGCGCCACCCTCTACGACCGCCTCTCCGCGCTCCACGTCGCCGCCGCCAATGGCCGCCTCGAGGTCAGTCCGCCATCACCGCTTCGCACGCGCCACACAAACGCCATGGATCCCCTCCACTTCTTGGTCTCCGAGCCTTCTCTTGATGCTTTCACGCGCAGGTGCTGTCCATGTTCTTGGATCGCGGGGTGCAGCCGGACGCGGTGAATCGGCACAAGCAGGTGCGGGATCCCATCAAGACTTCTTCTTGCTGCAACTTACAAGTGTTTCTTCCTACTAGCTGCTTACAAATGTCATCTTTTCTCTTTGGCTGCCTTCTTCTGCTCCAGACTCCGCTGATGCTTGCGGCCATGCACGGCAAGATCGACTGCGTGCTCAAGCTCCTCCAGGCCGGCGCAAATGTGAGCGAAGCTTCAAACTTGTGCAATTCCCCTTGCAACAGTCACTAACAATGGATTCGTACGATTTGTGCATCAGATCTTGATGTTTGATTCAGTGCACGCGAGGACCTGCCTCCACCACGCGGCGTACTACGGCCACGTCGACTGCCTGCAGGCCATCCTCTCCGCCGCGCAGACTACGACGGTGGCCGACTCGTGGTGAGATCTTGCCCCATGCTTGTGTAGTACTGGATGACTCTGTCGTCTGCAAGACTGCTCACTCGCTGCTGTCGAAGTTCGGCAGGGGTTTCGCACGGTTTGTCAACGTCAGGGACGACCACGGCGCAACGCCGCTGCATCTCGCGGCCAGGCAGGGGCGGCCGGGGTGTGTGCAGGTGTTGCTGGAACACGGCTCCATTGTGTCGGCTTTGACCGGCTCGTACGGGTAATGTCGCCGGTCTTGCCGTCCCATCAGTTTGGGGATCGGCTCAATCGGTTCCTCACTGGTGCAATGCTGATTCGTGTGTTGCTGCTGCAGCTTCCCTGGCAGCACGTCGTTGCATTTGGCCGCTCGTAGCGGGAGTTTGGATTGCACCCGGAAGCTGCTCGCCTGGGGAGCTGATCGGCTCCAAAGGGACTCGGTCGGGTGAGAACTACATCTCCTTTGTGCAGTTCATGTCTCAGTGTATACCCCCGAAGGCCACTGACATTGCTGGTGTATGCACCAGCCAAAGTTGAGGTGCAGACTGTGCAGTTTTACCTGTTTAGTATTCACTAATGGTCCCTGCTGCCCATAAACAGTAGAACTCAACTAGTCTAGTGACAAGTGAGCTCACTAACCGCTTGCTGCGTTGCATTTGCAAAATTCATCAAGGCTTGCCGTTACTCTCAAACTTTGATCTGTTCTTTTGCTCAACTGCCGTACTCTGCTGCTGAAATCTTACTGCAAACGGCTGTGTTCCCCCAGGAGAATACCCTATACTGTTGCGCTGAAGCGCAACCATGGAGCATGTGCGGCTTTGCTGAACCCTTCGTCAGCAGAGCCCATGGTTTGGCCTTCCCCGCTTAAGTTCATCAGTGAGCTTGATCCGGAAGCAAAGGCTCTCCTGGAAGCAGCCCTGATGGAGGCCAACAGGGAGAGGGAGAAGAGGATCTTGAAAGGCACAAAGCTCTCCCTGCCATCCCCTGCACATTACGATGACAATGCTGACGACGCATGCTCCGAGGTACATCTGATGGATAATCTCTCTGCCATTCGTCGGATTGGGACTCCATGAACACACTTTGTAATTTGTTTGGCTAGTGAATGATTTTTTTGGGGCACAGGTGAGCGACACGGAGCTCTGCTGCATCTGCTTCGACCAGGCTTGCACCATCGAGGTGCAAGACTGTGGGCATCAGATGTGCGCGCCGTGCACACTGGCGCTGTGCTGCCACAACAAGCCCAACCCGACGACCCTGACCCTGCCCTCTCCGGCATGCCCATTCTGCCGTGGCAGCATCTCACGGCTGGTGGTGGCCCAGACCAGGACTGCTGGTAACCCCGACAAGCCGGCCTCCCCGCAGCTCACCCGGAGGCAGTCCCGGCGGTCTCACAACCTCTCCGAGGGGAGCAGCAGCTTCAAAGGGCTATCGTCGGCCATGGGCTCCTTCTCAAAGATTGGCCGTGGCTCGAGCCGGATGGCGGACAGCGATAGTGCTACCCTGGACAAGCCTGAGCACGATCTGTGAAGCAGAATGCGCGGACACGGGGGAGCAGTGAGCTCAAACAACCGTCGGTTCTTCAGACCCAGATGGAATCCGAAGCCTCTTTGGGAACGACTTCCTGGGTGATCCTCCATGAAAGTTATAGGTAGGAACTAAATAAGCGGCCTCTGTCTGTGTGTCTGCCCTATTTTTCAGATTGCCAGGTTAATTTTAGCACGCGTAGCGATCTCTGAAAGATCAGAGAGAGATACTGTTGGTGAGGGTGAACAGGCCAAGGATGCAGAAAGGAGAGATGAGCAGCAGTTCAGCTCACCTCTAAAGTTAGCCTGCCATGGCATGTGAGCTCTGCCGGTCTGCCTCCTGCCTGTGTAATGAATCATGCCCATTTTTGGCCCTTGTCTCGTGTCAATGGCGTTGTCCGGGACCAGGGTTCATGTACTGGTCGGTGCAGCAGGGTGGTCCTTGGATCGTGCAGCTGCGCCATGAATTGGCTTGGCTATACGCTGCTGCGCGCTGTCGCCTAGGTGACATTGTACCGGCTCTTCTTTAACTGTGGGGGTCGCTCTCTCTGTGACCCTGTCCGTCGCCGTCCGGCCGTCACAGTCCGGCTACTACTAGTAGTAATGGTTCCCTCGGCGATAGAGCAACAGATGATCCAGACTGATGCGTGAAGTGGGTTTAGCGCATGTTGCCTGTAGCTGTACGCCGGTTTGTCTTCGCAACGAGTGGCGTACGTGCTTTGTATTGTACGTGCAGCGACCTTGTGAGATCTACTACGCGTACTTTATCGGAATTTTTTCTTGCAAGATGCAAGAGGTATAGTCTGTTATAATCGATAGGTACAAAAAAAACAAGAAGTAGATCAAATAAAAAAAAAGAGATTACCATCTTTGCGGACAAAAAACCACAGACATCGATTGGCAAAATATTTCATTGTTGGGTTTTGATAAGTTTCATCCGGATGTTTTCTTTAGCAACCATCATCCAAATTCTGGGCCATTGGATTTGCTTTCAGATCGATGCACACCCCCCCTGAATTCGAGGTGGGTTGATCCTACGGATGTGTGTTTTGATCGTACGGTCCAAAGTTTGGATGATTTTTAAGACAAAAACATCCGGATGATGCCTGTACACTCCCTTCATTGTTTTCTGGAGAGTTACAAACACAGGGGATTACTATCTATTTTTCGCAGTTTACAGGAAGGTATTTATAGATGGTAGCGACCTAGAGTCTAACTCAAAAACAAATCCATTCTGGGCTTTGCTTCGTTCCGCTCCGGCCCAAGCCTCCCGACGACAAGCCTTGTTATGCTCCACCAAACATGGTCTTTTGAATTTGAATCATATATCAACTAGCCGTAAATCTGCCAACAACTCGTACGATTACTTTGAAAAATGGACTTGAGCTTGGGCAATGGCAAGGACCAAGGAGTGTTGCCGTGAGTAACAGGGCTGACTATTGCTGGCTAAGCCTGCCGTGTGGACTGGAGTGAAATTAAAAGGAGCCTGTCCATTGTGACTTGGAAGTTTTGTTTGCAAAGGCTTTGTTCTTATGCGGAGCCTTAGGAGTTAGTAGGGACATGCCAAGTGCTGACTGTAGTTTCATTCGACCAGGACAAAAGCACAGGTTGGAAGCTACCCCAAGTCATGGATGCATTTCCACGTCATGTGATTGACCCAGTGCTTCGTGTGACGAAACACAAGCAGATATTTGTGAAACTTCCATAAGTGCACTCTAATGCTTCTATATCAGCGGTTTCTTTAATATATCATGTAGGATTAATAATGAAGCCATTTCTTACATGAGAAACAACTTGGGCATACAAACCAAAGGAATATACAACAAAACATGCATTGAGAAGAAAAGGGTTGTATCCATGTGTTGTATGATATTTATTTGATGTTATCTATGTATTTGTGATAAGATAAGTATCTAGTACTATTTATTAATGATGTGGATGCTTTTAAATATAGCTATAGAAACTGTTGTAAAACGTAGTCGTTCTCTCGCATCAATCAAGTAGCAATGGAGACCAAGTGATAACAATGCCCACATGAACATACGAACAAAAGTAGCAAAGCAAGTAGAAGCACACACAATGTAAATGGAAAAGGCTCTCTTTATTAGATTATTTTTTCTGTACAAGGCAATGCCCAATATATAATAGAAAAACTCATGGAGATCAATTCGGATTCGCCAACCAATGGATAGAGTCCTTCCATACTGGGAAGTCCCAGTGACTCTATTCATATCATAACACTCCCCCTTGGGCGAATACCGCGTAATGCACATGTCTCATTAAAAAACTCCTCCCAAAACCCAGTGGAAAAAAAGATGGAGAAAAAAGTACATTGCACTCGTACTCCATGTTGCACTAGTTGCCTCATTAAAAACTTTTATGTGAGAAACTTCAGAAAACTCACTAAGGGAAAAGAGTACAACTTATAATCTTCATGATATAAAAATATGATCTTCAGGATCATGCAAAAGGGGTTATGATTCAGGAATTTACTCCCCTTGAACTCTACAAATTACTAATGTGTGTTTGGTTGATGGGATGGGATGGTCCTATACCATTTGGTGCTATTATTTTGTGTGAATGGAATGGTTCAACATCTATAGAGAATATTCCTCAAATTTGTATAACTTGGTCCAGGATGAGATGGTTCCATTCAAACAACCAAACACATGGATAGCTTTTTTCTTGAACAATCTCATACATGTACCACTTGGTACTAGCAACCAAACACATCCTAAGTCGCATCATTCCAATGTCATTAATGCACCTTTGGAAAGTAGACTTTGGTAAAGATTTGGTAATAAATCTGCTAGATTTTCACATGAATTAATTTGCATTATTTTTACCTCACCATTCTTCTGGAGTTCGTGAGAGTAGAAAAGTTTAGAGGCAATATGCTTCGTGATATTGCTCTTTACATAACCCATTTGCATTTATGCAATACAAGCAGCATTATCTTCATAGATAATGGTAAGATATCGACGGTATTAAAACCATATGACTTCTGGATATGGTTAATCACACGTATCATCCAAACACACTCATGTGAGGCTACAATCTCTGAGTGGTTGATAGATGTAGCTACCAAGGTCTGCTTAAAAGACTACTAAAAAATAGCTGAACCATCTTAGAAAAATATAAAACTAGCCTTTGATTTATTAATCGATTGTTAATTGGGCGGGTTATTTCATCCTATCCCCCTTTAAAGATTTCGTCCCCGAAATCAAGGTCGCCTAAGAGATGTGGGTAAGTTTCTGTCATTGAACTTTGCAAGATTGAATGGATCATCTCCCAATTGATGATCTTCAATAGCTAGGATTTTGATTGAGTAATTCTCGTAGGTACGATCAGATTGAAAGGGAATACTTATATATGGTATATGTTGAGAAAATTTTTAGAGACAGGTTTAAGTTGGTAAAAGAGAAAGTATGATGAATTTTTGCTCAATTGTAAAGATAAATTAAGTTAGTATACCAAAGTTTTTTTTTCTGTCTTAGGACTTGAAATGGTCCAACATAATACAGACGTAGTTTTCCTTTTTTTAGGTCATTATATATTTTTGTATTATCCAGATGTGTGGTATGTATGTGGTATTATGAGCCTTTATAGGAGTGGTCGTCTTCATTTCTGGGTCGTTGGGAATCTATATGCGGCTATGTAGTTGGAGATTTCTATTCTTATCAAGTTTAAATTCAAAGATTTGCATAATTTGATTCTTTTGATTTCCTTGGTGATGAGGAGTGTGTGGAAGGTTGTTCTCAAATTTAATCAAGGAAGGTTAAGGGTTAATTGCATGGACATGATTGCCAATACTATATGACGATAGATTGAGTTGGATTTTCATTTTAGTCAAATCTTGAATTAATATCACATACGGTTCTATTTTAAAATCGTCTGTAATATTTGCAGGAGTCATCACAGACGGTTTCTGTGATATTGCTGTATATCACAGACGATTTCTATATAGAACCGTCTGTGATGTTGTCACTAGCGGTTGCACTATAGAGCCGTCTGTGATGTTTCTCATCATAGACGGTTTATCAAAACTGTCTGTGATGAGACGTCTAATATAAGTTTTTCTGTAGTAGTGGCATCTGGTTGTCTTGCCATCGAGCTGTCGCGTCGTCCCATATCCGGTTTTTGAGAAATTAACCGGGTATGTCTTCCATACCTGGGTTTCCGAAAACCGGGTATGCAATACCTGGGTTTTCAGTTACCGAATACACGATTATCGATTTTTGGAATTTTAGGAAAAGCTAAATCGGAATTTGAAATTTCGAGTATTCAAAAACGGATTTTCAAATTCTAGACATGAGTGTGTTTTCTATAAATACGAGAAAATATTATATCGTTATGTAAATACGAATCAAATCTTGTATTAAATACAAAAAATCTTCCATTCTTAGGTGGTTGAAAATTTATTGTGGCTGATAAGAAAGTAGAAACTGTCCCGAGGAGATAACGTGTCTACACGGGTATGCGTACGTACCAGCGTTGGAAAACGTCGCGTCTAAGTGTTGAGCCGATGGTCGTGTCCGGATCAGAATTGGAGGGAAAAGACCGCTGTTCTGGGTGCACCTCACGCGATAGCAATGCCTCTCTCTACAGTCCAAAGTCCAGCGCTGATACCTCATCAATTTCGTAGCTTCGCACTCTTCTCACAGGCAAGGGAAAATTTTGAGCTCCACTGTTTCGGAGAGAACACCGGGTCACTGTTAAATGTTGAGCTGTTTTACGCTATGCTAAATTTAGTATGAAACTATGAATCATTTATTCTTTTCGATTCAATTCATCAGATTGGTTAGATTTTATTTATACATTTTCTGATAATAAAGTAGTAGAAATACCGTTGACAAATCAACGATACAATATACTACCAGTATAATGTATCGTAGAATTTCTTTAAACGTTGGTTGAGTTGCAGAAGTAACATATATATGGCACAGCATGCTTCTCGTCGTATGTATTTCTTGGATAATTCTGATTAGCTTACAGTTCTACACAAACTTAAAACAGGTACGATTTACAGGTCCTCGCGGAAAAGTCTACAGGGCGTCAAACACCCGAATAAGTTTTGCAAATGAAACGATGGTAGATAGTTGTATACAGTATTTGCTAATTTTACAACAAGACAGGAAAATAAGAGATCAGATCAGAAATTCATGCCTTGAAAGGCTTAGCGAAAACCCAAGTTGTAGCATGTCGGGTTGCAGGGACATTCACAATCTCTCTCTTTCACTTCTGTCCTGTCAAAAGAACCGGTCTCCAACTGCGCCGCGATGGCCTATTCACCAGAATTAATAACGTTAGAAGTTAGAACGGCAGGCATAATACTGCAAAAATGAGCCGAAAAGTCTGAGAAAATTCTTATATCTTCACGTTCATAACCAGTTTGGTAAGTATTTTATGAGAGGTAATGGAGGCATGCAGCATGCTATATTGCTATCCAACATATGAAGTATGACTGTATGATATGAGCATACCAGGGGAATGTCTCGTGAGACTGCATTGAATATTCTTTTGGGGGGCTGGGCTGATGCGCTCAGGTACAGATGAAGAGGATATAGTTCTTTTATTTTATATATAGATTGTAAGTCCTCATCAAACTGTTTAAGTATCTTTTATAGTTCCTCCAATAATTTAAAAGAAATTTTACCGTGCATTATATTAGTAGTATATATTAAATAGTAGATATCAGATCTAGTTATTGATTTATCAAGGATATTTTACTACTTTACTATCAAAGGAAGTATAAATAAATACTAATAATCTGAGTTATTATTGGATCGAAAAAATAAACGATCTATATTGAATTTAGTGTACTGTAAAAAAGCTCTAATTTAAAACGAGATAACCGATCTCTAAACGGTTTTACTGTAAAAATATTAAGAGAGCTGATGCTCACCATTTTTTACAAAGGCCAGTTCAACACAGGTTAGCCTATAATTTGTCAAACTTGACATGAAATGCGATGTTTCTTGTAGTGTAGTCGCATTTTCTTTCTTTTTGTTGTTTTCTTTGAAGGGCAAAAGTGTTACCTTATTGTTGACTCTATGAGAAGATGGAGAGTGCCAAGTCAAGGCGCTCATCGACTGGCAGTGTACAAAGCACGAGTCAATAAAAATACCCCAGTCCCTGTTCTGCTTAAGATCACTTACAGCGTCATGCGGTTCTTACCTAAAAAAACCTACAAAAGTTTGTTTTGACATAGCAAGCATGACTGCAAATCCTAAAAGCCAGATAGGTTAATTAAATTAGAGTTTTTATCATTCTTGATACTAGCTCAATATATATGTTGATAAAAAGCCTCTGATTGATTGAGATGCAAGGTGAGTCAACCTTGAAGAATTTCAAGTTGGTTAGAATTGCACCTGCTAATATCCAGCCTGCAGTTTAGCCACGAATATGGAGGGTCAGATGCTGATGAAACCAAGATTTTAATTGCTATGGTGATATTGATATTTTAACACAACAATTGAATACCCCTGATGGATACAGGTAAGGATACCTGCCAAGCATCATACGCTGGATTAAGAACAAATATTCAGAGACTAACCTGGCCCAGCTCCATGTTTGAACTGCAGTGCAAAAACCTTCTCCGCAGATCCTGAAAAAAGCATCCAGAAAAGAAAACTTGGATATTCTATCTGTACGACTTTGTTCTTCTTCCTTGCTAAATTGAATAGTGAAACAATCCAAAAATTCAAAATGAATTTGGTTGGTTTTATTTGAATTTGCATTTGAATTTGAGTGTGGAAATTGGAAATCGAGTTTGAATTTTCGTTTGCCTCGTGGGCCGAATCCCCTCTTCTTTTTGGGCCTTGCGGCCGTTCCCCTTTGGCCCATGCGGCCTGCCCCCTCGGCCCTTTCGGCCGGCCGTCGCCGACCCAGCCCAACGTGGCCGCCGCCTCTGCCTCGGCCTCGCGCGCGCCGTGTAGCGTCGCCGGCGCCTGCCAGGCGTCGCCTCCTTGCATTGGTCGCCAAGCCAGCGCGCGCCTCGCGCCGCCGCCGCCTCCTTGGCTCCCGGTCTCCCGACCGCGCCCGACCCGCCAGCCTCGCGCGCCGCTTGCCAGTTGTCGCCGCCCGCCGTCGCGCCGCGCCCTGCCTCTGCCTCCCCTCGCCGGCGGCTATAAAAGCCCTCCTCCTCCTCCCCACAACTCGCCCCACTCCTCCGCTTTGAGGTGAGCCCTCCTCTCCTCGCTCCGTCGCTTGTCCGGCTCCGGCCATGTGCTCTGCGCCACGCCCGCCTCGCCCGCCTCCTGTTTTCCCTGTGCCCTAACCCTCCTCGCGCCCCTTCTCCGACGGGTGGACCCCACCCGTCAGCCCCTCCTCGCCTCGCCTCGTGGCCCCGCCTCCTCGCGCGTCTTTGGCCGGCCGACCAACCCGACCTCGCGCGCCACAGCCGCCGCCGATTGGGCGTGGCGATGGTCGGCCAGCCAGCCTGCTTCGCCCGAACAAGAAAAAGGATTTTTCGGTTTTTAATTAATTATTAAATTCCGAAATGTCGTTTTTAATTCCAAAAATAGCCCAGAAAATCCAGAAAAATCCCGGAAAAACCCAGAACCCCACCAAATACATTTCCCGAACCGTTTCGATCCCCTGAGTCCAAAAATATTGTCCGCTCCCAAATCCGAAACTCAGAAAATTCCCAAATCCCAGTTTTGCCCTCCGTTCTCTTAGGCTCGGTTCCGGTTTAGTTTGATTTGATTTCTTTTCAGTTGTTGTTTTTATCGTTTACTTATGTTGGTTGTCTTTCCGCGTTAGATTCAACCGTTGAGACGCTTGATGGAAGCAGAGGCGATCCTTGGAGTCGGGCGATTCGGAGCAGACGTTGGACCAGACGGGAGCCCAGTACGACTACTTCCTCTACGATTCATCCGATCCAGCTGTCGCGCAAGGCAAGCCGTACACCTTTGATCATGTTGATCCAATCATGTCATGCTATAGTAGTAATTATTTTATATCGCATTATTTTACTGTATGTTGAATTACTGAAAACAGTATTTTAGAATGATATGATACTTAGTTAATGCCGAAATTGCTCATGGAACTTCCTTGAAATATTAAACTCTGTTAAATCCTTTGTAACCCTAGTTAAGTGCTTATTGCCATGAATAGGTTAGATTATACTGCTAGATTAGCTCAAAACTTAGAATTTAAAATAAAATGCTGCCGAATCTCTGATTCGGGTGTTTGTAAAAGTGCTACAGTCTGGGGGACAGTATCGGATTAATCCCGGAGTGGATGAGATTCCGATCCCCGACTGGTGATTAATGCCCTGGTTTGTCTGGTGGCCGGTACCGTGAGTACCGGGTTGGGTTTGTGGATTGAAGGCTTGGTCTTTGGCAAAAGTATAAGGTTAATAATCCCCTTGAGCAAAGTAAATAACTTGGTTTCCGCTCAACCACAGGTCGGACTGGTCGGTGGACCCGTATCCGACATAGCTCAGTAAGTTAGTCATTCCTGAGATAATAATCGGACTGTTTGGTGGTACTATTCTCTGGAGATAATAGGGACCGGTCCTTCCCGGCAGGGAAGCGTACCGGAGGGGTGGAACGGGAATGGTCCGGAGTGACATTCTTGGTTCTCACAACGGTAGACGCTAATGGGGACTGCGAGTCCAAGGTAGCGGTATCTATCGGTTAACAACTAAAGGATAGGAATGATTAAACGAAATGCTGTGATAATCTAAACCGGGCCACATGCATTTAAGTTGCATGAAAACTCGCGATTGGCATTAAAGGTTATAGATATCTTGTGGGTAAAGTTGAGCCCCTCTGCAGAGTTAATCTTGATGGTAATCGATTACGCCGTACTTCCGGTTAATGAAGTTAAGTTTGAATCTGGGGTGATACCCGTAACTAAGCTCAAGTTACTGTTTTGAATTTTGGATAAGTTGTTTAAGTGATTATTGAATTTGTGAAACCCCCAACTACTTATTTTATAGTCTGTGCTTCAAATGTAAAATGAATTAGAAAATAAAACTGCATCCAGATACTTAACCCTATTGCCATCCCTTTGAATACCCTTACATGTAGTATTCAGTGGTTCCGTACGACTTGTTGAGTACTCTGTACTCACCCTTGCAAATCCCGCCCCTTTCAGAGTTCGAAGATGCCGGAGCCTACCAGGAGATCGTAGATGGCGATTTAGTCTGGTTCTAGGTCTTTGTCTTCGCTCAGGCCTTGCCTGTGGTTTTCTCTCTTTTGGTAATGTATCTAGAAGCTTGGATGCTTCCCTTGTAAAAACTCGGTCGTTAGACCATCTATATTAAATAAAAGTGTTGAATTGGCTTTTTGCCAGGCAATTTTACTCTTGTTTTCCAACAGTTAGTCGTCCTAGGTAACTGTTGTGAGTTTTCGCACTGCCCCTAAAAAGGCGGTCCGTTACAAATAGACAGAGCTCCTGCCACAAATTTCAAAAAAAAGAAAACTTGGATATTGGAAATGGAGAATCTTCTTGGAGGAGGGAGGGAGGCAGGGAGGGAACTGGGAAAGGGACCTGAAGACGGACAACATCACCGTAGAAAGCCCGAATAGTCCGTCGCCCGGAAATGTCTTCTCTGTAACGGAGAAAAGAACATAATAAGTTGGATAGAAGCTGATGAAACAGCAAACCAGTAGAGTTTCCGTTCTCTAATGTTTTTGTTTATGACATTTAAGGATCAAGGTCTAAAGGAACACAAGGTATTGAAGATACTTTCTCGTTCCTGACCTACAACAAGAGTCAAAAGTACATGCAATGTTTCTTCTTGCATCAGGGCAATGCCTTGAAATGAATCAGAAAGCTAGGTGATGCCAGAGAGGAATTGTGAACTGGGAAGGAAAACCCATCCGAGAAGTCAGAGCTGGACGCACACGCACCGTCTCTAGTTGATCCAGGAATGATCCATCTCAGAACTCAAGAGTTAGGGAAACAAAATATATATCCTCTCTTTGAACAATTTTAGTTTCTAAGTACTTTAGCGTAAGGTTTTCAAGGTTCAGATGCTCAAAATCTTTTTTGAATGTTTAAACTTTAAAAATGTTCTAGCTGACATTTGAATACTGACAGATGAAAGTACTTCAGAAGATAAGCAGGACATCGAGCAATTATTCCATGCATGCATTTGCACAATGAAAGCACAAAGTACATGCACAAAAATAAACCACAGAAGTCAAGGTGATTTTGTAGGATCGATATAGATTAATATAGCAATCAGAGGGGGGGTAAATGATTGCGTTGAAGCTAAAATAAATTTTTATTGATTCTCAAAACACTCCTAAACAAATTATAAAAAACTGCTTCGGTTTCAGCAAAAATAGACTAACATACGTTCACTAAAATATTAATTCCAGAAGATCCAGCCGTTGGATTGAGGTGAAATTTTAACTGTAGAAATTAGATTTAATTTCGCAACTAACCCAATAAAAATCAACTCAATCGGATCTACGGATCTTAAGTTATGATTTTTGCAAGCTGACTGTATCAGATAATGACGGAAATTAATCTATCCCTAATTACGAAATTAACCAAGATTTATGAGAAAATAACCAATCAAACTTTTTAGATCAATAACTTGATGCGCTAGAAATATTTTGAGCGGATCAAATCAAAATTATCACAGTAAAACCATAAATCAAGATTAGTACCAACCTGCTTTTTATCTCGATCAATCAACAGTGGCAGTACTATCCTGCTCTAGTTTACATGCATGTACATGCGTATGCAGCAGTACTTACTAGCCACAAATCTCTAGTTCCTAGCGTCAACAACCAAGGCCAAGGGTAGTAGAAGACCCTATGGCTTGGATCGCTGCAGCAAACTCCTCTTTCCAATCCAAACAGCAACGAGCAGAATAGCATATTGATTGCAAGCACAGGCGCACAACCAAACCCCTAGCAATCCATTGGTCTATATGGCCTGGCCTCTCGTGGTGGCTCCTCAAACCGTGTGTGCCCATGCAACGGCGTCCAGTCCTTCCTGCTCAAAGCGATGCCGCAAGGACGTCTGCGACCACGCCACCGGAACCGACGTGCACGCTGCCGAGATCGACAACAAGGCTGTTTTCTCTTTATGCGGCTCAAACGCTGCGTCCTTTTTATTTCTCTATTTTGTGCAGCTTCCAAAAAACAGAAGATATCCCCTTCTATTTATACTAAACAAAATCTTAATGAGTTGTATTCAAATATATATATATATATATATATATGACCCAATATATGCATAAAACCAAAAATCTTGCATGCACGTGTACGGCCCACCTGCCGCTACCAAGTGACTCACTCGCCTTCACGTACAATGTTCTCTAGTCCGAACATCTCGCATGACACCCTTGATCACTAGGACCTCGGTTCCTCCTTAAACCTCAGTTCCTCCATGAACCTAGTTCCGATCCCGTCATCGACCACGTTCGACCTCAAGCAACACCTGCACATGAACAAACTAGGAAACAATTTTCTGAGCACAAGTTCTTCCTAACTTGACTCAAGATCAGTCCATGCAACCACTCACACGAGCGTATTGCATCAAGTAAAACAATTACCATGCCATTACAAGCATATAAAATAATTATCTGAAACAGCACATGCACAAACACCACACATGACATAAGCACAACCACTTTGCAATACCAAATTCATCATTAAGCCAATATTTCATAACATGATTTCACAGATTTGAAAACATACACATCAAGGAAAAAAACCACCATCTGCAAGACACATAACCCTATAATCCTTTGGTAGCAGTGCACGAAAATCATCACAGTGAATATAAGTGGCTAACCCACTAGCAGAGCATCCTGTTAGAAAAGCCTGAAAGCCTAAAAAAGAGTATCAGCATCACACCATCAGTACAATAGTCGAATTGCTTATATGCGCTAAGACTGGATAGAATTCCTGTCCTAGTATGGAAGGACTCTATCCATTGATGGGCAAATCCGAATTGATCTCCAGGGGTTTTTTACGTATATATTGGGCATAGCCTTGTACAGAAAATTCTAATCTAATAAAGAGAGATCTTTTCCCCTTACATGTGTGTGCTTCTTCTCGCAATTCTACTTTTGTTCGTGTGTTCCTGTGGGTGTGCTGTTGATTGGAGCGGGGAGAATGACTATGTTTTACAACACTTTTGAAAGGACCAATGATGTCGCCTAGAGGGGGTTGAATAGGCGGATTAAAAAATCGCAGCGGAATTAAAACAGTCCGAGCAGGTCAACCCGGAGTCTCCGGGTTTTGGTCCGGATACTCCGGCTTGTCCGGAGTGTCCGGTCTTGTGTCCGGACTCTCCGGGTTAGCTGGCTCGGGAGCGCAAATAAGACTACTCTAGCAAGCACAATAAACCACTAGAAATAGATAGCAAGAACAACCTAGAACAATTGCTAGTAAGGATTTGAATTAAAGCTAAGCAAAGAGCTAGATCTAACTTTACAAATTCAAATCCAAATAAGCAAGACTAGGAAGTAAAAGAGAATAAGAGAGACACGAATTTTCACCGAAGTTCAGGTTCTTGAAGGGAACCCTACGTCTCCGTTGAGGTGGCTCGGTCGCACTTGAGCCGGGGTCTCTTTCAACCCGCTTTCCTCCCGGTGTTGCACAAATGCACTCGCCGGCTTCACTTCTTGTCTCTTTCCTTTCGGAGGCGAGACTCGCCTTCACAAACGACCGGGGCTCACCACACGCGTTGGTAGCTCCCGGTGACTCCTAGCCGTCTAGGCGAACTTCAACCTCCAAGAGTAATAGCACCACGAAGAATCGCTTGGAGGATGAACTAGTGCTCAACAACTTGAATTGAATGCACCTAGCACTTTACTTCTTCCTCTCCTCACCACAAAGGATCAACAACCAAATCTAATGGTGGGAGGAAGTAGGGGCTCTATTGAATGCTTTAGAGATGGTTAGGAATGGCTTGAATGCTGCTATGAATGAGCTCAATAGGGATTCTAGCCGTTGGGAGAGAGAGGGGGCTTTAAATAGTCTTTTCAAAAACTAGCCGTTACTCTCGTTTTTGTACAGGCCGGAGTGTCCGGACAAACAACCCGGAGACTCCGGACCAAATGTCCAGATACTCCGGACAAGCTGGAATAAAAAGACACCGAGGGGTCCAACCCGGAGACTCCGGACCAAAAGTCCGGACACTCCGGATTGAATCCGGATACTCCGGATTTGATACCCGGAGACTCCGGGTTACCCAGCTCGGTTTCAATTTAAACTTTTCAGAACCAAATGCAGGAGTGTTAATGAGAGATGCAAGATTTGATGTTGAGCACATGCACATCCTAAAGTCGATTTCTCGTCATACCCTCTTAATAGTACGGCTATCCTTAAGACACAAATAAATAAAAGATTACAACTTTGGTCTTGATGCCGTCCTTTTGATTTTAAGTAGTCGTAGGGGCGCCCAATGTCATTCCAAGCTCGATATGATCTCGATATCTGCAGTATTCTTGGATAAAACATTAGATCTCTTTAATTGTGTCATCATTAATCACCAAAATAAATTGAGGGGCCTAGATGCACTTACAACTTTATCAGCACGAAGTTCTACCGTGGCTAGTCGCTGATCACCTGCCTGCATCAATCTACATGGCATCGAGCTCACCCTAAGACACACAATCTATGCTACCGCAAGCCCTACGTGAGTTAATCGAAATTGAACAGTAAATTACATCTTGCAGATGTTCCTTTTACATAATGACATATTGCAAATTTGAGGATACTGTTCATATTAAAAAAAATCGGCCCTTAAGGCAAGCACCCGCTCGCCACCGTGCGGCCCTACCAGTCGCGCCATCCACGGCAGCCTTGCCGGCGGCGATTGGCGCCGCGCACCGACCATGTGCGGTGTCCCGCATGCGGCTCGGTTGCCACCACAGGCCCACGACCTCGAACCGCCCGACCCGCGCGGCTTTGGCCATAGTCGGCATCGTGCGCGCGACCCGCAGCTGCTGCCCGCTCAGCCTCCTGCGCGGCCTTGCAGCCGTCTCTGGCGCCTCACGCATGCGGCCGCCGTCATCAACCACACGCGGAATGCGGCCCGCAGCCGTGCGCCTCGGATTCCACTTGGCGGCACTTCGTCTTCGCAGACACGCCGTGCGACCGCCGGAATCACACCTTGCACATCGCACCTGCCAGAAGATGAGGAGGCGCCCAATGCCCATGCCCATCGCCGGCCAGCCGCAAGACCGCCCGGCCGCGGCCCACGGCCGCATGCTTATCCCCGACACCGCCCGTCGTGGCCTTGTGTTCGGGCTCCTGGCCGCGCTTATCCTCACTTCACCAAGATGCTCGCCGTCAAGACGCGGCTCAGAGCCGCCGGCCAAGGCTCGTTTTCCCAATTGTCGGCCCACAGCCGCACATCCCCTTCCCGGTCGCCGTCCACCGTCGCGCGACTGGACTTCCCAGCCGTCGGCGGCCATCACATCGTCGGAGGAGACAAGGTGGCAAAGGAGCAATGGCGTCTAGGGTTTGGAAACCCTAGCCGCCGGTTTTAATGGAGGTCAGCCGGGCCGGTTAGGCCCATGGGCTGTGCCGTCCACTCAAACGGGAATTCCAAAAAATGGGGGATTTGCCCTTTTGCCCTTCAGGTTTTTCCTATTTTCCATAAATAGATTTATAATTCCAGAAAATTAGATTTTTAGGTTGATGGACTTCCAAAAAATTTGGAAAAATTATGTCTTAGCACACATTGAAAGTTCCATACCCTGGGTTTATTTTCTAGCATTATTCCTTGTTTATTATGTGCTAAAATTTAATTTTTATCATTAAGTAATTCTAAAAATTGCTTAATCATTAACGAAAAATTGCGAAAAATACTAGAAAATTATGGAAATTTATGGATGACACATTTAGAATATTTTTGGCTCTGGATTTATTTTTTAAGCATCATTCTATGTTTTATGTGTATTGGAATTTATTTTTCTGTTGTTAAGTAATTCTGAAAAATTACTTGGTAATAAACTGAAAATCATGAAAATGCTAGAAAAATTCTATAAAATTTTAAATAGAATTTTGGCAGCCTTGTGTCTCTGAATTTATTGTCCTAGCATAATTTTATGTTGAAAATTATTTTCTGCTATTTAGTAATTCTGAAAATTGCTGAAATAATTAGCAGAAAACTATGAAAATTGCTAGAAATTTTTTAAGAAATCTTTGATAATTATCAATTGGATAGGTATAGACCAAGCTTTACTGATTGAAGAGTGAGCATGAAATATAATGATTTTACCAGTAGTAAAAGTTATTTTACATAAATAGAAATAGGATATGTTGGACATAGCATAAAGGGAATTTATCAAGCCTGTTCTAAATGGCAACAATTACTCCCTCCGTTTCTTTTTATAAGGCGTATTTGGTTTCGTTAGGACAAGACTTTGACCAACGATTACTTCATTAATATATCATTTATGCAATACAAAATCATAATTATATATAAGTACTTTTGAATACAAATCTGCTAATATCAATTTTGTGTCATAAAAGTTATATGCTAATAGAGTAATTGTTGGTCAAAGCCTTGTCCTAACGAAACCAAATACGCCTTATAAAAAGAAACGGAGGGAGTACCTTACTTGGGTAATGAATTTTAAAAAATATCTTATAATAGTGGTTCCACATTATTTATTGACCACTGATACTTGTACTATGATAGGAACAAAATTTTATGATTTTTGTACATCATGTGGAGTGTGCTACTGGTGAGGTCTCTAGTAAATCATGCCTGATTTGGCATTGATGAATCTTAATACTTAAGGTCATTTTTTCTCTCAGAAAGATTGCAGGAGCTCTGCCTCTTACTCAGTAAAGAGAGGAGAAACAATAGTCAGTTGTTACAATTTGCCGGCCAACTTGGACAGCAAACACCCCCTTAGTTTTCAAATTGCTCTTCTCTTCGCTGACTGAATGACCAAGCCGGGCAATAACCAACCTGCGAAAAGACTTGTATGTTTGGAAAGGAGGA
Organism: Rhipidocladum racemiflorum; assembly: GCA_036346355.1. NCBI lineage: Eukaryota > Viridiplantae > Streptophyta > Magnoliopsida > Poales > Poaceae > Rhipidocladum > Rhipidocladum racemiflorum. Next base: position 17,877,225 of record CM070578.1, on the reverse strand, counting down.
TTGTCGGGCCTAACTGAAACGCAAGAATTTCACATAAAGTTCTCAGGATTTTTATACGAAATAGTTAATCCCTATCGGATTCAGGAAATTGGATTGTTTCCTGTGAAATTCTTTCTGATTCCCGTGGAGATTGAATTGTTCCTTGTGATTTTTTTTATTTTTTTTTTGCAAAATTTGTTGAATTCCTGGGTTCCAAATAGACCCTTAGCAGGAAATTCGGAGGACTTGTTTTGTTTCCGGTAAAATTCATGTGAAATCTCGCATCGCCGGATTACTGTTACTGCTGATCTACAACAAGGGGAGAGAATATTTCCCTTTTTATATTATGCGCAAGTGTCCAATTGTTCTGTCTATCTATGAAGGGAGGTGCTAGAAAGAACTTTGTGCTTATATATGTCAATATGTGTGCCCTGGAGCAGGATTCTTGAACACGATCAGACTGGATGCTCGGAGTCAGAGATGCTATAGCTTTTGTTTCCCATCGTCAGTTGCTGCTTCTCTTTTTCTTTGTCTGTTCTACCAGGTTCATTCGATTGAAAAATCATACTGTCTAAAAAATTATGATTGGAAGAATCAAGCAGAGACGCCAAATTATTTGTTTTTGATGGAATTCGGTGGAGAGACAAGATGCGCAGATTGAATAATAATCGTTCGATCATGCATGAATCGATCATCCAAACCAAAAGAGATGCTGGTGCCTCCTATGCTTGCCGGATTTCCAATAGAGTTGAGCAGCAATTGAAATGCAAGAAGATCAAAGGTTGAGTGGTTTGTTTGCACTCCAATGGAGCAACTGTCCTTGGGGGAAATGAACGACGTTGGAGTGTAAATGGTAAATGAACGACGTAGAAAAGATTTAAGATGATACCTCTCACATGAAGAGTAAACATCAATTTTTCAACTATATAATTCAAAATTCATCAAATGATCAAAAGATAATAGATCATCCTGTCAATTTAACAAATAGATAAATAAGACACACTAAATACGTTTTGGAGCAGTAGCTGGGACGACCGTGCCACCATACCTAAAGGGAGGGTCCGCCCCTGTCCTAGGTACACTTTTCAATTTCGGAATGAACCGCAACACAGCATGTGATCCCCTGTGTGGCGTCCTTGTCTGAGTGGTAGCCTAGGCCCAGGCCCGTATGTAGGGGCATGTGCGACATGAGCAACCAGCCCCCAAAAATTAAGGGCTCCCTTCTTTACTAAACCTCCTCCGATTAGTAAAGCTTAATCTTAGTGTTAGTGGTAAACCAGTAAGGCCCTGTTTGGCAGAGCTCCAGATCCCAGCTCCACCTTGGAGCTGAAACTTGTAGATTGAAATAAAGTGACTTAAGTTTATAATTTTATTCGAAAATGTAAACAAGATGACCCATCTAAACACTCTTAATATACCCACAGCTCCAGCTCCACGAATCTCGTGGAGCTAGGAATACCTAGCTCCACCAACTCCACGAATTTAGTGGAGCTGGAGCTCTGCCAAACACCCCCTAAGTGAGCAGCCCATTTGATTCACTTTCTACCTGAAAACTACCACTAATTCATATCTACTTTCCCTTGTTGCATATAGAATTCTGTTGAGCACTTGAGTATTCACTTGGTTTTTGCATTTGCAAGAGGCAATTTTTATAGGTTGAATTTGTTGGAGTCCCGCTTGGATTCTACACTGACTCGAGAAAGATCCGATGGATTAGAAAGACTCACGGTAGTACTTGAAATTGATATTTAATTTGGGAAAGATTAATTATAAAAGAATTGAAGGGTTTTTTTTTAAGAAATGCTAGACGTATGGTGATTACAAAGTTAAATAGTAGTTTAAAGAGTGAAACATGATCCTTTGTTCTCAAATTAACCTTTTCAAAAAGGTCTGATTTTAAATTTAGCTTAGGCCCGACAATGTCAGGTACGGCCTGCCTAGGGCAGTGACTCAGTGTGGTGCTACCACTGAACATCAGCACTCATCAGACGATGGCACATGACATGAGAACCTCAATGCTTTCCTTTTCTCTGTTTTTTCAGGGTTCCTGAATCCTGATACTGGGAAGATTTTTAGCCAAGAAGGATTTGCACATGTTCAGAGTTCTGATACATGATTTTTTGTGGCACATTATCAGAGTTTCTGTTTCTGGTTGCTCTGGTTTTTCAGATGATGCCACATGACTAGTTGATCACAGCACTTGTTAGTCTGTCCACAGTTTTCTTTCCAGAGTTGTGAGCCAGTATGGTACTTTCCACAGAAGGCATTCACAAATAATAATGCTGAGAGAGAGAGAGAGATGATTATGCTTTTTATTTTTAAAAGTTGTATAAATGTTAAAACATAAGTGAAGAGTGAACGGTGATTACTCACCTTTTCGTTTACTTTAAGATCTATGTAACTTTTATTAAGAGAGAGAGTGTATAAACACTACTGATCAAGAGGCAAGAAGAGTTCATCGAAGTTGAGACACATATATTAAACCTGCAGCCATGAGGAGGACTTCATCATCAGATGATCCCAGGGAACAAGGCGATGGCCATGACACACACACACACGCACGCACGACAGAACGAGATTTTATTTAGACGCCAAGGCCTGCAATGCAAAGGCCTAAACACCTGCAGGAATGAACTCGCCACACAGACAGGAAGGCGCAGACACGCATGGTACTTAGCAGCTAATACGCTTCTCCTATAGCTCCTCATGCTCAGCGCTGGCCGGCCGGCCGGCATGTGGCCTCAGTTGCAGTTGCAGCAGGAGCAGCCGCAGCTCTTGCCGCAGTTGCAGGTGGTGCAGTCGCAGCCGCCGTTCTCCGTCGCCATCTCGAAACCTCCAGAAGTTCTGCACACATATACATGCACGCAACAAGCAGATCAGGGAACAAGCAACAAAGTCGTCGTCGTCACCTTCTTCCTCTTCTCTGATTATCGATCTTAATTAGCACACAGTGGCATGTATTCAGTTAAAAGTGTATTATACACATGAACAGTGGTGACCGATTAATTCAGCTCATACCCCTTGTGGGTGGCAGCAGCCATGATCACGGTCGTGGTGGTGGCAGTGGCCTCCACATCAGGGGACATCTTGCATCTACACATCACCACAGGTTAATCGACATGCATGCATGAACATAGCTAATTAGTTTCAGGAGCTGTGTGTGTGTGTTGTCTCTGTACCCGCCGCATCCGCTGCCGCACTTGCAGCCGGAGCCGCAGCCGCAGTTGCCTCCGCAGCAAGACATTCTCCTCTCCTGTCTAGCCTCAAACACAAGCAAGGAAGCAAGTAGTAATGCTACTGAAGTGAAGCTTGCTTCTTGTGCTTGCGATGAAGGAGAGGAGGCAGGCGAGGGGGTTATAAATAGGCGGGAAGGCGTAGTGGCGGGGACGGTGGCGAGAGTCCGTCTGCCCAGAAAGAATGGACGCGAGCAAACCAGGGACCACCGCACCACACCACTTTGGGAGGAGGAATATATATATCTCTCTCTATCTTTCTTGGGAGAGGTTCGGCAGGGCAGAAACTACAATGCATAGGGACAATAATAATTGCTAAGTATTTTTTTAAAAAAAATAAAAACAAAGATTTTAAAAATATATATATAGTTTTTATATTTTTAAAACTTTTTAGATGTTTTTTCCTTCTTTTTTTATGTATTTTTGAAAAATATTTCATCTCTCCGTTATATTTTTTGTTTATATCGATAATTCTTTCCGTCTACGGCAACGCGCACGCTGTAACGTACCTAGTAAGGATAATGCAGAGCTCCGGTTCATCTCTCTCTGCTTGCCTTCGTCTGATTTTTCGAGGAAAATAGATTGCGATTCACTGCTCGCTACTTTTATACAGAGAGCCGGGTGACCAATGCAGCAAGAAAGGTGTTGGTAAAGTCTGAGAAATATCATCATCACTGAAACTCTGCTGCTTTTTTGTGTTGTGCTGGACAGTGGACGGCAACGTGCCCATGTGCATACTGAAGCATCGTCACCCTACAGGCTACAGCACCATGGTTGAAAAAGCGAGTCTTGTCTTAAATCAGATCAACTGGAAACAAACTGAATGATTAGATGGAGCTCGTGCTTAACTAAACAAACTCTAGGCCCGGTGACTTACATCTAATCTTTTAGTATTTAAAAAAAAGTATGTTATAAAAAGTAAAAGATGAAAATTTTAATAGGATTAGAATTCATATTTTCTTTCGGAATATAATTCCTACCTCTTTTTAGAGGAGAACTAAGCGGATTATAAATTCATGGGGTGGTCATGGATAACTCAAGGAACTAAGAAGCCACAAATCTACTCATTTAAAGTAAGATGTGCATGAGAGGATTAGTGGCTAGGTTATTCTTTAGTACTAGATTATTGTATATAATCCAAGGGTCCTAAAAGGTTCGAGAGATTATAAGAGAGCATCAATCCCTTATACTCTTGTAAGTTCGTGTTTAAAGAATTTGCGATCATTCTCGCCAAATCTTTTTGTCTCTCATTGTGATTGCTTCAACTTATTATTTTGATTCTCTCTACGACATTCATCTTCTTTGTTATTGAGACTATGCACACTCGTACCGTATATTACAAAACTCTGATTCGATTTGGGAGTTGTTGTGCATAAAAAGAGGTATCAGAGTGTAACAAGTAATATCAGAGGCTCATAGCCAAGGCCGGATTACATTCATTTGTGAGAATATCGATAAAGCGTTAGGTCGCACGGAATCAATATCAATATCGACGACGCGAAATCAAGTAGAGAAATTTGACGACAAAGAGAATTTCGGGTTGTGGCAGTATGTGGTGAAGGATGTCCTCGTACAGCAAGAGTTAACTGCTGCTCTTGAAGGGTTCGAAAGATTGTAAGTGGGCAACAATCTCTTGTACTCTTTTAAGGTTGTGCTTAAAGAATTTGTGATCATCATCGCCAAATCTTTTCTCTCATTATGATTGCTTCAACGTTATTATTTTGGTTCTCTTTACGACATTCATCTTCTTCATTATTGAGACTATGCATGCTCATGCCGTATATCACAAAACTCTGATTCAATTTGGGAGCTGTTGTGCATAAGAAGGGGTATCAGAGTGTAACAAGTGATATCAGAGGCTAAGAGCCAAGGCCGGATTACTTTCATTTGTGAGAATGTCGATAAAGCGTTAGGTGGCATAAAATCAATATCGATATCGACAACGTGAAATCAAGTGGAGAAATTTGATGATAGAGAGAATTTCAATGTGTGGTAATATGTGGTGAAGGATGTCTTCGTCCAGCAAGAGTTAACCGCTGCTCTTTAAGGGGATAAATCGAAAAAGACTTTCGCTGAAGATTGAAAGATAATGGTGCGAAAGGCTATCGGTATAATCCATCCATGTCTCGCCGATGAGGTAAAGTACTCTGTGATCAAAGAGAATTCACCGAAGAAATTATGGGTGCACTTTGAAAAATTGTATATGGCAAAATCGTTGACAAATCGGTGGATATTGAAGCGACAATTGTACAGGTTGCACGTGGAGAAAGCTACATGTTCGTTGTCCATTTCAATATCTTCAATAAGCTAATCACACAACTGATTAGTGTGGATGAAAAAATTGAGGAAAACAATAAAGCCATCATACTGGCATCATCTTTACCACCATCATGGGAGCATTTGGTGATGAATATTCTCGTCGAAAAAGGCACTATAATTTTCAATGAGGCAATTGCATATCTATTGAATGCAAAGTTCTTAAAAAAGGCCATTGGAATTTTCATCCTCGAATGAATAACCATTGGTTGCATAAATGTTGCAAGCAAAAACAAGAGTTATAGAAAGAAGGGTAAAAGTAATGGCATATGTGTGTGCTATCTATGTGATAAGGAAGGTCATATGATAAAGGATTGTTCGAGTTGAAGCAAATAAAGGGTACATGCCCAATGGTAGAAGCAAAAGATGATTCGTACATACTTGTCATCAGTCAATCACTTACTTCTCATGGATGGATATTAGATTAATGTTGTTTCTTCCACATATATTCGGCGAGGGAGATATTTGACGAATGATCTTTACACCCGATGCATGGAACTGTTCACTTGGCTGATTGCAAGGAGTATGCAATTACTGAGATGGGAACAATTACATTTGAGATGTATGATGGCGCACATCACACATTGACGAAAATTCGATATGTTCCTGACTTAAATAACAATATAATATCTACGAGGTCGCTTGAACTCGAAGGTTGTGAGATTTCACTTTGAGGTGGAGTCATGCGAGTTACTTAAAAAGAGCAATTGATTATGAATAATATTTGGAGCAATGGAGGATACCGATTGATGGGTAAACTAAAGAAAGGGCAACTAATGGGAGGTCTGAAAAAAATATTGACCAGAGAAGGAAACCATTTCATCAACGATAGGTACTCAGATCTCAACTGCAGTTACGTGCAAAACTGCAAAGACGGTTGCAAAATCAAGCAGATGCAAAGGCGAATGTGTGAGTTGTTGGAAGACAGAATACATGGCAGGACCAACCACATGGTACCAACAAGCAGGCGGAGCTCGGATACAGTAAAAACATATGTCATGAAGGGCTGCAGGAACAGAGATGTGGTTAACCAAACTACACAAAAAAAAAGTGCTCTCAGATATAGGGTCAAGGAGTCCAAGCTCGAACACCAACACGCATATTGTGGTGATGTGCATAAGCCCTTGTGGTAGGGGCACTCCCAAAGGTGGAAGAAAAAACAAAAAATGGATTAAAAAGTGGAGCCAACTTAGAGTGAGTTCGTTGAGGAGCACGATGACTTCAATAGAGAAAGAGTTAAAGTGGAGATTGTTGAGTATGTTATAAAAAGTCAAAGATGAAAATTCTAATAGGATTATAAGAGAGCATCAATCCCTTATACTCTTGTAAGTTTGTGTTTAAAGAATTTGCGATCATTCTCGCCAAATCTTTTTCTCTCTCATTATGATTGCTTCAACGTTATTATTTTGGTTCTCTTTACGACATTCATCTTCTTCATTATTGAGACTATGCACGCTCATGCCGTATATCACAAAACTCTGATTCAATTTGGGAGCTGTTGTGCATAAGAAGGGGTATCAGAGTGTAACAAGTGATATCAGAGGCTCAGAGCCAAGGCCGGATTACTTTCATTTGTGAGAATGTCGATAAAGCGTTAGGTGGCATAAAATCAATATCAATATCAACAACGTGAAATCAAGTGTAGAAATTTGATGATAAAGAGAATTTCAATGTGTGGTAATATGTGGTGAAGGATGTCCTCATCCAGCAAGAGTTAACCGCTGCTCTTTAAGGATAGACTTCCGCTGAAGACTGAAAGATAATGGTGCGGAAGGCTATCGGTATAATCCATCCATGTGTCGCTGATGAGGTAAAGTACTATGTGATCAAAGAGAATTCACCGAAGAAATTATGGACGCACTTAGAAAAATTGTATATGGCAAAATCGTTGACAAATCGGTGGATATTGAAGCGACAATTGTACATGTTGCACGTGGAGAAAGCTACATGTTCGTTGTCCATTTCAATGTCTTCAATAAGCTAATCACACAACTGATTAGTGTGGATGAAAAAATTGAGGAAAACAATAAAGCCATCATACTGGCATCATCTTTACCACCATCATGGGAGCAATTGGTGATGAATATTCTCGTTGAAAAAGACACTATAATTTTCAATGAGGCAATTGCATATCTATTGAATGTAAAGTTCTTAAAAAAGGCCATTGGAATTTTCATTCTCAAATGAATAACCATTGGTTGCATAAGTGGTGCAAGCAAAAACAGGAGTTATAGAAAGAAGAAGGGTAAAAGTAATGGCATACGTGTATGCTATCTATGTGATAAGAAAGGTCATATGATAAAGGATTGTTCAAGTTGAAGCAAATAAAGGGTACATGCCCAATGGTGGTAGCAAAAGATGATTCGTACATACTTGTCATCAGTCAATCACTTACTTCTCATGGATGGATATTAGATTAATATTGTTTCTTCCACGTATATTCGGCGAGGAGGATATTTGACGAATGATCTCTACACCCGATGCATGGAACTGTTCACTTGGCTGATTGCAAGGAGTATGCAATTATTGAGATGGGAACAATTGCATTTGAAATGTATGATAGCGCACATCACACATTGACGAAAATTCGATATGTTCCTTACTTAAATAACAATATAATATCTGCGAGGTCGCTTGAACTCGAAGGTTGTGAGATTTCACTTTGAGGTGGAGTCATGCGAGTTAATTAAAAAGAGCAATTGATTATGAAAAGTATTTGGAGCAATGGAGGATACCAATTGATGGGTAAACTAAAGAAAGGGCAACTAATGGGAGGTCTGAAAAAATATTGATCAGAGAAGGAAACCATGTCATCAACGATAGGTACTCAGATCTCAACTGCAGTTACGTGCAAAACTGCAAAGACGGTTGCAAAATCTAGCAGATGCAAAGGCGAATGTGTGAGTTGTTGGAAGAAGGAATACATGACAGGACCAACCACATGGTACCAACGAGCAGGCGAAGCTCAGATACAGTAAAAACCTATGTCATGAAGGGTTGCAGGGACAGAGATGTGGTTAACCAAACTACACAAAAAAAAAGTGCTCTCAGATATAGGGTCAAGGAGTCCAAGCTCGAACACCAACATGCATATTGCGGTGATGTGCATAAGCCCTTGTGGTAGGGGCACTCCCAAAGGTGGAAGAAAAATAAAAAAAATGGATTAAAAATTGGAGCCAACTTAGAGTGAGTTCGTTGAGGAGCACGATGACTTCAATAGAGAAAGAGTTAAAGTGGAGATTGTTGAGTATGGTGACTCATATTTGGTTTTTTAGGATTTGAATCATAATAGGATTTGGTTTTTACTAGTCCTAAATGGATCATAATAGGATTATAATTCCTATTTTATTTTGATGTAGGATTCCTACTTCCCTTTGAAGGAGAATTTAATGGGCTATATAAACTCATGGGGGTGGTTATGAAGAATTCAAGCAACTAAGAAGTCATAAACCAACTCATCCAAAGCAAAAAATGCACGACAGCATTAGATGCTAGATTATTCTTTATTACTAGATTATTGTTTAGGGCAAGGATCCAAGGATTTTGAAAGGTCTCAAAGATTGTGAGAGAGCACAAATTGTTGTAAATCGACACATACACAAGAACGAAGTAGATCAAAACAAAACAGATCGAGACACAAGATTTAACGTGAAAAAAACCCCTCCAATGCGGAAGGGAAAAAAAACCACGGGCGCCGGCGGCGAAACTTCACTATTTTGGAGAGTGTTTACAAAACGCCAGAAGATTACCGGCGGCTTACAAGATGAATCTATAAGGCAGTGACCTAGGTCTACCAAATAAATAACGATCCGTACCGCAGGTGGGCTTCGCCCCCCCGCACCCCCCAGGCGTCCCTGGTGGCGGGCCGAACTGATGTGGCTAACACTCATACTTGACTGTATCAGCCTATTAGGTCAGATCAAGTCTGAAAGTTAATCGACGTAACGTCGCAGCTGGCATGTTGGTCTGCAAGTTCGCTGTTCCTTGGTTTGAGATTGAACAGAGCTGAAGCGACATCGGTCCGTTCGTTTGCCTTGAAATTATTACTGCTGCCGACGCTTTTGAGGTGAAATTTGCTGTATGTGCTGTGATTCTCTTAAGTTAATTTCACGAGCAATTGGAAGGTACTGGTAATTGATTGTTCTTAGCGTAAGTAACGTTTTGATATCTTGTGCGATCGCGGCGACATGACTGCTTCAGGTACTGCACGATAGTCGTCGCCATGTGGGTTACCGATCGTATCAAAACACCAGAAATCTTTGATGAATGCAAATAATGCACAGAGATAACGAAAACGACCGCTCACAACCAAACACTCGTTACTAGCTAGCAGGAAACTGTGGAAAAAATCATTGGTACTGCCACTCCAATTATTGCTGCCGGAGCATCACGTAAAAAGGTGTTGACACGGTGAATTACCAGCGGTTGATTCTCGGTTTATGGCAAGGACAAAAGCAACGTAGGCGGCACTAAACTGACTGACGAAGTTCACAGAATGATTAGTACCTTTGATCCGTTCAGTTTCTGATCTTACTGCATGTTGTGCTGTACCAACCTGAAGATTAATCCAAAAGTTTGCTGCTTTTCCCATTTCCTGTGATTTTTCATAGTTTGTTGTTTCCCATTCTTAGTGATATATAATAGCATTGAGACTGAATCAATGATCCAATGTCAATCTATTAGCAGATGACCCAGCTGATGCAATTCTGAATGTTTGCAGACTCTATTCGCATAACTGAGAAAAAAAAAAGGAGTAGTATTCTGGTTTGACAGTGAAAACAAGAGACACTGATGGTCCTGACGATAATTATTCTTTCACCAATTTGTGTCAAATACTCAAATTACCTGACGTCAGTTGAAGACCCAGAAATTGCATGGCACTGTCGAGAGGTGCTTCTATGCTCTTCCTTCTAGTACAAGTTGCACAAATCTTGAAGCAAGCGAACGGTATCATCTTCTTTCTGGTAAGGTACTACACTGGGGAAATTCAGACACTTCCCTGTCATGACGATCCAATATCATAAGCAATCATGGCATACAAGACTTCTCCCAGTTGCTACAACTTGCAAATTTGTTTTCCCTCAACTTAAACAAATCATCGCAGGATCATACAGACGAATGCAAACAACAAAAATAAGGAAAATGATTGCTCAGAACATGGAAACAAAGCACAAGTGCCGAGAAGGAAGCAAGAACGGAGAAAACAGGTTTATAAAACCGAACATGGCTTCAATGAAGAAGTCCTTATTCTTATTGTACGATAACGACACTGAAAGTGCAGTTACAAAACTAAGTGAGGTAATTGATGAACTCAACAGCTGTTGCAATGGCGCCTCCGGTGATGGCATCCTTGACGATCTTGTCTCTGTGGTTGTTGCTGGCAGCAGAGATCAGAGCACCACTTAAGGCACCTCCAATCATCGCATTCTTCTACAGGAGTACCCAAGAAAAAGGAGAGAGATTAATTAGCTCCAGCCATAAGCAGCATAAAAAGCTTAAGTGCGTAAAGTATTCTTAAGATTGGCTCAAAACATGCAAAGAATTTACTGACAACTGCTTGTATCTGAATGCCCGTTCTTCTTCTTAATGCAAAGACATGCAACTCGGTTGTATGTTCTATATATAAACAAAAGAATTAACTGACTATAGAATCAACAACTTTTTGATGGATGGATATAGGTAAGATTTCTAGCGAACTAGCACAATATGAGACTTATAATCTCAGGACAGAGGGGGGGAACAGAAGTAAAAGTATCTTGATGTATGAGATGCCAGTGCAATATGGTGTCTTAATCTTCTCTTATACTCCCTCTATTTTGCTATATTTATCCATAGCCCACCATGCGCACAGATCAAGGAAGCACTAAACCAAACAAATATTTAATGAGAAATGACCATACATTACCCTGTTAAATGGCATACCACAACCACTTAATCTCTTCCAAAACATTTAAGTAGAGGTAGAGAGAGGAAAAATTGCAATAATTACACTCTAGATTCCCACAATAGACAAATATATTCAAACGGATACTCCGAGACCATAGACAAATATGGCGAAACGTAGGGAGTACTAATTATCTAAAAAATCTTAACCAAATAATAATAAGATTTACATTTCAGGTGGGCAGATAATTTTTTTTTTTTTTTTTGCGACGGGAAGGAAATCAGGCAGATAAATTTTCATTCCCATAATGTTCAACTAACTGCAAGAACCACGAAAGATTCACTCTCAAGAAAATTATTACCCAGTCATAGTGACCACGGATCCTTTCCACTCCATACTCCATGCCCACATACACTCCAGCAACAGTACCTGCATATTAATCCAACAACACCTGAATATGTCAAACATAAGAAGACCGGATTGAGGATTAATGCCAATGCATTTATTTGAGTTAAAAACAGTATAAACTTGAACAGTGTTACCCCAATATGCACCCTCCTTGTACATTTTCTTCAGCTGCATAAACATTCAGCAAAGCATATTAGTGCACAGTAGAGGAATCTTAACACAAGTAAATAAATAGAGTTCTTTTACGGTGGATTAAATTGAATATGAGCCATTCATTCTTTTCGATCCAATGGATCAGATTAACTAGAGTCTACTTATACTCCATCTAGTAGTAGAGTAACAGAAACACCCTTAACAAATCAACGGTTAGATACGATTTCTACTACACATTTTATACTACCAGAATAATGCACCGTAAAATTTCTCAATTCCCACTGAATTTCCACTAAACCACAAGTACCGTGCAAATTATGCAAGAGAGTTGTGCCTACTGCACCTTGGGAGTTACATATCAAAATACTGTATTAAATTACTGACATGACAACATACTGGATTGACAGTAAACAATAGTGTCTTTTCTCCACTTTAGCATAATCCAACGGGGTCAGTTTAAGGGCGTCCATATACATTCAGGCATTTGTGCAGTAGAATGAATCATCTGCCTTTCAGTGCACTACTTGTGGAATATTGACTGGATTCACGCTCAGATAGTGGCAAAGCTCAGGGCAAATTGGACCAGAAAATGTTCACTGATTGAACAACGGCGTCAAGCTATAAAATGTTACCTAATTAAACTATGGCGTCAAGGCATAAAATGCTCTGTGAGAGGGCGTGCAGCTATAGAATGTTATCTAATTGAACAAGGGCGTGAAGCCATAAAATGTTCTCCAATTGAACAATGCCGTCAAACTAAAAGGTTTGACAACCAAGTGAAATAAACATTTTGGAAATACTTACTGTATGCTCAAGCTTGTGCTTTGAAACATCCCCTGCGAAGCAGATAAAAGAAAGAAACTATGTTACATTGTGTGCACAGAAATAGAAGGGCGCACTGCCAACACTCATTCTCCTGTGTGCTAGTGAAATCTTGCAGTCCATAGTGCTCGCTGGTGGTAGACAGCAGCATCCTTGGCACAATTTTTAACTGAAATCTATGTTGTGAACCAAAGCTAATCTGTCTTTATCATGAACAAAAATTGGAATGGACCTGCCATCGATCTCACAGTCAGTGACTGAAGAGTGTCCGCAGGCCACACAGTGTGCGCAATCCACATATATCCCATGGTTAATTGGCTGTATTAACTACCTGCACTGTTTCATTGAATGCCATGCATCCTTATTAATTTCTTGGAGAGATTAGAACCCCTTCTTCTGTTTCCAATGACAGTATTTGTGCAGTCACAAACAAGAGTAATTTTCTCAATCTGCGCGAGTTTGTGTCCCCAAAAGAACAACTTTGAATCCAACGAATTCCCTATATGTGTACCTCTGTGGAGGCAGTCGAATGCCTCCTCGGCGGCCACCTTGCAGGCACCAACCTACACACAATCAATCATATGTAGGCATCATCCATCGCATCGCATCCGATTAATTAACTTGCATGTATATATATATATAATATACTAGTATACACCAAGAAATTAAGGAGCGGCGGGAAGGAAATAATGGGCGTGCGTACGGCGCCGATCTTGAGGAAGCCGTCGACGGTGCGGTTGAGGAAGGGGCTGCCCATGTCGATGAAGACGTCGATCTTGGGCGAGCTCAGCGACCCCGAGAAGCCACCGCGAGGCATCCTTCTTCTTCCTCCTCCTCCTCCTCCTCTTCCTTGGAAACGGAGACGGCAGGTGCGACGGGGAGGAGGAAGCTGCAAGCCCGCGACGCAAGATAATAAAAACAGTGCGAGGCAGTGAGAGAGGGAGAGGGAGCAGTGGCTGTGAAGGCACGGAGCCCGGACGCACGGCCATCTCATGATCCCCGCCCGTGCGCCGTGCCCGTGGCCTGCTGCTGCTCTGGCCTGGCTTGGGTGACCCACGCGTCAGTGTCTCTGCTGGGCTCGCGGACAAAACAGAGCAAGACAAAAGCGTCCCTTGTTTGCGGGATGGACGGTGCAGGATGAGTTCAGCCCCTGGCTAGCAGCGTCGGTCGCTATCGGTTTTCGTGTGTTCCGTCTTCCGTGCGACACGAAATGATCGCCACGAGACGAGGCTAATTGCAATACAGCTCATTCTCCTAGCTTTTTTTTTAAAAAAAAAATTAAGGTATTATACTGATAGTATATAATGTGTAATAGAAATCGCATCTAATCGATGATCTGTTAATGATGTTTCTACTACTTTACTACCATATGAAGTATAAGTACTCCATCTGTCCCACAAAAAGTGTATTTCTATGTTTTTTAAGACAGATTAGTGTGCAAGGTAAATGACTAATGTGACCCACATTACTCCATATATAAGCATGATGATGCTTCGGTTTTCACAAGCGCTTAAATGAGCATGCATACACTTACAGCTGGGCCCTAAGAACTAATGATGCACCCTTTGTGGGACAAATTTTGAACATTAGAAATGCACTCTTTGTGAGACAGAGGGAGTAAACTCTAATTAATCTAATGTATTAGATCAAAAAATTGAACGGTTTATATTTAATTTAGTATACCGTAAAAAGGTCTCTCTTTTTTCCTTTCGAAACTCTCTCCGTATGTATAGCTACTCTCTGCCTGAAATATAGGTCCTATTTTGGCTTTACAAGAAAGGTAGTGAAAAAAATAATTTTGAAATTTTTTTACCTTCCTTACCATGAAAACTCCGTGAAAACCACGTGTAAAGGTTTTGAAAAATTCTCAAAAAATTATCATAAGTAGGGGAGGTGAGGTTCTACAACTCTGTAAAATTTGAAGACCAAACTCAATTGCATTTGGAAGATATGAAAAAGACAAATTCAGTATGAATAGTAATTTTTCACTGTTTAGCACTATTCATTTTGCAATTTGTCTTTTTCATATCTTCCAAATGCGATTGAGTTTGGTCCTCAAATTTTACAGGGTTGTAGAACCTCACCTCCCCTACCTATGACAATTTTTTCAGAATTTTTCAAAACTTTTAAACGTGGTTTTCACGGAGTTTTCATGGTAAGGAAGGTTTGCACTGAATATGTCCCCAATAAATAGATGAGACATATAAGAAAAAAAAAAGTATATAAATCTTATAAAATATAGATGTTATACTTCTAGATGGAGAGAGGATTGTATATCTAATTACGATAAGGACAAACCAAAACCAACGGTGGACTGGCCTAGTGAGTTGGAAAGGACATACTTTTATGGAGTACGTGTCAGCCAGTCCAGAAAAAACGAGGCATCAGCATGCATGTATGTGTCACCATACCTTTTTTTGGCTGTTGTTTGGCATAGCCGCCAAGGACTGCTTAAAGTACGGCATAGCATTGAGGCACGACCGGTAAAGTGCAAATAATGGGTTATATTGGGTCTAGAAATTTAACATAATTGATGGTTCGATGTGACATGATCAACTCGATTGTGTTTGGACTGATTCAGCACAAAATCAACCTTTTCGTAAAGAAATTGTTGCTGTTAAAAACCATGACGATGGGTTGATTAGCAGTCAGCTCACATAAACATCGGATTTAATTTTGGGTACATGTGTACCAGCTGATTTGATCTATCAATCGGCAAGAGAATAATATTGTCGGTGTTTCGAATACCGGATAGTGAATTTTAGTTTAGGGGTCGCGTGCTCCCTCTCCTTGAATGGTCAGACTCAGGGAGCCCAAGAAGTATACTGGTTCGGGCCGAATGTTCCTACTCCAGTTCGTGTGGTGGATTCGTATTGCTTTGGATACAGGTGACTGCACGGTGTTACAAGCGGGGGCTGAGGAATGGCCCTGAGAACTATCTCTACTTGTAAAGAGCGCCACCTCCTCTTTCCCTGAGGGTCTTGCCTCCCTTTGTATAGACGAAGGGGGCAGGTTACATGGGAACTCGGAAAAGGAAGGATGGGGCGTCCTACGCCAGGGAGTGCTGGTCTTCGAGCCTGGAGACTAACCGGTGTCTGCTCACCCCATGCTGGGTTGGTAGATACACCGAGTGGCATCATCTTCTGTTTCACTGGGAGGTGGCGTACCTACCCTTTGTGCGCTTGTCAGGTGCTGACGCCGTAGCGCTTGACTCTGGTGTTGCCTCGGGAGAGAGCGCACCCTCCCGCTGCGCATGGCCGGACGATGAGACTGGTGCTTTTGACCTTGGTACTCCCCTGCTGCCTTGGGAAGGAGCCACCTGCCCTCGCACGATCATTCTGAGCCGTCGTATCTGTAGGGCAGGTGGCCAACGACCAGTGAGGGTCTGGTGCCCGACCCCTGGACGGAGATTGCCTTAGCTTGGTCGGAGCTTGCGGGCGTCCGACTCGTGGCGGGGGTCAGATCGCCCCCTTGGTTAGTTTGGTCAGGGACGAGTGTCCGTGGCCCAGCGGGGCCTTTGGCCATAGCTGGGCTTGGGGCGGCTCGTTCGTCGTCCCGGACCGCCGGGGGTACCCATGGTATGAGTACTTGTCAAATATATAATTTAATCGGCCATTAAGCCGATCTAATGCTTCAACAACGATCTAGTCCAGTCGGCTGTTCAAGCCGATTTAGACGAAAAGTAACCAATAGTTCTAATTAACCTGATTAAGTTGATTAGATAGAGGTAAAGGCAATTTTTTTTCCAAAAAAAGGCGATACGAAACAAAATCGGAGAAAAGACGAACTTAGGTTGGTGTAAATCGACGAAAACAATATTCGACGATGCGCAACTTTACCCGTTGCTTGCCGGTCCGACAACGTTCCTCAACCGACCTGCTTGGCCCATTTCGCTACCTTGTGTGGTGTGGGGCCTAGGGGAAAAGCGTGGCTTGGTCACCCTTGCGCGGCAATAGTATTGCCGCGCATACGCAGCTAATTGCACTTACTTGTCGACTACCCGGTGATGGTAGCAATTTGGGGAAGGAGCGGCCGCATGTGGACACACGGCAACCACCTCAAGTCGACCAACTGGACAAGGACATTCGAGCTGTCATACTGGTGGACCTCTGTAGGATCAAGAATAATCGATTAGAGGGGTGAATATGAGATTATAAAAATTTTCGGCTCTAATTGCAATGAATAAACTATTGAAACTAGAATCAACAATTTTCGCAAGTAAGGCCTAAATTTTTTAGGTTCCGCTAATGTGCACCAACAAAGCTAAGTCTAAGCACTCAATTAATTCTAGGTAAAGAACAAGCCTAAATATGTTAGGATTGCAATTCACACACAAGGAGACAAGAATGAGCAAATCACAAATGAAGACACGAATTTTTATCCCGTGGTGTTCGGAGACTTGCTGGCCTCCCTAGTCCACGTTGAGGTAGCTTGGCTCACTTCAAGCCGGCTCCTTTGCGCAATTGAGCCTTCCTCTTATACTCGGGTAGCTCTTCCCCACTTCGGGTAGGCGAGCTTCGTGCCTTCACAATCGATCAGGCCTTCTCACAATCACCGTCGAGAAGATCACCGATCCAACGCCACCACACCATCTAGGAGGCAACAACCTCCAAGAGAATAGAGGGTGGACTATCACTTGAGTGTAAAACGGTTTTGCAATTGGCTCAAACACACTCAATGCAATCAAAAGCGTTTTAACTCCTCTCACAAGAAGAATTTAATGCAAATTAGAGAGGAAGAAGTTGGTAGAGCTCAAGAGGAGTATTCAATAAGGGTCCAAGAGAGCTCTAGGAATGCGGTTGGGGAGGTATTTATAGCCTCCACCAACAAATATAGCCGTTGCAATCCAATTCCTAAAAAATTTAGGAAATACGTTACTACCGTCGGCTAAAGGCTGGTAGTACTGCTCGTCTGACATTGATCGATAACGGTTGACTATGCGCATTAAATGCACTGAGATTTTTGCCCGTTACAGTGGCCCGGTACTACCAGCGTTCAAACCACGGTAGTACCGATAATTGACTCGAGAAAAATCCCAAAAAAATAACCCCTTCTGGAATTTAGCTATCGGCATGTTACGTTCAGTACTACCGCAAATCCAGTAGTACCGTTATTTTAACTATGGTGGTGTCGATGCTCAAATCAGAGCAAAAATGCTCAATAACATCCCGTTCTGAAAAATAACTACCAATTGACAATATCTAGTACTACCGATGTTCCGGTAGTACCGCTTTTAGTACTGCAGTAGTATCGCTATTCAAAAAACTCAGAAAGGTGCTAATCTGGATTTTAGCTACCGCACAAAAAGTCAGTACTACTGTTGAGCGGTAGTACCGCATTATCAACGACGGTAGTTCCGGCCCAGAGAGAAAAAAATTCTAAAAAACAATTATCTCGGGAAAATAACTACCGCTATAGAAATGTCGGTAGTACTGATTTTGCGGTACTACCTCAAATATAACGGCGGTAGTGCCGGTTTTACTGAAAATGCAAGATTGAAAAACTGAACTCCAACTATATGCTTCTAGTATGAATTTGAAAAGTATTTGAGCCAAATTTTAAACCTTTGACACGTCAAGCTACTAATCAACTTTCCCTCTTTATAGTACGGCAACTAATGCAATAAACCAATCTTTTCTCCAAACTCCGAGATCGATAAAAGAAGAGGAACAAAAAAAAGGACAATCTAATCTTTCTTGTACCTCAACCTTGAGTCTTTAATCCTATTCTCTTGTCCTCTTTGGTTCATGCATATAATGTCGTAGTTGCGATTAACCTGTTCTCATATTCTTAAGAGAAATTGTTATTCTTTTAATACAATTGTCATTAATTACCAAAATTAAAATAAATTAGGGGCCTAGATGCTTCAACCTCTCTAAGAAAAGAGTTTTGACTAAATTCAAATAGCTATTATTTATTTATATTTTATCCTGTAGTAAAGTAGTAGAATAATTGTAATAAATCAATGATTAAATCTGACATCTATTGCCCATCCTATACTATCAGTATAACACATTATAAATTTTTCTAATAAAAGGCATCAATGCATCACATCCAAGCAATGCAAAAGGAGTAAAGTCGTTTGATGATCCTAATTTGCTGGCAGGTGTGGGTTGAATGCAAACGGCGCATCTTCAGAAACGAATACTTGGCAACTCCGAGAGTTTTCAGAATTTGACACACTTTAAAATTCGCATTTCGGAATTTGACACTCTGGCCCACTGTCATACACACAAACGGTCCCATATGTCATCCAAATGAGCTGAAAGGCTTGCGAATTGAGTGTCAAATTCTGAAATAACTCTGGCAACTCTCCGGGCGATTGAGATAACAAAGGATGAAGAAGCTCGCTCCTAGAGGATGGATGGTGCCAAAGGCTTGGAACCCATCATGCCATAGCTTCCTCTACTTTTCATGCTCAATCATCTATCTTTTCCTGCTCTGTCATCTGTCTGTAATCTCCCTCGTGTTTCTTACATTCTTATCTTTTCCATGCGCATCAGCGCAGCGTGAATTTTATTATGCTTCCCCTTTTAATATAAGCCAGCTTAAGCCGGATATTTCAAAAGATACTTTAACATATTTGTATTTTATTGTGCTTTCCTTTCTAATCATTCATAGTCCAGTTTTATTATTATATAACTAGCGGAATTTTCTGCGGAATTATGTAATATATTATATTTGTTATATAACTCTATTGTCTTTCGAAAGTTATAATTGTAATAGTTGTAATTCTGTATATAATTAATCTGCATCGTTATAATCTGACCCTACTAAAATAAGTGGTTTAGATTTTCTCTTTTTCTCTTGATTAATGAGAGGATTTCTTATTTATCTATGATTAACTTACACTATTATAATTTGAATCCATGAAATAAGTGGAGTAGATTTTTTATTTTCTGATTAATGAAAAAATTTCTGTTTTTCTAATTTAATGATTAACTCACAGGATGGCCCGCGAAGTACATGATTAATCTGCATCATTAAAATTTGACCCACTAAAATAAGTAGTGTAGATCTTTTTTTTTTCTTCTCTCGATTAATAGGAGGATTTCTTATCTATCTATGTTTAATTGGCACCATTATAATTTAGATTCACCGAAATAAGTGGAGTAGATTTTTTTTGATTAATGAAAGAAATTTTTGTTTCTTCTAATTGAATGATTAACTCACAAGATGGCCCACGAATTTGTGCGACTAGATTTGTTTCAATGTGTATAGTATCAAATTATATAACTTAGATGCTTGAGAATGTATTTACATATCTTATATGCTATTTAGATTTTTTTAAGACATCATAAATATTAGAAGTAACAGTAATGGAAGTATGAGCTTAAGGAAAATATAACTATTTAAGACATCATACATCTGTCTAGATTTTAAAGAAACATACAACTTGAGAAACATAACTGAAGTATGGGTTTTGATGAAAGAAAATCATTGAACATAATACATCGTTTGAGTTCTTAGAAACATAACCACTCTACATCATGAATAGAACATGTAGCTACATACCGTTACTTACACATACACTAATAACCATGTGCGATCTTTTGAACTAATCTTTCCTTGCACGCTGGCTACCCCCATTGAACTGTGTGTCTTCTATCTTTTCTCATCGCCACAGTTTTTTGCTTCAACATCTAACAACAAGCCAAATTCTTGATCATTCTTCTCAGCTGCTACTCCTTCCAATGTAATATTCAACTACATAGTTAGCTTCTACTTCTGTCCAATTATTACTTAATGTTGACCGTTGTGACATCAACACACATACACATGCAATCATCGTCAATCCCTGCCATCAACACACCATGCTCTCTTTGGTGGCTCCGAGTTTATTCTTGACAGCAGCGCCATCTCTACTCTGAGCTCTTTGCTCCTCCGCTTCTTTACATCTGTGCTTCTATTCACACAGATGCATGCATGTATATATATACATATGCATCATGTTACATATGTTAGATTTCCTCTTCTCCCATGTTCGCTCATCTTCTTCGACGTTGGTTGTTTCAACGTTGTGCTTCCACATCAACTGCGGAGACCTTTCATCTTTACTAGTGTTGACATGTCTGCTTTAGTATCTATCTAACGATATGGAGAACATTGTCACTATCACTGGTTATAACATGCCCAACCAGTGATGGCACGCTCCTAATGACCCATTTGCTCCATATCATCCATAGTTGTCGTTAATGAAAAGCTTCATCTCCTATCTAGTAGGGTTACCTCATCATCAAGTTTCTTGGCTACTGATTTCTTCAACGACGTTGATGCTCGCCATTTGTTGTCGTAGCTAACCTTTATCGGGCAAACAGCATGACATTGTCCTTATCAAACGGTTAAGATGAGTAGCACAACATTGTCCTCTTCTCCGTCATTTCCAGCTTGGCTCTGCACTTCCCCATGGATTGATGTCTTCTTACAGGATAGATCGATGCCATTGTACTCTTTCATGGTCTTCTCCAACACCATTCATGCTATTAATATTTTAACTTTTAATTTTATTCAAAAATTTATTTATTTTTTATTGGAGTCCCTATACACATAAAATTGCTAATTTAATTTAATTTATTTCTAATTTTAGTTATGTAGAGATTTTATTTGGAATTCATATAGAATTCGAATTGCAAATTTTTTGTTTTTATCTCAAAGTTTTTTTGTCGAAAATCGTATGCAAATCAAATCGGTAATTTTTTTCGGTTTTTTACTCCAGTTACAGTTATTTATGAATTGTACCTAGGAATTCGAAACCAAATCAAATTGCTAAAAAAAAATTTACTTTTACTCCGAATTTTAGTTATTTTTATAATTTGTATAAATATCCAATTTATATTTTTTTTCCTGAGTTACATTTATTTAGAAATTGTACTTGGTAATTCTTATGGACATTAAATTGCTAGTTTGTTTATTCCGAATTTATTTCGGTCGCGGCCGCCAGCACGTCGCAAGGAAACCAATGCATGCCGTTGCCACCTGGGAAGAGGAAACAACCTTCCGTAAATGGGCTTGCTAGGGTCTCAGCAAATGTTACTGAATCAGTACGTACGGCCCATGGCCCAGCGCTTCTCTGAGGCACTTGTTCTTCTTGGCCTGGCTGCTGCTGTACTCGAGTACTTCTTCTCCTCCAAGAAAGTTGATAAAGTATGGACACCACCGGCGCCATGGCCGGCGGCGGCGAGGAAGAAGACCAGGCCCGCATGGCCGCCATCGCCGACGGACTCCAGACCCGAGACGCGTAAGCCCCCCTCCCCCCTCCTTTCTTGCCAGCAGCTTCTTCCTCCTAATCCTCCTCGGGATTGGTAGTGGTTAAGTAATGCTTGCGCTGTGGTGTGCGTGTGCGCGCGCGCGCGCGTTGGTCGGAGGAACAGGATGCGGCTGTACAACTGGGTGTCGCAGAGGTGCTTCTCCGACTGCGTCACCTCCTTCCACCGCAGGGCCCTCGGCAAGCGCGAGGAGGACTGCGTCCGCGCCTGCGTCCGCAAGTTCCTCCTCCTCTCCTCCGCCTCCTCCGGCCGCTTCGCCGACCTCGCCGACCCCAGAGCCTCCGCCGCGCTCGACGACTGATTCCTTATGCCAGCCAGCCCACTCCACTCCACTGTAGGAGTTTTGTTTTGCTCTCTCGTTTGTCAGAGGTTTAGTTTGCCACGATTCAGCCTGTGATCTGAATTGCTCAACGTCACTGCAATCAAGTTCACGTTTTTGTTCTCTCACTCAACTGCTGATTAGAAGAAGGAAAGTCTCATGTGTTGATTGATTTCACATAGTCAAGCAGTCGAGCTAACAGTTTCTGTGACAACCGAAAATGGATTGGGCCTAAAACCCTAGGAGGCAAACAAGGCATTCGACGATTCTGTTACAATTTGATGAAAGACTTCTTTTTTGGGTGCCATTCTGAATTCTAAATGGCACGAACGCATAGAGTTTCACCAAAATCAAATATGAATCGTCCTGTTTCCCACGAGGAGAATCTCTCAGGATTGACCTTGATCTCATCAAGTATCTGTTGTAGTCTCCAAGACGAGACCGTCACAGATTCACAACAACTTGCTAAGAGATTTGATGAGAAGCTTGGTGTTCTTCCTTGCTGCCTCGTCACTAGTGAAGCCAGAGACGTCTGAGCTGATACTCTGGATGTATGCACACAAAGAATAAATCTTACGAGGTTGCTGTACAAGTATGAGAGTGGAAGCTACGTAGAATATTATCAAAGATCAAACCTCAATGTTCTTCAGAGTATATATAAGGGTGAAATGGACTGCTTAATGAGGTCAATGTTCTCAGCGGTAAGCATGGAAGAGTTCAGCCGTCTGCAAGTAACACCAGAAAATTTAGCAAACTGTTCTATCACAATGCTACCTGAGCTAGATGGACTGATGGAATGCGACCATATCTTCAGCCAAACACCAGCCGAAGCTTTCCCGGGCGGAGGACCGCCCCGCGTGGCGCCCCCCCTCTCTTTCCTCGTTTTGCGAAAAAGCCCCTCGAGTTCTTAAAATTACAGATAAGTCCTTTCAATTTTCGTAGGGGTCCTTCGCAATTTTCTGTGAGAGGGGTATTTTTTTCCCCGGTTCGCGTTTAGGCCCCTCGTTCGTCATTTTGCAAAAAAAACCTACCGTTAAATACCAAACGCGAACAAGCCCTTTTATAGTTTTTCAAAATAGCGAATAGATCCAAAATCATAACAAATAGGTCCCCGCGCTTTACTTTCAGGTCCTTTCCCCGTTTTGCCCGGAAAAAATGTTTTTATGGTTCGTTTTTTCTCCGGAGCATAAGAAAAATATTTTCGTTGCCTGTTTTCTCTAAAAAAAATATTTTTATGGTCCGTTTTTCCCCCGGAGTGTGCGGAAAATATTTTCGTTGACCGTTTCTCAAAAAAAAAAATGGAAAATCGTTTTCTTTCTCCGCTTTGCCCGCGAAAAATGTTTTCGTGATCCGTTTTTCCTCCGGAGCATACGAAAAATGTTTTCGTCCCCCGTTTTTCGAAAAACGAATTGGGAATTTGTTTTTCGTCCGTCGTTTTTCCGCGAAGAACGTTTTCGAAGCCCCTTTTTCCTCGTTACGTTCAGGTCCTTTCCCCGTTTTGCCCGGAAAAAATGTTTTTGTTGTCCGTTTTTTCTCCGGAGCATAGGAAAAATATTTCCATTGCCCGTTTTCCCTAAAAAAAAATATTTTTATGGTCCTTTTTCCCCCGGAGTGTGCGGAAAATATTTTCGTTGACCGTTTCTCCAAAAAAAATGGAAAATCGTTTTCTTTCTCCGCTTTGCCCGCAAAAAATGTTTTCGTGGTCCGTTTTTCCTCCGGAGCATACGGAAAATGTTTTCGTCTCTCGTTTTTCGAAAAACGAATTGGGAATTTGATTTTCGTCCGTCGTTTTTCCGCTAAGAATGTTTTTGAAGCCCGGTTTCCCTCGTTTTTCACGGGGAAAAATGTTTTCGTTCTACGTTTTCCCTTCAAAAAAAACACTTTTTCGTTTCCCCCCCAAAAAAATGCTTTCGTGGTTCGTTTCTCCTTGTTTTCCCCGAAAAAAAATTTTCGTGCTCCGTTTTTCTTCGAAATAACGGCGCAATTTTTTCCCCTGTTCGCGTGCGCGGCGTGCCGCCGCGCTCACTTTCCTAGTATGTAATAAGCCATACACAAAGAATGAGCATCAATCAGGGCCACCAGTTGCATCGTGCAAATATTTAGTTTCTTTCCTACTAAAATGGACTTGCGTTAAGGAGCCTGATAAGGCCCCAACTCTAAATTTCAGAGTAAGAAGCAAGTATTAAATAGCATGACGACTTTTCAATGTCTTCAAGTCTTAATATAGATACGTGTAGTATTGAGTTCATTTGCAAGAAATTCGTGCGTTTTTCACAACCTCTTCATGTATTCTAGAATAATAAGAAGCAATAGATATATGCCAATCTTCAAGAGTACCTTAAATCACCGGATACATCAGCAAGACCCTTAGTTTCCACATCCTTCAGTAGATTATTATCACGGACCCCAGAGGGCAAAGGTTGAATTTCTTCAGATGATGCTTCAATCTGTTCCATCATGACCATTTAACTCTGTGAATATGATTCTTAACTGTAGAAGTAGTGCTCAACAAAATCTTTTATGTTTTTTATATAAATACAGTAAGATAAAAACTCATACTTGGAGCAATGTTCATCACCTTTCTCTTTCCCAGATGTAGCAGGAAAAAAAAGGGGGAATCAGCTAAACCACTAATGAACAAAGTTTAATGGTCTTGAAGTTCAAAGGCTGATCTTCGAAGGCAATGTGTTACAAATACTAAATTAGACATAGGAATGCTTTAGAATCTTAACGGGTGACCATGCCCTTTCTTCCTTCACAACATCATATCGTGTGTTAGGGCTCAGGACCATTAACAGGTAATGCAGAATCTGCTCACAGATCACAACCATACATACTACGTACATAAAAAAATGTTTGCTCTTTTAACATTTAGAAATGTGTCAGGGAAAACAGTACTACATTGAGGCATTGAATGTGTTCAGTCAGGACACCCAATTGAGTAAAATACAATGTCTGAATGAAATCCCATGAGAGTTAAAGCTGACAAAAAAATGTAGATGAAATGCTGCGAAAAGAAGGAAGACTATATGTACCCTTGAAAGAAGAGGTTGTGCTTCCTCCATTATATTTGCAACATTTTGAGCCAATATATAGCCTTTATTAACACCTATTTCCTCCATGCCTCTTCCCAGACGGGTAAATATTCCAACCATTGCATCCAAGCAGGCTTATCCCTTCGTTTCCTTTCATCTTCTCTGTCACAAAGAATTAGGCCTTCTTTGCCGCAATCTGCGTCAAGTGAGCCAACAGAATTTCGAGGAATGATGTGATAATCTTATCATCGTCAACCTGACAAGATTGCAATGAGAATAGTTACTGGTAAAGCTGACTGGTCAGCATGTACATGCAACTCTGGATTCAATCGAATGGAAGGATCACCATGTCCTGTGCTAGTTTATCAAGAACTATTAATCATATTCATAGCTTCAGAATTCAGACTAAATAGCTATTAACAAGACCAGATGCAAAGATACGAGTTTGCGCGGGGGAACAGTCCGCGTCCTTATCCAATCGGTGTAGGGGTTCTTGGAGGCAATTCCACGAGCACCTGGGAATTGGGATGCAAACAAGTCAGGCCGGCGGTGTAGATCCAACAGGAAAGCTCCTACAAAATCGGGGCTTGCTGCCCGCGGGGGATGATGACAATAAGGGGGTGCTTGGGGAGGAGAAGGAAGTGAGAGCAGCTTCCCAGCAGCTACGATTCTTGCTTTTTGGGCTCGTGCTTCCGTTTCTTTTCTTGGGACCAAGCCAACCAAAACAATACTTGCTTAATTCGTCGCCTGAGTCACTCTGGGCAAACGAACCACAAGTAGGATGCAAAATTTAGCTGCAATGAACAAATCAGACAACCACAATACGACTTGATATCATCATCTTTCCTATTCTTGACTTGTACATCTCGTAGATCGATCTAGTCTTTTGACAGCATCTGCTCCACAAAACTCTACAGCACAGCATGAGGGTTTGTGAACCCCTCCACAGTGAAATCATAAAGCTATCGACAACTGACAACCAAGTAATGCTGATATCTCCAGATTATATCAGACTGAAAAATTGGATCCCCGAGCCATCCAGCCCTTAGCAATATACCATCATACTACAAGTACTCCCACAATAATACAACACAAAATAGATGCATAAGATCAACCGCCACTTTACCCCTGATTCTTTTGATTCAGACAAGAAAAAAAAAAGGGGCAAAGTCGCCCCTTCTTATACTTCAAGCCTAATTTACAAACGGTGGGCTAAACAGGCATAACGAGACGTTGGCACTACAAAATATCAGAACAGAAAAAAAAAAATATACTTTAACAGACACTGATTAAAGACTTGGAAGTACTACTTCAAGGTCCAGACCAAGGCACCCAGTGAACACTGGAAGCCACACACAAAAGGCAGATTCAACAACTGTACAGAATGCGAGCATGCCGTACAGCTAAACAAAATTAAAGATGCTCCTTGATCGGCAAAATACTCTAGTAGCCCCCAACAAAGGATTGCCTCCTGTATCCTCCTGATGTAACACCATTCCCATATGTCTGCTGCTGGGGGCTAGCAGACTGCCCTGGGCAGTCCCTAGCCCAGTGCCCGGGCTGATTACATTTGAAGCACAAACCCGAGCTGGTGTTGCCAGCTGAAGAGCCATAGTTACTACCGGCAAAGCCCCCACCTGCTGGTGGCCGCTGCATATCCAAGCCTGCAGGGCAGTTCTGCGCATTGAGCCCACTGGACCCATAAATGCTGCAAGGCTGTACATTTCTAGTTGCTGATAGCGGAGTAGACATCCCGCCGCAAATGCTTGCTTGCTGCCCAAACTGATTTGCACCACCCATGTTCATAGCATAGGCATTGTTGGAGGTAAGCACACTTTCGACGTTAAGGCCAACAGCGCCATTCACCCCTGGGGCTGAGCCTAAACCATCCAGCAAAAGGTTGTCGATCGCTCCGACAAGACAGCAACTTTCTTTTGATGGATCCAGTTTTTCGGCTTTAACAATGCTGCATTTCACACGCTGCTCATCATTAAAGGTTTCCTCCTTGATTCTCAACTTGAGTAGATAAAGATGCCAACGGGCTCCCTGCATGATCTCCGTGAATAGTGCATCATCTTGGTCATCATTTTTTATTGAGAAAAGTTTTTCCGCTGTGTGGCCAACTATCTGCTCACCAGCCTCCTGGAACGCAGTAGCATAGGTACTACCAGTATGATCCTGAATTTGACACGTAAGCAAGTACCTGTACTCACATGTTTGAGAGCTCTTATCGCATCTGTCACAATGCCATGTCCCATCGCCATTATTTGTGACCTTCTTATTGCATTGCTTCTCGTTATATATCAAGGTGCAAGCTGGATAACAAAAATTATCAGTCAGCACATGTGAAATTGCCGCCTTAATAGTGATCCAGTCTGGCTTATCCGATCGACCCAAGTTTTCATCTTTGATCTGCTCAATTGTTTTCCGGACATCAGCCCTGCCCATATTTGACATTTCTCGAGACAAAGAAAGGCAGGCAGAGGTCTTTCCTTCAGTTATGTACCACTGCCTCAGCCTTTCTGCCTCAGGAAAGTCTGGATTTATTTTTAACTGGCTTGAGCTGATTGTGCTCACAGATCTACCACTGTAGTCACTGACACGGCCATTTTTCAAGGCAAGTATAGGATTCATGCCAGAATCACACAACAACTGCAGCTGCTGACCTTCAGCATCACAGAAGTTTCCCCACAAGGTTATTTCCACACTTCGACCAGACATGTCCTTAAGTTGAAGGGTTCTTTTCTGGGCTTCCATGCCATTCTTCCGCATTATTGTAACAGCAGGGCTAACTGATGTAACAACCCCAACCAAATCTACCATGGCCTCATTATCCATGTTCTCTATTTCACTGATCTGTCGAAAATTATACTGCTGCCTAGGGATGCTGCTATCATCACCAGAACAAATTTCGATAGACGTTGAGTTATCCAGAGTTAGTTCATAGTCATTGTTTAAAGGGTTAAACTTCTTCTGAGCAGGTTTCACTGATCCTCTAGATATCAAGTACACTTTGTCAACTTCAATTAGGTCATAAAACTGATCGAGCACCAAATTGAAGCATGTTGCACGAATTTCTCCACCGTGTGAATCAAGGAGATCAAAGGAGAAGACTTTTCCTGCACCTTTGGCATTGTTGTAGTGCCTGAGATCAGTCTTTGCAGTCACCCTAGCCTTGATTGTCCATCTACCTTGGTATGGGTTCAATGCAGAAATCGGGATGACACGAGGAGGAGCTTCATTCTTAGCAACAGGGCCTCTATTCATGTACATTGGAGGTGGCTGCTGATACAAAGGCTGAGCAGGGCGCCCATAAGTATTGCCAGGAGGGCCAAAGCCCCCACCTGTGGCAGGAACTGCAAACCTTTGGTTTTGATGAGAGTTCAGTAAAGGTTGCTGAGATTTTGGCTGCACCATGTTGGCGTTTATTGTGTTCTGTGCTGACATTGTACCATAAGATCCTCCAGACAACACCTTGTTAGGACCAAGTTCTACTGTCCGACCAATAGAAGAGCTCACTGTGCCACCATTATAGGGTCCACCATATGATAAATTGTTAGCAACCTGCTCTGCCCTTGGAGCAATGGAGGACCCCAGTATGCCTGGGCCACTGGGAATGGAAGAGGTTCCACTATTAGTTTGAGCAGCATCGGTCGGCAAGTTAGGCCCCTGCTCCTTACTTAGGCTTTTCGCCACGTAGATTTTGGGGTTCCCGATTATGGCGCACTCACTTTGCAGAATATCAAGTTTGACGACAATAATGATCCTGAAAGCAACAGCAGAGACCGAGAGAGTGGTCAACTCAATTGATAAGTAGTAACCCATAAAAAAAACATCAGCAATCTTTTTGAAGGGCCGACTGAAGGATTGCCGGGCCAAAAAAGTTCAACAATCAAAAGTTCTACATAGGATATTCCTCCTTTTAAGAGATATCTGGTTAATTCTACCAGAAAACTTTAGTTAGGCAAACAATAAATAACGGCCATTAATTCTACCAGAAAGCTCGTTACGATTATAAACATTTCAAAGTTTATCCGTTTTATTGGGCCGTTTATTCGGCTTATCGACCGTTAATGTTTAATAGGCCTGTTTTATCGGGCCGTTTTTTTGGTAAAGTTGCAAGATTGCCATATGACATAGAACATTATGACATACATAAGATGAATACTAGCTTTGCTTTTCGTTGCCACTTAAGCTGTTCATTCATTCAATTATGATTCCTTAATTATATTCGCATAATGTCATCTTTTTTCTTCATGTCACCGCTGTGGACAATTGCCGATAGCCTGGTAGTTCCATTCTTTATCAATGTTCTAAATAACGGTAAACGGTTAACAAACGGTCACCCCACCATTTAGTGTTTAACTATTTATAAGGCAAGCGGCATTGTAAACGGTTTTACTATATAAAATTCAGATAAATATATACATGTGTCTGTAGTAACAAAATAAGTATCCAATTCAACTTCTTGCATGCATAAAGAATGAAACTACCAGGCTATCAACAATTGTCCACAGTGGTGACATGAAGAAAAAAGATGGCATGATGTGAATGTAATTAAAGAATCATAATTGAATGAAATAGCTCAGTGGCAATGAAAAGCAAAGCTAGCATTCATCTCATGTATGTCATATGACAATCTTGCAACTTTATCCAAATAAATGTCCAGATAAAATGGGCCTATTAAATGTTAACAATCGTTAAACCTAATAAACGGCCCGATAAAACAGACAAACCTTGAAATGTTCATAATCATAACGGGCAAGGCACATTTACCGTTTTAACGGCCGTTATTTAGAATCCTGTTCTTTATGCATGAAAGAAGATGGATTAGATGCTTCTTTTGTTATTGCAAACACATGTACATATTTCTCTGAATTTTAAATAGTAAAACCGTTTACAGGATCGTTTACAATGCTGCTAACCGTATAATCACTAAAAGGTGGGGTGACTGTTCGTTAACGGTTTAATGTTATTTAGAACATTGATGTTAAGTTACAGCCACAAGAACAAAAAAGGTCCCAGACTAATTTACGTAAGTCCTACTACTCAATTCGTGACAACATGTGATGCCACTTGTTTTATTAGTTCGACATCGCAAGCAAAATGAAAGATTGTAGTTTGTAAGCACTGGCACAAAATGCAACACCTTTACTGCAGCACGCATCATCAATGATGGCATGGGCTGATAAAATCGCACACAACACAAGGTAGTACTCAGCAAATTAATTTTTAGAGTAAATTTCACAAAACTATAGGTATTTTTGACAAAACTATCACAAATCTACAGGTTTAAGAGACTATTTCAAAAAAAATACATGTTTTTGGCAAAAACGTTTCGCTGAGCTACAGGTTTTAAATTTGCCGTCACAGGGAGTTGTGTCCGACAGATTGGGGCCAACATGGCAGTCACTAACTCACTATATTTCCCTCACATCCCGTTCTGTTGTATCCACTGGTTCAATAATTTTAGTGACTGCCTGGCGGGGCAACCTGTCGGACACAACCACCTGTGACGGCAAATTTAAAACATGTAGCTCAGCAAAACGTTTTGGCCGAAAATCTGTAGTTTTGTGAAATAGACTCTTAAATATGTAGTTTTGTGATAGTTTTGCGAAATTTGCTCTTTTAGTTTTACAAATTGGAAGGCTGGAGCTTTCTTGTCATTGGAAACTTGCTAACAAGAAGAAAAGCAAACAGATATGCATCTCATTGGATTGGAACAGGCTCGCAAAGATACAAGGTCACATCAAATCATCATGGAATTGGAAAATCAAAACTTTCTTAGAATCCACAGAAAGAATGAGATTCCATGAAGGCATGTGTATATACCTGGCAAAACGGCAACATGAAAGGCTCAAAACACTCATTGACATAACACTGAATCAACACCGAACTCCCCCATTTGTATCAACAGTATTCACACTAAGGGCAACATATTCACTTAACGAAAACTCCTGAGTGAATAAGTAACAACATATGTTCTGCTAATCAAATACTATTCGAAAAATAACAAAGAGATCTCCCAGTGAAACTGGATTGAAAGACCAAAATAATTTTTAGCAGCACTTTAACCCACTCATTGTCCCATGAGGCCATACAATCCCAACATTGCTGTCGCAGTAGTCTTAGAGCTCCTACGACAGATATTGCATAGTTGGCATCACCAAAAACGTGCCGCACAAGGGGCGCATGACAGGAGTCAAAAGCCAAACATTCTTGTTAAGTGAACCTTGACACAGTTCATCTTATTGCACGAACACTAATCATCATATACACAAATACCCGCATGCAAGCATCAACTACATAATCCAGGATTTCCTGCACTACCCTCAATCTGGATTTAAAAAGTGCAAGGCCAAAGAACACTGAATCCCACCGCGTGCAAAACCTGCAAATCGACAAGACCACGAGATTCTACCTTTGCTGAACCGCTAGTCCCCCAGACGCAGAAACGAACAATTAGTCACCCACTAAGCGAAGCGTGAGGGAGGAGCAGGCACATCAAGATCCAATCTTTCTCGCGAAAAGCCAACCAAGTTAGAGGGGTGGGGTGGGAGTGGGGAGGCGAATGTCACCTGCGTCCCTGGATGGTGTTGCACATGAACTCCTGGAGGTGGATGATGGTGCCGGGGCGGATGGTGCCGTCCCTGACGTGGAAGTTCAAGGCGGTGGCGAGCATGGACTGTTGCGTGTAGGCGCCGTCGGAGAGCATCATGCGGAAGCGCTCGGCGAGGTTGTTATTCTTTTGAGATGCGGAGAGGTTGCTGTTCTTGGCGGTGGCGACGGGGCGCACGTCCACCACCTGCAGCACCGGCTGAATCATCCCCGTCCCGTCGGGGTGCTCCGCTATCGCCTGCACCGCGGCCGGAGTCAGCCGCGCCTCCATGGATCCCCGCCGCCGAACCTTCCAGAAGCTTCCGCGGCCGGGTCGCGCGAGAGAGAAGAGGGGGGAGGCGAGGAGGCGATTTGGTTTCGAATTTGGGGGGAGGCTTCTGGAATTGGAACCCTAGGATGGTTTGTAAGGCGGAGATGCGGGGGGTCGTGTTTTTGGTAAGCGCTAGTGCGGGAAACCGATGCGGGAAGGAGGGAGAGAGAAATTCCGATGGGAAATGACGGAAATGGCCGTGCAGGTGGGCTTGTTGAGCCCAATAGCAAATAATCACAGGCCCATTGGGGCTAGATAAGCCCAAAGGGATTACTTTTCCACGACCTTTTTATATATATAGAGAGAGAGAGCAGTATATTATATAGGTAAATTGTAGTGAAAATGAACCGAGGTTTGTCATCCAACAAGGGTATTGTTGGCTTTCCTACAAAAAAAATGGTCGATAAGAAGAAGAAGAAGAAGAAGATAGATAGATAGATAGATAGATAGATAGATAGATAGATAGATAGATACTCCCTCCAGTTTGGTAATATCTGTCATTTTAGACATCGATACGGTCTTGAAAACACAACTTTGATTGCCAATTTTTATTATAATATATTTATAAAACCCAATAAAATTATAATATTATGAAAGTACTTCTCGAGACAAATCTACACATATATTTTTTATGTATCCAATTTAAATATTTAAAAATATCTCGATAGTCAAAGTTTCGAAAGTTTAACCATTATTATGTCCAAAACGACTGTTTGAGACAACAAGCATCACCAATGTTTCGACGCTGTGCAGAGAAAAAGTATGTCAAAACACAAGTACACTAACGCACCGATAGTTGGGATGTTAGCAGCGCAAATGTAGCGAGGAGAATTAATGTTAGAGCATGATTCATGATAATGTCGAGGTTGAACAAAACGCACACGATGCAACATTAGGATTCCAGGACATAACACAAACTTAAAAACACAACAATTAAAGTTCTACTAACCTAGGCCCAGCAGAACGGTAGACACCAGGCAGTGTTTGACAACTACTGAACATTTTAATGCAGGATGCCATACTGCTAAGCAAAAGCAAACTTCGTACAACTAGTTGAGCTCCAAAGTACTTTAGCAGCCACCAACACGGGATAGCCTACTGTATCATCCTGAAACAATGGCAATTCCATGAGTCGGAGCTCTAGTAACAAGGTAGCGCAGGACAGTCTCTAGCCGAGTGCCCAGGCTGATCGCAAGTGCAGCAACGAGACGACCTTGTACTGCCTGCAGACGAACCGGACCTACCTATGAAGCTTCTGTTGCATTTGAAACACTCAGAAGAGCTGGTGTTGCCTGCTGACGAGACCAACCCATGAGGCTTCTGTTGCATTTGGAACACTTAGAAGAGCCATGGAACCTACCCATGAAACCTCCACCTTGCACCTCCGGACAGTGGCGGATCTAGGATTTTAAATTAGGATATGCTAAGTTAATACTATAATACATAATTCGGTAAAATCCAATGAACAATTCGGTAAATAACCACAAATGTTGTCGAGAAATTCGATATACGAGTATAAAATAACTAGAAACATGATAATACATGTATAAATTACAATATAAATAGTTCGACCATTTTAAGTATGAAATATGCATAAAAGAAGCTTACGAACCTACAATAGTTCAAAGAATACAGTATTACTTATCCTTCTTGTCTGGCCTCCGCCTTCTAATAGCCATGAAACTCTTAATTATATCATTTTCATCAACTTGGAAGAAAATATCTCGCTCAATAAACGTGACTAGACAATCATCCAAAAGACTATCACCCATCTTATTTCTCAACTTACTTTTGACTAAACTCATTGCAAAAAATACCCTCTCAACACTTGCCGTCACCACCGGTAGAAGCAATACCAATTTCAGAAGCAAGTAAAACAAATCATAAATTGTATGCTTGTTTGTTTCAACAAGCTTAACTGAGAGATCAACAAGATTCTCTAGACCTTTGAATTTATCATCTAGTCTTATGTCATCAATATAGTTATCAAGTTGCAACTCAAGCTTTATCAAATCGGTACTTGAGATGATGTCATTAGGATAAAACTCAGCAAGTCTACGCACCTTCTGTGCATCAAAAGAAGCAAATGAGTCGGTGGGATTGAAGGCCGACATACAAGAAAGTAACACCATATTAACCTGATCAAACCGATTATCAAACTCTTGAATAATTTGATCAATGATAACAATATATACTTCTCTTCTGAAGTGATCATCATTTGTTTGGTTTCGAGCAAACCGTGCTAATCTTCCATAAGGCACATAATTACCATCTATATTAGGAACTTGGACACCATATTTATTGCAAAACAAAGTGACCCTTTGAAGGAACTGATTCCAGCCATCTGACCTCAATTGTTGCATTCTACTCTTTGCCACGGTAACAAGTGAGATTGCATTAAGAATATATTGCTCTCTTCTTCGCAAACACTCGGATAAATCATTTGTGTATCCAAGAATAACAAGCATTAAGTGTGCACTAAAAATAAAGTCAAATAACTCAAATACTCCAACCATAGTATGTATTTTTGGCCAATCTCCCCTTTGTGAAGCATCATTAACAAGAGTGATGAGTACATCGCGGATTGTGGGATACATAGCAATAATGTTAACAACAGTTTTGTAATGAGAGCCCCACCTAGTCTCACCGGGTCTAGGTGTAGGATCGAGATATAAGCAACTAGCAATCAGAGGGGGGGTGAATGAATTGAGCGGAAGCTAAAACCAAATTTTTGATCTATTAAAAACTTCACCCCAAAAGAAACCAAAAGATTGCCTCGGATTTGACAAAAACAGATTGACAGAGGCTTGATAAAACGTGAATTCCCGGAGATCCAACCGTTGGATCGATCTGACATTTGGACACAAGAAACTAGACTCCAGTACGAAATGAACCCAAAAAGAATCAGCTCGATCGGACTTACAGATCAAAAGTTATAAGCTTCACAAGCTTGCTGTTCCAGAACTTGACGAAAATCAATCTAATCGAAACTTGTAGATTGATCAAGAATAACAAAAGATTTATCAACAAGACTTTGAGGAACACTAGATCGATACCCTAGAGAGGTTTTTGATGGATCAAATCAAGTTGAAATTCAAAGAACAAAAACCAATCTAGAACTACAACAAGTATGCAAACAAGAATCAAAAGAGAATATTGTAGCACACAAGGAACTAGAAGAATTGATCTTTATTTCTTTTGTCTAAAGTACTCTCATCAAAAGAGTACAAACCCTAAAACTGAGCTTGAGGCTCTCAATGCGCTCAGCTCCAATTGATTCGATGCCCTTCAACAGGAGACAACACCTCCTATTTAAAGGATCAACCCACAAGGAGTTCTGAATACAATTCCTATTTCCTAGAAGGAATCTGTATCCAACACAACTCTACTTGGCCCAACCTGGCCGAGTACAACTCTTGCACGCGTATGACAACCCTACCATACTCACGTGACTAACACTTTGCACGCGTATGGCCACCTGCCATACTCACGTGACTAACACTTTGCACGCGAATGACCTCCTGCCATTCTCACGTGACTAACCATTCTTCATGTGCACCATTCTCTTAGCCCGAACGTCCCGCGTGACATCCTTGACCACCAAGACCTCAGTTCCTCCCTGAACCTAGTTCCGGTCCCGTCATCGACCACGTTCGTCTTCGAGCAATACCTGCACATGAACAAACCACAGAACAATTCCGAGCACAAGTCCACGACTTGACTCAAAGTCAATCCATGCAACTACTCACATGAGCATTGCATAACGTCCACTTGAAAACAAGCATCATGAAATTCTCACAAATTTCATAATCTCAAATTCAAACCAGAATTCAATTCCAAAATTGCTCAAAACCCTAATCGAGCAAAAAACCATTCACGCCCGACCAAAAATCCGGTCCGTATAAACGTGAAAACAACCGTCAAAAATCCACCTTGCTTGTGGAGGGAGAGTCCGTCGTACACGCCGAAACTTCTTGGTTTTGGAAGTTTGATCCGGCTCAAAAACGTTTGAAAACGTTCATGGACCAAAGAAAAGCGGTCCGTGCAAAGGGAAACCTACTGTTTCTTGAAAGTTTGGTCCGGCACAAAAGAGAACTTCACTGTTTCTTGTCAAATTGTCGAACTCATGCACAAAACACATTTTTCAAGTTCTAATCTTAGCCAATTTTTCAGCACATGATTTCACAATCTCCCCCTTGATGAAAACATTGGCAACACCAATTAGAATTGAACATTTGGCATTCACTTTACAAAAGATTTTGAAATCCAAAGGATCAATAACCAAAAAGAGAAAAAACACAGAATTCCCCCTTTGACCAAAATGCAAAACAAAATCTCCTCCTGAGAAGGAAAATGTGTGTGAATGTGCAATGTGCCCAAAAATTCCAAAAATCTCCAAACTTCTCCCAAAATTTCAGAAACAAATCCCCCTTTTTCTTCTCCCCCTTTTTCTTAAACTTTTCAACGATTCCCAAATTTCTCAAAACTTCTCCCCCTTTGACAATGGATTCATCAAGAGTACAAAAGAGAGAACATGTTCAAAAATTTTCTGAAACAATGATTTCACAATGAGAAACAAGGGAGTGCCAAGATAGGAAAAGATGAGCTCATTCGATCATATAACCTTATATATCACATAACATGCAAAATACATGATCTTGATGTGATTTTAGCAAGTTAGGGAATGACATGCATCTCAACCTCAATTCAGTCAACTATAGACAAGTACTAAGCAAAACCTTTAGTAGAAAAACAAAGGCTCAAAGTTGAAGCAAATAACAAATCAGGGCGAGCAAGTAGTTTCAACTCCAATCTAGTGGACCAATTTAATCTTTAAACAAGAATGCATGTGGCATGCTTGAAGCATACTTCTTTTATTTCCTTGGAGTGGCATGCTTGAAGCATACATCTTGTCTTTTGAGGGAATGGCATGCTTGAAGCATACATCTTATCTTTGAGGGAAAGCATCCTGAAGCTCATAACTTGAGGCTTTTGCTTTTAACAACCCTTTTTTATTGATTCCCTTTTCTTTTCATTTTTCTTTGATTATAAACATGCAAAAGTGATTAAAAGGTCTTATGAAAGAGTAAAGTTGAAACCACACTTGCTTCATAGCCCAAATTTGTCAAGATGATTCAATATCAAGCCTAGAAGAGTGAGATATCACAGAGTATTTAGCTATAGGCAATCAGTCCATGGAATTCCACAATGTCATTTTTAGTTCAAGTGAGACAATTATATTATCATATATTAGCTCAATTACATAACATATAAAGAAGTATGATAAAGTGAGCTTATCAAGTGAAAGAACTTGGCAAGGAAACTCCCCCTCAAAACAAACCCATTGGATGAACAATCCCAAGTTCTCCCCGAATGAAAGCAAAACGAGAAGAAGACAAAT
This sequence comes from Rhipidocladum racemiflorum, assembly GCA_036346355.1. NCBI lineage: Eukaryota > Viridiplantae > Streptophyta > Magnoliopsida > Poales > Poaceae > Rhipidocladum > Rhipidocladum racemiflorum. The sequence goes on along the minus strand of CM070578.1, from coordinate 17,839,481 downwards.
GTTTTGTAAAAATGTATGCCAATTGATGTTCAGTATCCACATGATGAAGCACAATGTTGCCTTTTTCAACATGATCTCTAAGAAAGTGAAATATGATGTCAATGTGTTTTGTTCTAGAGTGTTGCATGGGGTTCTTAGTAATGCAAATTGCACTAGTGTTATCACACAAAAGAGGAACACTATCCAAATTAACCTCATAATCTTTAAGTGTAGCTACTATCCAAAGAATTTGAAAACAACAACTAGCGCTGACCACATATTGATTCTGAGTTGATTGTGCAACAGAAGATTGTTTTCTAGATGACCATGCAATAAGAGAATTGCCCAAGAAAAGACATGTACCAGATGTACTTTTTCTATCAATTCTACATCCTCCAAAATCAGCATCAGAAAAGGCTCTTAAACTAATGCATGAGGAAGCAGAAAGCCAAATGCCAAAATCTTGAGTTCCATGAAGATACCTGAAAATTAAACGCTGACTTGTCGATGTGAAGCACGTGGGAAGCTTGAAAGCGAGCACACAAGCACACATCAAACTCGATTATCTCATCCTCAACAGCATCATCATCATCTTCATTGTCCAGATAAAGCTGGGTACCCACGCGGCCGCATTAAGTACTCTCGCCCGAGAGGGCGGTGGCGTTGAGCCACTCCTCGGGCGACCAAAAAGGTGCTCGCCAAGAGGGCAGGTGGCGTTGAGCCACTCCTCGAGGCGACGGCGAAGGTGCTCGCCAGAGGGCAGTGGCGTTGAGCCACTCCTGGGCGACAGCAAAGGTGCTCGTCAAGAGGGCAGTGGCGTTCGAGCCACTCGAGGCGACGGCGAAGGTGCTCGCCAAGAGGCAGTGGCGTTCGAGCCACTCCTCGAGGCGACCCGGCGAAGGTGCTCGCCAGGGGCAGTGGCGTTGAGCCACTCCTGGGCGACGGCAAAGGTGCTCGCCAAGAAGGGCAGTGGCGTCGAGCCACTCCTCGAGGCGACCAGCGAAGGTGCTCGCCAGGGGCCAGTGGCGTTCGAGCCACTCCTCGAGCGACTAGCAAAGGTGCTCGCCAAGAGGGCAGTGGCGTTCGAGCCACTCCTCGGGGCGTAGTTCCCAAGAATCAACCCCGTAATCTGTGCTACAGGGCAAAGGGTCAAGGATATTTAATGCGAGACGTGCGCATTAATTGCAGGATATGTAGGCAGTGATATGGCGGCGCGTCTTCCCCAGCGCGCCTTAATGATGGGTGGCCGAATCGACATCCCCTCTCTCTGGCGAACTGCGGGGGTAATGACAGCGGGACCCAAGGCGAAGTCTAAGTCGGCCAGGACAGGCATTAAATGTGATGTAAGAGAGTGTGACGGGTGCATTAAATGCACTATAGTAGCGTGTCAGACGCTTGCTTTACGCAAGCTTGTAAGCCCCATGCGCCTCAGCCAGCCCGAGTATAAAAGGGAGCTAGGGTGCATGGGAGAAGGGTTGTTGTTTTTTGGTTGGCGGAACCTTAGAAGGTCGTCTTCCCCAGCCTTGTAAGAACTTTGAACTCAGAAGAAACCACCAAGCAGGACTAGGGTTATTACTCCTTTGGAGGGCCCGAACCTGGGTAAACTCGACTGTCTTCTTGCTTGCTCCCAACATCCCGTTCTTCCCATCTTTGAGCGGTTACCACAAAAGCCCCCAGTCCGAATCTCTCAAGCACCCAATCTTAGGGTGCCTGTTGGCCAGTAAGCCGACATTCATGAACAAAGATACTCTCCCCCTGAACATATGCACCTGTACCTGCACCATTTGGACTAGTGCCTTTTGCGAAAACAGAGGTGGAAGAAGCATCTTTAAAAGATAACACTTTTAGCACGAGATGAATGAGTAAAGGAGAACCAAATCTTATAACTAAACATATGAAGTGAGCATCCAAAATTCACTAGCCACATGTTCTCCCTCCTCGCGTGAGAAGCCTACATAGAAGCAGAAAGTGTCGAGGTCTCGGTACTGGGGTTAGAAATAAGATGTTTAGGAATCCAGTACTGAGACACCCGACGCACAACAGTAACACGAGTATTCTTATGCACAAAATCAGATTTGCCTTTTCCCGTGTTTTTAGCATCAAAAGGTGTTTGTTTCACCTTAGGCACATAATGAGAAGTAGAGTGTGCCTTTCTGAAATTAGACCTAACATTAAACCTTTCTCTCTTTTGTTGTTTAGCTAGTCTAAAGCAAAAGTCTACTAAATGTCCATCTCTACCACAATGAGTGCAAGTGTACTTAACATGATGTTTTGCTTTAACAGTAGAAGCACATTTTGCATTCATCATAGTAGAAGATAAAAGACCATGATTTAAAGACGCTTTCTTAGGCTCATTGACAATTTCAAATTTTCCACTTTCAAGTGTTTTGACAACAGTGGGAGCATGTGATTTATGATGAGCATAAGAATCAAAACCTAAACCTTTGTTATGAGTGCTGACTTTTGATTGATCCAAGATCATGTTTAGGTTTTTCTTTCCTTTAGTGAAACGTTCTAATGACTTTTCCAAGTAATCAATTTTTCGAGAAAGAGTTAAACAATTATTACAGGGAACGTCCACTTTTCCTTTTTGCTTGCGACAAGTTAAGCATGAAAGAACCTCATGTGTAAGCAAATCTTCTGTCATTTGAGAAACCCTAGCATTTGCATCATGCAACTTCAATTCTAGTATGAAGCATATAGAACATGGAGTTGTATCATGTAAATCAATGGTAGAACAACTAGCATGTTTAACAAGTTTCTCATTTTTCTCATTTTCAGCATTGATTTGCTCTAACAAGGTAACATGTTCTTTCCTAAGCAAAGTAAGCTCATTGTAAATTAAGTCACATGATTTGCAAGCATCATCATCAGGAATCAAGGTTTTAAGTCTAGCAATTTCAGCATTCAATGACTCAACAACAAAATCATGTTTCTTAATTTTCTTGTCACGTTTATCAAGCAATTTACCAAGTCGAGCAACAGCAATAGCTAATTCATCGTAAGAAGGATCTACCTCATTGAAGTCGCTGTCATTACCGTCCTCGGTAAAGCTGTTGCTGCTTTTAGCCATGAGACATAATCCCGTCAACTCATGCTTGCTTGGAGTTGCATCGTCCTCACTGCTCCCTGAATCCACATCGCTCAAATTGACTTGTTCAAGAGCGGAAAGAACTCGGTGGACAACTTTGTGTTGATGAAGCTCTTCTTCTTTCTATTACTTGAAGAGAACTTCTTCTCTTTTCTTCTGTCGTTGTCCTTCTCCTCCCTTGATGCTTTACCTGCAAGTTTAGGACAGTTTGGACGAATATGGTCGAGATCACCACACTCATAGCATCTTAGAGGGCCACCACCACCTCTCTTTCTCATTCTCACATTTTGTAAAGCTTTGTTAAAGCGAGAAGAGAGTAGTGATAAGTCTTCTTCTAGGAATTGCTCAATCTGTTCATCGGTTAGTGAAGACAAGAAAGATAGAGCAAAACTATTATGAGATATGCTAGATTGAGATGTCAAAGCAATTGATTTATGATCATTCTTTCTAGCAAGAACATCTAATTCATGAGTTTTCAACTTGGAATAAAGAACATCTAAGGTAAGTGTACTCATGATAGTAGATTCTCTAATGGATGTAACTTTCATCTCCCAAATAGACATGTCTAAAGCACCAAGCAATTGTCTAGCATTAGCAGCATCATCAAAGCTAACTCCAACAGCACAAAGATCACTAAGAATTTTATTGAAACGTGCAAAGAAGTCATCTAGCGACTCACCGGGTTTCATCTCAAATCGCATGTATTCTTTTTTGTAAAGATCTTGACGAACCTCTTTAATAGTGTTAGAACCCTCATGGTAATCACAAAGAGATTTCCATACCTCATATGCGGATTTGAGATGGATCACACGGTCAAAGTCGCTGCGTCCCAAACCTTGGATGATCAAATTGCGCGCCTTGCTGTTTGCTTCAACATGTGTGCGATTGGTGTCGTTGACGTTGCCGTTTGTAGGGACTTCATATGGCTTGTAGACCTTCTCCCAAATTGCGAATCCCTGAGCTTGGATGAACGCCGACATCTTGGCCTTCCAAAACTAAAAATCAACACCATTGAACACACAAGGTTTTGTCGAATAATGATCCATTGATCTAATCACCGATTAAGATAGATTAGAAAAACCTTGCTCTGATACCACTTGTAGGATCGAGATATAAGCAACTAGCAATCAGAGGGGGGGTGAATGATTGAGCGGAAGCTAAAACCAAATTTTTGATCTATTAAAAACTTCACCCCAAAAGAAACCAAAAGATTGCCTCGGATTTGACAAAAACAGATTGACAGAGGCTTGATAAAACGTGAATTCCCGGAGATCCAACTGTTGGATCGATCTGAAATTTGGACACAAGAAACTAGACTCCAGTACGAAATGAACCCAAAAAGAATTAGCTCGATCGGACTTACAGATCAAAAGTTATAAGCTTCGCAAGCTTGCTGTTCCAGAACTTGACGAAAATCAATCTAATCGAAACTTGTAGATTGATCAAGAATAACAAAAGATTTATCAACAAGACTTTGAGGAACACTAGATCGATACCCTAGAGAGGTTTTTGATGGATCAAATCAAGATGAAATTCAAAGAACAAAAACCAATGTAGAACTAGAACAAGTATGCAAACAAGAACCAAAAGAGAATACCGTAGCATACAAGGAACTAGAAGAATTGATCTTTATTTCTTTTGTCTAAAATACTCTCATCAAAAGAGTACAAACCCTAAAACTGAGCTTGAGGCTCTCAATGCGCTCAGCTCCAATTGATTCGATGCCCTTCAACAGGAGACAACCCCTCCTATTTAAAGGACCAACCCACAAGGAGTTCTGAATACAATTCCTATTCCCTAGAAGGAATCTGTATCCAACACAACTCTACTTGGCCCAACCTGGCCGAGTACAACTCTTGCACGCGTATGACAACCCTACCATACTCATGTGACTAACACTTTGCACGCGTATGGCCACCTGCCATACTCACGTGACTAACACTTTGCACGCGAATGACATCCTGCCATTCTCACGTGACTAACTATTCTTCATGTGCACCATTCTCTTAGCCCGAACGTCCCGCATGACATCCTTGACCACCAAGACCTCAGTTCCTCCCTGAACCTAGTCCCGAACCTCAGTTCCTCCATGAACCTAGTTTCGGTCCCGTCATCGACCACGTTCGTCTTCGAGCAATACCTGCACATGAACAAACCACAGAACAATTCCGAGCACAAGTCCACGACTTGACTCAAAGTCAATCCATGCAACTACTCACATGAGCATTGCATAACGTCCACTTGAAAACAAGCATCATGAAATTCTCACAAATTTCATAATCTCAAATTCAAACCAGAATTCAATTCCAAAATTGCTCAAAACCCTAATCGAGCAAAAAACCATTCACGCCGAGCCAAAAATCCGGTCCGCGCAAGCGTGAAAACAGCGTCAAAAATCCACCTTGCTTGTGGAGGGAGAGTCCGTCGTACACGCGAAACTTCCGGTTTTGGAAGTTTCGATCCGGCTCAAAAGCGTTTGAAAACGTTCACAATGGACCAAAGAAAAGCGGTCCGGCTGCACAAGGGAAACCTCTTTGTTTCTTGAAAGTTTGGTCCGGCACAAAAGAGAACTTCACTGTTTCTTGTCAAATTGTCGAACTCATGAACAAAACACATTTTTCAAGTTCTAATCTTAGCCAATTTTTCAGCACATGATTTCACACTAGGCAAACCCATCTCTTGATTCAATCCACTCCCAGTTTCAAGTTCACCACAATCAAGTGCTTTTATGATATTCTCAAGTCTAGCATTTCGAAGCATGCCATGACGCTTACAAGAAACTCCAACAATATTCAGCAAGAGTGATACTTGATCAAAAAACCACACGCAATCATTATTTACCTTGGCAACAGCAACAAGAACTAATTGAAGTTGATGTGCAAAACAATAGATATAATAAGCAGAAGGCGACTCTTGCATGATCAATGTTTTCAGCCCTTTAATCTCTCCTTTCATGTTGCTAGCCCCATCATAACCTTGACCACGGATTTGAGTTAAAGTCAAGCCATGACTAACAAGTAAACCTTCAATTGCTTCCTTAAGTGACAAAGAGGTAGTATTATCTACATGAACAGCTCCAAGAAAGTGCTCACATGGCCTTCCCAATTTATCAACATAACACAAGCAAAGAGCTAGTTGTTCTTTATGTGATATGTCACTAGACTCATCAGCTAGAATTGCATAGGGCTCATCACTAAGTTCTTCAATAATTTTCTTTTTAGTTTATATGGCACAACATTGAATAATTTGCTTTTGAATCTCTGGGCAAGTTAAAGTGCAATTACCCGGAGCATTCTTCAAAACATACTTATTGACTTCTTCACTATTTGTTGCAAGAAACTTCAAAAGTTCAAGGAAGTTCCCTCTGTTGCTAGACTCTTTGCTTTCATCATGTCCACGGAATGCCAATCCTTGATGCAAAAGAAACTTTATACATCTAAGTGAATAAGTCAACATAATCTTGTAAAGACGAAGATCCTCATCACTCCACTTCTCAATGTGATAATCAATTGCTGCATTGGGATTCACAAAGCCATTGTATCTCTCTTGAGCTGCATTATGTGTACTAGAACCCATATGTTTCAAAAGTGCTTTCTCTCCTATATTCCAATTTCTCCAACCATCTGTAGTAAATGTATCTGCCCCCTTGCCCTTACATTTGTTATCTTTGAACAAGTTCAAAGCAAAACACAGAGTCCTTCTTGATACTATATTCAAGCCAATGATGCTTAGTGACGAGTACACATACCATGGGTACCCCTAGCGGCCCGGAACAGCGAACGGGCTAACCTCCTTAGGAGCCCAGTTCTGGCGAAGGGCCCATGGGCCATAAAAGGTGGACCTGGTCTTGTTTCGAACCAGCTCCGGGCGGTCGGCAGGCTCTGACCTCTTAGGTCGGAGCATGCTGTCGATCGGCTCCGCCAGCGGTCGAGGGGTCAAACCTTGCGCTGACGTCTGGCCAACTGCCCTGCGTGCGCCGCGCCCCGTGACGTCCGTACCAGGGTAGGCAGCCCCTTCCCGAGGATGTCAGAGGACTCGCCAAGAAGTCAAGCCCCGGTCCCGTCATCCTGACACATCACGAAGGAGGGCGCCCCCTCTCGAGGCCAAGCTGAAGTCAAATACAATTAATTGCCGGGCTGACGGTCATACGGAGCAGTGCGTCACCCTGTCAGCCCGGCCGAAGACCCCCTGCCGCAGGATTACCAACCCGGCGTGGGGGTAGGCGAAGCCCGGTCGGACGACAAGACAAAGACCAGACTCCAAGGCGTACAGTACCCCCTCCTTTTTCTCTCTAAAACTCCCATGTAACCTGCCACCTCCGAGTCTATAAGGAGAGGCAGGACTCCAGGGGCAAGAGGGGGATCGGGCAACAGAACTAGAATCCAGTCGCGTACGAGGGAGATCGAACGATCGAACACCTACCCCATCTGTAAGTCTGTAACCCCTTGGCGATCGTTCGCCTCGCGAAACAATACACACCAAACAGCACGAACTGGATTAGGGACATTCAGCCCGAACCAGTATAAATCCCTGGCTTCTTGAGTCAACCATTCGAGGATAGGGAGCGCGCGACCCCCCACTAACCAAAAATTCGTATTGCCGGTGCACGAAACACCGACTCTTAGCAAACCATATGTCGGCGTACTAGCCAACAGGCACCTCCGAGACGGGTGCTTATGAGGTTCTGACGGGGGGCTTTCGGGGCAATCGCCTCGGAAGGGAAGACGGTGACGATCCGGGCACCGGGAAGCTCAGACTAACGGGGGAACGCGAAGAGTTTTTACCCAGGTTCAGGCCCTCCGAAGAGTAATAACCCTAGTCCTGCCTTTCTTGGTATTGCTTGTGTTCTTGCTGGAGAGGATGAAAACCTACTCACAATGAGTCGAACCGAACCCCCTCTCCCATGCACCCCGGCTCCCTTTTATACTCGGACTGACGGGGGGCGCATGGGAGGCTTACACTGCAAGCTATCATCATTACACTGGCATGGGCTCATTTAATGCGCACGCCGCTGTTCTTACATCCATTAATGCCTGCTGTATCTATCATAGTCCTGCCTTGGGCCCCATGTCCACCAACGCCGCCCGATCATCACGGGGTGAGGTGTAGTTGTGGCGTCTCCCAAAGCCATGATGTGCCTGGGGAAAGCGCGCCGCCATGCAGCTCCCATGCTTCCACATTAAATGCGCACGATTCGCATTTAATGTCCTGATCTCGACAGGACTATCCGAGGATGGTGCGCGATGGCCTAGCTTGCGCCGCGCGTGTCAGGCGACCACCTTCTTTGGTCGCCAGTGGCTGTCGCCATGTGTCCGAAGGGCGATCACGGTAGTCGCCAGCCTGGCTTTGTCGCATACGTGTCATTGGCGCAACCACCGTATGGGTTTTTCTTTTGCCGTGGCAGCGGGCCCAAGCACGCCCTGGTTGCCACTTGATTCCTTTTGTAGCGCGGGGGAGCGGGTACCTTGGTGTAGAATACGCCGACAGTAGCCCCCGGGCCCACCTAGGAGCGCTTTTCGGTGTTCTGCTCTTCTTCGTCTTTAATCGGCGGCTTGAGAACTGCTCTAGCTCCTGGGTGGGACCCTTCAAAGGTCCGCGCGCCTTGCAAAAAAGATCTTCCGACTTCTCCGATTCCCGAGCGGTTCGCGCGGTTACATCCTCCTTGTAACCGCCGCACGTTCCTTGGGATGCGCCCTATTTATGGGGCTTTTAAACTTCCTCTTTTTCGAATCGCGCTTTTCCGGTTTTCCCGCCGATTCGCCTTCCGAGGCCTTATAAAAGGCCGATCGAAGAGGCGGTTCTTCCCCTTTCAACTCTCCGCATTCCACATCTTTCCGAGCGTTTCAAGCTTCCTTGCTTCATCCCCTTTGTGGTTGCGCTTGAAATCTCCATCCTCCCGATGGCTCCGGTGCTTCCTTCTTCGATCATTGAGGAGGAGAGAGCCGCTAGGTTCTCCCGAACATCAGGGGCGCCCTTCGCCTCGTGGCAGGACTGTCGAGCCCCACTTGTCGGCTGGGAAGTGGTTTTCTTGGTGGCAGCTCCTTGCCGGCCTACTTCCGGCGGTTCGACTTTTATCTTTCTGTTCTCAACTTCTATGCCATTCACCACATTCACCTTCCTCCCAACTCTGTTATCCTCCTTTACGCCTTTGCTCACTGCGAGATGTTCGTGGGAGTGCTGCCCAACCTTCTTCTTTTTCGCTACTTCTACACCCTTCGCGCGGGCGAGTACTCCGCCACTTGATTTCGGGAGCTGTCACTGCGGCCGTGGCAGCGGCGTTACGCGCTATCCCATTGGACTGCCGGTCCAATTGGAGGGATGGCCAGAGTGTGTCGAGGCGACGGCGGCATTGAAGTCTTTGGAGCTTCCGCCCGACCGGCGGTCAAGAACCCAACTGGGGCTCCGGTGGCGATGAGCCGAACTCCAGGCGATCTTGGCCCGCGTCGGCCGGTTGCGGGCGGGCCTGACGGGGCCATGGTGATCCGGGATTTTATTACCGGAGGCTGTGTCCCCTGCCGCCAGCGTCAGCCTGGCGATACATGGGCGTGGGCGATGGGACCGGAGTATCCGAGGTAACTCTCCGCTCTGTGTCATCCCTTGCTACTGTTTTCTTTTGACAAAACCTGATTCTTACTGGCGTTTCTTTCCTCCTGTGATTTCTTTTCCTTCGTGCCGGCGTGGAATTTGGTGATAGCGTGATCGGCCGGTGGAATCTTTGCGGCTTATCCGGCCCGTTCGCCCGTTCCGTGGCGGCAGTCCCACTGCCGGTGTCCCCTGGGGAAGCGCGGCAATAATCCGCGCATGCCCTCGATGGGCGCCATGGGCTCGCCGTCGTGACACGCCAGGCGCCTTTAACGATCCGAGATCCCCCTCGCAGCGGTCGAGGAAGCGACGAGCAGCGCGAGCGCCGGATGATGACAGCAGCTCCGCCCAACCTCCCGAAGGCCCCGCCTCTGAGCCCGTCGGCGAGACTCCCGTTGCGCGAGGCTTCCACGTCGGCGCGAGGCTGCCTCGAGGCTGCGACAGGGTTCCTCAGTGGGGGGCGGGGCTCGTCGGCCGGCGAGTCGTCGCCCTTGCCCCTGCAGTGCGGCGATTGGACCCTCATTGCCCGATCCCTTTGGTGCCGCCACCGCTACGATGGCGGTGGTCCTTCCTCGCCTCGCCTCGCCGCCCGTGATGGCGGGCCTACCTCCGCCTCCATTGGCTGGCGGATCCGCCTCCGCCTCCTTGCGGAGTAGTCCTAGTTCGGCGTGCCCGCTTCCCAAGGCGGCGCCAGGTATTCACTGGAGATGCAAAAATAAAAACTTTCGTTAAGATTAATCCTTACCGTTATTTCCTCTTTGTTCGGGAGTTCTGCCGGACATCCCATTTGCTCGTGGAGGGGCGGCCAAGGTGCGGTTGTCGGTCTGCATCGGTCGCCGAGCGGGCAGTCGAGGCCGGCGGACGCATCTCCGTGCGCTTGCCGCGGCAGGTCAAAACCAAGGCCCATTCGGCCCCGTCCTACCCCTGAACTTCCCACCGCCTCTGTTCGTCGGACGATGCCTCGGCGGCCCTCGGCGAGCTCTACTCGGCCACGAGCAATCGTCGGTGACAGCGAGGAAGCGGTTGGCGAGGCGAGCGAAATCAACCGCCTCCGCGAGGAGGTGTGAACCTACGATCGGGGCGGGGCCAGGCTGCGATTCGCGGAGGAAGCGGGGCGGCGGGAGCAAAGCACCAGCGCCCGAGCGTCTCTCCGAATGAGGCGGAGAGTGGCCGGACCGATCGGAGGTGGAGAGCTGCGGATCTTTGCGTCGCGCCGACGGACGGTGGCGGCCACCTTGCTCCATTTTGGGCCGAGCAACGGGTCCGCGAGGAGAGGCCGCGGCATTCGCCTTTTGCCTCTGCCGGATCGCGGACTTCCTCACGCGCCTTCTGCCGCCCTTCGGCTCAGTCCGCCCGGGAGGGCGCGCGATCGCGGCGGCAGCCTACGAAATGCGTGCTGGCTTGCTACGCCAGCCGTGACGCCAACTTCAATCCGGCGGTTGCTGTTCAAGGGCTAGAGGGTGACTGGGCGCAGGCGGAGGAGCGAGTTCACGAAGCCTCCGAGCAGGTTGCCGCCCAGCTAGCGATGGAGAACCCCCAGATGGAGGCGGTGGCGGAGGACGTGGCCAGTCTTTGGGCGTGGCCCCTCATCTTTGAAGATGGCGGTGAGGAGGCGGCAGATGACCGGAGGACCCTCCGGCGCCCCTCGATAGCTTTTCTTCCTTTTTTATCGGTGGTGACCTTGCTCGCAAAACTTTGGGCCACTGCCATCTCGAGCAAGTAGTAATGTAAAATTTATGGTCAGGTTGCTTAAGAACTTGCTTTTGCCGTAATTTTTTCTGGTTCCACACGAATGAGCACATAATCGCTTAAAGACTTCAAGTCTTGCGCCGCGGGACCTCGGCCCTCAAACCCTTCACCTTAGCAAAATTTACCTCCCAGGTAGCCTCTAGGGAACGAACACTTAGTGAGTCGTGACAGGACCTTGGGCTTTTGGTAACGGTGCTCGAGACGCCGACCCCACGGGGACACGAGTGTCATGGCCGTCTTTGGGAGTCGTCTTGAGCCACCGCCCAACCGCCCGATTCTGCACGCCGCTCACTTAGCGATTCCGTCTTTACTGGGTATTTGCAAAGCGGCAGGCACAGGCGAGTGCCTTAGCGCTGCCAAAGATGGGCAAAAGACCGAAGAGAGGGCGAAAGAACTAATACTTTGAGATAAAGAAAGCGAATATTTAACTTTAAACATAAGGTCTCCTGACCCACGGCGGAGAGGAAGACATACTCCCGTGGTCGGGGACAGAGACCCTAGGACTTACAACCGGTCGAGGTAGAACTTGCGCAGATTTTCTATGTTTTGGGAGTTTGCTAGCTCTTCACCGTCTTGATGGCCACTGACCGCCGGACGAGAGGCGAGACCACTTTGAAGGGTCCCTCCCACTGGGGAGACAGCTTTATGCGACCCGGCATGCGATCGATTCTTCGCGAAGACCAGTCGCTGCCGATGTTCTCTCATCGACCGGAGGCGTGGTACCGCCTGAGACTTTGTTGGTATCTTGCGCGCCGCAAAGCCGCCGATCTCGCGCCTCTTCCAGGAAGTTGGCGTCGCCCCAGCGCAGACCCTCCTGCTCCTCTTACGTGAACGCCACGACGCTGGGTGATCCAGCTCAATTCGAAGGGAGAAACGACCTGCGCGTGAGACCAGGAAGAAAGGAGTTTCCGTGAGCAGGCTAGGAGTGGTCAAAGTGACCACAACACAGCCGGAGTTCTTCAGTCCACCGGGCGCCACGCTTGTGGAGTCGGCCGAACGCCGGTCTTGAGGCCCTTCAATACGGTAGCGTTGGCCCGCTCGACCTGGCCGTTGCTCTTGGGGTGGGCGACCGAGGCAAAGCAGACTTTGGTGCCCATCCCTTCACAGAAATCCAAGAAGGTCGCGCTGGTAAACTGTGCGCCGTTGTCGGTGATAATGCGGTTGGCGACCCCAAAGCGGGCGAAGATCCCTCGTATGAACTTGACTGCAGCTGTGGCGGTGATGGATCTCACTGCCTCGGCTTCCACCCACTTGGTGAACTTGTCGACGGCGACGAACAGGTGGGTGTAGCCCCCTGTGGCCCGCGGGAACGGGCCCAGGATATCCAGCCCCCAGACCGCGAAGGGCCAAGAGAGCGGGATAGTTTGCAGGGCCTGGGCTGGTTGGTGGATCTGCTTGGCGTGGAATCGCACGCCGCATCTCCTCACGGCCGCAAGCATCCTGGAGGCGGTTGGCCAATAGAACCCTTGACGAAAGCCTTTCCCGCCATCGTTCGTCGGGACATATGGCTCCCGCGACACGCCTGTGGATATCGGAGAGCAAATCGCTCCCTCTTCCCGAGTAATGCACTTGAGAAGAATTCCGTTCTTACCCGGTATAGATCCCCGCCCACCAGGGTATAGCACTTGGCCTTCGTGGTTACCTTCTTCGCCGACGCATCATCGTCGGGCATTCTTGATCCCTCGTAGGCCAGGATTGGATCCATCCATGTGCCTTCGGTCAAGCACAGCGACCACGCAGGTGGCCGTCAGGGTACTCCGGCAGCCAGCGTTTCGCGAGCCACTTTCCTCCAAGAGCGGTGACGGCATCACCATCGTCCCCGCGGAAATGGGGGCTGCGATGGGCGATCGCGAAGCCTTTCTTCAAAGACTCCGGCCGCACAGGGATCTGGTTGAGGCGAAGCCGGGCGAGCTCGTCGCCAGATGGTTGTCGCGTCGGGGATGTGAGTATACCCCAACCCTTGAAATGCCTTTCCAACTTCACGACCTCGCGGTACGCCGCCATGACGGGTCGGGACAGAGAAGTCTTTCCTTGCACGATTGGCGACCGCCAGGAGTCGCCTTTACTTGCAGCGCCGACGCCGACGGCGGCGGCGCCGGCAGCCACGGCAAGCCCTCGTATTCGGCGGCGTTGTTAGTGGCCTTGAAGTCGAGGCGACTACGATTGAGGAGGTCCCGGTCGGAGAGACCAGAAGAACCCAGCCCGCGCCTTCAAGCCTGAAGGACGTCGAAGAAGAGCGTCCAGGGGAGGGCGCGGGGACCTCATCGGCCGGGCTGGTGGAGTCCACTGACGACAAAGTCCGCGACCTTTGACTCTTTATCGCTGAGGAGCGAACTTGACACCGAACTCCCGGCCGACTGGACCACTTTGCGATGCGGCCCTCGGCTTCGGTTGTGGAGGATTTCACGCAAAGGATATGAGGAGACTACGTGATTTCCCTCCTTGAAAATAGTGCCGCAACTTTCTCGACGCTACCACCACAAAGCATAGACCATCTTACGAGCCTGAGGGTACCTTGTTTCTGCGTCGTGTAGCATTTGTCGATGTAGTACACGGCCGTTGAACACCTTCCGTTCCGCCACCGCGCTTACGACGAAGGGCTAGCCGCGACATACTGATAACAGGCTCGCCGGCTCAGAGCAACCGACTTGGGGAAGAGAGGTACTTCTTGAGATCTTCAAATGCTCGTTGGGCTTCGGGGTCCATTCAAATGAGTTGGTCTTCTTCAATAGCTTGAGCAATGTGAGACTTCTTTCCCGAGCCGGGATATGAACTGCCCAGGGAGGCTAGCCGACGATCAAGCATTGCGATTGCTTGAGCCGGTAGGCGTTGCATCCGCCGATTGCTTCTATCTTTTCCGGATTGACTTGATTCCACGGTGGAGACCAGAAACCGAGCAGCTTTCCGGATGAAACACCAAACACACACTTCTCGGGATTCAACTTAGGCGGTAGCTTCTAAGGCGAGAGAAGATCTCTTCTAGATCCCGAACGAGCTCATCAACTTTTTGTTTTACCACGGATCATCAACATACACTTCCAGATTCTTCCCTATTTGGGGCGAAATACTATGTGCATGGCCCGGTAGGTGGCGCCCGGCGTTCTTGACCCGAAAGGCATCCCGACATAACAAGATACACCGAGGGGAGTCACAAAAGCGGTCTTTTCTTCATCTTCTCGCGCCATGCTGATCCGGTGGTAGCCGGAGTAGGCGTCGAGGAAGACAGAGCCGCGCACCCCGCCAGGAGTCGACGACGATGTCTATCCGCCGCAAGTGCGGGTCCTTGGGGCAGGCTTTGTTGAGGTCGAGAAAGTCGATGCACATTCGCCACCTCCCGTTGGACTTCTTCACAAGCACGGGTTGGCGACCACTCGGGTAGGTGGCCTCCCGCACGATCTTAGCAGACAAAAGTTTTTCCACTTCATCGAATGGCATCCTGTCGCTCAGCGCCTGCGCCGGATCTTTGCCGAACAGTGCGCTCCAGAGCGTTAATCGGTGCTCGATCACCTGGGACCCGGTCATTTCGAAGGTTCCCAGGCGAACACATCCAGGTTAGGCCGGAGGAAGGTGACAGCGCGTCTTCCTATTTGGCCCGAGGTCGGTGCCGATCTTGACGACCTTGCCCGAGCCTTCCTCGCCCACGGGACCGCCTTTGCCTCGCCCAAGGGCCTGGGCGGAGCGCTGGTCTTGACCGAGGAGCCCGGGTTGTCGCCTTGTCGCGCGCCGGCGGTGGTGCCGGCCAGATCCTGCGGTCGCTGGCTGAGTCGCAGGCTTCGATCTATCCACCTTCAGTAATCGGACCTCCAGGCCCTGGATCTTCACTAGCATGTAGGCGTAATGGGCCACCGCCATGAACTTGACCCGGAGGCGGCCGAGGGCGTTGTAAGGGAGGTCGAAATCGGCGACCTCAAAATCCACCAGCTCTGTCGGAAGTTCTCGAACTTCCGAACGCATCGGCGGCGGACTTGCCCCAGGGTAAGAGGCCTACAGGGGCAACTCAGTAAAAGCAGCGGGCGGACGAAGTTCCTCGTGCGGGATTTGGAGCGCTGGTACGCTCCGACAGATAGCGAGGTTGATGGCTTGCCTCCATCAACTAGGACCCGCCCGACTTTGCGTTGCGGACCGTGGGAGACACCACGATCGGGAGATGGCCAGGGCGAGAGGTGTTCTCGGGTGGTCGGCCGGTGAAAGTGATCGATTGCTCAGACCACTTCAGCGGTCGACTTCGCCGGAGGATGACGTTGTGGCACACACTGTCTCAGATCTCGCTTATGCTGCGAGTTCGATGAGTAAGTGGCGAACCACACCGTGTATGAACGCCACAGTGCGCTCTGCCTGTTGGAAGGCTAACGGAGCTGCATCTTCATCGTCTTCGTCTTCGTGGTCTTTCTCACGGCGCTTCTTGAGCCGCCTGTCGACCAACTTGGACACAACCTGGCAATCCTCCAAGTCGTGTCCGCTTGTTCGATGGATGGGGCAATAGGGCTTGCCACCATCGTTCTCGCGGCGGGGCGAGCGACGGTCCCTGCGGTTGCCACGCCCGCCCCGGCGCTCATCTCGCCGGTCCTGGTAAATCATGACGGGACTTGGGCTCGGCTCGGCGACCAAGACCTCCTAGCGGTCGCCTCGGCCGCTTTTCTTTTCTTCTTGCGGTCGGAGGACTTGAGGCGCCAAAGATCGCCGAGTCGAGGGTCTTGTCGCGCACTTCGGGCCGCTGGCGCACTTGTGCGCCAGGGAGAACTAACTCAGGCGTGGTTGAGATGACGCGCGTGGCCATCTTTTCCGCATCTTACGGTCTCGGACCCCCTCCGGAAAGCAATAATCACCGATTGCTCGGAATCCGGGGATCGTGTTGGCGGCGATGGCTGAACCGCGGATGAACTCTCTCGAGGACTCCCCTCTTCTCGCTCCAGGCGTGGAGATCGTCCTCCACGCCTGGTTGAGCCGAAGAGCCTGAAAGTTGGCGACAAAAATGTCGCCAGCCTCCTCCCACGAGTGTACAGAGCCTCGCGGGAGGTTAAGCAGCCAAGGCAGGCGAGCCCGTCGGCGATGTTGGGAGGTAGTTGGCCATTACTTTCTCGGATCCTCGCCCGCCGACGCACCACCGTGGTGTAGATCTGCAGGAACTCCTCGGGTTGGTGGTACCATCATATTTCGAAGGAGGCGGGGCGGAACCTCTCGGCCATGCGGCTTGTCGGCGGAGAGAGAACGCGCTGGCATCCGAAGCGTTGTAGAGGAAGCGGCGGTTCGCCCGGCCCCTCGATCTGAGGAGAGGATGAGGAGTGCGACCTGCGCTCTCGCCAGTCCGAGGAGGAGCCCGGTCTTGCACCCGCGGCGCTCGCGAAGGACATGACGCGAGTCACCGTCGCCAGCGTTGCTTCGTCAAAGGCGCGATCGAAGGTCTTCGCGGTTCCCCCTGGACTCGGGGACCGCGGGAAGAAGCGAGTCACGTGCCCATCCCGTTCTGAGAGGGGTTGCAACGAGGACTCCTTCCCTTGCCCCGGTCCTGGTGCCGGGAGAAATTGTCGTGTGGCGGTGAAAGCCGGCGTCGGTTCTGTGAGCTCCTGTCGCCTCATCTGGAAGCCCCGGTGGTCGCCGCTTCAACTTGTTGTCGGCGGCATCCACCAGTGGGCGATATCCCAGACCAAGGAGTGGCGGGTGTCGCCCAGGGTCACCGGAGGATGATCGAGGAGGCCGGGCCGCTGAAGGCTAGCGGGGTGTCGTCCCAGCGCCAAGCGCCGATGGATAGACAGTGACCCACGGGCGCGGGAGCCAAGTGTACCGCTCCCGCGGAGGGGCCCGGGTGGCCCGGCCCCCTCTCCGAACATCGGGACCGGCTACGGGCGCCCCTTGCCTCGGGCAGATTGCTGCGCTTGGAATGCGATTCCGCCATGCAGACAAAGCGCCCTACTCTCTGAGCGGGCGAGAGTGAAAAAGAGTAGGCAATCTAACCACCAATAGCCCCTACTGGCGCGCCACTGCCGGGCGTACTAGCCAGCGGCACCTCAGACGGGTGCTTATGAGGTTGACGGGGGGCTTTCGGGGCAATCGCCTCGGAAGGGAAGACGGTGACGATCCGGGCACCGGGAGGCTCAGACTAACGGGGGAACGCGAAGAGTTTTTACCCAGGTTCAGGCCCTCCGAAGAGTAATAACCCTAGTCCTGCCTTTCTTGGTATTGCTTGTATTCTTGCTGGAGAGGATGAAAACCTACTCACAATGAGTCGAACCGAACCCCCTCTCCCATGCACCAGGCTCCTTTTATACTCGGACCGACGGGGCGCATGGGAGGCTTACCTCGCAAGCTATCATCATTACACCGCATGGGCTCATTTAATGACGCCCATTGTTCTTACATCCATTAATGCCTGTTGTATCTATCATAGCCCTGCCTTGGGCCCCATGTCCACCAACGCCGCCCGACCATCACGGGGTGAGGTGTAGTTGTGACGTCTCCCAAAGCCATGATATGCCTGGGGAAGGCGCGCCGCCACGCTGCAGCTCCCATGCTTCCACATTAAATGCGCACGATTCGCATTTAATGTCCCTGATCTCGACAGGACTATCCCGGGGATGGTGCGCCAGTGGCCTAGCTTGCACGCCGCGTGTCGCCGGGCGACCACCTTCTGGTCGCCACTGGCTCAGACGCCATGTGTCCGCTGGGCGATCACACTGGTCGCCAATGGCTTTGGCAGACGCCACGTGTCCGCTGGCGCAACCACCGTATGGGTTTTTCTTTTGCCGTGGCAGCGGGCCCAAGCACGCCCTGGTTGCCACTTGATTCCTTTTGTAGCGCGGGGGAGCGGGTACCTTGGTGTAGAATACGCCGACACCATACAAAATTGAATTGACGATCTCTATTTCCAATTTTTCTTTTTGGAAATTCATGTGCATATGGTTGGAATGGACCTTTAAGAATATATGCTCTTCGAATTGCATCTGGATCATTAACAGGATAACTTTGAATGGGTAGCCTTTCACCTGGATCATGTGAAAGACGATTGATATCATAGACCGACGGTGGTGTGGTGGTTGTGCCGGTGCCTGTGGTGAGACATTATCAAGGTGAACTGAAGGTGGAGAAGATGGCATAGGATTCACAATTTCTTCAATTACTCTCTCTTGAGCTTGATGTTCATCTTCCGCCATGGTTCTAGGCAGAGCCATGGAAGGAGATGAAGGAGCAGCAGCCTTCTTTGCTGCATGTTTCTGGAAAAGAGATGTAATGTCTCCGTTCCTCTTCATAATTCAACAACTGTACAAACAAAAAAAACAATGCATCAACAAGTAACTCTCTAGTCTCTATCAAAGTAGCAATTATATTTGTTTAAACATTATAAATCAACTAGCGGTCTTGCACTCAAATCACATATCATGATGTAGGATCGATATATATTAATATAGCAATCAGAGGGGGGTGAATGATTGCGCGGAAGCTAAAACAAATTTTTAGCGGTTATCACAAACACCTCTAAATAAATTATGAAAAACATATTGACATGCATTCACTAAAATATTAACTACCGAAGATCCAACCGTTGGATTGGTGTAAAATTTTAACTACAGAAACTAGATTCAATTTCAAAACTAACCCAATAAAAATCATCTCAATCGGATCTACAGATAGAAAGTTATGATTTTCTCAAGTTGACTATATCAGATTACGACGGAAATCAATCTAACCCTAATTACAAAATTAATCAAGATCTATGAAGAATTAACCAATCAAACTTTTAGATCAATTACTTGATGCCCTAGTTGGACGTCAGGGACCTCGGGAACGCAACCACTCTGTCGTCACCACAGTGTTCCTTGATGCTAATGATCCCGCGGCGACGGCGGCGTCCTTCGCAGCATCCAATTCCTTCGTCGGCTCTCCCCCCTCCTCGTTCACCTCATCGTTAGCGTCGCTTTTGGCTGCATCGCTGGTGAGGAGCCTCGGTCTCCTGAGATCCCTGACGTCCTCTAGGTACGTATTTTACACCAAATACCTGAGTCTTGCAGTTGATCGTAATCCGAGTCTTCAACGCATAGGACTCAAAGTCCTCTTTTGTTTCCCATTGCATATATGTACTCTATTGGACATTGCATCTCAATATAGATGGATAGATTTCTGATTGAGGCAAACATTT
Source organism: Rhipidocladum racemiflorum (assembly GCA_036346355.1). NCBI lineage: Eukaryota > Viridiplantae > Streptophyta > Magnoliopsida > Poales > Poaceae > Rhipidocladum > Rhipidocladum racemiflorum. The sequence goes on along the minus strand of CM070578.1, from coordinate 17,819,949 downwards.
GGATAGACATTGCATCTTTTTGTCTCTATTGGGCCAACTACAGGGTATGACGTGGCCCACCCGGCATACCCTGTAGATTCGCCTATGCCTCCGGAGTTGAGCCCCAATCATCCTTCAAAAGGTTGTCGATCACCCCCAGAAGATAATGACTCTCCGACGAATCCAACTTTCCAGCTTTAACAATGCTGCATTTCACACGATGTTCATCATTAAAAGTTTCTTCCTTGATTCTCAACTTGAATAGATATTGATGCCATAGGATCCCACGCATAATTTCTAAGAATTGTGCAAAATCTTCCTCTACATGTTTTATCATTAATATAGGAATAATATATACTAATATAGCAATTGAAGGAGGGTGAATGATTGCGTGGAAGCTAAAATCAATTTTTAGTGATTCTCAAAACGCCACTAAATGAATTATGAAAATTTACTTCGGCTTGCACTAAGATAGATTGATATACGTTCACTAAAACAGTAATTATCGAAGATTCCACCGTTGGATTGAAGTGAAATTTTAACCATAGAAACTAGAGTCAATTTCAAAACTAACCCAAAAAATCATCTCAATCGGATCTACGGATCTATAGTTATGACCTTCATAAATTGACTATACCAATAATGACGAAAATTGATCAAAGCCCTAATTACAAGATTAATCATGGTCTACAAGAAATTAACCAATCAAACTTTTTAGATCAATCACTTGATGCCCTAGAATTTTTTTGAATAAATCAAATCAAATTTTCAAAACTAACCCAAAAAATCATCTCAATCGAATCTACGGATCTATAGTTATGACCTTCATAAATTGACTATACCAATAATGACAAAAATTGATCAAAGCCCTAATTACAAGATTAATCATGGTCTACAAGAAATTAACCAATCAAACTTTTTAGATCAATCACTTGATGCCCTAGAATTTTTTTGAATAAATCAAATCAAATTATCACGATGAAACAATAAATCAATCTATCTTGAACACTGATTAGCAAATCACCTACCGTTTTTATGCTTTGTGCCAAGGACTTACTGTGCTACAAAAAGTCGTGAAATGTTGTAGCGCTCCTGTAGATGGAATACTGTAGCACCGCTTTTGCTTGCTTCGCACCCGTTCCCTCCCGCAGCAGTACACGCAAGTCGCTTTTCCTTGCTACGCATAGGGCTGTAAAAAAACCTCAAGCTTGACTTAATCTAAGCTCGATTCGAGCTCTAAACGAGTCGAACTCGAGCTCAATCTCGAGCTCACGAGCTTTATCGAGCCAAACTCGAATAGCCTGCGAACCTACTTGAGCTTGGATCGAGCTTCCGTAAACCGAGCTTACTCAAGCTTGTTACCGAGTTTACGCGAGCCTACTGTAGGCTCCTTTTGAAGCATAGGAATTTCACATACTATCAAACCTTACTTATTTAGTGGACATTGAGTTGAGCTACAAGAATTTCACCGGACACTTGCCAGACTTGTGCCAAGGTAAATGTGGCGGACCTCCTTTTCAAGGGTACGTTTATATCTCAACACCTACCTAGGAAGATTAGCTATCAGGAAACAAGCGAATATTGCCAAGCAAAAGGCGAAACCAACTCTTTTTAGAAAATATAAGGCTTAACGGCCGAGTTTTTACAAAAGGGTGCAGCGACGCCAAATAGAGATTTACATTGCAAAAGCACTACACAGGAAATGCCTGAGCAAAGACTAAGACGTAGAACCAGAGAGAGTCGCCATCTACAATCTCCTGGAACTCTCCGGCTTCTTGGAACTCTAACAGGGTTGAAAAAGCAAGAGTGAGTACACAATGGTACTCAACAAGTCGCACGGAAAGACTGAATACTATATGCAATGATTCTCAAGGATTGGCACATGGTTTTATGTATTGTGGATGCAGTTTTATTTGCAAGCTCAGTTACATTTAAAACGTAGACCATAAAATAACAATAACGAGGGGTTTCACAAAGTTATACACAACACGCCAGATTCTAAATACAAAAGACTACTTGAGCGAGGTTTCGGGAGTCACCCTAGATCAAACTGAGCTTCATTAACCGGAAGCACGGCGTATCCTAATACCATTTAATTATCACTCTGCAGAGCTGCTCAGCTTTACCCACAAGATATCTACGACCGTTGATGCCGCGTGATTACATGCAACTCAAATGCATGTGGTCGGGCCGAGATGATCATAGCCTTTTGTTGGACTTCCCCTAGGTAGCCCGTACCTAGTAGGTTTGAGGACCCATAGCTCTCGGGACCCACTGGCCAAAGCGGGAGACACAATCCAATACTACGGGTATCTACCGTTGTGAGAACCGGTAAATGGCAACACTATGCCCATTTTCATTCCACCCCATTTGCTATGATGTCCATTCTAGCCACGAGAATAGTAGCTATAACCTATAGGTATTCCAAGGGGATGCACAATGTACTGCTAGCTAGGTTGGAGCGGGTCAGCCGAGCAGACCGACCCAACTTGTGGTTGAGCGGGAACTAAAGTTATTTACTTTGCCCAAGGGAGTTATCCTTAATTGCTAGAGACCAAGCCATTACATACCACAAACCTGGTACCCACTGTACCAACCATGGCTTCCGTCACCCGTCAGGGGTCGGACTAGCATCCACCTCATGGGTAGCCCAACACTGCCCCCTGACCGTAGCAATAGTTTAAAAGACACTGAGCTAAAGGCTCGCAAATTTTTGAAAGACTAAAGGTGGGAAAACAAATAATTAATAATCTAAGGAGGGGTTCATAAATATAAACTAAGGCTGTGCAAAGGATAATAAGGTTTAACAATTGATGGAAGGCTAAATGATGATCGGTTATAACTAAGCATCATATCATTCTAAATTATCTTTTTTCAGTATTAAAATACGAGGAAAATAATGCATTAAAAAGTATATACTACTACATTATTGACAAAGCTGGGTTCAAAATGTTCAAGTGGTGCGGCTTGCCTTGCTGGGCTGAAGGGTCGTCTAACTTGTAGAAGCTATAGTCCTGCTCGGCTCCGGATTGGTCCTGCTCCTAGTACTGCTCGAAGGTTCGATCTAGAGCGGAAAAATGAAATCGATAAATAAACGAACAAAAGAAAAGCAAGAAGAAAGAAGAACGGAAAAATCCGGAAAGAAGGGTCGGAGAAGGGGTCGAGAGGGTATTATGGTCATTTTAGAGATTTTGGAGACTTAGTTTGGCGAAGGGAAGGTCATTTTTAGACTCAGTGATTCGAACTGATCAAGAAAGTGTATTTTTGGATTTTTAAAATTTTCTGGGATTTTTTGGATTAATTAAAATCCGAAAAAGAAAAAGAAAACCGGAATTGGCCGCACAGTGCCACGACCTGTCGGCCCAAGGAGAGGGGGCGGCCTGCGGCGACGGCTGGGCCGGGCCACGGCACGGGTGGGGCGTTGACAGGTGGGGCAGGGGCGTGGGAGTGGCTGACGGGCGGGATCGAGCGGGGTGATGGCAAGTGGACCGGAGAAGCGATGAGGCCGACGGTGGGTCGGGGAGGCGGACGGGCACAGGGGTGGGGTTTGGTCGGAGCCGGGAAGGCGGCGCGCAAGGCGAGGGCGGTGGCAGTCCGGGAAAGGGAGCAACGGGGGAGGGGGGAGAGGAGCTCACCGCGACGGGAGAGAGAGGGGCGGGGAGAGACGAAGGGCGGTGAGCTTTTGTAGCCGGCGGGGAGGAGAGAGGGAGGAAGGCGGTCGGGGGCGCGGGTGGCAGCTGGCGGTGGCGATCAGTCTGGCCTTGATTGAAGCGCGGGCTAAGCCAGTGGCGCGAGATGTCGGAGGTGGGGGAGGAGGCAGTGGGGGCTGGTGAGCTGGGCCGGGGAGAAGCCCAAAAGCAAAAGGTGGCTTAAAAACCAAATATAGACAAATAAAATTCAAAAAAATTTGGGGCTATTTCAGTAAAAAGCTGGAGTGGTTTTTTCGCAACTAGCAACCACTTCAGCGGCTACTTTCCAAGGAGTTTCAAGGACTGCAGTTCCTTAATCATCCTTGGTATCATGCCTAATCAGATGGGTGGAGATATAACACAAGAACTTAGGCTGTAACCACATCTGGAATTTGTTGAATTAACCTCAAACAAACTGCACGGTCAGCTTTCGCCAAACTTGGCAGAACTGCATCTAGCAAGAAAACATGATTACTGGTCATATACTTCATGAGCTCACAAAGCTAACAAATCTAAGAAAGCTCGATCTCCATTCAAATAGGCTGACAGGGGAGATACTTTCTGAAATTGGCAACCCTGTCAACCAGTACTTGCTGGATTTAAGCCAAAATAATCGATCTGGAAACATTCCTCAACACATTGGTCAAATGGATGTTCTTGGGGTCCTCGATCTTTCAAGCAATCGACTAAATGGAACAATACCGGAAGAACTTGGGCAATGTGTGAGGCTACAATAATGAAATTGAACAACAAGAGCTTAACCGGAAGTCTTCCTGGTTCCATAGGCAACCTGGTTCACCTACAGACTGCACTAATGTTAGCAGTAACGACCTAAGTGGTGCCATACCGTCAGAAATAGGGAAACTAGATATGTTGGTAACCACAAACCTCTCCCACAATCAATTCAGTGGAAGCATCCCATACTCGATTGCAGGTCTGCGAATCTTGTCCATATCTGATATGTCGTACAGCAATTTACAAGGCTCGGTTCCACGCCGAAAATTTGATGATTTGCCCTGAAGTTGAGTAGCCTTTGATCATTTATCCAAAATTGATCGGCCTTTGATTATTTGCCCTATGATGTCTCCCCAAGAGAGGCCAGATATTCAGCAGGTGAATCGAGCACTCAGTGTTCGATTAAATTTGGTAGATGCATACCTTCAAGCCAAGAATGCTACTGAACGAGCAATACAGAACACACAGTATTGCGACGGACGGACAGAGAATTTTTTTTTAAAATAATACTTTTTTTAAACTGAATTGCGTTTTTAATACTCGAAAAATAAAATTTGCAAAAATAATACGTGATCGCCATACCATACGGCGAATACCCTATTTTCGCCGAACCGTGTGGTGAATATCCTATTTTCGCCGAACCGTGTGGCGACAATACCCTAAATCCGCAGTTAATCTGCTACACGGGAATCAAGGCTGTTTTCGCCGTACGGTATGGCGAAGACCCTATTTTCGCCATAGGGTTTGGCGAAAATAGGGTATTTTCGCCATACGGTTTGACGAAAATACTATTTTCGCCAGATGGTAAGGCGAAAATAGCCTTAACCAAACAACCGACGGTTAATCGGCTTTAATCGGGTAATTAGGGTATTTTCGCCATACCATATGGCGAAAATAGGGTATTCGCCGTACGGTATGGCGACCACGTATTATTTTTGCAAATTTTATTTTTCGAGTATTAAAAACGCAATTCAGTTTTAAAAAAATATTATTTAAAAAAAAATCCGACGGACAGAGCTTGCAGTGGTGTATTTTATTCGGAATTTTATCGTGATATATACTGCCACTCTACCGGTTATATATAGTGTGGTTAGAACTGGCTGTATGGCCCCTCGGTACAACTTGCCAAATAGTATGTGTTGTAAGCAAAAATGGGATGAGTTTGTTCTTGTTGCAGCTCTCAGGTAGAGCTACGTACCCATCTGAAACACAATTGTGATCCTCGAATACAATGTGAAGATTGAAGCACTGGCAGGGGAAAAAAAATTACCTCGGCAGATATGACTGGCTATATCTACTGTGTTTCTTCGCCCAAGAACAAGAAGTTTAGTTTCTCGCTCCAAGGGCTAGTGCTCAAGGTTTCAAATTTCGTTTTCGGTTCATATCTTGTCACCATACGAAATCCAAAATTTCGGCGAAATCTCGTTATTTTGGATAAAATCTGGATGAAATTCAAAAAGCAAAATTCAAATTCAGAATTTTTTAAACCGGCATTTATGAAATTTCAGCAAAAAAATCCAAAATTTTGGTAAATTTCAGCTGGAAGAAAAAATGGTTCAAACAATGTCAAAATTTTTTGATCACTACTGTTCTCATAAAAATTTCAAATGATGATCAAACCTAAAGAATTTTTAAAATTCTGACAATGATACTGTCCTGATAAAAGACTAACCAGCAAATTTCAACCGAATGGAAAATGGTGCAAACCATATTAGAAACTTTTGAAATTTTTTGTGGCGAGATATTTTCATAAAATTTTCATGTGATGATCAATCTTTAGGAATTTTTAAAATTTGTGGAAGTGTAAAATACTATAAAATAGTCTCCTGCGGCAAGAAAAAATGAGAAAAAATTTCAAAAAATCAGGAAAAAATAGCTTGATGATATAAGTCATAGAATTATCATTTTTTAGTTGAAACACAACATGGACCTACTCTTCGTTGACAAAAGATTCATCACATCACATGCACAAATATATAATTTGTATACATATATATATTTTGCAAAATGTTTATATGTATTCCTCATAAATGATATTCTAATTCTCTACAAAAAAAAAAAAAAATTGATCCCAAATCCGGCAATAAAACATAGAAATCCGGCCAAAAAACATAAAATCTCGGCGAGATTAACCGAAATCTCATCAAGATTTTAAGTTACTGTAGTGATTTGATTTTTTTTTAAAAAAATTATTTCATTAGGATTATGAATTTTGGAGGGGACCAAAATCTCATTGGGATTTTGAACCTTGCTAGTGCTACAACTTGATGATTCAGATGCACAAGGAGCGAAAGGACCGATGCATTGTAGCAAGTAGAATTGTTTTAGTGAGAAATAGAATGAAATGGATCCCTACTCCCAACTCACCTTGTGTCGATCTGCTCCGCGTGCGTCTCCGACTCCCCACCGGCGAACCCCATGGATGATGGCCTTTCGCTTCTCAGTTCCCATTCTCTTCTCCAGCGAATCATCCAGCCATCGGCTGCGGCTAGAGCATTTTCATGGGCCGGGTCTGACCTAATTAAGAGAAGTGATTCTAGGATTATCATTGAAATTACATAAACCTTAAAGCAAATAAAATCAATAATAAAATATATATCTAATCAGGCCATTCGTAAGTGCCGCGAAGCCATTGCCTGGCCCAGCGCGGGCACCTAATTGTAGATCTATAGATGAGCCAAGCTTGAGCAAGCCTGACCTTTCAAACTAGAGCTTGGTAAAAAACTCTAGCTTGATAACGATCCACAGTTTAATATTAGCTGATGAGGAAAGACGGGCAATTCACTTATACTTCAACATTCCCCTTCACGTGTAGGCTCCCTCAGACCTAAGAGGTGGAATAGAAGTAGGCTGCAATTATTATTTTTTAATTGCACCAACCGGGTCTTGAACTCAAGACTTCTTGGCTATGATACCATATTGAGTTGCATGGACCAGTCAGTTCACCCAAAAGCTTAAGCTGATGAGGAAAGACGGGCAATTCACTTACACTTCAACAAATATGTACTAATTTTCAATAATAAAAAACACTTAAACTCGAACTCAACTTAAGAAAACTCGTGAAGAGTTAACATGTAGTAATATTTAATAACTAATTCGTAAATTTATCAAACTCGCGAAGTATTTGAGCTCGAATCAGTGAAATTTGCGTAATTAACTCCTACAACCATCTAGGAAAGAAAAAGAAAAAAAAACTTTTTTAACACATGCATTCACAATCCTCTCTCTCAGTTTCTCTCTCTTTAAGACGCATGCGGCATGCACGAAATGTGTTGTTCTTTTTACTTTTGGGGGGTGCACCTCTCTTGGACTCAGGGTTCAACTTTTCGTCGAAAACCGTTCGAATTTCGCGAAATTCGACCTTACCGCTACTGTTCGAAAAAGGATTTCGTTGAAAACCGCTACTGTTCCAACGGATTTCGAACGGTTTTTAAACGGTTTTTCGAATTTCGGTTTTTGAACGGTTTTTCGTTTTCGAAAAGTGGAACCCTGCTTGGACTGCATGCAATACATATCCTTGGTCGTTTTGTGATGTAGATAGGTCACGGGAATAACTCAATCGATGGAGTTTTATCTGCCTTTCAGAAGGACGTACATGCTAGCTTTAATTGTTGCATGTGTGTCCTTCAAAAAAAATTGTTGCATGTGAAACAAACAAATACTACTACTAGTAGTAGTTCACCCTTGTAGTATTAACGCAATTATTTAATTAGGAAAAAAAACCCGATTCTACTCTTCTCCCAAGTCCCAAAGGACGGAGGATGGTTGGGGCCAGCCAGACATGGCACTGGGCCAGGTTTTTTTTTTGACCGTCACAAGGCAGACAACATATCCAGTGCAATTAAAGTTTTCGTGCAATTATCGTGCAACCTTACTAAAAAAAGTTTTAAAAAATTCTGAAAACAATCATAGATGTACATCTCAACTTACCCCATCTACATATAAAATTTCATGATCAAATTCGTCATATGCTAGAAGTTAAAAAAAAAGACAAATTTTACGGTGCATTTGAACTATTCAAGTTTGTCAGAAATTTGTCTTTTTTGTAACTTCTAGCATAGGACGAATTTGATCATGAAATTTTATAAGTAGATGGGGTAAGTTGAGATGTACATCCATGATTGTTTTCAGATTTTTTTTGAAACTTTTTTTAGTAGGGTTGCACGAAAACTTTAATTGCACCGGATATGTTGCCCACAAAGCAGGATTAACCCAACACAGTCTACCTGTGAATAGATCTTACCGATACGGTATGATTGTTCGGGCCGTGCCGGGCCTACCAACCAGATACAGTGAGTGGCCTGGCACGTCGTTTTCCACGTGGAACCAAAATTTCAAGAATTTTGACAATTTTTCGACCAATTTTCGTTCGGTTAAAAATCACCGAGATAATGGTAAATCTCAGCGAGATCTTGGAAATCTCGGTAAAAAAAAAATCAGATTTGAATTTTGCTTTTTGAATTTCATTTGGATTTCACCCAAAATAACGAGATTTTGCCGAAAATTTGGATTTCGAAATGTGTCGAGATGAAACCCTATAACGAAATTTGAAACCCTGATGGACGAACGGTGAGGCCAACCGGTAACGTGAGTCGTGAGCTGCCAAAACATGGATCGATGCAACCAATCAAGGCTAGCTTCAGGGGCGGAAGCAAAGAGTTATACCCGGTGTCACAGGACACCGGGTAATTTTTTTTAGCATATATTAGTTCATATATAGTATACATGAACCCCCTTAATTCAGTTCTTGTGACACCGGGAAGCAAATAACAGGTTACATGGTGAAGCAGTGAACCCTGATCATTTTCCCTCTAGTTCCACCCTGCCTAGCTTGAAGATTTTGGTCATGTTTAGTTTCAAGCTAATTTTACCACATAATAAAAATAGAGAGCATGCTCAAAAGATTAGGCTAAATATATTAAACAGCTTGAGTTATGTTTTTATCGGTTCGAGGGTTACTATTAGTACTTTAATATTTGAGAAACACTTGTGCAATGTGCGCTTGTGAAACTTTTGAAAATCTATCAACAAGTTAACACCAATCAATCAAACAAATCGGCTATTGTCTCTATTCAACTATTGATACAGTTACAATTGATAAAACAAAAATCAGATATCAAAAGGACATGTCACAATGCATATTTGTTGTTGTGGTCAGCCCACTCAATCCGTTAGACACCTGCCAACTCACGCTGCGTCGCATCCCCTGTCTGTTCGTCATCGCTGAAGTAGGTTGCTTGCCACCACAATCCCGTTCCCTCACCGGCTCCCTGGCATCCACTCGACGTCCCTGCTGTGTCCTTACAATCGCTGACTCCCCGCGACGTGCGTCAAGTACCCCCGACTCGGTGGGCTGTCATGTCCTTCAAAAAAAGAGGTGTCAAGCCGCCCCCTCTCTCTAGGTCCGCGTCCATCTTGGGTTCGAATCCAATTTTACAGGCAGCAAGCGATGTTGCCAATGGCCAAATTAGGCTTTCAACAAGTAACAATCCACCAAGCCACATGACCCAGGAAGTAGCTCACCACCCAGCAAAGCTTCTTCTTTCTTTAGCCACGCATGAATGTGCGTACATTCGCCGCTGCTATGCCAAAAACTAAGCACCGGTGCTAAAGAGGGTACTTCAGGTCCGGCGGCTAGAGGGTGGGCTCGAGCCTAACGAAGCCCCCCTATTGGCTACGTCCCTGGTAGAGATGGCAACGGGTCTGTACCAACAGGTATCATCACCCTGTATCTGTACACATGTTAGTAAAATTCACCTGCTATAATACCCATTCCTACACACGGGTACAAAATTTACTCGTATCTGTACCCGTGCAAGAAACGGGGACCCAGCGAGTAACTCGCACCCGCATTATGGATAGATGCCTCTGCAAGCCGCAACAATATATCTTAGAAGGCAATTCAATGAAAATGCAATGTATATCTATATTAAAATTAAACATTATACTAGAGTGCATAGTTAGGCCTTGGGTAGCATATCTTATAATTAAGATAGTTAGGGTTTAGATATTTTGATGGGCTAACCTGCTGGGCTGCACAGTTGGGTCTTGGGCAGTTAGGCTAGGTCGCTAGTGGATCAGACCCACGGGTGAACGAGTATGGGTAATAGCAGAACGAATCCGTACCCGCTCTACCTGCTGGGTAGTAACTTTTGCCCGTTAATAGACTCCCGGGTATGAAAAATGATTCATACCTGCTGGGTAGTAACTTTTACCAATCGAATTTTAGGTTGCAGGTCTCCGTTGTCATCTCTAGTCCCTGGTCACACCAAAGGTTAAGTGTGCTATAGATTCTTTTTGGTTCATTACCATAACTATGGGCCGCACTTTTCTCTACTATTCTAAAGCAGCACTTGGTGGCAGTGGTCCGTTCTTCCCACGTCATTAAGTGCCGCTTAATTGCCCTACGCAAGAAACGAAGCGTTGCTTTAATTAGCCAGCTTTCGCAAGAAACAAAGCATTAAAGATAGATGTTTGATTTTGTGAAATAATTTTTTTTTAATCTTTATTTTTCGTTATTAATTTTGTTTTTCGTGGCAACGCACGGGCATGTAACTAGTTTAGTCCTATATTCCACACGTCATAGATTTTTTTTTTTTTTGGTCAATCTTTGCCACATTCATGATGTTAAATTTTGTTGTCTCAAAAGTACGACAAATCATACTTACCTAAGATTAGCTACGATAAAATTAACCGACTCCAAACCAAGCAACCCCTTCACCTTTGGTTGCAGTGGCCAAATCCATCCATCTCGACATATCGTCGTCATGTGCACGCCCAGCTCAACATCAACTCATCAAGTAGAGGCTAGTGGCGCCTCCTTTCTCTGCTTGAGATCTCGTGCGTGCGCCGCCCTCCCTCCCTCCCTCCCTCTTTTTCTTCTTTCTTTCGTTCGTTTGTGTCGTTTTCACGCACACGCAAAAACCTAGCCCCTCCTATCCGACCGGATTTATTTATATATCCAACGACCCGAGATGGCTACGCTAATTGCATAATTCAACGCTCGTGTCATGCCGTCTTGGCTTTCCAGTTCGACCCCGTGATTTATGTACGGGTTAATCTCGACCTGCTTTGAAATGACTTAATACTAGTACATCAACCAGTCAACTGTTCCGCACTCGAAAAGCAATTAAATTCGTATAAGGATATATATTAAGAGCGTTTATATGGGTCATCTTATTTACATTTTAGAATAAAATTATAAACTTATGTCACTTTATTTTAATATACAAGTTTCAACTCTAAGGAGGAGCTTGGATCTAGAGCTCTACCAAACAGGGTTTAAATTCATATATATATATATAAATGCATGATTGGTGCTGCCACATGTACCAATCGATGTGTGTATTTGTCATGGGTGGTTTGGAATTGATTCGTTCGGGTGGTTCATCGATCAATCTGGTGGTCGTCAAGCCTGCCGTACCATTCTTTAATCAACTTATCGCGTGATTACTTTGAAGGCTACCTGCGCTGTAGCCTTTTTTCCTTCTTCGAATCCAATCCTCTTTCGTAAGTAATTGTAAAAAATAGCTACCATGCATATATAGTTCGGTAGCTCTTTATGTAGGACGAGTGCGGCCGGCGGTACCAGCGTCTCCGTGGTTATAGATGTGGCTATTTTTTTTTTATAATTATACTTGAAAGGAGGCTAAATTTACAAACAAAATTTATTACGAGCAAGAAAGTGCTGATTTCCGTTATTAATTAGTCTAGTAGCTAGCACGTGGATCCTGTATCAGCGTGTGAAAGCAGGCTGCAGGCAGGGCTTAATGATCTACTTCTGTCTAGTTGGGCACATGGCGAAATTTGTACTGTACTAGCCTCCAAAATAACTATTTTTATGAAAATAACTTTTGTAGCGGCAAAATTATAAAAGTAGTCTCATATAGCGCCCCGACTCTACGCCACACCGAAGCAGCCACCTAGAGACAGGGGCGGAAGTAGGTTTGTTTACCCGGTGTCACAGGACACCGGGTAAAAAAAAAAATAGTGTATATTAGTATATATATAGTATATGTGAACCTCCTTGATCTAAATCCTGTGACACCGGGAGACAAATAACAGGCAAATGGTAAGAATAATTGAAGTGGTGAACCCTGATGATTTTTTCTCTAGTTCCGCCCCTGCCTAGAGGCGTTGCACTTCATGCTGCTACAGTACATCGCATGCTGTTGTAGCACCAGAGCGTTTTTTTGCTGAGCAGCTAGTTCTGAAAAAATGCATTATAATTTTATTAGGCTTTATAAATACATTATAATAAAAAAATTGCACGACGGCTAGTTCTAAAAAAATTAATTTTTTGTGACTACAACAGCGAAAAGTTATACCCTATATAGAAAGGCAAGAAATGACATCATAAAATATGAACCAAAATTTTTTCGGATATAAATAAAAATAGTAAAAAATATGTCGTGAAAAATTTTAGTACTAACTCGAGTGTTATTTTTATAATTGATTTTTGTTTTTCACAACCAATCAATAGCATGAAAAATAGTTCGAAGAGAAATGGAATAGCATAGCACTGGAAGTTTTTAATTTGTTTATTTTATTTGCTTCACCGGTGTTCCAATTAATCAACCATTTTAGAATTAATCTGGTCCAGTGATGAGTATCAAAGTTATTTAATGTTAGTAGATAGTTTAATAATTTTTTCATTCAGTGATGAGTAGCAAAAAGTAAAATTTTAATCAATAGTTTACTATTTTTTATTGATTGATGTACTGCAAAATTGTGAAATTATAATCAAATCGATGTACACATGATAAACATGAAGATGCACAAAAGGCGTGGTCTTAGGGGAAGGTTTCCACCGGGCCATCGATCCATGGAAGAAGTAGCATGGACAATCGTCTGGTTGGTGTCATGCATGAACGAAATTAGAAATATGAAAAACGCATTACGGAATTGATATAATATCATACTTAATTGTTATCATAATACCATAGCCACTTGATATGATATCATGTTTTAGGTTTAGCTGTTCACTTCCTGATTTGTACAGTTCTTCCTGGTTTCTACAAAATTGCGGTATCAAAAATAAAAAATCATATATATAGCTGTCTTGAAAGGTATTTTCATAATATTATAATTTTATTAGGTTTTATAAATAAATTATAATATAAATTAATGGTGAAAGTTGTTTTCTAGTTCATATTTTATGATCAGGTCATTTCATATCTTTCTATATAGTATATAACTCTTCACTGTTGTGGTCTTAAAAAATTAATTTTTATGGAACTAGCCGACGTGCCATTTTTTCTATTATAATGTATTTATGAAACAAAAATTATAATGTATTTTTTTTAGAACTAGCCGCTTAGCAAAAAAACTGCTCGGTGATACAGTACCATTGTGTACTGTAGCATCATGAAGTGCAACGTTCCAGGGCTACTTCGGCCAATGCAGTGCTCTTGGGGCGTTGTTTCGGTATGGCGTGGAGTTAGAACGTTGCATGAGACTGTTTTTACAATTTCACCGCTGTAAAGATTATTTTTTATAAAAATAAATATCTCGAAGACTAATACCACCTACAAAGGAGAAGAAAAGGCTATATAACCGTGCCGACATAGTAAACCTGCGATGAAAACTACGCATACATGTCGCCATCGAGCCGGCAAACTAACAAAATAAATAAATAAATATTTTTTCTTTGGTACGGGCACGAACTTTCTCTCTCTCTCTCTCTCTCTCTCTCTCTCTCTCTCTCTCTCTCTCTTCGTATAGTATTCACTTTTGTTTTTTCTGCGCTGCATGTATAAATTCACTGCAAGATGGTTTTGATAAATTTGCTTGTGTGCAAGACTGACTGTTTGGTAATTAACTTGGGTAAATTGGTTAGGGCCTAGATCGCGAATGAATCAAATTCAAATTAATTGAAGGTAAATTAGAGTAAATTCAAATTTAATTCTTCCACAATTAAAGAAAAGCTTATACTAGCACTATACTTTTAGCCAGCTTGTTGGCCGGTCTAAGTTGTTAGTTTGTTACCACCGTTCGTGCGTAGTTCGCGCTGTAAATAAGGTTCTGTTTGGTACAGTTCCAGATTCTAGTAGAAACGAAAACGGTTCCAGATTCTTGGTAGAAACATTTCAGGTAGAATCAGAATCACTGTCTGGAAACTGTTTGGCTAGCTGTTTGGATTTTGTGAATAGATGAGGAATGGGGTTGAGGGCGATTCGTCCCCGGCGTGGAAAAAGAAGAAACGTTCCGAGTTTTAGCCCAGATGACGTGGTCTTATTGTACATGCCCTAAAAGGGTTAGAGATAGCAACAGTTAATTTTGTGCTGTCAACTACGAATCATTTTTTTTTAGCTTCTGATAATCTCGCTTTCTCTCTTTTTGCAAATCTAGCCTTCATCCGAAGGTAATTACAAAAATATATCCTTCCCTATCATAGAAGGTATGACAGTGACATATATCACCAAAACGTGCTCCATACCGTGGAAGGAGGTACCGAGCTTTCATAGCTCGACAAGCCACTGTAGCTACCGAGGTTGCATAACTCGGTACCGCTTTCCGTGGTACAGAAGCGCGCCAAGTGACACACGGTCGGGGAGGGGGGCTATTTTTGCAATTGCGTTCAGAAGGAGGCTAGGTTTGCAAAAAGAGAGAGTTTATCACGGGGCTAAAAAAGATTACTTCGTCAGTTGCTAGTATATACTCCTACCTGTCACAAATAGTTATTGTTTTGGGCATCGACAAAGTCTCCAAAATACAGTATATATTTTACCACCAATTTCTATTACAATATATTTATAAAATACAATAAAGTTATAATATTATGAAAGTACTTTTCGAGACATATGTATATATAATTTCTTATGTATCTAATTTAAATATTTAAACAAAGATATTGATTAACAGTTAAAATTTTAAAAGTTTAATTATATCTATATCTAAAACTAAAATGATAGATGTTGCTAGGTGCTAGCAGGTGCAGCTTAATTTGTTTGGCGGAGAAGAAAATTTTGACCATGCAACGGTTGGTTGGAGTCTGAAATTATACGCCTGGCGCATGCAATCGCGTCAAACCAAGCGTGCGTGCGAGCGAGCTTTGGGATGCAGACACACGTGGTCCGTGATTTGCAGCTTGCCGAATTGGCGTTCTAGACACTTTTAATTAGTGCCAACCACCGTCAGTGCAGTTTTAGCCAATCGGCTTAATTTCGCAGATGATGGAGCGCTACCAATGTTTACCAGATCTAGTGGTAGAGACGTGCGGATAGAAGCCACGAGGACAAAGTATGTAAACACCAAGACATCCACGACTCCTGAGCCTGCGACTGTCCCCTGGAACAGAGGCAGCTTATCACCAAATCAACGAGTCCATCTCCATCTAAGTACATGGAGTACATATATATATATATATATATATAAATAAAGGTAGGATTCGTCGCCTACATTTTGCACCACCGAGACCTGCCCAACCTACTACATGTAACATGCAGGTCTAGCGCGTGCATATATATATATTGCACTTGTTTATCGGGGAAGACAAGCCTAATTAATTTCATGGAGATGATGACCACACGATCGGAAGCGGCCTCTGCACTCTAGCTTGTGAACGCCATTCTAGTGCAATATGTTTCGGATCAAAGATAGTTTATACTTTATCACTCTCTATTAATTCGTTGTTATTTTAGAAAATGTTACTCGTTGTCTCCATGACACAATTAATTAAGGTCGGATTTACGTGGACGGGATATTTGGAATTTAGATGAAAGCTGGTCAAGTGCCGACTGCTGAGAGCCTACTCTTTTGTAAACGAGCCGAACTTACCATGAAAGTTGGTGGACGGTGAATTTTTGATGCCCATCATGATCCTACACGACACGCTCGTCGTTTTTTCCTCTCTGCCCTTTTGTGATGCACACTCTTGTCCTACGTCGAAGATACTAGAGAGAAAAGAAGGCATACGCTTCATGCATACCTGCTTCGTCCCTGTCCGTGACGTAACGAGCAAGCAAGTTGAAAAATACATCCATACATACATGCACCAATTATGTATGCTGAGGTAAATAAAAATACAAAACAAGAGAGAGAGAGAGAGAGAGAGAGAGAGAGAGAGAGAGAGAGAGAGAGAGAGACGTACGGACTCAGACTGACGCGGCGACACATGCCAAATGGCCAAATAAACCTGAAATTAAAAACAATGTATGTATTTTATTTACGGAGAACCTGCGTGTATTCATCGATCCATTCATGCTAGCAATTTTTTTTTTTTGAAAGGCATTCAAGATAAAACTTTTTTAACAGTAAGCGAGTACTCTATCCATCACAAATAGTTATTGTTTTGGATATCGTTTTTAAAACACAAATTTGATCACTATTTTCTATTATAATGTATTTATAAAACTTAATAAAATTATAACATTATGAAAGTACTTTTTGAAACAAATCTACATATTTAATTTTCATATATTCAGTTTAAATATTTTTAAAAATATTGATAGTCAAAAGTTTTAAAATTTAACTGCGTGTATGTCCGAAATAGCAAGTATCTGTCGCAGAGTGAGCCGGGGAAAATAAAATAAGAATAACCTGAGACCACCCTAGAACCCATCTGATCCGTCCGATGGAAACCCGACGGCTACAAGCCACCAGCGTTAAGGGGGCCAGGGGGACGGAAGGCCCACATGCCAGAGGGACCGGAAGCGTCGATGCGGAGGAGGGCCAACAACCTCTTGGCTGATTGGCTGGCTGCGCCTCTCGCTTTCTCGCCGTTACCCGCCATTAATGGCTACCTCCGTTTCTCTCCTCCTACTCCTCCAGTCCTCCTCCTTCCCCTTCTAGAAGAGGTCTCTCTCTCTCTAGTATCCATCGCTTCCTTTCTAGCGCGAAAGATCAAGCCACCGTTGTCTCAAGCGCAACAACGCACGAGATATCCCCTCGATCCCTTGGTTCATTGCATTCGAACAAAGGTCTCGCCTTTTGGATTCCTCTCCCCCATCTACTCTCTCCCCCGACCCCCGACCCCCCCCCCCCTTGCGAGCGTTAATTAGCTGCGAGGAGAAGGAGAGGAGGTGTCCTGATTTGGGCGCGGGTGCTGCTGGTTAATTTATCTGCTTGCGATTCGATTTGGCTGCTCTGCTCTGTTCGTTTATTTGAGTTGCTGCCGTCTCGTCCTTGGCCGATTCGATTCGAGCAAGGAGGGCGGCGCCTTTTTCGAGGTCGGCTTGGTGCTTCTCGATCGGGTTGCTCAAGGTGCTCGTGGATTTGGGGGCCTCATCCATGGGGAATTGCTGGGGCGCCAAGATTAGCTCGGACAGCCCTTCTCGCGGCGCCTCCTCCCCTTCAGGTGCGTATTACCTTTCATTTTCCGCATGTGTTCTTGGCCCAGGTAGCAAAACTACTACTCTAGTCGGAGTACTAATTTGTGCTGAACAGGCTTGTTTTTTATTTTCAGTTCTTTTTCTGAAGTACTCGATTAATCAATCATTAATTTGTGTTAGATTTGTGCCTTGTGTCTCTACTCTTCTTTTGGACACTAGTATTAGGTGATGCGAATTCCATTTCTTTTTAAGTGGCTTAAGACGGCCTTTGTAGGGTCACTTGATCACATACTACTTTGGCTCCTAGCACTATTAGTGCCTGCTTATTAAAAATTCTATCTTGAGCTTAGGCTCTTCCTCTTGGGTTGTTTCATGTGTAAAGATCAAATCTTCCCTTCTCCAGTATAGAAGAGGAAGCTTCGGATGTAAATGCTACATCTAATTTTATCTGACTTTTCCCTTCATGTTATTAATTGTTCTAAGTGTACAGTTCAAACCAGACAGAGGAAAGTTCAAGTTTTGATGCTGGTTTTTTTTTTTTTTTTGGGTATAATTGATTATTTGCCATAAAGTTGATGTGCATGTATACCAATTTTATAGCAAATAATCAAATATCTTTTTTTTGGGGGCTAAACCTATATCTTTTTTTTCAATGGTATTGACCGTCCTATGCGGAAGGTTTGATTTTCTTTTCTAAGCCAAGCTAAAGAGGAAAGTTCGTACTATTTTGGTGCGACCTAACTTATCCATGAACTTTTGTACTTTAATGCTACACCAATCAGATAAAGAATTAGGAACAGCAGCTTGATTACTCTAAAATACGATGGACAAAAGTCTGAAAGCTTGTACTGTCGTGTGATGTTCAGGGGCAACCTCCAAGTTTGCTAGTAAGAACGGGGCAGCCTTGAGCAACTCGAGCAGCCATGCCTCGGCGGCGTCAGTGCCCCCAACCCCACGGAGCGAGGGCGAGATCCTGGACGCAGCAAATGTCAAGGCCTTCAGCTTCAACGAGCTGAGGATGGCCACCAGAAACTTCCGGCCAGACAGTGTGCTAGGTGAAGGTGGTTTCGGATCAGTCTTCAAGGGGTGGATCGATGAGAAGACGCTCGCCCCAACCAGACCAGGCACGGGCATGGTGATCGCTGTCAAGAAGCTTAACCGGGAAGGTTACCAGGGTCACAGGGAATGGCTGGTCAGTAGCAATTGTTTTGCTGGTAGTAAAAGGCCTTCTGTTTCATGTCGGTTTTGCATTGTGTATGACAATGGTCTTCCCTTGATTGCGCAGGCTGAAGTGAATTACCTCGGGCAACTGTCGCACCCGTATCTTGTAAAGCTCGTCGGGTACTGTCTCGAAGACGAGCAGCGGCTTCTCGTATACGAGTTCATGCCGCGTGGGAGTTTGGAGAACCATCTGTTTAGGAGTAAGTGCCTGGCCTTTTTACTTTTCCCAGTCACCGGCTGCTGTTTCACCGTTTTGAAGGAGTGATGCTAACATGTTTCAGTATGCAGGGAGTTCGCATTTCCAGCCGCTTTCCTGGAACCTCCGGATGAAAATTGCACTCGGAGCAGCAAAAGGTCTTGCATTTCTCCACAGTGAACAGGCTAAAGTCATCTACCGCGATTTCAAGACCTCCAATGTCCTTCTAGATGCGGTATGCTGTCTGTAAGGTTTTGCTCCTTTGGATTCACCGGGTAGCTTAATTGGCCGAGCTAACAGCTACACAATTTACTCAGAACTATGATGCAAAGCTCTCCGATTTTGGGTTGGCAAAGGATGGGCCGACCGGTGACAAGAGCCATGTCTCCACGAGGGTGATGGGGACTTACGGGTATGCCGCGCCAGAATACCTTTCAACAGGTAGTGTGGTTCTTCCATTCTCCAAATCCCAAGATGCAATTAGTACAATGAGCACGTGCTGTCACACACACAAACACACACACTGCAAGTACTACCTTGCTGCAGATTCAACCGAATCTACCTGAAATATAATTGAACTGTCAGGGTTATTATAGCCAGAATTTTGCAGCCTTATCACTGCTGCTCTCTTTGCATCATCCGAACGCCAAAGCTGAAGCCATTTGGAATCAAATTATCGAATTCGCAAACTGATTTCCTTTTTCTTTGTGAAAGGCCATCTGACCACTAAGAGCGACGTCTACAGCTTCGGAGTAGTCCTCCTAGAAATGCTGTCAGGACGCCGGGCGGTGGACAAGAACCGCCCGAACGGGGAGCACAACCTGGTGGAGTGGGCTAGGCCATACCTGACAAGCAAGCGGCGCATCCTCCGCATCCTGGACGCCCGGCTGGGCGGGCAGTACTCCCTTGCCAGGGCCCAGAAGGCTGCGGCGCTGGCGCTCCAATGCCTCTCGGTGGAGTCCAGGCACAGGCCGACCATGGACCAGGTGGTTCCGGTGTTAGAGCAGCTCCAGGATGCCAGGGAGGCGGGGAACCCCCAGCTGCAGAAGAGGTCGAGCGGTCGGAGCTTACACAGCAATGGCTCCAAGGCGCCGGCGAAGGGGAAGCCTGCTGCTTCTCCGAGGCGAGTGTGAGCGAATCACGATAGGCCAGAGAGCGATCTGTTGAGGTGCGATGTAGGCTGGTACCTCTTTAGAGGGGTTTGTAAAGAGGCAGCGGGGTCCTGAATGATCTTTTTTCTTTGTTCTTGTGTAGTTCTTGCAGCTTCGAGCCTGTTTGTCATCTGTGTACGTATTTTTGTATCTGTTGGCGATCTGCATTGTACAGCTTACACACAATTCTATTGCTGTTTTCTTTCATGAATCCAAAGGCAGAGCTTTGCGTTTATGGTTGAAAAACTGTAAACTATTAACTTTGTTGCCTGCATGGCTGGCTGCATGGTTGAAACATGTACTAGCTATTATTGACAAGCATACTTTAAATATTACACTCATTTTGACATGAAGGATGAACAAACGTGCATGGGAAAATCATGATTGATCTGGAGATCAAGGATCGACGAACAGAACAAGCACGGGAAAATCATGATTGATGAAATGCTCAACAAAGGGTTGCTGAAGTTGAATATCGATAGTCAAAATAAGTTTATAATCCTCGCAAAAAAGAAAGAAAGAAAGTCGATAATGCCTAACGCAAGGTTGGAAGTTACACACTTGCCAGCATGCATGCGCACCACATCACATTGGAATCTGGAATAGCAGGGTAACATCACATATAACATGAACTAGGGCAGCTAGCAAGGCATATAAATCCGTCCAACAACAATAAAAAATTGGAGAAGGTCAGCCAATATTCATAATGCTTCATCAATTTGTCGTGTGTTCATATGCAGAGTTTGGAAAGCTCAGGAAGGAACGTATCGCTTTACAAAATGCTTGGATTGAGCAATGGAAATAGAATTAGCACTTTGGAGCAATAAGAGTGACATCTCAAAGGTGTCAGTCGATCAGAAGAGGCTGAAGGGTGACATCTCGTAAGAAGATGCTCTGAACTTTCTGCAACAGCTACCATTGGAATTTTAGTCTTTCATCCATTTCCGTTTCCTAGGATGCCCTTGCTTCACCAGATAAACCCGGCCATAAACCCAGCCTCTTCTAGGCCCCGACAAGGATCTCTGCAGAGCAATGTCGAAGACAAGATAGCTTTGTTTCTGTACTGCCACAAAATCTACATACAAATTGAACCAAAAACTAAATAATTCCCCTCCTATACCACATGGAAATCTGAAATCAAACTACTTTATTGTGTTGAAATTTTCATTCCAGTATATGTGCTGGATTAGTACATGGATTCCAGTGTCAAATTTGGCACAGTTGAGCTGTTAAGGGTCCGAATGCGCTCCACTCAACTCACTGTAGAAAATATAGGAAGGGGATTGCAGATTTTGTGATAATGCAAGTAGATTCCCCAAGATGATGATTTGAAAAAAAAAAAGTGTTGTTTTGCATGATTTCGTTTAACAACATACATCCGCTTCCAAACTTTTTGATACAGCAAAAGCAATATGAAAATTATAGGTATTTCACATACCTCAACTTTAGCGCGGTACTCCAATGGGCACTCACAGACATGACATTCTGCTCTGTGGGGTGCGGTAATGGATTTATCCGTCTTTACAAATGCAAAGACCTGGCAGGAACAGGCTTTACTAACTCAGATGATCAAAATGTTGTACTTCAAGAATCATGGATTTAACATTATAAGGAGCCAGATTTGACTGCTACTAGAAGTGTACCCGACCTGCTCACCACAATTTGGGCAAGAACCTTTTAGCGCAACCAAATTGTTTGTCAACAAGCCTTGAAGTGCACCAACTGGAGAAAACATCAAACAGCGAGATGGTTTATCAATGCATGGAATTAACATATGTGGCCCAAGACAAAATATCAGGGCGAAAGTCCAGGTATCGCCAATAATGGATGGAGACAAATTGCACAAATCTTGAAGCAAACGAAGGGGTAAGTAATCCTCATCTACCCTTTATTCATGCTTTAATATTTGTGCAACTTTAAAAAGAAAGAGCATAGAAGCATCTCTCATGGATAAAATATTTACTTAAGAAGTGTTCCTACCAGATGCAGATGCAATAGGATAACCAACCAGGTAGCCCAGTCCAACTAAAACCATGTCATTTACCCTTGTTATCATGTCAAGGGATTTCGCACCGTACAAGATGTACCTTGCTCCGAATGCATCTCCAAATGCCATGCTAAGAGTGTAGATACTGGGAACTAGAAATGCTGAGGTACCAAACAGGAGAAGCAACATCCAGATGCTCGATAATGCCAGAAACATTGAGTGGTCCTCCTGCCCTATACCCAAAAGCCAATCAAAACATCAAACTGTAAGTCGATGTACTGGGTAGAGCTGGAAGAAATGAGATGAAGTGTAGAGGAAGTTTTCTTTTCTTCTTCTTTTCTTTTCGAAGAAAACGTTACCTCAGCGTCTGCGTAGGTCGAGTGTCTTCTGAGGCTGCAACGGGGATATTTTACCACGGATGGGGAGCCATAAACCCGGAGCTTCAACTGCCAGGGATATACAATTTGTTAGGATGCAACAGCAGAGGAAACATGAGCAACCAGTGTATGCAAAGCTGAATACACGTAGATTTTAGGCTTGTGTTTACCTCAACTTTGTCAAACATGTCATCAACAATCAAAGGCTGGCCACTGTAGTAGGAATCGCTGGCCTGAGGAGGATTGAAGGATAGATGGACACGGTGATGACTACATGTAGCAATAGGCAACATGACAACATGAAAGAA
Source organism: Rhipidocladum racemiflorum (assembly GCA_036346355.1). NCBI lineage: Eukaryota > Viridiplantae > Streptophyta > Magnoliopsida > Poales > Poaceae > Rhipidocladum > Rhipidocladum racemiflorum. The sequence goes on along the minus strand of CM070578.1, from coordinate 17,797,035 downwards.
GCTAGATCCAATATAGGGAAGCAAAAGACGAGCAGGTTAAGAAGCTACTTGTGTTTGGTATAAAAAACACGCAAGAATGTAAACCACAGGAACCAGTATCAACCAAAGTTTTGTGCATATTAGCTAGAAAGAATGTATTGGTGCATACATAAGTAGCATTCATTGGTTTCGCCCTGGGAATAATTAATGATTTGTCCTAAAGTTGACGTGCAATTGATTATGTCGCCCATGATATCTCATTGACACGTGGATTCTAGACCACATGTCAGTGAAACACACGGGGCAAATGATCAATTGCTCGCCCTGAGGCTTGACAGGTTAGTGTGGCGAGCCTGAGAGTGGAGGACTAACTGAACTAACAAGTGGGCAGTGGCAGGCTAATCACAAGGAACAAGAACAAGCATGCGATTTGATTAATTAAACTACGGGATCCTATATATACGTAGCACCTGTTGGTAGAGCGCCTCGAGCATCTCCTGGCTGGCCGTCTCGATGGGTCCCACGTAGAGGCACGACGGCCCCTCCACCGCCGCCGCCACCGCCCCGCCGCGCAGCTCCACCCGAGGCGCCCGTGGCCGGCTGAGGCGCCCGGTTCCGGGCGCCACCGGGGAGGCGGCAGCCGCGGCGGCCATGGATGGCACTGTCTGTCTGTAGCCGGTGGGTCGCTGCTCTCCTCCTCTTGTACGGTTGTACCTAGCTCTAATGGAGCTCCGTGGAGTGGTGGCTAGAGCGCGAGGAGGCGTGTGGGCACTGCGCGAGAGGGATTTTAGGGATTCAACGAGAGCCGCAGAGAGGGGGGAGAGAGGCGCGGCGCGAAGCAGACGACAAAGAACAGAAATCACCAAGTGGTTGTTGCTTGGAGGAAACAAATCAAGGAGCGTCGAGAGGAGGAAGAAGAATGCCAAGAAAAATAAAATAATAATGTGTGGCTGCGATGCGATTTGGCGATGGGCACTCTCTACTGGGTTCAAAATTAGAAATAATTCATTTCCAACAAAAAAAAAATGTTTAATAAGACTTGGGGACTGTTTGTTTCTGCTTTGGATTCTCTAAAAACTGAATCCAAAAATACGTATGAAGTAGATAGTGGATTCTAGTGTATATGGATGGGCTGGATTGTGAGAATTGGATTCTAGAGAATCGAGCTGTTTGTTTTTTATTTAGTTTTTGGGTGCTTCTTGTTCTTACTATGAAAATGACACCGGAAGTGAAAAATTTACGGTGCATTATATTGGTAGTATATAATACGTAGTAGAAATTAGATCTTGTTAAGGGTGTTTCTACTACTGTACTACCAGGTGAAGTATAAGTAAACTCTAGTTAATATGATCCATTGAATCAAAAAGAACGAACGGTTCATATTTAATTTAGTGTACTGTAAAAAAAAACTCTCCTGCTGATGTACTAGCGAGTTGGGGAGACCATTTGACTTGTACATATATTTTTTTTGTGCAAAATGCTTTGTTGCACATTTGGTTCTGTGGCAGCAATATATTTTTATAGTGAGCTAGATCAGTTTTTGTTTAAAGGATATCACTAGCAGACTACTCCCTCCGGTCTGGTAATATCTGTCGTTTTGGACATCGACACGGTCTTCAAAACACAACTTTGACCGCTAATTTTTATTATAATATATTTATAAAATCCAATAAAATTATAATATTATGAAAGTACTTCTCAAGACAAGTCTACACATATAATTTTTATGTATCCAATTTAAATATTTAAAAATATATTGTTAGTCAAAGTTTTGAAAGTTTGACCATCACTATGTCCAAAACGACAGGTATTACCAAACCGGAGGGAGTACCTACTTCCTGGACTCTTCAAAAATTACAAATTTGACAGTAACTGGTTTAGCAGTGTTTTTCTTACTAAAGGTTATAGCACCCCAAAACTTGGTATGAATATGATAATTGAGGTGTGCACTTTTTGGGCTTGGCAAGGGTTTTCAGTTACTGCTGGGTTAGTATCCTGTCAGCAATAATTGCAATCTGTGGCAGTATCCTGTTCTGCATCACTGTTTGCTGTGGATCAGTCTTGTTTAATCTAGTGACTCAACCCAGGCAACCTATGTTGCTTGCGGTGTGCCCATTTACTTCTCTGATATTAAAAAAAAAGCTGTGAAATACTGAGGTTCATGAGAAAAAGCAGTGAGAAATTGAACTTTATTTATTGATTTCTGACCAAATGTGTGTGCTTGGGATTGATGGCATTGTTTTTTTGTTTTTTTTTTTGAAATTCATGGTAGACGGAATGTAAGGAATGAACTCATATCATGGTTTATGTTTGACTTGGGGAGATGAGAACCGCATCTGTGCCCGAGTTTTGCATTAATGAACTTGTTCGCACTCTGTAACATTCCATGCGTAATAACTGCATTTGGATTGTTTTTAGAAGAATTAGTATATCTGGATTTTGCGCTGTACTTATGCAAATCTCTTATTGTTGGATTATTTTGGCCAAGCCCATTTAATTGAGACAATAAATCCTAGAAAATCTAAAAGGCCCACCTCATGAAGAGGCATGTGCACTAGCAATAGTACCACATTGCTAGCCTAAAGTGGTGAACACTAGTTTAAATAGTGGAGTGTGTTCCACCATGGTAGAACCATGTGGAGAAAGGGAGAAAGAATACACACGCGCGCGCTCGCCTCGCCTCAGAGACGCGGCGGGGGTGCGTGCGTGCGGCACCTGCGTGAATGGTCCGCCGAAATCCGGTGCGCCGCCATCTAGTCTGCCCCGTCCCGTACGCCGGCGTGCACCAGCGAACGGGAAAGCAGGTCTCCGAAACCGTCCGTCCTCGCGTTCTTGCACTGGGAGAGGACGAATCAGGTTTTTGGGAAGCGCTTGGCGCGACTGCTTCCACGTCACCGTCATGGCTCGTCTTCCTCGTCGTTCTGGCGCTGATGCTCGTCATCGCGCTCATCTGCGGCGCGCTTCCGTCCTCGGCATCAGACGCGCTAACGCTTCATCGCTTCATCTCGCACACGAGCGATGCGTCTTTGGCTACAATGTTTCTACTGTTTATTTTCAATCTACTGGTTGTGAGCATATTAGATAGATATATGTGTAGTCTTCTACCATATGCATCTAGGGTACGCTCCTGTTATTTGTTACCGATCATCAATCACATGTTGTTCATGATTTACTTTTGGATTAAATTAAACCTAAATGTGCCTTTATTTCTAACACTTATAACATTCAATGCATGATAATTGACAAATTGAACAAGCCATATGGCTATGTGACAATTTTCGCATTGTTTTCTGCAGGGAATCCTGCGAGTTCTCAGCTGCAGTTGATTCTGACCTGGGCAAACTGATTCTTGACTGTAAACACGGTAGAGTAGATCATCCAAGGAAGTAATGGATCATTATCTGATTGTATGATGATGGGCTTTGCTTGTCTGGGCAGACTGAGGCTCTGTGATATCTTGTTCTCTTGTTAATCTTGTTGTGTCGAACGAAAATATTTGTCGTTGCCTTTGAGCTTTCATTTGCGATCGAGTGAGCTTTGTACTAAAAAAAAAAAATGCTTTTCGTGGTTATGGTGTGTCAACGTTGTGAGCTTGTGCCCCTCAAAAGAAAAAAAACATGATATGCATCATTAGAGAAATTTTACGGTTTCCTATGCTAATAATATATGACGAGAAGTGAAAATCGGATCTAATCATTTATTAATTGAAGGTATTTCTAGTACTCTACTATCAAAAGAAGTATAAATAAATGCTAACCAATATGATGTATTAGATCGAAAAGACCGAACAATCTGTATTAAATTTAATTCATCGTAAAACAGCTCTATAAAATATGAGTTATTAGCATGCAATGTGCCAACCCATGATCCACTAATGAGCGATCGACCATGACCACTCCATTCGCTCGACTTTGTAGTTTGTACTACTAGTTGTTTATAGGGGCATGAATGCTATATCGAAACTTTTGGAGGGTGTACACGTAAACAAGAGCCACCAGCTCCAAAGGAAGTTTTTCGCCACGGCTCGATCCCATCTCGTCTTCCTCGATCTCGCCGCCCACCTCGGGGATCCCGCGCCGCGCAGCCGAGCGAGCGACATGGGGAAGGCGAAGTCGTCATCGTCGTCGTCAAAGCATTCGCGCGCGCAGGCGCAGCAGCAGAACGGTACTGGTCACGTGCTCCCCTCCAAGCTCGCCAGGTACCTCGACCCGGAGGCCCCATGGGACAAGGTACTACTACTTGCTACTAGCCTTCTTCTTGGTCAATCCTATGGTGGACAGTACTTGATGCGGAGAAATCATGCTCTCGGTTGATTGCAAGGATCAATTGCTCGACGCGGTGCACTGGATCCGGCAGGTGCTGGGCCTCGTCTGCGGTCTGCTCTGGGGAGCCGTTCCCCTCGTCGGCGCCGTCTGGATCGCCCTGTGAGTCCTGCTGCACCACGAAAGCTCCAGTCTTTGCCCCTAGATTCGTAGGTTTCCTTTGGTAATCAGATGAGTCTTCCACGTCTCTCACATTCAGATGCTAAATCGCACAGGTATAAGATGTAGTAGTAATGGTGTACTGCTGCCATGTTCTGGTTCTCTTTGCTAGATGACGTGCAGGTCTAATTCGAGAGTTATTGGGTAGTCGTAATTGAGCGCAATGAGGGGTTAACAAGTGAAACAGATCTCTTTGCAATGTGGAAATAGGGCACGCCTTCCCTTGCTCGGGGTTACCAGGCTATAGTATACACTCCTATAGTTTATACCTGAATTCAGTTTGCACCTCGTATGAAGTATTTTGAAAGATCCTTGCTCCTGAGCTGAGCATAACCCATGTTGTATTGAGTTCAAGTTTGCATGTTAGGAGGATGGCCAATTCCTTGACGTTATTGGTTTTCAGGATGATTTCGCCGTGTTGTAGTAATTAATGAATTGTCAAAGATGTGGTAAAAAAATGTTGTTTTAAGCCGTAGAAGAAGGATGGGGAGTGCTGTGTGCGACTCCAGCACAGCAGGCACGATTCAACATACAAGGGGTGATATTGGTAGGATGGTGGACTCTCTGGAAAGAGTGCAACGCTCGGATATTCCAAGACACGGACAGCCCAATTCAAACCGTGGTGCAGCGAGCACAGCAAGATCTAATGGAGTTTGCGCTTGCTACAAAGAAAATAGCCTAGGAGAGGGTGGTATTTTGGTGTGTTTTGCGGGCGCATGTCTCCCGCCCGCGGCTGCTTGTTAGACTGTGGGTGGATTTATCCTTTTCAATTCTCTATCTCTGTATTTGGATTCTCTCTTTCTTATCTTAATTGAATAGGCAGAGCTCCTTCTATTATCTTCAAAAAAAAAAAGATGTGGTAAAAAAATGTTGTTTTAAGCCGCTGTCGGGTCGTTTGCTCTTCTTTAACTCAGTGGAACATCCATATCTATCTAATAGTGATTGGCAGAGCTCCTGCCTTTTCTTTTCAAAAGAAAAAAAGTGAGTTGGATCTGGTTAGCTGAATGTTAGCGGAATTAATCAGGCACTTATCTATGAATAGTTAAATGTTCATTATCTCACCATCCACCAGATATTTATGTGACATCTAGACTGAAACAGCACAGGTGCACTAACCCTGTAAGGCTATAGCACATGTCAATCTGCTGAGATGCGTTTCGGTTCAGTCCAAAGAAGATAAACTTTGCACAATATAATTACATTTCAGCAGACCCTGTAGCTGTCACCTATCAGCATGCCATTTTGCAACTAAAATTATTAATCATGGAGTGTACTGTGTGCATGGCACTTCAATTGGGACTTCTTTTTTTTACTTGAATGTTAAGATTCCTGCAGTCTCAATTATTTTGTGGTTGTAAATATGAATGTTTCCTTGAAATCTCTTTAGTTGATGTTCCGGGAATATGGGCATAAGAATGTGGCACCTGAAAAGGTCATGCAGAATAATAATTAATTATTTTCAATTTGAAATGCAAGCCAAAATACATTGAGTGTTGTTGCCATGACCTGAATTTGCTGAAAACTGTCTTTCACGATGTTGCAGTTATCAGTTATTACCACCTTCATACTTCTGTAAAAACACAAAGAATTTTGTAATTTTTTTCATCTACTATCAACATGTGAGCTTTTGATGGGGTCCTTAACATATTATGTGGATTTTTACAGATTTCTGGCTATTTCTACTGGTATAATTTATTGGTACTATGCATACCTGTTGAAGATTGATGAGGAAGAATTTGGAGGCCATGGTGCACTACTTCAGGAGGGAATGTTTGCTTCTTTCACCCTTTTCCTGGTAAAGGTCTAACTGTTCTGTTTCAGCAGTACTAATCTAGCTGTGTTCAAGTGAATCATATTTGGCCTCGGAGATATGCCCCTTCGGGTTCCCTCTACTTACAATAAAGCCCTGCAGTCTCTATAATCATTTTAAAATTCAAAGAGTGATGTGGAAATGCCCGTCAAACACATAAAACTAGTACTGTCTGGTTATGTTATCTTCTGTTAGGAGTGGTCTAATAATAGCACAAGCTTAAAATTTTATAGCAATAGCAAGTGTTGACATTACTACTTTGACAATGCTAATTCAATCAGCAGGGAATTGCCAGTGATTACTGACAAGAAGCTTGTTGTGGCTTGCAGCTTTCGTGGATTCTTATTTACAGCTTGGCCCACTTTTGAGAAGCTCCTTTGTTGAACATACCATGGGACTTGCACCTACCGGGTCGGTCAGAAGGAACTCACCAGAACTGTGTAGATTAAAGAGCCTTAGAAGCATTGTATCAAATCGGTTTAGGCAGTAATGCTGTTTCTGAATCCCAGTGTAATTTTGATATTATGGTTTTAATTCAGCATGAGCTAAAACATTGCTTGTGGAACCTTGAATCAAACGATGATTCTTACTGAGGTACCACACTGTACTGTAATGTGGTTCTGTCAAACATCATTCGCTTGCATCAGTTCAATGAACCGTTTTAACACATCAATTATTGTGAATTTTTGTTAGTGGTGATTTCGAATGAGCCAGAGTGCCAAGCCAGCGCTTATTTGTAATCTATTTGTAAAGGAAGAAGCAGGCATGAGATTCTGGTAAACAAAGGTAATTAGATTATCTCATCACAACAAACATTGTACATTTGTTGCTACACAAATAACCAATCCTGTGATCTAGCGGTAAATTTGACCTCGCCTAGCTCTCCGGCCACTGTCACAGCTTCACAATGTCTCTTGTCGTCAGTTCCACAAAACTGGAGTGGATCATATTCCACCGTCAGGTCCGATTGACGTGCGTTTCTGATATGGAGATTCACTTCTTAGCCAGGAATTTTCTCCTTTTAGCAGGTTTTTCGCGCTTCTGTTCTTTCTTCCTCTTCTTGAGTTGCACCTGGTGTGACCTTCCGACCAACGAGGGTTGCTCTTTCAACCCAAAGCTCCTCGCTACATGCCCCAAGTGGAGCTTCTTGACCATAAAAAACTTCTTCAGTTCACCTCGGTGGGCAGTGTAAGCACGAACCCAAGAACAGAAGGCATCCCTGGCAAGAATCTTTGTTGTGGCCTGGACAAGAATACATGATAAAACATCTGTTGAGAGTAACAAAAGCTCAAAGCTTACAAAATTCACGAAAAATAATCAACAAAAGTATTGTATCTGCACTACTTTTCTCATTATGTACGAGTCAGATATGATATTCATCACACGACACAGAAGGGAGGAAAATATATGCATTACCTCAGATGCAACGAAATATTCCAGAGCTCTCTGTACAGATAGTATCCATGGATGCATATCTAAAGATATTTGCCTCCTTTTCAGAGGCTTCTGTCCATTTACAGGCAAACTGTCTAAAACCTTTTGGAGGGGGTATTCCGTCAGAGATGCACCGTGTAGCTCTAGATCTCTCAAGTAGTCGATTTCAACAGGTTGGAGGAACAGGAGAGCCTCCCCTTTTTCACCAATCCTTGCAGTTCTACCAACCCTATAATAAACAATTGATGTTATTGAAACATACCCAAAAGAAGATAACTGGTAAAAGCGAAGTACAAGGTAAAATGACTTTATTAGCTTATATACCGAATGCCTAACCTCTTCATAAGAAACTACAGAACAGAACAGCACTCACAAGAAAGAGCTAAACAGTGTAGGAATACCTTAGTATAGTATTAATATAATAAGGCAGCTGTTTGATCAAAGATGTTCTACAACAGCAGTACAGTAACAAGGAACTATGTAATGAGCAAACAGCTGCAACCATACATTTTATTTTGTTCCCGTATGAACAAAGAATCCAACGACAATTACAGAGGAAATAATAGACCAGCAACCTACAAGTAAATGCATCTGATCGGAAGATCCTAAAGGTACCTGTGAACATATTCGGAAGCCTCCCCAGGTGAATCATACTGTATGATGCATTTAACTTTCGGAAAGTCCAAGCCCCTAGCAGCAACATCAGTAGATACAAGAATTGCAGATTTTTCAGAACTGAATCCCAAAAATGATTTCTTGCGATCATCCTGGTTCATGTTACCATGTAAATGGAACACTTTGCAGTTTATAAATTTTTGCTTCTTATCCATATCCAGTGGCAGGCCAGGGTTCCACTCAAGCTGGCTGAGTACTGTATGGTGGAAATCTACAGAGTCACATGTTGACAAGAAAACTACAACCTGCAGAAAGAAGATGAAAAGTAACTCACAACAGCTCAGCTCTCATGATTTCCAGGACCTATTGGTGATGGTGACAACTGACTAGCAAAACTCGCAGTGGAAAAAGTTTTAACCTAGTGAAACTTAAACGAGAGGTGCTTCTATGCTCTTCCTTTTAAAAGTTGCACAACTATTAAAGCATAAATGAAGGGTAGATGGTGATTACTTACCCCTTCGCTTGTTTCAAGATTTGTGCAACTTATACTAGAAGGAAGAGCATAGAAGCACCTCTCACTTAAACAGCTTCAGGATATATAGAACTCACCTTCTGGGACACTTGTCTTTCAAATAGAGATTTAAGAACGGTAAGAAGTACTGCAAGCCTCGAACCACATGAAACTGAATAAAATTAAAGCTTTGTTATAACTTTTTAAGCAACACATGACAAACATGAGCTTAAAGTTTCAAGTGAGCAAATTGTTGCTACCTTTAACAAATCTTTGAAACAATTGTGCAGGGAGCTTGAAATCATCAACCGCATGTTCCATTATATCATGGCTCTCTTCCAGTATTTCCTCCTCGTCATCAGATAATAGAGAAGTGCGATTCTGCCCCATGGTATTCGATCCTTCCAAAGGCTTCTTTTGTTCCTCAAGTCCAATCATCACTGGGTTCTTCAAACTAATTTTGGCTAATCGATTCACCTTTTCATTGAGCGTTGCTGACAAGAGAAGGTTTTGTCTTTGCATAGGGTCCGCTTTGTTTTTATTTTGGTCAGAAGCATCATTCCTTGAACCCAAGAGCTCTAGTATATCCTCGACTGCTTTTCCAAAACCAGCTTCAAGAATGCTACATGAATACAAACACCAATGCGGTAAGAGTTGTGTCAACTGGATAAGATATTTTCGATGGAAAAGGGTGAACCAAATTATGAATGTATGGCTACCACACCTGTCAGCTTCATCAAAAACTATCCAGCGCAAATTTGAATAATCAAATGCTGAAGTATGCTGTAAGTGGTCCAGAAGACGCCCAGGAGTAGCAATGAGAATTGATATTCCTATAACAAATGCACATTGTCCAACTATATATTATATAAAGGTACATTTGATAACAAATTGCAACAACTACTTGATGGAACAAGATATACCTTTTCGTAATCTTGCTTTCTCTTTTTCCCTCTTCTCACCACCCATTATGTACCCAGGGACAATCCAGTGAAAACGATGCACCAACTGCTGTGCAATCCCATAAACCTGCAAGCATAGCTCGCGTGTTGGCACAAGTACCAACGCTACAATCAAATAATTAGTAACACATCATTCAGAATATTGGGGGCCCTTCACAAGACAATTAGTGGGGTTTCCCCCTTATACAATTAGAAAAGGAGATATATTTATTCGATGATTATACAGGGTGCCCTTCACAATAAAATTAGCAATTGACAATGTACGGCTATATGATTTCCTTTGGTTCTGTTCTAAAAGACATGATACTCCAGCCCCCTTATCGGTAAAAGACAGCTAACGGAGCCAAATTCCATTGCAAATAACTGTCAACCAGTTCTGGTGACCAAAACGTGCACATTGAGATAAAAAGGGCATGTTCTAACAGATAAAACTGGATGTACATCCATAGAACGCATCAAAAGAAACAACAGCTAAGGGCAACAAGTCATTACCTAAAGTTCCATGTGTTCTCTTGACACGAGGCTCCCTCATCTGTAGAAGGTGAACGATTGGTGTAAGGTACACAAGAGTCTTGCCAGTGCCAGTTGCTGCCTTCACTAGCCTGCAATTGGCAATGCAAAACAAAAACTCCTCAGAGAAAAAACAGTACTTTAACTAAGGAGCTGTAATAAATTAGATTGTGAAAGGTGCATACATGTGCTGTCCTGACATGGCGACCGGGATTGCCTGAGCTTGGATTCGTGTTGGTGCTTGGAAACCCATCTTGTCTAAACCAAAGAAATAAAAAAATTGATTAACGAGCAGAAGAAAACCTCCCTATTCTGTGCTATTTGTTATGCTAGTTGGACGAGATAACCATGAAGCAGACACTTTGCATGCAAAATGCACTGAGCTGCATCCAGAGATATCCTATTACGGCATGGATTTCATCAAAATATGCCGACTAGTCTGCTAAATTTGATCAAACAACCAAGAAGCTATGTCTCTCTTACTCCAATTCTCATAAAACCAGGAAGGTGTGATTTTTTCCTACAAAATTTGATAGGGTATTCACCAAATAAGTTGGTATCTAGATGCCAAGCTCGATCAAGGCCGAGGTCGGCGAAGGAGCATGACTCGAACAACCCCTGTCTACCCTCTTCCTACGCCGCCGGCTAATTGGCCATGACGGAGGGGAGCGGCGCTGAAGGGGGGATGGGGATGCTTCGGCGAGACATTGGGAGGATGGGTGGGACAACATTGGCGTTGCGATGGTGGGATCGCGCGGCGGCCGGTGCAGGGAGAGCTACAGGGTGCAGAGGGAAGCAAGCTACGAATCACCAACCTAGAGAGAGAGGGGGAGGGGGGGAGGAAGAGCTACCTTGGAGGTGGGCGCAGAGGGTGGGGTGGAGACCGAGGTCGGAGAAAGAGCGTGAAGAGAACAACCCCTCCGCATCCTCTTCCTTCGCCGCCGCCGGCTTGCCTAGCTTTTTGGCCATGGCTCCGGAGAGCTCTCGGGAGGGTTTAGGGCGAACCAAGAAAGGGACGGGTTTTCCGCCTTCGAAACGACGTCTACGCACCTGTGGACATTAATCTGCCTGACAGGCAATTTCAGGTTCATCCCAAGCACACTTTTTTTTTCGGTTTCTTTTTATAATGCAAGAAAGATACACAACCCACGAGGGTTCAAAATATGTCGAAAATCGTGATGGGTGATTATTGACTTCACCGAACCCGTACTATAGTATCGTAATAATCAATAAAAATCGATGAAATTCGAGAGAAAATCAGTTTCGAGAAACATTCAATTTGCTGATCAAAATCGGTAAAAATCGTTTTTATTTTATTTTTTCAACAATTTGGATTTTAAAACCATGCGATTTTTTGTGATTTTCAGAGAAAATCGATACCGAACTCTACTCAATTTTCTCCCTCCAAACCATACAAAAGGAGGTCATGGGTTCAATTGCTAGCTTCCTTAATTTTTTTTGAGAGAATTTGCTTCATATCATCACAAAGATATATAAATTAAAAATTATCATCGAGGCTGACAAGTGCACTCTACGACCATATGTCATTGACACATGATAGTATTTTACAACTCAAAAATGATTTTTATTATGGTACGTAGCAATTTGTCCGGTGTGTGTTGCCAATGATAGATATTGTTTGCTTGTAATCACTACTAGGTCAATAAACGCGACGCACGCCACGCGCATGAACGGAAAATGAATTTGTATTTTTTTCGGAGAAAAAATAGACCGAGATGTATTCTACAAATTTTCGGAGGGTATTTCGAAGTGATATTTTTGAATAAAAAATTTATTTTTGGGAAAAATGGACGGGGACAAAAAAAATGGATCAAGACGTATTTTTTAAATTTTCGAAGGGTCGTTTCATGTTTTTTCCAAGGAAAAATGGACCGAGACAAAAAAAAAATGAACCGAAACGCACTTTCCAAATCCTCGGAGGGCTCCCTGTGTTTTTTTTAAATGGTGACACGTGGCGGCCTTCTCTCGTCCTCAAAGCTCCCAACTGTAATATATACTAGGCCCGTAAGCGCGGCGCACACCGCGCGCGGGAACGAAAAATGATCTTACGTTTTTTCCGGAGAAAAAGTAGACTTAAACGTATTGACAAATTTTTTGAAGGCTCAAGAAACCTTAGAGACCGAGCCAGGGAAAAAGTACACATCTTTCTATTGCCGAAAATATTTTTTTTCGCGAAAAACGGAGAAAGGACCTGGATGTAAGAACCGGAGACCTGTTTGTTATAGTTTTGGACCCCACCGCTATCCCGAAAAAGTAGAAAAGGGCTCGCTTGTGATTTACACTTAACGGGGGGTCCTTCCGTAAAGTAGCATGCGAGGGACCTAAACGTGATCCGGGAAAATTTTTCTTCCCCTCACAAAAAATCGCAAAGGACATTTTTGTAAATTCGCAGGAACCTATTCGTAATTCGGAGAAATGGAAGGGTTTTCTTGTGAAATAGCGAAGTGACACGTGGGGAGTCTCCCCAGCTGGGAAACCTTCCATCTGTAATAAAGGTATAATATATAAAGGTTATATATATTATACCTCTTTATCCTTCTGAGTATACTCTAATACTGATTATAAGATACTCCAAAATGAGTTTTACCAAAAATTCCATTAAAGCCCACCCTTTATAGCATAATTTATTTATATAGTCTTTTTACATATAGAAAAGGGTACATAGCAAAGAATAAAGAGCACCGATGAATTTTTTTCAACAATATCATATTGTAGTATCTTAGAATTATTATTGGAGTATATTGAAAATGATAAATGAGTATAACACATTCGTTTAAGTGGTATACTGGAGGTGGGAGTACGTATTCCCAAGAGTACGAAAAAGGCTTCCTATATATGAAAATGGTTCCATACTCATGGAAGTATGTACTCCCACTCTCAATATACCACTTAAATGATACTGTTATACCTCTTTATCCTTCTGAGTATACTCTAATACTGATTATAAGATACTCCAAAATGAGTTTTACCAAAAATTTTATTAAAGCCCACCCTTTATAGCATAATTTATTTATATAGTCTTTTTACATATAGAAAAGGGTACATAGCAAAGAATAAAGAGCACCGATGAATTTTTTTCAACAATATCATATTGTAGTATCTTAGAATTATTATTGGAGTATATTGAAAATGATAAATGAGTATAACACATTCGTTTAAGTGGTATACTGGAGGTGGGAGTACGTATTCCCAAGAGTACGAAAAAGGCTTCCTATATATATATATAGCCAACTGAACAGATGCTACTCCCTTGTAATCATTGTCTTTAATATTGACTTATTTTCTTATAAAAAAGAGTAGTGTTTCTATATATTATCCTTCTAATATAAGTTGAATTAATTTTAAAGCAGGCAAAGATATAAGTAATCATTGTATACTCTTTATTTATGTTTTAATATTTATGAAGCATTGAAATAGTTATGTATAGAAACATCTCTCTAAAAAGAATTTGATCTAGAGTTTTGGCATTCACTAAAGAAGGAGCTAACCTCGGTCCTCAGTATTGGCTTATCCTTATGTCTTAAACTTTAGAAGAACAAGACGATATTTGCCTGCTACGCTTGAATGTTTCAATTCATGCGATTATACAACTTCCTCGATTGCTCGTCGACCCTCACCGATTTCCCCCATCCAGCGCTCCTATCCCCTTTTTTTTCTGCCCTTATGAGAAATGGCGATATGATAGGAGAAGATGGAGCGATGCGCATTTCAACTCTACACAATGTAATTCTCAAAGCGTAAATTTCCTACTTTACGCTTTCTCGAACTTGTAGGCTTGTGGCTTAAGAGTTACGACCCCCTTCAGGACTACTAGTTAGAGTCACGCGTGTTGCCGCGTCGTGCTAAATTTGATCTATTTTTTTTTTCTGAAAAATAACCGTCGTAAGGACTTAAACTCAATTTAATTTTTTTGAAGGAATTTTTGGCGAAGAGGGCGACATGACCGGCTGGCTGCTCCGTAAATCTTCTAGGCATAATAGATATATTTTATCTGAAAAAATGGAGAAAGGATCTTCTTTTGGCGGGTTTAACACTCTATACGTTCACCGGTGAATAATATATGTTTCAAAAAATACTATAGATTGGGTTGCAAAAAAATATAGAGATACAGCTCTACACATATTTCTTATTCCGAAAAATATTAGGAATAGAGTTACCAAAAAAAATAGAGAGATAGAGTTGTACACATATTTCTTTTGACGAATTTGGTTAACACTCTATTATCATCCGGTCAACCTTCTTTTGTCGAGTTCAACACTCTATGTGTTAACCGGATAATAATACATGTTCTGAAAATTATTAGAGATGACAACCTTCTTTTGTCGAGTTTAACACTTTATGCGTTCACCGAGTAATAATACATGTTTCAAAAAATATTAGAGATGGAGTTGAAAAATTGAGTTGGGGAAAAAAGTCTAGAAATAGAGACGTACACATATTTCTGCTGACGAAAAAAAAATTCGGAAAAAACGGAGAAAGGACCTAGACGTAAGGTGGTGACCTATTTCTTATTTTTTTGGACCCAAGCGTTATACCAAAAAATTAGAAAAAAGCTTGTTCGCGATTTTAATTTACTGGGAGTTTTTCCCATAAAGCAACGAACAAGGGACCTGAACGCGATTTGGAAGTGTTTTTATTTCCCACACAAAAATCACGAAGGACCTTTCTGTAACTCGCACGAATCTATCCATAATTTAAAGGAAATGAAGGAACTTTTTCGCGAAAAGACGTTGAGTGATGATGTGGAGGCCCTGGTTAGCTCCAATGTGTCCCCTTATAATAGAGCTAATATATGTCCTAGTTATTCTGAATTGTGGATTCTAGATTATAGAAGAAGCTATTTTTGATTATGAGAAAATTGGGTCGGGCCGAATGGGACTTTTAAGTTTGATCGAACCGATGAGAATCGGCAAGAATCGAGTTCGATTAGATTCTAATTCTATGTAGAGGGCAATTTCTAATTGTGAGAGAAGCTATCCGTAACCCTCCTGCTCGGTAAATAATCCGCTTTTTTTAAATGTGTGTATAGAAGCTAAAACGAACGGGATCGGTTGTGATATTCTAGATTATGGGAAAGCTGCTTTTGATTATGAGATAATCGGGTCAAATTAGCTGCGTGTGGAGGTTCCGGACCGGGCTAGTAAGAATGTGCTTGCTCTCGTATTTTGATTACTAGTAAGATGCCCGTGCGTTGCAACGGAATTCCAAAAGAGGATAATACATAATTATAGTGCAGGATCCTAAACCATACAATAAATCAATTTTCTATAACACATATATCAAGCAAAACATATCTTTGTAAGCTAGTAAATAAATCAAATCATCTATATTGAGTTGTCCTACAGATTTACAACTATAGGCGAGCAAAGCAATAGTGACTCACCTACTGGGACTTGGGCCCCTACTGTTCTGGCCCAAAAACAGCCTGGCAGACTCACCATCACCACCAACTCATTCTTATAATAGTTACGATATGTAGAGGATAGCTTGTGATCGAGGTTCTAAATTTTGTTTTCGGTTCACACCTCTTCATCCTCTGAAATCCAAAATTTTACCGAGATCTCATTATTTCGGACGAAATCTAAACGATATCGAAGAAAAGCAAAATTCAAATCCGGTTCTTTTTTTTACCTAGATCTCAGTGATTTTTAACTAAATGAAAATTGGTCCAAAAATCATAAAAAAATTTGAATTGTTTTGTGAATGGTCCTAAGACATCACTAATATTTCCATAAAAATTTTAGATGATGATCAAGCTTGGGTAAATTTTAAAAATTCAAACAGCACTATCCTGATAAAAAGGCTAATCGACAAATTTCAACCGAATGGGAAATGGTGCAAACCTTGTTAGAAACTTTTGAAATTTTTTGTGGATGGTCCTGATATATCCATAATATTCTCATAAAAATTTTAGATGATGATTAAGTTTGAGTAATTTTAAAAAATTCGTACAGTGCTACTGAAGACTGAACGACAAATTTCAACCGAATGAAAAATGGTTCAAACCATGTTAGAAAATTTTAAATTTTTTTGTGGATGGTCATGATGCATCGCTAATGCTCTCATAAAATTTTTAGATAATTATCAAGCTTGAGAAATGTTTAAAAATTCTGACAACCGAGGTACTTAATTTATAACGACGAGAATTAATATGCATAGGCTAACTGGATGATCTACCGACTGTCCCATATAGAAAATGACGTGAAGAATCCAATCCGGTCAAATTTCGATCAAATTTACCTAGATCTCACCGAAATTTTAGGTATTGTAGCACTTTGAAATTTTTTTCAAATTTTTTTAATTTCATCGGGATTATGAATCAGGGGGTTCGAAATCCGAGATTTCACGAAATTTCGCTGGGATTGTGATCCTTGCTTCTAATTGTGATTGTAGGAGAACCTGTTCAAAATCTCCCATTAAACAAATAATCCGTCTTTTTTTACGCGGAATTGGTCCCGAACGTATTGAGCAAAATTTCTTGACACTTCAGGATTCAGGTAGGGTCTCACTTGCAAATTTGCAATCATTGTGTTTAGGAGTTGGCGTTTGCGTTAGGAGTTAATAACATCGACCTATTCCTCTCCGAGTCGGAGAAGAACAAAATGATAAGATATCTTTGATCGCTGCGCTCGAGTGTTTTCAGTTCTGGCGGTTATACAACTGCTCTCCAGCTTTGCTTTGATTCCTTCGTCACTATTTTTTCTTCCAATATTAGTTGTGCCTCGCCTATTGTACGTATACAGCTTTGCTTGATTCCTGAGAGATTGAAACTTGAGATAAACACACACACGATACGTAGCTCTGGCTAGGAACGAAGCAATTACGAAAGATGCAATCGCGGAAGATGTTTTTGCGGTGCTAAGGCCTAGTTTGGTACGGTTCTAGATTCTAGTAGAAACGAAAACGGTTCTAGATTCTTGGTAGAAACGTTTCAGGTAGAATCAGAATCACTATCTGAAAACCGTTTGGCTAGCTGTCTAGATTATGTGAATCGGGGTGGAACAGGGTTGAGGGTGATTCGGCCCCGGTGTGAAAAAGAAGAAACGTTCCGAGGAGAATCGTTACGAGCTTTAGTCCGTTTGGCTGGGTTTCTCCCAGATTCTAGTAGAAACGACTCGGTTCCAAGTTGCCAAACGGGGCCTAAAACTGCTGCACCTTTTCTATTTTTCTTTATATATACCGTTAAAGAGATAGAATCGTGATTACATGAAACCAATCAAAACATATCTAACTTATCCTGGTCTAACTACTACTAACCGAAAATAAAGATAAAGAAACCAGGCAGCAAGATTGTTCAACAAACTCCCCCAAATCTAGTTGCGATTAATTTCGACGATGTTGATCTTCGCGCACAGATATTGAAACTTGACATGCCTGACTGGTTTTGTCAATATATTTGCCAAATGACCGTCGGTGTTGATGTACTTGGTAGCGACCTTGCCGTCCTTGACACACTCCAGGATGAAGTGGTAGCGTGTCTCGATGTGTTTGCTCCGGCCATGGTAGACTGGATTCTTGCACAGTTGAATTGCAGATTTGTTGTGCTTCTGCCTCGGCGTACGTGCCAGGCTTCTTGCCTGCCATAAGGTACAACTCATCGACGTCAAGCTCGTTCTAATCAGTGGTACAGTAGACATCCTCGATGGTGCGGTATCGTCCAGGTGCAGGTTGTTTCAGTACAACTTTTAGATTATTTTAACCACTTAACCTGCATTCTCGTAAGTGTCTGGATCTACAGGTACATTAGCTGCCATTTGTTGATGAGTGATTTTAGTTTTTTTGCATGTGGGATTATGGACTGCACAACTCTGACAGAGAGTTAGACAACAATTTTACGATTTTAATTTCTAGTTGTCATTTTTCTAGCTATAAAAAACCCATTTCCTTTCATCCTTCTCCTTTCTCAATGCTGCAGTATGGATGCATATTAACTCCAGGGGTAAACCTGGCTAAGAGCACTTAAAATTCCTAGAACGTTAAGTTTTTTTGGCACTTTTGCCAAATCTCCTCAGCGACTTCTTTTTTGCACCTAGAGGGAGTAATTAATTAACCATATGAGTTCGAATGAAACAAAACTATCGCACTTTAATAAGTCATTTTATCAGATAGTCTAAAAAATTGCAAAAGTACGGTATACATACAAATTTTTTTTTACCGAAAACTCTTTTTTTCACTTTCTTTTTCTCCTTTTTCCTTTTTTCTTCTTTTTCTATTTCTTCCCTTCTCTCTTGTTCTTCCTTTTCTTCTTTCTTTTCTCCTGACCAGTAGAGAACTTCTACGGTTTTATATTATCCTCTTCTTTATCTCCTTTCTCCTCCCTCCATTTCTTGCTTTCCAATGATCGGCCTCGGCTCCTCCCAGTGCTGGCCTCCCCATGCTCCTCCTGGCGTTGGGCTCCCCGTGATCCTCCTAGCACCGACCTCATGCGCCTCCACTAGCTGGGCGCCACATACCCCATGGTGAGCTACAGCGTTGTGCCTGGCCACACTGGCGCTCGGCGTCGTCCATGCGCCGCCCTAGCCCCATCCAGGCGCTGCCCAGTTTGCGCCGCCCCGGCCCTGTCCGAGCGTCGCCCGATCCTTGATTCGCCCCATCTGCACGTTGCCCAGACCACGTCCACGCGCGTCGCCCCGTCACCTTCCACACGCCGTCCTTGAGCTGTGTTTGGCCAGAGCCCCCGGTAGAGGCCCAAACTATCTTCGAATATCTGAAAGGTAGCTTTCCGGAAATATCCGAGAATACTTTCGAAAAATCTCGATTGATGGAGATTATTCTCCCGAATCTGATACCAAATCCGAATCAAAATATTTGAAATCAAATCCGAATCCGACTCAATGAGCTGAATTCGATCCGAAGGAATCCAATCGGTTGGTCGGCAAATATCCGATCCGATTACACCCCTACCTACACGATATGTGTGCATGTTGGACATTTATAAGACAAACTTTAATGTGCAAGCACTAAAGCAACCATGTCGACATAGTCTTCAAATTCAACAAGGGAAATCCAAAAGAGGATAATTAGCAAACGAACGCTCGATCCCCGCATAGCACTACATATGTACTATATATACTAACTCCTTTCCTGAAATGCAAAATCCTACAACATCATGTATTCATAAACGGATGCAGTAGTATAGTACCAAATTTATCTAGGTTAGAAATCAACAGCATCAATATATGGATTTCCAAATATGAGCCATTGGAGTAGCATGCAAACTTATTAGGATGGTGATTACTATTTTCATGTAACAATCTCAAAGAAGGGTGAATTAAATGCTTGCTTACTTAGGGGGAGGTCGGTGAGGGGGGGTCGCCAACAGGGTGAATAATTTCGCATGCTACATTTACAACAACGAGGGCGAGGTCACCGCGGGGAGGATGCCGAGATTTCGTTCGGTTGAAATTTACCGAGATTTCGGTAATTTCGAACAAAATTTTGGTTTTTTGGACGAAATTTCAGAAATCCCGGTTAAAAAAAAACCAGGTTTGAATTTTGGTTTTTGAATTTCATCCGGATTTTGTCCAAAAAATTTCTGAATCTCGCCGAAATTTCGGATTTTGGTCCCTTCCGAGGTTTAATCAAAAACAAAATTTGAAACCTTGTATGCAAGCATCTTTTGCATTACCTCCTGTCTCCTGGTACCCACCGTGGGAAGAACCGATTAACACCAGGGATTTTTAACCCTAGACCAGATAGGCTTCATTGATGTACAGAATCAATGCACCATGCCACCATCACATTGATACACATAATCACGAGTTTTAATGAAAACCAGAGATCTAGCGAGGACGCACGCTTGCTCGGTTGGCTCAAGAGTAGGTAAACTCCCGGCTGGTCGCATGTTCGACCACTGGATCAACTCACGGGTCTCACCCAAATAAAAATTATGAATAGGCACGCATACGCTTGCGCGTTTCGTGGGACAACACGTTTCCGCCGCTACGGAGATCTTGAGCCTCCAGCCACTTTCTTAACATCTGTAACAGGCACGTACACATGTATGTACATAAAAGTAATATGTGGTGTGTGAATTGTATACGTTCTTGTACACTTACAAAATCCATAGATCTAACCAATTTTGGAGGGGGGGGGGCGAGAGAGAGAGAGAGAGAGCAAAAGAGGACGACATAATCTATGGACATGTTTGAGGCCCTGTTTGGAACGGCTTCAGTTTTGGTTTCTGTCCTCTGAAAGTTAGAAGTTGTTCCAAACGGATAGTTTTTTTGTAGCCAGAAGTCAGAAGCCAGCAGCCCATTTGTACTAGAAGAAGCTGAAAGTCGAAAGCTGGTTTAAGGTAGGGCCTGTTTGGGGGAGCTGTGGCTGGGCTGAAAAGCTGCTTTTGGTTTGTTGGTCAGAAAGCTTGTAGTCGGGCGGTGTGGCTTTTTGATATATCGTTTGGCAAACAGTCGCCGCAAATGTAGCTTTTGGGGGCAACCGTGTGGGCCCAAATGATGAGGGAGTCGGGTAGGTGGCGCTGGAGCCAGAGGGAGTCAAGGAGGCGACTGGACGGGGATACGACAGGAAGAGGAGAGAGATGGAGCGAGTAGGGAGGCGATCGAGTGAAGCAACAGCTGAAAAGCACCTCCCTACCAGCTGTGGCTTTTGGGGGTGCTTCACTGGCTTAGTCACAAGAAATGCTTTGCGACTATCTTTGTTTGGGGGAGCTTTAGGTCCAAAGCTGAAGCACAGCTGAAGCGCAGCCCCCCCAAACAGGGCCGTAGTGTTCTGCGGCTTTCGTGGGTTAGGATTATGACTTTACCATTAGAGTTTGAAGAAAATTACCCCTTCCCACCAAGGCCCTATTTGGCAGAGCTCCAGCTCCACCATATCCATGGAGATGGAGCTGTGGGTGTATTTAGTGGGTCATCTTATTTACATTTTAGAATAAAAATATAAACTTAAGCGACTTTATTTTAGCCTACAAATTTCAGATATGAGGTGAAGCTGGGATCTGGAGCTCTGCCAAATAGGGACCAAGTATAAAATCCCAAACCGCACCCCACTCATCCTTATTCTCAACCGGCATCGCTCACACCTAAAAGCTATACTAAAAAGCCAGACTGCTAGATATCAAACCTCTTCAGCCCAGCCCTTGATGAGGACAGGACATCACTACCATGGATACGGCCATGCCTACAAACCCAATTGAAACCAACAATGTAATACAAGGGCCAATTACTCGAGCTCGCACACGTCAATTCAATTGCCAGGTGAATGTGTTCCTTGGGTTGCATACAAATAATTTAATGAATGGAATGCTATTTAATCCTTGTGATGATTTTATTGTCCTTAGGAACCAAGGAGAAGGACTCCCAAACGTCAAGCATGAAGCAAATTCTTCCGGTGCACAAGTTCAACTCGGATTCGGCCTCCGGGACAGTATCAACTTAAAACGACCATAACTTTTGATCCACAATAGTGTTTGTAGTCTATGAGTACTGGTTTGAAAGGTTTCGTCGTCCTCTTTCCAACGGATCCGGCCTCATGTCCAAATTCCTTACGAGTCAACGAGAATCTGCAAAACAAGTTCGGTCATCTTTCCAAATCCGAGTCAAACTAGGAATAGGAGTCCTACTCGGCCATGGATGTGTTTTGGACGCCTCTAGCACGGTTTTGGCCTCCTATTTCTCCTATATATAGCTAGGGAGTCCACCAAAATAACTTGGGTTTTGGTTATCTGATAGTTTAGCCTTTTGCTACTATTTTGAGTCTTTTAGACGTGCTCAACGGCCACCTAACAAACTCCTTGTATCGGAACCCCAACTTTTCAATAATTCATCTATATTTGCAATTTTAGATTGCTTTTGTCTTGTTCTTGCTTGTTCTTCGATTGCTTGCAGGAATTGATATTCGTGATCAGATTGTGCGTGCCCACGGCAAGGTCAATAACCATCTGGAGTTGGTTTAGCGGTTGCTAAGTCGCATTGTCGTTGTACGTTGTATTCGGATCGTCAAAGTCAATTCCACCCAAATAGAAGATTATCACTCTCATCGAAAGATCAGGACACCCAATATTACATCAGCCCTTCAGCCCAGTTAAAAAGCCATGCAGCCCAATTAAAAGATACTTTTCAAAAAAGCTCCGGTCATACCAAACAATGCCTTATGCATCTAGCTAGCTAGCACATTATTTATTGTACATTTAAACGAAAGGAGGAAGAAGTATATCATGCCCGGCTCGATCAGTACGTACTACAGAAAATCATCAGATGTATAACATGCATGTACACCACGTTGTAAACATGATCACTACAGACATACATGGGAATTGGGATCGAGTCTCTCTCCGTATATAGGCTCAACAAAACACCACGTACATGCATTTAGCGGTACAAGACATATTAAAGGTACTCTTTCACTCAGGCGTGTGCCGGACTAGCAAGGAGCTTGGTAGGAGGAATGGCGTCGTGCCAGCGCACTTACAGATTTTAGGGGAAAAACATATAACATAGAATCTATTTGGAACGCAGGAAATTTTATGGGTAAAATTTCCAGATTTCTATCCAATCCTGATGGATCGAAGGAGGCAAGAGACGACGCATGGACGGACAATTAAGGGCGCGCGGTGAGCATGCAGATAGTTAAGTAGCTAGAGATATATAGGTAGGGTGCGTTCGGGTTCACTAGCTAGATAGCTAGGTTACTTGTCGATCTGGCCGAGCTTGCCGAGCCCGTTGCAGTTGGGGCAGACGATCTGGGCCTCGTCCTTCCTCGCCGCGTTCGCCCGCAGCGCCTTGCCGGACTTGCGGATGAAGCCAGCGCCGTCGCACTCGGGGCACCTGCATGCGTACGATCGAGCGTGCACAGCAGCGTAGATTCATCGCGGAGGATCCAGTAGCTGCATAAATATACAGCAGCTAATTAAGACGTACGGGGACTCACGTGTCCTTGCGCGCGAAGAGTATGGGGAAGGCCGTGCCGACGAGCGCGACGGCCACGGCGCCGGCGATGAGGTACGTGTTGCCCGCCGCCGCCACGTCCCCCGCCGCGGCCACCAGCCTTCCCCCTGGGGGCGCCCTCCTCGACGATATCCTCCCCCTCATCGACGGCGCCAGCGCCAGCGAAGCAGCGCTGCAGGCTGGACGTGGCAGCTGCAGCCCGCCGGAGCTGGCCACCGAGGAAGCAGCAGGCGCATTGACGACGGCAGCCGGGGCCATTGATTAATCGCAGCGCGTAATTAATTAACTACTTGCGTAGTGCAGCTGTGCAGGTGCGAGCGCGTGCGTACAGAGGGAGAGAGGTGGTCTGCTTCTCCTTCGCTAGCTACTAGCTTGCAAGTGTGGTGCTCAGGAGCTACGGACGATTAAGGTTTGAAGCCGGCCGGTGGCGATCAAGATGAACCGCGACCGCACAACGCGAACTTGTCTTGGGTTTCCGGATAAGGCTAAGCCATGCTGCGAGGGAGGAGATCGAAGAGCCCCCCCATCGTGCGGATAAGGTGGGCATCCACGCCCATTTCAGGTGAATCCCTATCCGTTCATATGCCTCAAATAAAGGGTTTTGATAAGTTTCATCCGGATGTTTTCTTCAGCAACCATCATCCAAATTCCTGGCTATTAGATTTGCTTTTAAATCGATGCACACCCCCCTGAATTCGAGGTGGGTTGATCCTACGGATGTGGGTTTTGATCGTACGGTCCAAAGTTTGGATGTTTTTTGGAACAAAAATATCCGGATGATGCCTATACACTCCCCAAATAAATTATCACTGTGGACGTTCACGTTCGAGCGCGTGGTGCAGTGGTTGCTCCCCTCGCTCGAACGCCAACGTCCACGCTTCGACTTTGCCCCCGATCTCCAAAACTTCCGAAATTCCACTTTTCTGCAGATTTCCTTAAAAATTAAAAAAAACACTGAATTTACGAACGAATCATGTGCATACAAATTTTCTTGCGAGAGCCCCCCTACAAAACCGAAAATGCACAAATTTTCCCCTTGACCACGTGGCGAGGGACACGGCGTGCGCCGCGCCATATATCTAGTAGAATTTGGGTTTGAAGGAGAGGCATTTGGGTTTGAAGGAGAGCGGTGACCGGTGGGAACCATATGGTTAGGTTAGGTTAGGTTAGGTTAGGTTAGGGCCTACTATGTAAAGACCAACATTCATTCTCCTTTGGATCTTGATTGACGTGTTCAAAATTAGAGTGTTTTCCAGCACATTTCCTTCCTAGGCAAAAAAATATATCAAAATCAAACCTTTCTTCCGTGTTCACTGATTCACAGCCGTTGGATCTTTTCAGAGGAACCGCCGAACCACATCCGTTGGTGGTTGGATTAGGCCTGCCCTACGGAGAGAGGGCTCGTCGGTTAGGGCCTTTTTCAATAAAATAATGCACAAACTAAATAGATATATATCAAGGCAATTACTTCCTCCGTTCGTGAATCGCGAATATACCTCTATTAGAGTTCAAATTAGGTAGGATTCATCGGATTAAGGATCAGATATTTTATTTTTCTATGAGAACTTCTAGTATGTTCCTACTTTTTTGTTAATTAGAAAGATCTGACAACTGTTGTAATTAGGGCCCGCTCTTAATTTAGGTTAAGCTAACCTGGTTATATTAAGATTAGCTAACCCATTTATTTTAACCTGGTTATATTGCTTCTATGCTCTTCCTTTTAAAAGTTGCACAACTATTAAAGCATGAATGAATGGTAGATGGTGATTACTTACCCCTTCGATTGCTTCAAGATTTGTGCAACTTGTACTAAAAGAAAAAGCATAGAAGCACCTCTCTTATTGTAATTAGGATCCATGGGACTAAGATTATGCCCAGCGGTATCCCGTCCGGTCTTCATTCCCTTCCTGATGGGAAAACGCCCCGCTCGGGAACGATGGTGCCGCTCCAGCAGCTTCCCCTCCCGGGTGCGGATCGGAAGGGATAAGAGAGAGAATCCCGATCGGGGGAGATTCTCTCTCCCTTCCCTTCCACTCGATGAGCTGTTAGCGGAGAGTGCGTGCGCTGGGGCGGAAGAGGGGAAGCGGTGCGGAACTGGGGGCGAGCTGCAGTTCGCGACGGCAAGGGGTGGCAAAAGGCAAACCCGGCGGCGTCAGTGGTTGCTGAAGAGGGAGGAGGTGGGCGTCTTCACCGGCGTGCACGGAGGCGAGACCCGCATCAACGCGAGGTACATTTCCCCCAAATTTCCCAGAAATTTCCCCGAAATTTCTGCCCGATCTGGTTGTTGAATGTGCGATGGCGACCGTATTTTGTGGATTACAGGACGGTGGTGCTCACATCTGTAGTCGATTTGGTGGTTTAGGGTCGTGAATCAAGATCTGTGAAATTTCTTGTTTCAAGTTCTGTTTTGTACAAGCTAAGATCTGCTTCCCCCAAGTTCGATCTGCTTCAGGATAACTAGGCATTGGAGTACAAGTTGAGAATATATATGGTCATAGGCTTTGCTGTGTCCAAAAATGTTTAGGGTTTAGGGTTCCTCATGGTTGAACATATTTACGGAAAAAATGTTCGATCTAGTTCCTCATGGTTGAACCTATTTTGGAAAAAAAATGTGTGAATTTGAACTTGAGTTATAGCATTGTTGGCTTAGGGCTGGTTTATTAGCAGTCTTTGTGTAAGCATGGCCATGAGTTTCCATTGGTGCGTTAGCGTCTTGGTTATTGATTATTGATATTATTAGGGTTTATGGGAATCAAAGCACGCTAGAAGGATTAGCAGGCTATTGAGCTTTTGTTCTTGTAGGCATGTGTGTCTATGCATACGTGTGGTCTCTATATAATTGATATTATTGGTATTTATGGGTGTAGGCATATAGATCAAACTGCTTTTCTTTAGGTGATGTTTGCTCTCGCCTGTCAGTAGTTTCCTCGATGATTTGCTAGGATCAAATGCTGTTGTATTCTTTCATTAAGCACTGTTGCATGTTTACTGTATGGTCAAATTTGCTCAGTACGAGAGGTTTATGGTTAAATCTTTAATTGATGAATAAGTGCCGGATCCAAAGTCATGTGTTCCATTAGTACTCGTTCTTTCCCCTATTATGTTGGGGATTTCCATGGTATATCAAATGTAATGGCATACCTCCAAATCATTTCTAAGTTTCTCTGGAGTCTACGCATTAAGCTTTTATTTTGATTTATAATGTTAGGGATTCCTTCAAATCATTTCCAAATCTCTCATGGGTAGAGACAGTTAAGCATTTGTTTTGATCTTATGATTGCTGAATCTACAATGCCCTCGAACTCTTCTAAGGCTTTGTTTGGACTGAAGTATATTGAAGCAGAATGCAGGATACTTAGGGATGATTGCAGTTGGTAATAATGAAAGAAAATGTTGATGCAAATATGGGTCTTGTTTCTGTAGATGGATGAAGAAAAGCTCGTAGCATATGTGCGAAGCATGAAAGAAAATGTTGAGTTGCAAGTCGAAGCTCTTAGGAAGATAGTTAATGAGAATTTCAGCCCGGCACAGTGTTGCCATTCTATCTACCTGAACTATGCCCTCCTCGCTGTGGATGACATCGCTACTCGCTTGGACGAACTTGCTTAAAAGCTGCAGAAGTTGTGGCAGCAACAGAGAATGCAAGGCATAATGGGGATGATGATCATTCAAATGAGGAACCACCAGTGCCTTCTCAGACCGACAGTGGTGGGGCTAGCTCGGAGGGATCGGAGTCCGATGGATGGGATTCCGACCGCTCGTTCCATCTGAACTACTAAGACATGTCATAGATGAGTAGTATGGTGGTGTGTTCGTAGAACTACAATGTTTTATGTATGTTATGGTCCCATGTGACTACTTGCCATGTCTAATGTTAGGTATGGTGGAATGTTATCTATGGTGGTGTGTTATGTACGGTCCATGTGTCATGTAATGTATGGTGGTGTGTTATCTATGTTATTTAGGCTGAACTACTTGCCATGTGTAATGTTATCTATGGTTGAATGTTATCTATGGTGGAATGTTATCTACTTGCCATGTCTTAATTTATCTAGTGTACTTAACTGTTCTGTCATGGAATTTGTCCATAGGGGTATCATGGATCCATTTCTGCAGAGTATGCTCAATGAGGCCGTTGATAACATAAACTGCACACAACCAAGCCTCCCATTACCAGAGATACCGAACTTGTCCCCGGGTTGGTCTGACTCCAATGGGGCAGACAATAGTTCAGGAAAGGGTAAGAAGAAGAAGGGCGTGCCGAAGACTTCGAGGAAAACATGGAAGGCAGCTAAGGAGGAGCTGCTAATGCCGGCATGGTTGAATGTGAGCCAGGACTCTGTCGTTGGCACTGATTAGTCAGCCTAGACCTACTGGGGCAACATTGTGAAGTACTGTGAGGACAATGCCACTGCTAATTGGACTCCGAGATCTGAGAAGGGTTTAATCAATCACTGGTCTACTATCAGTGCATATTCGAGCAAATTTTCAGCTTACATGGTGAAGGTCGACGAGATTCACCCTAGCGGCACTACTCTAGAAGATAGGATAAGGAAGTTAAATTATTTGCCATTTCGTATCTCTAATTTTGGTCAACATTATAATGTGCACTTATATATTTGCTTATTTGCCGATTGCAAGATTGTCATGGCGATGAAGATGTTCAAGGAAACCGAGGGAAGGTAATTTGGTTTTCTCCACCTGTGGTCCACTCTCAGTCAGCACCCGAAGTGGTGCACTCACATAGATGCAAAGTCACAGAAGTCTAGTGCTGTTGCCCAAGATTCTATGTCTTTTGCCCAAGATTCTATGTCTGTTGTACCGGACGATTTGATGTCCGCTGGATCTGGTGAGTTACCTGGGCCAATTGGCTGTGATGGCGCACGGAAGGCTCGAGCACGGGGTGGAAGTGGTAGCATGTCTTCGGTAAGCGACAGCGCGTACAAAGATGAGATAATAGAGCTGAACAAGCATAAGGCCGAACTGGTTGAACTATGGCTGAGGAGGTGTCCATCATGAGGCGCACCGAGGAGGACAAGATCATGGCAATGGATATCAGTAACATGGTGTGAGGAGCCGCCCAGATCGTCCTCGAGTTGTTGGATGAACAGTCACTCCCCTCGGATTTGGATCCTAGCAACGAATCACCGAAGGTGATCTCAGTGCTAACACCCAAGCCCAATCGAGACAACTCCAAGAAACATCCCAACAATTCGACAACCATCCCGGTATTCCCCCGGTATGCGTCCCGAACTCGCCCAGGATCCTCACATACCGGTTTCCAATGCCGTTATCAATTCAATTTGCACAAAGGGGGCAACGAACTCGAAACAGTCACGACCAAACGCACAAGCGGAAACACCACGCACAAAGACAAACCAAGACGACCACCGACCCAACCGAAAACAACCAACAAGGACCCACGACTAGCCAAAAACCCAAAAAAAAACAACCAAGCCATCAAAAACTAGAAAATTTCGGCATGACCTTCCTAGAATATACGGACATCCACTCAGCAGACAAGGAAAACACAGTTCAATATATATATGGAAAGTAAAAGCGACAACCACAGCACCACAGTAGCATCAACAGTCAAAGAAAACGCGTACGGAGCCCGACATACACACGACCATCCATTTATCAAATCCAAAAGCCCATCGAATCACATCTATCTCTACAACAAAAGGTCAACCACCATATTAAGCAAAATAAGACATCTCCGGAAGTGTTCTGCCCCTGAACACTCCCGGGCGCAGACAACGACGTGCTAAGCCTCTACTCGGTGCCCCGCCCGGTCACCGAGAGGCAGTACGGGCAGAACTCGCATCCACCCACCTGATCCTCACCTGAAAACCACAAAGCAGAAGCATGAGTACAAAAGGTACTCGCAAGACTTACCCGAGGTCCATATATGACCGACTTCAAAGGAGATGCATTTGTCGGTAGCAAGGTAAACAGGCTTAGGTTAAAAGTGCGGAAATGCTTAACTTTGTTTCAATTTTTGTCATCTACTCAAGTTTTTCTCAATATAGTTAGCAGTTGTAACAGCACCTACTTCTAGCAGGATATTGTAATTAACAGAATGTAAAGCAAGTCATCTCATATCAAAATTTAGCTCAAGCCCAACGGCGAACCACAAGTTCAAGTTGTTTACTACGCAGAAGAAGTTCGGATCAAGCTTGCTCATATCCGAGAGCGCGGCAATTCGAATCGCTTAATTAACCTGCGAGGAAGCATTGATCGCGACGACACTTACCACAAGGGCCTAGTGTCAACCCCTCCCAATCATACCCAATCGCCAAGCGCCCTCACGTGGCCCGAAAACCTAGCACCCCCTCGAGCAGCCCCAAGCCCGGCTTGGCGCTCGAGAGTCGGCCTAAGCCTCGCCCTCAACCACGTCCAACCACAGGAAGTTACGGTCCATCGATTCCGTATGAGAGAAAGAGTGGCTTACCGTACCATAATCGGGCATGCGACCAACCGGGGTGTGCTCAATCTTATTCCACTTACGGATCGGTCCTTAACTGACACAGACGGGGCTACACATTTGAGTCTCCATACCCAAATGAACCAACTCCCCGC
This sequence comes from Rhipidocladum racemiflorum, assembly GCA_036346355.1. NCBI lineage: Eukaryota > Viridiplantae > Streptophyta > Magnoliopsida > Poales > Poaceae > Rhipidocladum > Rhipidocladum racemiflorum. The sequence goes on along the minus strand of CM070578.1, from coordinate 17,767,228 downwards.
CCGGTCCACAATTCATTTCTTTCCCAAAACCTTTCCCAATTCCAAGTCCAACATAAGGTAGTATGTGTGTAATAATAACAACCGCAAGTGACAGAACCCTCCGTCACTTGGCCCGAACCCCGACCTCTAAGCATGGACTCATAGTATTACCCCTAAGCTAGTTCCAACGGAAGTATTCACAATTTCAACGGATGGATGTGCAGCAAGTGGGATCTAGTCCTATCCCAATTCAACTCCTAATGCAAACTTAATTCACCAAATAAGCAAGTTATTTCCAAAACTACAATTTAATATAGGTTCAAGATGCATAGGTGCTTGCCTTGATCTTCTGCTTGTGGGTCGGTAGTAACTGGCTCTCCGGTCGCACCCGCGGTCACCGCGGCGTCAAGTCCTGCGGGATCGCTCTCTACACGAGTACAATGCATAATGAGATGCATGCCATGCAAATGAAATGAACACAAAAGGAAAAACCCCGACGAAACAACGCGACCGGACAGGTTAACGAATCCGGACAGACTAGCCTAACCCGGACAGTCCGGGTTTTATATCCGGACTCTCCGGACAAGCCGGATACTCCGGATGTTTCTGTCCGGACTCTCCGGACGACTCGGACACTCCGGACCATTCGCGGCCGGACACTCCGGACCTGGAGCATCTGGCCCAACGCGACTTGAGGAGGGGAGCCCTACCACTTTCTACGGCTTCACATCGACCCGATCCACGACTTTTCTACAACTTGCAAGCCGGGAGAAACCCCGAGCTAGCTCAAACCGCCTAGAAACGACGACATTCTACTAGCCCAACCAAGACTAGCTCCAAGCCAAGCAATGGCTTTGCTACTACCCGATCTCTAACCTAGGCAACCTACATTCCCAAAACCCAACCCCAAAACCAACCCAAGAACCACCACTTCCCAAAACCCTAGAACTCCAAAATTCTTCCCCAAACTCTCAAACCCAAACCTAAGTCCCAAACCCACCATGGATGGCCTTAGGACCCAAGAAACCCACAAATCAACCCCTTATAGAAAGACCTACCTCCAAAGGAAGATGGAGGAGAACAACGCCGGGTAGAGGAAGGAGAACACCGGCTTGAGATCGAGCTAGGGGACGCTGGGGAGGAGCCACGGTGGGTCAACGGCCGGTGGGAGCTCACCGGAGAGGAGCTAGGGTGGAGGAGTGAGCTCACACGGGTGGGGAACCAAAAATGGGGAGAAGAAATGAGGTGGGGAGGCCAAGAAACGGGACTTTTATTTCAACCCACACACATTCCGGACTCTCCGGATGCTCAACCCGGAGACTCCGGGTTGGGGTCTTCGGTAGGGTCAACCCGGACATTCCGGACATCTAGTCCGGACACTCCGGACTGGGGTGTTCGGTCAGCCCAATCCGGATACTCCGGACATTTATCCGGACATTCCGGGTTGGATCCGGACACTCCGGATGCTGATCCGGATACTCCGGATGTCCCAGAACTTTTGGAACTTGGGGCCTTGACACATGGACGAGGCTTCTCGTGACTACTTCTCGCGTCGCAAGGCGGAGATCATTGCCAAGAGGTTCGGGTAATGTTAGTTGGATCAGCTTTGTTTTCAATGTGTCTTTCATTTTGAGTTTGAAGCATTGTTACTGCTACCCTAAATTATGAGTGTGTTTACTGCTACTGCTATGTTGTATCACGTTTGACTTCGAAGTGTCCAGATGCACAGCTTCTTGTTATGTATATTCTATTTGCTGCCAGATGCACTCTACTAATACATGTTCAGGTTCAGCTTTGAAAAGGTGCTGCCAAATGCTATTCTATTTGCTACCAGATGCTATTCTATTTGCTGCCAGATGCACAGCTTTGAAAAAGTGCTGATAGTTCATTGCCGGCTTGTATTAGAGATACTCTGCATCTGATAGAGATTAGTACATTGTTTGGTCTGAAGAAAGGCTAAGTATTAGCATGGTTCTATAATATCTGTTCATTTGAGCATTTCGTTTTTGTCAATGGGTGGGTTCATCGCTGATCAAACAAGGGTTCTTGATGAGTGCTATGTGGTACATACGATCGAGCTAGCATTTTGGATGAAGCTGAAAAATTGAAAGCATATATACTCTTAACCAATACATTCTGTTGAATGAAGCTAAAAAATTGGTACATGTCATTCCCATCCATTTCACAACAGAAATACTTGGTAGCAATGGAGCATACACCATGCCACATGCACAATCACACAATTAAAGGGAAGTAGTGGTAGTACTACTCTAACTCTAGCACCCTCCATGAATGGACCATAGGTGCTCGACAAGGTCATCTATAAGCATGCGATGTTTCTTCCTATCACGGATCTCTTGTGTTGCCTCGATGAAATGGAGGACAAACCTGCGCGGCGGACGTGAGATTGTGACGTGCTCATCCATGAAGTCATATATGAATTCATGGGTGGGACCTTCCCTCTCATCCTCAATAATTATGTTATGCATGATGATACATGCAGTCATGATGTCGTGTAAGGTGGATTGGTCCCAAGATCTGGCGGGCCCTGCAACAATAGCAAAGCGGGATTGCAGTACACCGAAAGTTCGCTCCACATCCTTGCGTACTGCAGCTTGCACAGTTCCGAAATGGACACGCTTGTTCCCTCGAGCCGCCTGAATTGGTTTCACAAGTGTGGCCCACTCGGGGTAAATACCGTTCGCCAGATAATAGCCTATTACGTACGTGTTGTTGTTTATGGTGTAGTTCACTGGGGGGCTAGTACCATCCGTTAACCCGGAAAGAACGTTAGATCTATGCAGCACATTAATGTCGTTCAGGCTACCTGGCATGCCGAAGAAGGCGTGCCAAATCCAAAGATCGTATGAGGCCACATCCTCCAAAACTAATGTGGGCTTACAAGCATGCTCTGTAAATTGACCCTGCCATGCCTTCGGGCAATTCTTCCAATGCCAATGCATGCAGTCAATGCTTCCAAGCATCCCAGGAAATCCTCGCGCCGCCCCAACCGCAAGCAGACGCTCCGTGTCAGCTTGAGTTGGGGCTCGGAGGTACTCATCCTTCAATACCTCCACTACGGCCCGAACAAACCTCCTTAGGGCTTCGATGGCAGTGCTAGTGCCAATACGAACATACTCGTTAGTAGCATCGCCAGAGATACCGTATGCAAGTTGACGGATAGCGGTCGTCATCTTCTGAAGAGAAGACATGCCCATCCTTCCGATAGCATCTCTTCTCTGCCCGAACCAATGATCGTGGGCCTCGACAACACTTGCAATCCTAATGAAGAGGTTCCTGCTCATCCCGAACCTGGAAGGGCATAGCCAGGGTTCAAATTCTCGCCGAAATCCCGTGAAATCTCGGCGAAATTTTGGTTTTCGGACCCCCCCGAGTTCCATAATCCCGAAATTAAAGAAACCCTAAAAATATTTAAAAGTGCTACAATACCCTATAATCTCGGCGAAATTTCGGTGAAATGGACCGAAATCTCGGTTTTTTGATCGAAATTTGACCGGATTTGACCGGAGTTTGACCGGATTGGATTCTTCAAGGTATTTCCCATGTCTGACCAAAATTTCAAAAAAATTTGACATCATTTGAACCATTTTCCATTTTGTTGAATTTTACCGAAATCTCGGTTATTCTCGGCGAAATTTCGGTTTTTGAACTGAAATCTCGGTAATTTCGGTTAAAAAAAACCGGATTCAAATTTTGCTTTTTGAATTTCGTTCGGATTTCGTCCGAAATAACGAGATCTCGGCGAAAAATCGGATTTCGGTCGTTGACGAGATTTGCCCTAAAACGAAAATTTTAACCCTGGGCATAGCACATATCAGTGAAATAGCGGGTGTCATAGTCCAAAAGTACCACCTCTCACATACCTACGCCTGAAGAATGCATGGCCATACACGGGCGTGTCGGAGAAGTAGTCATTGTATAGCCTAGCCGCACCCTACAGGTGTCCTCGGTGGACCACCGCCCGGCCGGGAACTGAGCCCCCCCCCCACCGTGGGACGCTCTCTTGTGCTGCTACTTCCTCCTCCTCAATGGCAATGCGCACAAGCAGATCTTCCTCTTCATTCTCCAGCAACATAAGTTGATGAGCCCGCTGAGAAAAGCTCGGACCACCGTGAAACCAACTCATGGTTCTGGCTACGACACAACTGTGATGATGTTTGCCACAACACCCAACCATCTTTAAATAGCATGGGCTTTTTACTTCCTTCTCTACCAAGCAACATATATAATATTACTGCTTCCTTCTCCGGTAAGCTACACATATAAAATTACTCTTTCCTTCTCCAGTAAGCTACACATATAAAATTACTCCTTCCTTCTCCGGTAAGCAACACATATAAAATTATTACTTCCGGCCTACAAAGTACGGGATAAATCATAAATACATGAAATACATTTAGTGTACAAAATAGGGTACACCCTTTGGCGGTTATAGTATATTGTTATAGTATGTATGAAGGGATGGGAAGGGAATAGGGAAGGGATGCTGTTGGAGATGCAGTCTGGGAAAGGAATAGAATGTGGGAAGGGATTCTCTTCAGGAGATGGGAAGGGAATGGAGTATTGGAAAACCGCTGGACATAGTCTAATAAGGGTTAGATAACGCTACTAATGTTGGTATCTTAGCTCGCCGATCCTGGTGGCGAGTCGGTGGCACGCCGTCATCGTAGAATGGGAACTCGGCGCGCGTAGGCCCACATGCCCTTGGGTGGTGGGCCAACGTCGTGCATGTAGAGCTCGATGCAGTACTGGGTGATGTAGGCGGAGTTGCTCCATCCACACGTGAGCTGGTCGTCGTGCTCCGTTTATTCCGATTTTATATATTTTTTATTTGGTATGGACTCTTTTTTATTATAGTTGGTATAGCCTCTTTTTTTTAATTAGGGTCTATAAAGGCCAGATATTTTGTTTTTTTTATGAGAATTTCTAGTATGTTCCTATTTTTTGTTAGAAAGATTCGACGGCGGTTGTAATGGGAATCCACCAGATTAAAGGCGAGATGTTTTATTTTTCGTGAGAATTTTTAGCCTATTTATATATTTTTTTCTCAGTAACTCTCGTGAGCTTTTAATATATAATAGATGCTATTTATTACTGTGGAATAGAGTAATATATAATAAGTGATTCAATGAAAAAGAATAATTTGGTTATTTCCACACGTATCTTGATTGGGGGTACAAAATCCTCATAAAAGGAAACGGTACTAAAACGGAGGAAGTACTACTCTTAACACGTTGATGATCGTACAAACCATGTGTCATGCGTGAAAGGAAGGAGCTTCTCAGGATTGATTCTAACTAGTCAGAGCTGCGCGCTCCGCCGCATCGTGCGAAATTTGATCCAAATTTTTATCTCTAAAAAAAGGCAAGAATATCCGAGTTTTTTTTGTTCGCTTGGGTATTTCTTCGAAAAAAAAGACGCTAAGTAAGAACCGTCGACGAACCAGCGAAACAACGGCGTTTTTTTGGGGGGGGAAAATAACACATGTTCCGAGAAACATTAGATCAAAAAAAAAAATTATAGACGCCGAGTTTAACACCCTATGCGGTCAATGGGCAATAATACATGTCCTTAAAAATATTATAGATCGAGCCGCAAAAGAAATTTTAGATGCCGAGTTTAACATCCTATGCGCTTATTTTCCCGTGAAAAATGAGGGAAAACGGGTAAAAACGGAGAAACGACGGACGAAAAACGAATTCCCATTTTTTTGGGGGGGAAACAGCCAACGAAAGCATTTTTCCCATGCTCCGGAGAGAAAATGGATCACGAAATTTTTTTTTTAGGTAAAACGGAGAAAGGAAACGGCCTCCCATTTTTTTGGGAGGAAATGGCCACCGAAAACTTTTTCCCTATGCTCCGGAGGGAAAACGGCTCACGAAAATATTTTTTCCGGGCAAAATGGAGAAAGGAAACGGTTTTCTATTTTTTTTGGATAAACGGTCAATGAAAACATTTTTCCCATGCTCCGGAGGAAAAACGGATCACGAAAACATTTTTTTTGGGTAAAACGGAGAAAGGAAACGGTCCCTCATTTTTTTGGGGGGCGAAATAGCTACCGAAAACATTTTACCCATGCTCCGGAGGAAAAACGGATCACGAAAACAAATTTTTCTGGTAAAACGGACCCCGAAAATATTTTTTTGAGACAAAAAGGAGAAAGGACCCGAACGTAAAGCGCGAGGACCTATTTGTTATAATTTTGGATCTGTTCGCTATTTTGAAAAATTAGGAAAGGGCTCGCTCGCGATTCGCACTTAACGGGAGGGCCTCCATGCAAAACGAAAAAACAGGGACCTAAACGCGAACCGGAAAAAACATTCTCCTCTCACATAAAATCGCGCAAGGACCTGAACGTAATTTCGGGAAAACCGGAGAGGCTTTTCGCAAAAAAAAACCTTACCACGTGGGGGGCATGGTTGGGCTCCAATCCTTCTCCACATAATAGGGGTGATATTTTCAAAGCACGATGGAGCTCTTCTCTCTCCCTCTCCTCCCATATTACCGAATGCAACGAGACAGGCATTACCGAATGCCTGTCCCGTTGCATTCGGTAACATGGGAGCAGGGTTCGCAAAGCCGATCGGCTTTCGCGAATTTCGTTCGAAATTCGACATTTCGAGCCCCAGCGAAATTCAATACCGAGCGAAAAACCGAGCAAATTCAAATTTAAATTCAAAAAATTTCAAAAATTTGAGAAAATTTAACCAAAAACTCTCTAAAATAAGTATTAATAGTTTTGTAACCTTTAGGATGAAAATTGGTTGAAAAATTGAAATTTTTAGACGTTTTTGCGCCATAACCGATTTTACAACATTGGAAAAAAAAGCGATCTTGGGATCCTAAATTTTCTTGTATTGGTATATTTTAATTATGGTAGCAATATTTGTTCAAGTATGTCAAGTAGTAATATTTAGTATCACTTTTGTATCATTAAACATATTCCAATATTTTTTTGTAAAACCAACAAAGATGAGACAAGAAGAGCACTATCCATAAAATCATGACTGTATTTAGAACGTACATCCGAAGTTTTTCTTAAAATCACATATAAACTGCTAAGAGATCATTATACTAAATCAAAATCCCCGCTTTAACTTGTTAACAATCAATATAGAATTATATGAGACCTATAGTAATAAACCGTCTATCATTTTTCTCTATTATTTTGAGAGAGAGCCATATCATAACTAAATATTCAACACGAATGCAAGTATTAAACTATCAACTATAGTGCATAAAAAATAAATGGAAATACATTGTTGATCAAATAAATGCAACATTTGAATCAGAATTTTAGACTACACCTTCACAACACACTGCATGTTTCAATATTTATTCAATTATATTTAGTAGTTATGTTTGTTGAAATAATTTTTCAAATATTATTTTTGGCCTTTAATGGTTTTTTTTCCAAATTTTACAATATTTTTTTTACAATTTTTCCTAATTTTTCTACATTTTCCCTCTTTTTTCAACTACCATCGGTTTTCAAGTCTTTTCGAGCGAATTTCGAGCCTTTTCGAGCGATTTTCGAACCCAGCGGTTTGTCGAGCTTTTCGAGCGAATTTCGAACCTTTTCGAACGAATTTCGAGCCATTTCGAGCGAATTTCGCTCAAAGATTTCGAGACTTTTCGACTAAATTTCGAATTCATTTGACTTTCGAACCTAACGGTTTTTAACGAATTTCGAACCGAATTTCGCGAATTTCTGTATCACTCGGACCTCGAAAAGTAGTCTCGAAACGAAAAGTGAAACCCTGCATGGGAGGACTCGAAGCAAGCCAAGCCAAGCATGCAGCATTTCTACCGGTGGTGGCAACGAAATAAGGACTCGAAGAAAGTTGCAACTAATTAATGCCACAGGGAAAACATGTACAGTCAGACATCACAGGAATCTGCAGACATGCTCCTTTCGCATGTGAGGAAGTTTCACTTTGCACTTCACTCGACTGAATGATATTTTGTTGGCCATTCACGATCCATGGTTCTAGAACAGAGGCAACTCGCAACGGCCAAATATCGTCAGAACTGAAAACCCCAGATGTGGCGCGCAGCAGCAAACAAGCCTGTCCATATAACCTCTCTGAGGAATCTGAAACGCGGTAAATCCATTCATGCACCTACCATTTTCTGTTCATCACGACAATGACTTCCACCAGGTAAAGCTACTAAGCTAAGCTAGCCCTGTCCCTTGGAACCGTACAAAGGAAAAAAGACGCACTTAAACCCCCCCTATCTACAGGTAGTATCTCGTTTCAGATCAAAAATTGGCATTGGGTCAAGAAATTTAAAGAGACGCTGCTACCTTTACAGCGCGCTAATTAGGCTGCTTTACTTGACAAGGTCCAAACCAGCAGCTGTTTGGAGACAAAATGATGGCGTCAAAGATATTGTGCTAATACCTGTCGATGCGTTCCATTCTGCAGACGAACTGAAAGAAAAATTAGCAGATCGTACCTCAAAGATATTGTGCTAATACATGTTTGCACGCAGCTGCGGCTCAACTACCAAGCGGGGTTAGGGCAGAGTTTAATCATTCGGCCTCCCTGCATTACGCTGCAATAGAAGAAAAAAGAAGCAGCAGAATCTTTCCAGTCCAGTGGTTGTATCACACTTGTATGGACCATTCATGGAAGGAACATTTCTTGGTTGGTTTACCAAATGGAAGCGTGGCAGAACGCTGCTAGGGAACAGCAAAGCAGGTAGCAGCACTTCGAGTGCTACATACAATGATACAAATAGACCTTCAAGGGAAGGCAAACTTCTTGCAAAAGGTAATCAACCATCAGGAGAATCTACAAGCTTTTACTGTACCACAGATATGCGTGTCCTTCTCAGCTACATAAAGGAGCTTAAAGAAAAGAGGGTAAAAGAGGGTAAATTCATGTGCACCCTTCGTTTTGAACGATCTTATTTATAAATATAAAGTTTGTATACATATTTAATGGGTTTTTTATACCATTATTTATTCTCGTTTAACCATATATTTTAATCATATGCATTTATTTATTAACACCGGCACAAAGTATATCTTTCATACTCGAAGACAATTAAGTGGAGACATTTAAGTCATTTTTTCTCGTATCTTTCTCAATTTCAATGCAATCTTTATCACCATGCAAAGTCAAAATATCCCTTATAAAAATAAACAAAGAGAGAGTAGATGTTACTTTTTGTTGTTTACATCAGGACAGTGATGTCTAGTGACTAGCAAGTACAACAGTAGCATACATTTGAAGATAGATGGTAAATATCTTGTTTCAGATAAGTAATCCAAAAAGAAGTAAAATATCTGAATACGGCAATCTAGATCCAAATTTCAGTTAGGCAGATTATTTTGCAAAAACTAATGATGACCTTGTTGTTTTTGGACAGATGAAGTGAACGTATATGTGTTGACTTGTGAACAAAAGAAACACGCCCAGGGGATCAAATCACTAATCATAATTAACAACATAGAAATCATCGAGAAATTGGTGAGTGAGTCGCGATATTTGCAACAGATAGATGGTACTGGCTAAAGCTAATTCAATAGGCGGGGGAGTGAAGCAGAAAATATCTAGAACAAGATTTTTATTGAATCCCGCGACGCTGTAAACAGCATGCTTCCATTTTAAGTTCTTACAAATGCAAAGAATCGTGTGTGCCGCATTGATTGATCGAATGAAATCAAGGATCAAACACGTCATTTGCTACCAACAAAGCAATTCACGACCTAAAATACCAGTTGCTCATTTCAGAAAATCACAGTGGACATCTTCTTCCCTGCAAGCTATGTAGTAGATGCTGCTCCTATGTACAACACCAATTTCTGTTCTACAAATGCTCGTGTTTCTTTCTTCTAAATACATAAACAAGAAACGGAAACAATCGACAGGCCTTTCTTTCGGTTCGGGCCTATCTTTGCAGCATCGCGTCGGCGTGTCCATCTTCCAGCCTCCAGCTCGTGCTCCGGCTTCTCGAGCCATGGCCGAACACGGCGCTCCGATCCGATGCCTCGTTCGGCTCATCAGACCTCGTGTGGGAAGACGAGGCCTGAGAATTCGAAGAATGCCCGCGCCCGAAGCACGAAAACACGTTCCGAAATACGCGCCTAATGGTGCTCCTCTCCCTCGATTGGCTCTGCCTTGACCCCCACGAGATCCTCCTCGGCGCGCCGCCGTTGTTGAAGCCGCCGTCCATCTCCGTGTAAACGACCGGAAGCTCCCTCTCCTCGGGTCTCCTCCCGCCAGCGAACCTTCCGACGGCGAATCCGCCTCCAGGCAGCCTCCAGATGGTCAGCCCCACCGTCTCCTCCTCGCTGCCGGCATTGCTGGCACGGGAGCGAGCGGCGTCGGTGGGCATCTCGTGGCGGCACACGGGGCACGAGTTGCGGAGGGCCAGCCAGGGGAGGATGCAGTCCTGGTGGTAGATGTGGTTGCAGGGCATCTCCCTGGCCTCGGCGCCGAGCTCGAAGGGCTCCTTGCAGACGGCGCAGTGGGAGTCGGCGCCGACGTGGGAGGCAGCGATGGTGACGGCGGGCATGGACTCGACGGCGGCCTTGGAGGCCGGGGGGTTCTCCCGCGCGCGGGCGAGGCCGCCCGCTTCGATTTGGGTGAGCTGGTCGAGGAGGCGCTCGAAGCCGGATCCCATGAGGAAGTCGGACATGCTCTCGGGGAGGGGGCGAAGGCCAGAGCCCGCGCCGTCGTCGTAGAAGAGCTCGAAGCTGCTGGCCGCGGCGAGGGAGTCGTCCTCGCCGGTGCCGGAGGCGGGGGAGCGGCGGAGCACGATGACGGGGTTGAACGGCGAGCGGTCCCCGCCTGCGGCGGCGGCGGCAGCGCGGCGGGTCCGGCGGAGGCGCAGGTCGTTGGCGTGGTGCGAGCGCGGGCGGCGGAGGTAGGCGGCGCGGGGCGGTGGCGCCACCATCTCCTCGAGGAACCCCCCGCCGCAGTCCGGGCAGGCGACAGCGGAGTCCTCCTGCAGCGCCGCGCGCACGAAGCGGTCGCAGCTGTAGCACCAATACGACCCCGTCGCCTCGGCGGCGGGTGAGGAAGCCATGAGTGAAGAAGACGGCGCCCCTTGGGCCAAAGAGAAAGAAAAGATCCCGCCCTTCTCGCGCTCCGACAAGCTCAGATCTGCCCGGGGAACACCGCAAGAAGGGATTTTTGCCACCTCCCCAACCTCCCCAGAGGTTAAAGTTAGGCCACCGATCCAGCCATACAAGGGAGCGGCGGCGGAAAAGGCAGGCCGATCTCGAGGAGAGGCGTGCGGAGGCGGCGGCGGCAGAGCAGCAAGAGCAAGGGTTGTTGGGGGGTGGGCTGGCCTGGAGAATGGAGGAGGGGAGGTTTTTAACCGGCGAACAGGCGACCGAGATGGGAACGAACGCGTCAAGGAGAGAGGAAATGGGAATGAGAGTAGCGTGTTATCGCTGAGACTCGCTCCTTCCTCGGAATTTCTCGCTGCCGTCCAGCCGAGCCGAGCCGAGGTCCGGACTCATCTCGCCGTTACGGAATCGGAAACGCGACTTCGGACACGCTTACGGGGCCTTCCAACACGCAATGACGCAATTGCCTGCCGCCGTCCTCCATCGCAGGCGGTAGTCCAGAAATCGTCATTCTTTTTCCCCATGGCTAAAAAGGTTTCCTTCTTTCGCTTGTGCCAGTGCGCGCCTACGTGGAAAGGGAATTGAATCACGTGGTCATCAGCTTCCGTTCGTGCTTCAGCTTGAGCGTCATATGGCCTTCGTGTTACAAACTTACAATACATATTTGTTTTGATGTTACGGAATGTTACGATATAATGCCAAGGTTTTAAATTTTATTTTAGGGTTTTATTTTGGCACCCTTCGAAATTCGAAATTACGGCGAAATCTCGTTTTTTCGGATGAAATATGAATGAAATACAAAAATGAAAATTTAAATCTGGTAATTTCTGAACCGAAATTTTCAAGATTTCGGTTCAAAATACCGAAATGTCGGTCCAAAATGCCGAGATCCCAGCGAAATTTTAGCTGATGTCGCCTTTTGAATTTTTAGGTTTTTCTTAATTTCGCCGAAATTATGATCTACTAACTGTCCCACATGTAAAACTACGTGAAAAATTCAATCCGTCCAAAATCCGATCAAATCTAGTCAAGTTTTGTTTAAATCTCGGTCAAATTTACCGAGATCTCGCCGAAATTCTAAGTACTGTAGCACTTTGAATTTTTTTAGGATTTTATAAATTTCACCGGGATTATGAAATTTGGAGTAGTCCGAGATTCGAAATTTTGCCGAGATTTCGCAAAATCTCGGCAGATTTCATTCCCTGTATAATGCTCACCAGGAGGGTCATTGTTTAAGAAGACGTTTGTGCGTGCCATGTAGGATTTGCTTGAGTTGATCAAGTCAAAACTGTAATTAAACTGAAAAAAAGAGATGATCTTTTCTGTGATGATTAGGGGTGAAAATGGATCGGATACGATCGAATATTGCTTTCCCCCCTAGATATGGATACAAATATTGGTTATTTGGATATGGATACGAGATAGATACTTGACATATTCGGATAAAAAATATACGAATAATGCATATATGTATAGAGTAGTATATGTTGAACCAAACCATACGAGTATATGACCATAATAGCAGGTTATGTGTTAACAAAATCCAATAGACATCATAAAAAGAATATGCTACTTGAGAATCAATACAATCAACTAGTTGCCAAGATAAATGAATTGTCATGAAAAATATATAGTGAATGACTTGGATATCCGAATAGTGAAAATCTGGATATCTGAATCCTATCCCTTATTTGTCAGATATTGAATCTTAAACCTAAATTCAAGTATTCGAATCTCGTCTTGGATCCGATCGAATAGTCAAACCTATCCTCGAATCCTATCCCGATCGAATCGAGCTCCAGATCCGACGAGAAATATCTGATTTATTTTTACTTCTACCTCTACATCTACGTTTGTTTACTCAGAGAGAGAGAGAGAGAGAGAGAGAGAGCCCAATCGTCCCTTGTGCTGGATTGGGAATGCCGAGAAGGCAACGCCGTCGGTACGGCGTGAGCGAGGGGCGGGCGGAGGAGTCAACGGAATTGGCTGCGCCATGGACGACGACGCCACGCGCTAACAAACGACCAAAATGCAACCATACGTGCCAAAAGGACGAAAATACCCTTGTACCGGCCTCCCTGTGGTAGTTTAACTTGGCGATGCCGCCTCGGGTTTTCATGTCTTCTTTAGGACGCGTATGCAAAAGGTTTGATGCACATTTTTCATGCCTTAGGGCAAATCTTGATCTCGAATGACAGCCCAAATACACCGCTACAGTATAATTTTTTTTAAAAAAAGGCAGGACTGATTAAAGTTGTTGAGATCTAATCGGAATCTTACTCTGGTTCTTGAGATATAACTAGTTACATGCCCGTGCGTTGCTACGAAAAACAACATTGATAACGAAAAATAAAGATTAAAAAAAATTATTTCACAAAATCAAACATCTATCTTTAATGCTTCGTTTCTTGCGAAAGCTGGCTAATTAAAGCAACGCTTCGTTTTTTGCGTAGGGTAATTAAGCAGGGCAATTAAGCGGCAATTAATGACGTGGGAAGAACGGACCACTGCCACTAAGTGCTGCTTTAGAATAGTAGAGATTAGACTCTATGGTCTTTTAGGGAATCCAATTCTATTTTCAGTAGGTTTTTTTACTATAGATATGACATTCTATTGTACAAAAAAAAGTCAATCTAATAAAGGGAAGAGGGTTTTGTCTTCCCATATCCTGTACTCCCTCTGTCCCACAAAGAGTGCATTTCTAGGATTTTTAAGACAGATTAGTGTGCAAAGTAAATGACCAATGTGACCCTCATTACTCTATACACAAGCATGCTGATGCTTCGGTTTCCACAAGCACTTAAATAAGCATGCATACACTTACAGCTGGGCCCTACAGACTAGAAATGCACTCTTTGTGGGACAAAATTTAAACACTAGAAATGCACTCTTTGTGGGACAGAGGGAGTATGTTCTTGGTAACCGTTCTGACTATTCGAGCGATGATTGTCATCGTTTTATAACAAAAGTAATATTTTTTGCTGCAGTGTTTTATGGGAACAGTATTGACTAGTGATCTGCGCCGTGCATATTTACCGGTACCTTTCTTGTGCAAAGGCAGGGGGCATGTTTGGTTCTTTGGCTAGAAATACGTAGATAGAGATAAGCTGAGAAAATCCACTCCCTTATTATTCCAACAAAAGAAAAGGCAATACGAGAAACAAGAATATAAGATATAGGTGTGGCCATGGCATCCATAGGTTCGCCTTTCGGCTCCGATATGCAAAGCAAAGCCTAGATCGCCTCATAACCTGCAGCATCCTATGCCGATTCTACCAAATCTTCGACAGGCGACTCGAATATATACATATTTATTCAACTTTTTTTTTTCATGCATCGTGCACCTTTTCTTATGCTATCCGTGATCGATCGATCTCCTCTCCTCTTCTCGAGCGTAGTTGATGCGTTGTTAGAGCATTTCCAAGATGGCCCTAAATATGATCCTAATTTGAATTATAGGGCTTTTGGGGAAAAGATTAACTCTAGCAAAGATCTTAAATTGATAAAATTTAGCAAATTGTTTTAGGGCCCCTAGGAGAGTAGCTATATTTAGCAACTCTGTGATTGAGCCCTATCTTTGTTGGGTTTTAGGGTCTAATTGCTGGAGTGAATATTTCGTTCGAGCCCTAAATCTAATTAGTTGAGGTCCTAAATTAAAATTTAAGGCTCATTTTTAGGGCTCTCTCTTGGAGATGCTCTTAGACATGATCATCCTGAGCTTGTAGATAGCCATATCAGGTGAAATTGATTGAAGACCCAATTAACTTAAGCATGCATTACGCCCGACAGCCACTTGTAAAGTTAGTTGCACATTGCCGACGACTGCTTGATGCAATATTGCTTGCATGCAACATTGCTTGCATGCAAGTGTGTATATATAATAGTGTGAATTGTAGTTTAATCGATCAGGTTAAGATCGAATGCGCGTATTAATTCAGATAAGACAAGGGTGTTTCGGTGCTCTAGATACCTTAAGCTAATTAAGCGCTCCTAGCTACATAGCTAACCAGTTCCTTGATGGGCGGAGATCAACACTGCTACACAAAACCTCCTTATAGACGGTTAAAAAACCTCATCACATATGTAAACATATATCAGTGATGAGAATGATACATCACAGATGGTTCAAAAGATTAACATCAGAGACGGTTCTATCCTAGAACCGTCTGTGATAATAGCCTAGAATTGTCTGTGATAGCTATATATATCTTCAGGCATCTGTGAGAATAAATGTTCATATATTTCAAGGCAAATTCCAATCTCATCCATAGTTTATCCTAAAAGTTGTCATCCTCTGATTTATCTTCCACTTCATCCTTATCCCCGGATGAAAATACCATAGGTAGCCTATTTTCACTCTGTTATTGTGCAGGAACATGATTATTTGATGGTTCTCTATTATGTTAAATATATAGTGAATTAAACCATCGGGTATACGATGACTTAATCAATTCTATATTTTATGAACTAAAGAACCATCAAAATAATCATGCTTCTACACAAACCAAAGTGAAAATAGACTGTCTATGTGTTGACACCAGGATTTGACGCATGGCCGATTTGACAAGAGATTGTGATTGATGAGCTTTGAAAAAGAATGAAGTGGAGTCGGTGTTGGACTAAGGGAAATTATTTTGAAAAATTATTGCCGATACGGTTTATAATAAGATATTGAGATAAACTCGATTGGAATAGTTGTTTTGGAGAGATTGAGATCGACACGGATTGTGACGTATGAGTCCAAGGAGGACACGGTCAGTTCGAGCGCTATAAAAGAAGACGACGGACAATATAGAAGACACAATTAACCAATCAACTCGCATCTACTTTATTTACTTTTTATCGACTAGGAGTAGTTTTTAGATTTATAATCTTTCCTCTGTAATTCGCTTGAATCAATAAAGTTGCGCATTGCCAATTATTGATCTCATCGACTTACGCCATCCAAGTGTGCGTTTTATCTGGTCTTGTTGCACATCGCCTTTTTCAAGAAAAAATTATCTTTATCCTTCATCTAATCAACTTAATGAGGTTGATTAGATCTATCGGTTACCTTTTGGTCTAATCGGCTTGAAACGACTTATTATTAGATTAGGTCGTAACTTGAAGAAATAATCGGCTTAATGGCTGAGTAAATCATATACTATTTTTCTTGCCAATTGCATGATCAAATCGGCTGGCACACCCGCAATTAGAAATAAACCAGGTGTTTGCGTGTAGTGATTGCTGATTAAGCCTTCTTCACGTTTTTGGCGTCAACACTATAGTATTCTCATTCGGGGATGAGGATGAAGTGAAGAGATAAGTCAGAACACGATAACTCTCAGGACAAAACCTTATTACCACATCATATTTCACGTGAGCAAAGCAACATGCAAATAATATCCAAAGCATGCATGCACTTGCATGTGTGCTAATAGCGTAAAGGAAGTCGCACAAGAGCTAGTGACGGTTGGGACTTTATTTGACCCTATGCAATCTTTGCCAAACTACCCATCTACTCCATTGCCCAAAACTCTTGGGCCATAAAGCCAACGGTTGATCCAAAACTGTCGGCTACTATTCCCATTATGGCACCAACACAGCCGACCGTGGTCTTTTCACGGGACCCTGGTGCAAGTGGGGTTACTCATTATCAGGCATACACTGATGGTTCTAAATTGGATTCTCAAGCCAATTTACCATAATCTGCTCTGTTTTATGTCTACCCTAAATCGGTTGTCCAGCCGATTGAGACCCAGGTGCGTCCTCACTACGTTGAGCCGATTCCTCCAAAAGATCCGGCCCTATATAGGGTTATGTCATATTCAGAGCCATTTGTTCCACTTTTCGAGCTGACATTTAGGCATCATAATATCAGTTACGTGAAGCCACGTGTGCTGATACAAACCTCATTTATAAAGTCAGCCCGAGTTTGCACTCGGGGGGCCACATAATGATTATGCCCCTAATTGGCAAGCACCTTAGGCACAGGTCGCATCGGCTAAGGAAACCAATTGGACCGAGGCAATTAGCGCTATGCTTAAAGATTAGTTTGCCATCCAGCCAAAGGGGCGGACGATCAGCTACAAAAAGCCGATTTTTCATTGTGCTGCCCCCCCGAGTGCAAACTCAGGTTGATGTTGTAACTGAGGTTGTACCAGAGCGCGTGATTGTTCATAGTCGATATTCTGTTACCTTAGTGTCGGCTCAGGCAGTGGAACAAATGGCTCCAAGTATGTGATGACCCTGTAGGGCACTGGATCCCTTGGAGGAATCGGCTCAACATACTAAGGGCGTACGCGTGTTTCAATCGACTAGACAGCTAATCCAGTGTAGACGCAAAATGGAGTGGACGGGGGTAAGCTAGGTTGATTGCCCAACTTGGAGCAATCGGTACAAGCTTGGTAATGTGTGACCCCGCTTGCACCGGGATCTCGTGGCAAGATCACGGTTGGCTGCACATGTGCCATAGTAGGAATGTTAGCCGACGGCTTTGGGTCAACCGCTAGCTTAACGTTTTGGGTATTCTGGCCCATAGAGTATACCAGATATGTCGGGAAAGCTTGCACTGGGTCAAGTAAAGTACCAGCCAGCACAAGTCTTGTGCCACTTCTTTGACGCTATTAGCTATCATCGGCCAGAGAGTTGTCACTAAGGCTGATGATTGATTGATCAGAGCACAATGTATAGATTGGTTGATCATATCCGATAATTTCTCCTGTGATGGCATATATCGGCTTACCTGTGCCCTTTCAGTAGTATCTGGGTCCTCCTTGCTGCCAAGGTTCACCGTCGGCAATGCAAACTTCTGTGTGACGCCCTATCTAGTCTTCTGATAACAATTGAGCGTCATCTGCTCAAATGCAGCTTTCTGATCTTCGATCTCTTTCCGTTGCTTTGGCATCAAATCGTCCAATATAGGGACGATTATCGCTTCAGCGTTGATATCAAACGGAGAAACTGACTTTCCAGAACAAGACATTTATTGTTTGATTCTGTTTCACCGGGCGTGCCAAAAGTGTGTTGACACCAAAAACGTGATGTGGGGTTAATTGCAATCAACACACACAAACATTGGGTTTAAGTTTGGGGTGCAGGCGTGCCAGACGATTTGATCCTACAATCGGCAAGAGGATAATATATCAATTAATCGGCTATTAAGCAGATCTAAAGTTTCAATGAAGATCAAGTTTGACAAGCTTGTTTAAGCCAATATATATGAAAGTTACCGATAGACCCAATCAACCCAATTGGATTGATCAGATAAGGGTAAAGGTTGTTTTTTTTTTCTGAAGAAGGTGATGCGCAGCAAAATCGAAGAAAAAACAAACCTGATTTGGTGTAATTCGACAAAAATCAATAATCGGCGATGCACAACTTTATTGATTGAGACGAATTACAGAAGAAAGATTACAAGCCTAAGAACTATTCATAATCGACGAAAAGTTAAGTAAAAAGTAAAACAAGTTTGATTGATTGTGTGTTGGCTCCCTCTCCGACGCTGCCCACCGTCTTCTTTTATAACATCAAATCCGATCGTGTCCTTCAGGGTCTCCTCTTATACTACTTGTATCGTCCTCAATTTTCTCTATGATCCATTTAATATCAGAGTCAGTTAAAATCCGATAAAATCGTATCAGCTCATGGCTCTCAAATCCGATATATTCCTTAACAAACTGATCGTACCAAACCGATTTTAATCAAATCAGCTACGTGCCAAATTCGAGTGTCGACAATGTGTGCATGATAAAAAGGAACACCACAGACGGTTTTAGATAAGAATCGTTTGCATTGCAAAGGTTATCTAACACATCACAGATGGTTCCAAGTTTGTGTCGGACACCACAGACGGTTCTAAAGTGGAACCGTTTGTGGACAGGCAGACGGTTCTAAAGACAAACGGTTCCACTTTTGAACCGTCTGTGATGTATATTTTCACAGACGGCTTGCAAACCGTCCGTGGTGTGTCCTTGTATCACTAACACATTGTTACTGGCGGTTTCAAAACTGTCTGAGATGATGATTTTGAACCGTCTATAATAAAATTTTGCGTAGTAGTGTACTATCAAGTAAGTATGCATCATGAACCATGCATGCATGCATGTGCATATGCGCTTAACCACTAGCCTAAGCGGCGGCTTGTCTCATGCTTGCTGCTTGCATGTGGACAGGCTTAATTATGCAGAGGTAGTGCCTAGGGTTTTATTGTTAATTAACACAGTGGACTGTATGGAGACAGCATGATACTTATATTGGAGTAGTGTTGGTGTAGCTGTCCATGTTTGCTATGTATACGGAGTACTGGATCCAGTTTACAAGTTTGGTCTGTTGCATCAGTTCTCTGTATCTTGGGTAATCTCTCTCTTGCGATCTTCTACCTATTGCCCCGGCCGGCTGGCTTGTTTAATTAAACTAGATTAAATTCTGTGTGTTACCGCGAACGATTTGTTAATTCTAACAGATAAAGAAAATTTATCTTCTTAAAAAAAATCTGTAAAGTACTGTGGCAAAAATAAAAATTAATGTGGAAAAAAAATTAAAAATATTGTACATGAACACTACAGTTTCTACAATGTTTAGCACGCATGGCTATAGAAGCGGTTGGAGGCCGTACTTCTCCAACAATAGTGATCTATACGGATTAGCTGCTGCTACTGTTACCAATCTCAGTCAGCTAATTAAATTCAAGTACATATGTTACCAAATTATGTATGCCAGCATCAATCCTAGCTACTACTCCCCCCTGTTCCCAGAGGATAGCCATTTCAAGGATGATATGCCCACCATTTTACACATTCGACCATTATTTCCTCTGGCAATAGAAAATGTAGAATATACAATATTGTGAAAGTACTTTCGGTTACAAATATACTATATCATTTTCTTGCGACCAATAAAGCCCTTCTACATTTCACACATCTAATTGTGTGTTTGGTTGGAGAGTGAGGTGGAATAGAATGGTTCCATCCCAGATTTCAGGATGGAATGGTTCCATCCCAGATTCTCAGGCAGGGCCCACTGTCACTCTCACATTCCATGTGGGATGGCTGCGTTCCAGAAAATTTGTAGAACCTGGCCGTCCCGAATCTAGAGAGAATATTCTCTTTTCTGGAACCAAATCATCCTCAGCTCCCCAACCAAACACTAGACTTGGTGGGATGGAATGGTTCCATTCCACCCCATCCCACTAACCAAACACACAATAAAGCAATATATATTTGGAGCGCAACGGATAGGAGTACCATGTAAAACATTTCACTGTTTTTTTAAGATGATGGAAGATTATATCACTAGTTAGAGAACCAATTTCACAAATCTGTTTAAATATAAATAATACTTACCTTTTTTTTTTTTTGCATGAGAGCTAGCTATTAACTTGTAATTGTGTGTCTTCTGTGTTCTTAGGAGTACATACTTCCACCTTCAATTAATATAATACTTAAACAAACGTTTTATACTTCTTTATCACTTTTAGCATAGTCTAATAGTAATTCTAATATACTCCAATGCGACACAATTGAAAAAAAAATCATCAAAACCCTTTATTTTTTACTATATACCTTTTTCCATATGTAAAAAGAGTATACAAACAAATTATATTATAAAGACTGGGCTTTGATAAAAATTTTCATAGATATTATTTTGAAGTATCTTATAATCAATATTAATATTATAGTATACTCAAAGGGATAAAGAAGTATAACAACATCATTTAAACGATACACTGAAAGTGGAAGTACATACTCTCGTAGTATGGAACCATATATATATATATAAGCCTAGCTAGATTCCATCTGTTAATAAGCATCCGCATTACTTAAAAAAATGTTAGTGGCATCCACACACGTATGGACCGAATTGAGAGCATCAGCGTATGTAGTTGCGGGGAATAAAGTTAAGTTAATCTAACGTGTAATAGTTACCTAGCTTATTGCGTTGTTCTCTTCTCCTGTGCATAGTATATATAATTAGGTGTGTCGCATTTTTTAATTAAATCCGATACAACTCATTTTATTCTTCAATTCTTTTCATTTACCAGAGAAAACCAAGTAATCTTTCCTAATCTCAACCGCCGTTCATGTTCTATGATCGAAGTGTAATGGCCGGATCAAATACCCTTTTTCTTGCCAAAATGCTAGCTGCTTTTGACATTCGGTAACCCTCGCTGCCTAATTAAACGACATCAATATATATAATAGAAAAAAAAGCAAATTGGTCGATGGAGCTTGTTAGGAATATGCCTTAATATCCTAACTTATCATATCTTTGGAGTTATTGCTATCTATAACTCGGATTCTATTTGTCTATATAAAACCAAATCAAAATAGTGTATTTTCTCTCCCGTGGTTTTTTTTTCGCAACGATTTTTCACGTAAAACTTTGTGTACCCAATTTTATGCGTGCACAATCTAAGGCCCTGTTTGGTACGGTTCTAGATTCAAGTAGAAACGGAAACGGTTTCAGATTCTTGGTAGAAATATTTCAGATTGGATTCTGTGAATCGGGTGGAACTGGGTTGAGACCGATTCAGCCACGGTGTGAAAAAAGAAGAAACGATCCAAGAAGAATCATTCCGAGTTTTAGGCCGTTTGATTGAGTTTCTTCCAGAATCTAGTAGAAACGATCCGGTTCCAAGTTGCTAAACGGAGTCTAAATCTAACAAGTGGTATCAAAGCTTAACAGAGTTCAAGTTAGGGTTTCTATGCATGCCTCTTCGCAACAATCTGGTTCTAGACTTAGTTTGGACTTAGCTACTGAAGTTTGCCTGGGGAAGCATGAAGGCGATAACTATGGTCCTGTATGGTAGAGATTTAGCTCCACCAGATACGTGAATCTAGTAAAGCTGGGTATTCCTAGCAACACCAGATTCGTGGAGCTGGAGCTGTGGGTATATTTGAGTGTTTAGGTGGGTAATCTTATTTACGTTTTAGAATAAAAATATAAACTTAATTCACTCTATTTTAGCTTACAAGTTTTAGATCTGAGATGGTGCTATGATCTAGAGCTCTGCTAAACAGCACCTGTATATGCGTGACATGGACTTGTTGGGAGTTTGATTAGTCAAAGTTTGAACTGATCATCTCCTAGCTAGACTTGCTGCTGCCAACTGTGCAAGCTAGCTAGGACTGGAGATCATCACCTAACTAGCTAAGATAAAAGTTGTTGCGTGGCTGGCTAAGTCCTAACTCTAAAGCTGTTTCCATCACGACACGATCGATGATGGCATGATGTACTCCTAATTAACCTTATTTTATTTCGGTCGATCGTGGTATGGACTAACACGGCTGTCTAGCTACCAAACTCAATTGGTGATTGTCCCGGACTGCCGGGCATAAAAGAGGGAGGAGCTTTGTCCTTGTCACACGCGATTTTGCTTAATTTGGACAAGGCAACCGGATTAATTTCGGGCTTTGCAAGATTTTAGTTGTCGAGAAAGGCAGGTAATTAGATGATGGCAACCGGGTTAATTTCGTGCTTTGCTAGATGACGGGAAATGATGAATTTCTCGCCGGAGCTTCCCATCTATGGTTAGGGTTTGGTGCCAAGGTGTGAAGAAGTGGTCTTTGCACCCTCCACATACATACATACATACATATGTGTGTGCGCGCGCGAGAGAGAGAAAGTAGTTTCATATATACCCTGAGAGTGCTTACTCTCACTCTTAATATACTGTTTAAATGATGTTGTTATCCTTTTGAGTATACTCTAATATTGATTATAAGATACTTCAAAGTGAGTTCCATGAAAAATTTCATCAAAAACCACCATTTATAGCATAGTTTGTTTATATACTCTTTTTACGATTGGAAAATGGTATATAGCAAAAAAATAAAGGGCTCCAATGAAAATAATGTCGCATTGTAGTATCTTGGAATTATTATTGGAGTATACTGAAAATAATAAAAGAGTATAACACGTTTATTTAAACGGTATACTGGAGATGGGAGTACATACTTCCAAAAGTACAGAAAAAGCTTCATATATATAAAAATAGACCCATTTTCTTCCAACCAATCATGGTACCTTTAGTTATTTATTATTTCTCCTTTTGTATAATGCTCGGTGAAGTGGTCTTTGACTCCTTGCATGGCCCTCGTCTCCCCCTCTCCTCCAGCAGGCAACATGCTCATCATTGAACAAGTAGTAGTAATATCTTAACTATTAAAAGAATGAGTTGGTGGTGATGGTGAGTCTGCCAGGTTTTGGATCAGAACAGTAGAGGCCCAAGACCCAGTAGGTGAGTCACTATTGCTTTGCTAACCTATAGTTGTAAATCTGCAGGACAGCTCAATATAGATGATTTGATTTATTTACTAGCTTACAAAGATATGTTTTGCTTGATATGTGTGTTACAAAAAAATTGATTTATTGTATGGTTTAAAATCCTGCATTATAATTATGTATTATTCTCTTTTGAAATTCCGTTGCAACGCACGGGCATTTACTAGTATACAGAAAAAAATGACTTAGTTGGGGTTAGCGCGCAATGGATTTTTGCCAGGGAAATGAAATCAGATGCGAGATGCTTCTACGTATTACTATTTAAAAATTATATAAATATTAAAACATAAATAAAAGATAAATAATAATTATTTAACCCTTATTAGTACGGTGATGCGTAAGATAAGAACGCTACTCGGTCAGGCTTAGGTACGCGCCCAATGGGCCTTAAGTATTTTCTACTTTGGTCCTGCCTAATGGTCTGGATGTGCAGGTTTGGGCTACACAATTAATGGGCTCGGAGTTTCGGGCTTGCTTCGGCCCTGAGCTAAGCTTTGGTCAGCTCGTGTGCCCATGGGCCCGGCTGCTCATTTGTTGTGAACAGGACGGATTAGGTATCCCGGACAGGACCATTCTGCGATTTTAATCGGTTGGAATCTTCCGATTAGTCGCATCCTGGGCTGCGAGGAATAAGATGGCGATGGATGAACACGATTTACTGGAGAATATTACTTTACACCAATACAGAAGAGAAGACGAGCAGGGTTCCTTCGAAGTTCGAACTAGTTAAACACACCACAGCCGTGTGCAGGCTTTTCAAGGAGAAATCGGTCGAGTTCGAAACATTTTCGTCGGATGCTCCATGTGATTTGAGCTGCTGTATGTAAGAGTGGGTTTGCACGCAGGCTTTGTTTTCTTTCTTTCTTTCTTTCTTAGAAAGATTAGGATAGAGAGAGGGAGAGAGAGGCGCCTCGATAATGGAGATGCGGCGTTGTCCATCCTTGCTTTTCTTTCTCTCTCTCTATCTCAACTTTTTTGAAGCTATATATGCCTCTGCGGCGTTGTCCATCCGTGGCTCCGTGCTTTTCTTTCTCCGCTCTATCTCACTTCTTTTTTTATTTTTTTTATAGTACACTAAATTAAATAGGAATCATCCATACTTTTCAATCCAATAAATTAGATTAGTTAGAGTTTAGTAGTATAAATACTCTTAATAAATCAATAGTTAGATATATTTTTTACTACACATTATATGCGTAAAAAAATTTTTCTTTCTTTTTTTTTTTTGCATGCAGCAGCAGCAATCCAGGGTTGACTGTAGCTAAGGTCTGTGCTCTTATTGGTTCTAGCTTCTAAAGTGAGTCTCTGGCCACGCATGCGACACGTGATAATCACCACCACTCATGATGTCACTCGCACTTTCCTCCCCCGTTCCGTTCTTCCTCCGACTCCAAGCTCCACGCCTCTCCTCCCTCCCCTAACACCTTTCTGTTCTAGCCATGTGGTAACTTCTACCAGCCACTAGCCTACTACTATCCGTGTTGCCAACTGTTGTATAGCTTAATAATAATAATAATAGCATGCCACAAGTCAGTCTCTGTAAATCACGACTGCTGGAGTTTGATTTTCTATCGTCCATGAGACCATGACTTGGCATCCAACCGGTGGGGGTGTGGAGCTAGCTGTGGTTCAAGCCTTGAGCTGGATCAGCTGTTTCTAATTCGAACTGTATGTTTTTGTGATTTTTTAAGAGAGTTTTTTTTTATGGATTTTCTATCCTAGGTTTCGTGCTATGTCCGAGTAGACTGAGGTCTGACTGTGCCCCGCCAGGTCCTTTCATTTTGCCTTAAAATATGCGAACTACTTAAACACACGTGGAAACACACAGCAGCCAACGCTAATTTACCCTCCTTTTTTGTTGTGTAAATGGACTTGTGGCGTGGAACACTGATCAGCAGTCCTTAACCGATTCCCTCTTTCTTTTTCGTTCCAAAAAGAAGTAAAAGGGGGGGGGGGGGGAAACAAGCCCAAGAATAGGTTCTCGGTACCTGCATAATTGTAAAAATCTGCTCCAGCTTAACGTTTAACAAAACCTCTCAATATTGTAATACGCCGATGATAAGAAGAATCTGACACGAAAAAAAAGAAGGCGCCATACCAAATTTACACTGAATGCTAAAAGGGTCACATGGCATCTGTCAGATGAAGAGGAAGATACGTAAATTTTTGGAACCGTCTCATTCAAGAACCTCGGGGGAGTAGGCTGAGGATGCAAGACTGCAAACAACACAGGGAAGACATGGACTTACGAGGACCGAGCAACGCTCGGTTGGTTAGCATCCCCGTTGAGCACGTAGTCCATCCAGGTTCGAGTCCAAGATTCGTCCGGATGCTTATCTTCTTTCTTAGTGCAAAGCCATAGCTCGTGACCAAAACTTCAAAAAAAAAAAAGAGACATGGATTTACCATTTCTAACCAAAAGAAAAACTTTGCAGTCATAAGAAGTCCTGTTGGGCTGGCCTGCGACCTCAGAGCCCTAGGACCCAAACCCCTCTGGAAGATCTTGACCGTCCAATCCGCAATCCAACGACCCAAATCCCTCAGGCCGTTGTACTTAACCGAGCCGGACGCAAACACTGACTGACCCGACCTCTTCTTGTTCTTCAGTTCTCCCCCTTCCCCATAAGACCACACGCACACAGCTGCAAGGCGGAAAGGAAAAGCGAAGCTTCAATCCCTCCCAAATCGGCACCTTTCGCGGAATTCGAACGCCTGTTCTCCCGCACATGGACCTTTCCTCTCCGATTCGCTCGCTCTGAGCAACAAAAATCGGTTCTTGCCGCCTCCCAAGCTCTAGGAGTGACCATTTCCGGGTTAATTTTTGTTTTTTGTTTTTTAAAAAACCCGCCGGTTTCTTGGTCCGGGTAGTGATAAGTGTTGTGTTGCACGGTAATGGCGGGATTTTAGCGCGCTAAGCCCGCAAAGATCTCGTTGTTCTGGTGTTCCGGGCGGTGCTCCGATGGTGACGGAGATGGACCGCGACTTTGAGCTCTTCCGCAGTGGCTCCGCGCCACCCACCGTCGACGGCGCCATGGTCGCCGCCGCCGGCAACGTGTTATTAGACGACGAGCTCCGGGCCGACCCGGCCTACCAGAGCTACTACTACTCCAATGCGCACCTCAACCCGCGCCTCCCGCCGCCGCTCCTCTCCAAGGAGGACTGGCGCTCGGCGCAGCACCGCCTCCGATCCTCCTCCGGGCTAGGCGGGATCGGTGACGGCAGGAGGCCGGTGGCGGCGGCGGGGGACGGGCTTGTGGGACTGCCCGGGATCGACCTTGGTCGGCAGAGGAGCTTCTCCAGTATCTTCCAGGTGGTTGCTCTGAGGAAAGATCTCATCTTTTTTTCTTCTTCTTTTTCAGTATATATCTTGATCCAGTGCTGTATGTTATGGGAGAAAAGTTTTGACCGTGCAGCTGTGTGCTTTTGTTGCCTAGAGAAATTTGGCTTCATACTACATATAGTACATGTCTAGTGTTGAGTTAACATTTCCCACCTTGCTGCTTCTGCTGTTGATTGGACTGTATTTTCATAATGGAGCAACTTATATCTCGGATTTGATAGGTTTGGAATGTATTAGATTTCTGTTATTGTACAGTGCGATTTATTGATTGGTTGGACTGTTGGAGACACTTCTTAATATGATCTAAGTTCTGAAGAATATACATGGGAAGATTCTGTAGTTTGAGCTTGTACATGGAACAAAAGAACGACTGCTTCAGTTTGATTGCTGGATATTAGTGACCAATGAACTTTCAACTAGCATTTCTTAATATTTATGTGAAAGGGTTATTGGAAATGCTATGATTGTTCCTGAACAACCATTCCGAAGTTACTGGATCCTGAGAAACATTGTGCAATCCTTCACAATGTTTCACTTGTATATCGTGTGCATTCGCATCTATGGTCTTCTGCATAATTATCCGTGGGGATCAGCATCTCTTTGTTGTAGCCTATTTATTTCAACTGGCGATTCATGGATGGGTGGGCTAATGCCTGCATTAGGCCTGTAGAAAGAAGCTCCTAAACTTTGTTGTTTGCTAACCGGTATCTCTTTCATTAATCTTATTCTTGTTAATGACCATATAGAGCAGAACACGCAAATCTGTGTTTCAATCACAAACATTTAATATGGCTTTTTGGGCATTTGCTTCTCTCCAGCTTCATTTTCTCCATGCCAACTGATCAGATTTGTACAACTTGTTGTAAATGACGCAGGGCTCAAATCAAGGGGATTTGGATAGACCGAGTGCCAACCACAATCGCAATGACTTTCTGGATTCTTCTGGAATAAAGTATGCTCCACATCATGAGACTGGAGCTATAGGTGGCCTGCAGTGTGACAGCAGTGATCAGAGTTTGGCTGAAATTCAGAACAATGATTTGCCATCACATACGTATGCCTCTATTTTAGGTTCATCATTTTCTAGAAGTGCATCTCCAGATCCTGAGCTTCTGAGGAGAGTCCCTAGTCCGTGCTTACCTCCAATTGGTGTGAAGGTTAGTGGTAATGATGAGAAGAGTAATGGTGGTTCATCTTCCTTCCGCCGTAGTTTGTCTGCTATTGGTGAATCTGATGATCTGGTAGCCACTTTTTCCGGGATGAACTTGTCACCATCTAGAGCAGTTAATGGACAACCCTTGGATCAGTCTAAGCTCTATCAGGATGTTGATAATGTCCGTAAATTTATTTTTGATCGACAGGGTGATCAAACAAATGACAATCAGCAGCACTCCTACATGAAACGTCCTGAGCAAGGACATTTTAAGGCACATAATGGGTATTCTGCACATTCGGCTAATTCTTCTATGATGAGAAATGAGATTAATGCTGGTAATTTCACATCGTTTGACAATTTGTCAGTTGGATCTGGCTTTGCTTCCCCTAGGATTGGTTCTAGGTCCCCTGGAGGGACTTTATCTTCTCGACAAAATTTAGCTGGTGCGTCTAACTTTCTAAACTACAATGGAATTGGATGTCCAAGTGCAGCAACTTCTCTTCAGACACCTATTGATCCAGTATATGTTCAGTACCTTCGGGCAGCTGAGGTTGCTGCCCAAGTTGCAGCTAGCTGTGATGATCCCCTCATGGCCAGCGGCCATCTGGGTAGTTCTTACATGGATTTACTTGGTCCTCAGACGGCTTACCTTGGTCCATTGCTTCAGTCACAGAAGAACTATGGTTACTATGGAAACCTTGGATTTGGCCTTGGTTATGCTGGAAGTCCTTTAACGAGTCCTGTTCTTCCCTCTTCACCTGCTGCACCTGGTAGTCCACTTAGACATGGCGAATGCAGCATGCGCTTTCCATCAGGCATGATAAATTTTGGCGGTTCCTTTGGTTCATGGAGTCCAGACCTGGGTGGAAAGACGGACGTCAATTTGATGCCCTCACTTCTGGAGGAATTCAAGAACAACAAAAGCAAATCTTACGAGCTCTCTGAAATAGCTGGTCATGTCGTTGAGTTCAGGTACACTTCTCATTGAGGTTGAAATAAACATGATAACCTAATGGCTTGCAAAGCCTAGCAACCCCACAGCATACAGTCATGTTAAAGTATCTCTCTGTTTTTGGGGAAACAAAAGTTAGGAATGTGGCTTGACATGGGCTACGATATGGCAAAAACAATATATAAGAAGAGAAATGAAAGGACGTGCCGAGCGAAATATGATGAAAATTATGAAACTAACCATCTCCGCTCAGTTTGTCTCTTTACCTTCCTCTTTTACTGAATGCCTCAGAAGTCAGAACATGAACTTTGAAAAAGTTCTAGTTCATATTGATTGTCCCTATATTAATTTTTATTTAAAAGAGGTTAGGAGTGTTTTGCGGTTTGCACAACTTTGCAGTGGATAATGACCTCTTAACCATTGCTAATTTCTTAATCATGAGCCGAAGTATGTACAAGATATATCTTCTTGTAAGGTTATCTGGTTCGTTTACTAATTATTGAATAATTTGTAGTGCGGATCAATATGGAAGCCGATTCATACAGCAAAAGCTAGAAACAGCCAGTACCGAAGAGAAATACATGGTGTTTTCAGAAATCATGCCTCAAGCTCTCACATTGATGACTGATGTATTTGGAAATTATGTTGTTCAAAAGGTAGGAAAAAACAATAAATAGTTTGTTTGAGGGTGTGACTGTGTGATGCCTATCCTTATCATTTGCTTTTGTTCAGTTTTTTGAGCATGGAAGCACTACTCAGATAAAGGAATTGGCTGATCAGCTTATTGGGCGTGTCCTTGCTCTAAGTCTTCAGATGTATGGATGCCGGGTTATACAGAAGGTGTTTATCAATTGACATTTTTTCTTTACTTGGGAAAACATAAACAGTTCTTGCATACAGGTTCACTGATTTTTTAAATAGGTATTAATGTACTAATAACTTGTCATAGGCATCTGTTTCTGTTTTACGACTTACGAGTATATATTGGATGAATGCTGCACACTTTAAGCATATTCCTTTTGTGTATATATAGTACAATTACTTGGGGCACCATAATTTAAAATGCGCGAATTCAAGTCAAATTTGGGTATATTTTTTGAAAATGTCAGTTTTAGGGCATATACCCATCAATAACAATTCAAATGAAACACATACCTTTGAAAAAATATACTCGAATTTAAAGGTTTTGAACGAATTTAGATCACATGCTTTGCTGATTTATACATAAAATCAACACATAGCTACAATCAAACTATCATAAAAAAGGAAACTCTAGTTTGAATTTCAGTTCAAACATGTTTGAACTAGTTAATAAATTGGTTAAACTCAATATCCTTAAAATTTCAAAAAATTTCGCATGCAATACCTAGGGGGAATATCCATTTTGGATCATGGTGCCCCAGGTAATTACACACACACACATAGATGTCTGGAAGACTAGAGCAAATTATGGATCTTATCTCATGGATGATATATGTGCAGGCTATAGAGGTCGTTGATTTAGATCAGCAGACTAAAATGGTTGCTGAGCTGGATGGACATGTCATGCGCTGTGTACGTGATCAAAATGGGAACCATGTAATACAGAAATGCATAGAGTGCATCCCTCAGCATGTTATCCAATTCATTGTCTCAACATTCTATGGTCAAGTTGTGATGTTATCCACTCATCCATATGGTTGTCGGGTTATACAGGTATGCTAATACTACATATTATGCCTCTAATGAATCCGTTTTGAGGTTTACAGATTTTACCATGCAACCTCTCATCATCATATCATGTGAATTGCCAGAGGGTGCTGGAGCACTGTGATAATACTACAACACTGCAAATAATGATGGATGAGATTCTCCAGTCCGTTTGCTTGCTGGCTCAAGATCAATATGGCAACTATGTTGTTCAGGTCAATTCCATGCACATTTTTTTTTCGAAGATATATTACATGCTTTATGAACTTGACCAAACTTCTATGCTGCTTTACTATTTATGTTGTGCAATGTAGGTGGGCTATCTTGTGCAGTACCGGCTGTAGGTTATCATATTGATCATAATGTTTGATAATACTACCAACTGCATTTTAGTTGCTGTTAAATACTATTAGTGAACACTGATGGTCAAGTCTTTGTCCTTGTGGGCAGCTTTGTGCTTTGTCCTTGTGGTCTTTGTGGACAGCTTTTAGACTAGCTTTAGGACTAGCATCTTAGACTACTTTAGGACTAGCATCTTAGACTACTTTAGGACGGCATCTTAGACTAGCATCTTAGCATATGCTTGGCTGCCCTGGCAGCTATAAATATGTAACCCCAACCCCTCAGGTTGGCATGGCATTGTGTGAGAAATAAACCAGAAAATTGCCCCAACTCCTATTGTCATCCTATCTCAATGATAGTAAGAATTGTGCTACTAACAAGTGGTATCAGAGCCGTTCTTTCTTGCAGCCTAAACATCTCTTGCTCATCTCCCTCCCACGCTCCTCCTCACTTCACTAGCGATCTACAATACCAAGCTTTCGCTCACCCTTCATCTTACGAATAAATGAGCAAAGAAATTGCCTCGAGGCGACTTCTTCCCTAGCAAAGCCCACTAGCGCCATGTCGGAAGGATGGGCCTCAGCCACGGTCGCCGAAGCGCAAATGGCAGAGGCCGGTTGGCGGCAGAGGATCATGAGCGAGCAAAGCAGAGAGACCGCAATGACGGCGCAAGGGCGGCAAAGTCGGGCGGCGAGCGGGTAATGGCAGCAAGAAGCAGAGCTTCGAGGCTCTGCGGCAAGAGCTCAGCAGACGCCGCCGACGGCTGCAAGACCGACGGCAGCTCAAGCGGAGAGGGAGGCAAAGGCAGCGGCGGCGCGATGGCGCTTGCCCACCTCATGAGCGCGGTGGTAGCCAGACGAGCGCAGACGCGCAGAGTTCGGCGGACGCACGGCGGGCGCATCAAGGCCCCCGGCAGAGGCGGCATTGGTCGACGGAGATCGTGGCCCTTACAGCGGCGCGACTCTCCTCCAGGCCGGTACCATGGTCACCGCGGGACCCAGGCCATTATCGAGGACATTGGCCCCAGATCGGGTGGCCTACCTCACCAAGACCAACTATGTCGAGTGGGCCGCGGTGATGAGGATAAGGCTCCAGGTGCGACACATGTGGGAGGCGATCCAGACGGCGACGTCGACTACGACGAGGATCGACGGCGCTGGATGCCTCATCGCCGCTGATCCGTCAGAGATGCGATTCACGCTTTCCAAGAAGCGGATCGCCAAGGAGGCTTGGGATGCCATCGCCGCGACGACGGCAGCGACCGCGCCCGCAAGACCACACCGCAGCACTTCGCAAAGAGCTGGAGAACCTGGCCTTCAGGCCAGGTGAGGATGTTGACGACTTTGCTCTCCGTCTTAACACTCTACCGCAGAAGATGGTGCGCTTTGGTGACGACACCTACGATGAGGAGAGAGCCGCCGAGAAGCTCTTCCGCTGCATCCCCGAGAAGTACAAGCAGATCGCTCGCTCAATCGAGTCTCTATTGGACCTCTCCACGATGTCGATCGAAGAGGCGATAGGTCGTCTCAAGGTCGCCGACAATGACGAACCACGCCTCTCTCGGGCCTATCACCATCGGCGGAAGTTACATCTCACTCGAGAACGGTGGGAGGCTTGCTAGGGTGACGGAAGAAGAGTCCTTCGCCGCGACAGCGGCCGCAAGCGCTAAGCCGCGCAAGGCGCGCGGACGCGCCCAGTCGGGGCGCGAGGACGCGTGCCAAGGTTGACACCGCGAGGCGCCAGTGGCGTGCCGGCAAGAACCGTGAGGCCAAGACGAGACGACTCTTGCCACAACTGTGGCAAGCTTGGCCATTGGGCCAAGGAGTGCCGCCAGCACGACGTGGCCAGGCCCACGTCGCACAGGTGGAGGAAGAAGAGCCGGCTCTGCTCCTAGCACATGCAAGCATCAAGCTGTCTCCAGCGGCATCGGCCGCAGCGAATCTCCTCCACCTTGATGAGCCGAGAGCACACGCCTTTCTTGGCGACAGCTCCAGCAGTGACAAGATTGACGGGTGGTATCTCGACACTGGCGCTACCAATCACATGACCGGTCGACGGGAGTTCTTCACCGAGCTTGACTCCAACGTCCGAGGCTCGTCAAGTTTGGGGACGCCTCCGGCGTGGAGATCCAGCCGTCGGCTCCGTCATCCTTATCGCCAAGTCCGGTGAGCACAGTCGCCACCGAGTCTACTACATCCCCGGGTTGAGGAACTCTATCATCTGCTTGGGACTGGTGGATGATATTGGTTGGGGTGTGCTTGTAAAGAACGGAGTATTGAGTATTTGGTTTGGTCATCGTCGCCTTTTTGCCATGGTAACATGAGGCACCACTCGACTCTACATCCTCAACGTGCAGGTGGCACAACCCCTCTGCCTCGCCGCTCGTCGGACAGGCGTGGCGATAACACGCAGCGCTTGGACACCTTTCACTTTGAGGCTCAAGCGACTTCGGTGCCAAGGAGATGGTACGAGGCCTGGCCGTGTCTCGACCACGTGGAACAGCTTCTGCGACATCTGCGTAACGACGGCGAAGGCGGCTCTTTCCCCAAATAGCCGAACTTCCGAGCCAAGGAGCGGCTCGAGCTCGTGCACGGGGACTGTGTGGCGGTGACACCGCCACAGAGGAGAACGACGCTACTTCCTGCCGCTCGTCGACGACCTCACCCGCTACATGTGGGTAACGGTCCTCGGCGGCAAAGGGAGAGGCTGCGGAAGCCATCAGCGCGACGCACGCTGCGAGGCAGAGCGGCCGCAAGCTGCGTGTCTGCGCCGACAACGGCGGCGAATTCCACGGCGGTGAGTTCGCATCGTATTGCGCGGATGAGGGCATTCAGCGCCACTATTCCTATTTATGCGGCCGCGGCGAGAATGGCGTCGTCGGCGGCGTGTCAGGCGGTTGTGGGGATGGCTCGCCCTCCTCAGCGAGAGGATGCCGCTATTCTCCGGGAGAGCGTGGTAGCGGCGATCTACATCCTCAACCGCCGCTTCACCAAGGCTCTGGCCAGACGCGTCTGAGGCCTGGCACGTATGCAAGCCTGGCCGGTCTCTCACCTACGGGTTTTTGCCTCGCGTTCGCCAAGGAGCTTGGACATGTTGGCAAGCTCGATGACAGAGCACTCGAGTGTTTATCTGCTACGCGAGGGCTCGAAGGCCTACCGCATTCTTGACCCAAAGACACGGCGTGTGCGCGACGGCGGCGTGGCGTTGTGTTCAACGAAGAGGTGAGGATGGGCGTGGGACAAGGCGATTGACAACGGCTCGACCGACGCACGGCGACTTCACTATTGAGTACGCCCACTTCGAAGGAGCGGGGAGTAGGCGGCTCCTCTTCGCCGAACGCGCCTACCCGATCCGAACCCCATCGACTCGGCGCGCCACTCCGGCCAACGGTCACCCTCCAGGCACGCCCTCTCCGACACGGCTCGTGTCGAGCACGGCCGGTGGAGTTCGTTACTCCACTCTCCCACGACGAGGAGCGCATCGACGCGCGTACCACGGCCGAACCGCTGCGGTATCGTGCGATGGAGGACCTTCTGGCGACCAACCCGTCGGGGCCCGGTGTCTCACGATCCGAGGCACAGCTTGCATCTGGGCGCGGCGACGATGGTGAGCCCCGGTCTTCGCAGAGGTGAAAGACACGGACATGGCGCGTACGCGATGAAGACGGAGATGGACGCGATTAAGAAGAACCGCACCTGGGAGCTTGCTGATCTTCCTCGTGGTCACCGCGCGATCACCCTTAAGTGGGTGTTCAAGCTGAAGAGGGATGAAGCCGGCGCCATTGTCAAACACAAGGCTCGCTTGGTGGCACGTGGTTTTGTGCAGCAGGAGGATCGACCGACGATGCCTTCGCCCTGAGCACGGTTGGAATCCGTGCGACTCGACCGGGCCGCTTTCGGGAAGGCCGGGCCGGGTTCATCACATGGACGTCAAGTCGGCATTTCTAAACGGCGATCTGAAGGAAGAGGTCTACGCAGGCCACCACGGATTTGCGATCCGGCAAGGAGGGCAAGGTGTCAAGGCGTTTGCACAAGGCTCTCTATGGCTTGCGGGCAGCACCAAGGGCATGGAATGCCAAGTTAGATTCCACGCTCAAGGGGATGGGCCTCGAGCAAAGCCCGCACGAAGCAGCCATCTACCGGCGGGGCAATAGAGGAAATGCCCTGCTGGTGGGTGTCTACGTCGACGACTTGGTGATCATCGGCACCAAGGATGCGGAGGTGGCGGTATTCAAAGAAGAAATGAAGGCCACCTTCCAAATGAGCGACCTGGGGCTTCTCTCCTACCTGGGGATCGAGGTGCACCAGGACGACTCCGGGATGTCACTTCAACAGACTGCTTACGCCAGGCGCGTCGTTGAGCTCGGCCGGGCTCATCGATCGCAACCCGGCTATCACTCCGATGGAAGAGAGGCTGAAGCTGAGCCGCGACAGCACAGCAGAGGAGGTGGACGCTACACAGTACCGGCGCCTTGTGGGGAGCCTTCGCTACCTCACCCACACACGGCCGGACTTGCATTCTCCGTCGGCTACGTTAGCTTGCTCATGCAGGCGACAACGGAGCACCAAAGCCGCGTGAAGAGGATCATCCGCTACGTTGCGGGGACTCTCGATCACGGTCTCCACTACCCGAGGTGCCCTGGGCGGCACACTTCGCTGCATGGGCCGACAATGACCACGCCGGCGGCGTTGACACTCAAAGAAGAGCACGAGCGGGATGCTCTTCTTTCTAGGCAAGTGTCTCGTCGGTGGCGATCGGTGAAGCGGCCAGGTGGTGGCCCTGTCGGTGTGAGGCCGAGTACATAGCGGCCTCCACCTCTGCAACCCAGGCTCTCGCTCGCCTGATCGCTTGGTGATCTCCTCGGCGAAACGCCAAAGACGATGGAGCTCAGGGTGGACAGCAAGTCCGCTCTAGCCCTGGCAAAGAACCCCGTTTTTCATGAACGGAGCAAGCACATCCGGGTGAGATATCATTTCATCCGAAGCTGTTTGGAGGAAGGAAGCATCAAGGCAAGCTACATCAACACCAAGGACCAGCTTGCGGACCTGCTCACCAAGCCCCTTGGGAGGATCAAGTTTGTTGAGCTACGCTCCAGGACCGGGATGGTCCAACTTTCCCACAAGACGACGGACAAGACTTAGGGGGAGATTGATGGTCAAGTCTTTGTCCTTGTGGGCAGCTTTGTGCTTTGTCTTTGTGGTCTTTGTGGACAGCTTTTAGACTAGCTTTAGGACTAGCATCTTAGACTACTTTAGGACTAGCATCTTAGACTACTTTAGGACGGCATCTTAGACTAGCATCTTAGCATATGCTTGGCTGCCCTGGCAGCTATAAATATGTAACCCCAACCCCCCAGGTTGGTATGGCATTGTGTGAGAAATAAACCAGAAAATTGCCCCAACTCCTATTGTCATCCTATCTCAATGATAGTAAGAATTGTGCTACTAACAAACACTAAGATGTGGAATTGCCAATCTCCTCTTTTAAGGGATTGCATCGAAATGTAGTAAGACTGTTTGCAGTTTTGTGCAGTAGCTTGTGTAGGTTATTATACTGTGCTGCTCAGCCATTGCTAACAAGTGGATGTTAACTGCTTACTGATTGCTGTCAGTTGAATACTAAGATTTGGGTTGTTAACTGCTTACTGATTGATATTGTTGAATACTAAGATTTGGAGCTTTGCAGTCTTAATTCTGAGTTTTTTTTGGACCTTCTTTATTAGTTAGTTTGTGGAAGGCGTTTTCATTTCCTCAATGTTTCATTTCTGATAATCCACTCACTGAACTTCACAGCATGTTCTGGAACATGGCAAACCACATGAGAGATCTGCTATTATTGAGAAGTTAATTGGACAGATTGTGCAAATGAGCCAGCAAAAGTTTGCTTCAAATGTCATTGAGAAGTGCTTAGCCTTTGGGAATCCTGTAGAACGCCAGATTTTGATTGGTGAAATTCTCGGATCCACTAACGAAAGTGAACCTCTTGAGGTTTGTGTTCTTTCAACCTTCTTACCAAGCTGTCAAGCGAAACTGGCCAAATATTTGGTCAGTTAGAGGATCATCTCCAGCACCTTCAGGCGTTGAAAGCCGATTAAAGCGACCTTACTGAAGTTGCTTAATTGCCCTTGTAGGTAATGATGAAAGATCAGTTTGCAAACTATGTGGTGCAGAAGGTGCTGGAGACTTGTGATGATCAGCAGAGGGAGATGATCCTTACAAGGATAAAAGCGCATCTGAACACGCTTAAGAAGTACACCTACGGGAAGCACATAGTAGCACGCGTAGAGAAGCTCGTTGCCGCTGGAGGTATTGCATTTTCTTTTATCCTTGTGTTCATCTTCACTCTTCAGCGATGATAAAAGAGTTACCCCCCTCGACATTCGACTATATTTGTTCTTGTGCATGCAGAAAAACGACTGGGACTTCAACCAGCATGCACCGCCGCCTAATGGGCGAACCATGCAGTTGTACAGCTAACAGTGGCTAGGTTTGCACTAAGTTTTTTTCCAACTAGAAACCCTGTAAGGCCAGTATGGCCTTGTCAGAAATAAAATACATCTGTCTGGCTTGCACCGGAGAGGAAGTGTGTACATTCTGTAGCTGAGGACCACGCAGAAGGGATATGAGCGAGTTATGCACTTGTGCAAGTTTAATCTGAAAGATGTAGAGAGGAAGAAGAGGAGTAAGAAACGTGTTACTCTGCCCACTGTACAAATTTAGCACTAGAGAAGAAGAGGTAGGGAGCTGTTAGCTGTCTGAACTAGAGCCACTACTACTCTGTTAACTCTGCCGATATGTATGATGGCTTGCTGTTGTTGTAACATAAGCTCGGGCGCACTAGCCTTTAATTTGCAGTTAAGCTGAAGTTATTTGTATCAGCTTTGCTCAACTGTTGGCATGCTAAACGTGTTTCTTGCGTTAATTCAGTGTGTAATCTAATCCAGCCAGGATAATATTCGTGCTTGGTGGTGCAAGTCTCATTTACCTTTATGTTTTGATATAACAATCAGTTCTTCAGTTATCTGTGGACTGTGGGCATGTGTGTGTGTGTATCATATCCTACTATGCGATCACCATGTAC
This sequence comes from Rhipidocladum racemiflorum, assembly GCA_036346355.1. Classification (NCBI taxonomy): domain Eukaryota; kingdom Viridiplantae; phylum Streptophyta; class Magnoliopsida; order Poales; family Poaceae; genus Rhipidocladum; species Rhipidocladum racemiflorum. Next base: position 17,729,319 of record CM070578.1, on the reverse strand, counting down.
GGTGCACTCGTGTAAACACTTTTGGTTTTGGCAGCAAATCAACATAAAAATCCTGAAAGGTTTCTAGATGCACTTGTCAAAATTACGATAAAATGTCAAGTTCAAAATTTTCTATATTAAGAGCAAAACACAAATGAGAAAAATCTGATGAACGATAAATACTTGGGCCCAACCAATCTGGTCACACTTTTAGTTTAACCTTTGAAAGTACATATGTACAGGTTGATGCCACACTGAACTTGTCTGAAGAACTACGCTCCTTGCACTCGAGTGTTGCGACAAACACTAAAGCTATGCATGATGCTTGTGCAGCTTGTGTGTCCCTTTTGCTATGATCACTTTTGTTGGAATTGTTCTTACAATTATGTTTTGTTGGAATCAACTCTTTAATAGTTACACGCCCACCGGAATGAACTGTTAATTCTCCATTTCTTGTGCACATGGGCCACCTTGAAGAGTTCCATGGATATCACTGAAACTTGACAAGAGAACATGCTTTGCTGTGCAGTGTTGATACATTTTATAGGCTGACTTACTAGATTGTGAAAAGGGCCCCCTCTTTGGCCTGCTGGTCAGCTTGGATTTCAGTAAATGATCCAATTGTTGATACACTTCGTAGCCCTCATTATTGATACAACTTGTTTTGTATAGAAGGTGGTTCCTTATATGCACTTTTTTATGCGTATCCTTACTCAGTACTAAGTGTAAACTCAGCATTATCAACTAAAGCATGTCACCGGTCATTAATTTAAACTCCATCATATTATTGTAACCATAGTTGTCACCATGGTCTGGCTAGGCACGGCGAGCCCGGGGCGCCTGGAAGCTTAGGTGGCCGCCTAGGCGATGATTAGATGATGAAAATAATAAATGCTACCTCATATGACATGAATCTAACTAAATATACCTCATATGACGTGACATGAATCTAACTAAATGCAAATAAATTGTTCCAAATAGGACAACAAAAGATACAACTAGTTCCAAATAGCACAACAAAATGTCAAAGTTCACATAACAAAGAGTGAAATAGTAACAATTTCACTCATCATCTAACTCCAAATTATGCCTCTCTTCGGCATTTTCTTCACCGCTCTCTTGAGAAGGAATTTCAGGTGCGTAACCGAAGTCATCTTCAACATCCTCATCATCACACACAACATCCTCTTTTTCATTGGAGCCTAGCTCATGGGGGGTAGATGTAGCAACTCCATGCCTAGCATAAACTTAAACTTCATCTCCATGAGCTCTCCTAGGAAGGTTGCGACCTCGAAGAGAGGATGATGCACCGACAGCTTCATCAACATGATCCCATAAAAGATCATCCTCACTGGCATGCACTTGTTCGGCTTCCTTATTGGTCCATTCAGTCTCCTATTGAAATGTTTCTAGGATCAGCGATATTCTTATCTATTCCAAACCGAAGAAGAGCATGTGCAACATTTGCGTATGGTACTTGAGAAACTCCGAGAACATAAACTCTATGCTATGTTCGAAAAATGTAAATTTTGGTTGAAGGAAGTCGCATGTCTCACGCATATCCTTTTAGAAGGAGGAATAGCCGTTGATCCTAGTAAAATCCAAGCTGTCCATAATTGGAAACAACCAAAATCAGTTCCTCAAATAAGAAGTTTTCTCAGCTTGGTGGGATATTATCGCCGCTTTATTGAGAATTTCTCTAAAATTGCTATACCCATACTCAACTCCTAATGAAAGAAAAATGTGAAGCAAGCTTTCAAGAATTAAAGAAAAGGTTAACCACAGCTTCAGTGCTTATGTCACTAGATGTCCATAAAAGTTTCAATGTTTATTGTGATGCATCATGCAATAGTCTTGGTTGTGTGGTAATGCAAGAAATGAAGGTTGTAGCGTATGCACCTTGACAACTACAACCCCATGAACTGAATTATCCTACTCATAATCTAGAGTTAGCAGGACTAATTCATGCTCTTAAAATCTGACGTCATTATCTCATCGATAATCAATGCAATATCTTTACTGATCATAAGAGCCTAAAATATTTCTTCACTCAACCAGATCTTAATCTAAGGCAAAGAAGATGGTTAGAGCTAATAAAAGATTACAACCTTAATATTCATTACCATCCTGGTAAAGCTAATGTCGTGACTAATGCTCTAAGCCGTAAACCTTATTGTATATCCATCTCAGCTTATACCAATCAATCGGAGTTGATAAAAGAATTCCAAAAGTTTAATTTGGGAATCGCCGAAGAAGGTTTTGTTGCCGCTCTCCAAGTGCAACCAAACCTTACATCTCAAATTAAAGCAGCTTAACTCAAGAATAAAACCATCTCCAAAATTCGAGAAGGATTGAAGCAAGGAGTTGAACTTGAATTTATTGAAAGTCCAGATGAGATACTTCTACACAAGAATGTGGGACAGGTATTGCAGCTAATGAGATCATTCCATATATCTTTCGCCCTTGAACCAAACGCACGCGCTGTAGTTTGACTTTAGATGCTCAAGTATTTCTTCCACCTCCTGGTGGATTAGAGCAAAAATGTGGGACAAGTATTGCAGCTAATGGTACGATTATTGGAAGATGGCAACCAAGTATTTTAGGGACTGATCTCTGTGCGTGTTTCCTCATCTAAGATGTCAAAAAATGCTGCCAACCATTTTCTCGTACAATGTGCTTCGGATGGTAGCCATCCGACCAATGACAAAGCTCACCAGTAAGATCATCCCGTGCAGACCTTTCAGGAAGAGAAGCAACGACTTCTCTCTGTAATCTTGGCAAATGGAGGTATTGACTATTAAATAATGTCAGGATAAACCACAGTTTAATGGAGAGATCATACTTGATACAATGGTTATAGAAATCAACCATGAAAACTTTAACTGAGTGCACATGAAACCTCAGATTTAGCTAAGGAAAGATACAAATGGAAAGCTCGATATTAAGTGATGCGCCTATATATTCAAGATCGTTTAGGCACAAAAGAATGGGTAATCTGGCTCTTCTTCCAAGTTCCAACAAAGATACATGCTTTCGTGTCTGAAAGATCAGCTATCGATATATGCTTCAGCTATCGACATACAGCACGGAAGTTACAACGGAATCAAAATATTATCCATCCGTTTCTCGACTTTGCCTACCACATCATTGGGTGATCCTTGTCTAGTTCTAATACCCATGGACTCTGTCATCTATCAATAAACACGAAAAGGAAAGCCAGCAGATATCAGACAAAAATGCTGAAAAGCCTTGAGAGATCTGGAAGCACAGAAATATAGGGAAGGGAACGATAGCATATTAGGTTAACAAGTTGTAGTTTGTGGACTTAACGAGTCGTATGTTACAGACTATCAAGTGCCAACTGCCAGAAACCACCTGGCAGACGATCACTACTTTCAGCTGCCAAGTTGAATGTCCTTTTAACTATTCATTCGACTCCAAAGTGCTACAATTAATACTCCTGGAAGAATTGCAATCTTCTATCGAAAGAAGAACAATTCTGGGCACAAAGATTTGCACAGGCCTACCCACGCCGAAGTGTCAGAAACAGCAACGAGGATCTCACACGCTGTTTTACTACGATCACCATCCGTGGTAACTGAGAAAATATCCTATTGCTATGGTGAGGACATATCAACATCTTTTTTTTTCTGAAGCAGGCACTGTACGAAGTTGTGAGAAGAAAGCCAAAGAAAGAACTACAGGTTGAGTGGTTGACACAAGGCATGAGAGGTTTCTTCAGTTTTGGACACACCAATAACAATAATCCTAGTGATTGCACTTCCCTTAGAACTCTCAGTGTATTGATAGGTATTAACAAACGAAAAGCAGTGCTAAAGAAACACTAGAGACATAATTGGACAGTGTTAAAATTGGGACTTTCATTTACTGATCAAGTAGTACATAGTCACACACAAAAACAGAATAGCTGAATGCTAAAAGTGATGAAAAACACTGTAACATCAAACATCACGCATACATGTCTGGCTGCACATATGAAAGCGATGGTATTTCCATTTGTTCAATCCAAATTAAACCACCAAATGGGCTGATACTCTGGCTATACAGTTGAATAGTTGACCAAAAGTAGCATGGCAAATTATTCAAGGAAAAAAGATGGCCCAGCTTGAAAGTACAAAAGCAGTAGCAACCAAGTCATCCTTTCGCTCATCCTTCCATTCATCATCATCTCAATCCAGACAGAAGAAAGGCTGTTTGATACATTTTTAAGTTTCTCAAGGAACATTTGGCATAACATCTGATCATGAATGACTGGGAAGGCGATAAAGAACTGCAAGCCGCAAAAGAATATAGACAAAACGTAGATAAATTATTCATAGACACCAAACTGGTCATAACCTGCTGCATGCATAGACTCAAAACTCATATAATCAGATGCTGCAATGCAATGCGCCCATCTAAAACTAAACTAAACCAAACAAACTATACTGCTATTTCTAGACACCACCATATCTTTTTGAATTATGAACTACCTCCTAGTGTTCCCAACATCCCTGTTTTTGCAACGTACCTGACCAATGTAGCATGTCTGCTCGCTGAAAAGAATTGCTACAAAAAACTGAAGATCATGGTCAAAGGGCTGCTGAAGTGCTACCCATGAATTTCACTGTGAAATCTTGTTGCTGCAAGCACAAAAAAACTGAGTGGATGAAGCAGATGCTGCCTTGCTAATTAAATTAGCAGAAAGTTGGAAAGGAAAAGTAGGCTCTCAGTATTAGGAGTTAACCTGAACAAAAATCAAGATCTCCCCACTTGCTATTTAAACTCATGGTGATGCATCAGACCTAACATAAGTGTGGATATCGTCCAGTGTAAATTCGGACAGAATTGACGACCACGTAAAGGGTATGAAAATGAATAAAGATAAACATATCGTTAAGCATTCATTAGGTGTATATGCATATTTCCATATTTATCAGTAATAATTCAGCACAACATTCGCGCTGTCTGTCTGATCGAAATTATTTGCGCAGAGCTAACATTGTAGCCAAAGGGAAGCAGGTATTGAAACTTCTTCAGTTTCTTAGGCAGCTAATGCACTCGTCTCCGTGGAGCATCTGGACATCAACCTAGCAACCGTAAAAACTAACGCACAGCGAAGTAAATCACAAAAATCTGCAGCTAGCTATAGTATGGAGGATCAGAGAGGACGCAACAGTTAGGCACAAACTGCATATTGCGGATCCTGAGATGGGGAGGAAGAAATCAAAGAGCTGGGACAGCCACATTCCTCGACATCCCATTATTCTTCAATGTACTACCTTCCCTGTTCTCAAATATCAATCCAATCACAATGGTAGAAAGAAAAAGTTGTCGTGACGAGGAGTTGATCGACTGGTAACGCCCCATAATGGGATCTGATTCCGCTCGATAAGGAGCGCAATCCCATTTAAACCAAACACAAACCGGTGGAATTTGTTTTCGCTGTAACTGAATTACACCTAGAACCACTCAACCAATTGAAGAAGCATTCTGTTTCCAGATATTTCAAGCATCTATCGCGACAACGAAGGAACTACTTCTCTTCTGCTGTTTTGGATATCCGACACCATCTTTAAAACATAACCACTAATTTCTATTATAATATATTTATCAAACCCAATAAAATTTTAATATTACGAAAGTACCTTTTAAAATAAGTTTACACATATGATTTTTATGTATCTAATGTAAATATTTTTAAAAATATTGGTAATCAAGGTTTTAAAGGTTTAACCGTACTCTCCCACTTCCTAAGAATTATTAGGAGAAGAATCTGACGGTACAAAAACCGTGTGAGACTCCAAATGCACAAGCACTTTTAATCTGAATCCGTAAGCTCTTGCCAAAACAGAAGATGGAAACAGCAGCCAATAAAATCACACGGTGATGTAGGAATAGCTGCAGCATGCTTCTTCTAACAAATAGTAATAACACAAATAATGAGCCAAGTCATCAACAAGACATAGGAGGTACTTCTTTCAATCTTACCAGGTGCACACCCCAGGACCACAAAACCCAAGACAGCTCAGAACATTCGACTAATTCATCACAGGTTACACTGGTACGGATCACGCGACTCTTGCTGACTTCTTCAATACCTTCAACTTTTATGACGCCAAGAACAACAGCAGCACTAAGCTGACTCCGACTTGGTGTAGATCCTAACTGCGACAGCCAGACCCAGAATGGCCAGGGGAACCAAGAACTGGAGGATCTTGATAATGAACTCCGGGGTCTTGTCCTGGTTGTAGTGCGGTTGCTTCGGGGGAACGTACTTCGTCCTGGCAGGTATTGTGGATGCGTCGACGTCGCCAACGTAATACTCATCCATCATTGCACGGGCAGTGGTGCTGTGCCCGACATCCTCAAAATCATCGGTTGCATCCTTAGCTGTAGAAAGGTCCATGTCAGCATAAATTAGTAAGTTAAATCACATCCTCTGTGATCTTAGTTACTAATTAGTACCCAGAGACAAGAAGGCATACCGGTCGAGGACAACAGAACATCGTCACCTCCAGGGTGGTCCTCCAAAAACTTCGTCACATTGTATACCTAAACAATGGAATACAGTATTGGTGGCCTTCTTTTAGAGAAAGGATAAATTTTCTCCTTGTTCTAAGCCTTATTGATGTAAAAGTAACAGCATTAATGAAAAAACATTGCCATAAAATTGTTCCTATAAGGTCTAACCAGTACAAAAGAGAGCAACCCTTAAAAAAGCGTAACTAAGGCTAATCATTCTTTCTTTATCAAATGAGCTTATCTGAAGAAAAGCTTCAAGTTCTGAATAATGAAAAAACAAACATCAATATTCTAGAAAGGTTTGTATGAACTACCAAACTTTTTAGTTTGAATAAAAAAAGAGTTCTTGTGCTTGAAAAATTGTTAAGGAATTTGCTTCTTGGCTGCACATGGATATAGGGTATTGAAACATAATATTCAATTTTATGTATGCACTTAAGGAAGGGCACACTGTTCGCCTCAAGAGAGATGGTACGATTGGTACCTGAAGCCATGAACTAGACGGTTGTATCGCAAGGTAGAACTTTTGGGTGCATACACACAACAAAGATGAAAACAGTTTATTCAAAATAAAGCTGTTATATTTAGCCCACGATTAGAATGTAGATTCATTAGTTGGTGTATAAACCAACATGTTAATTTAAGACCTCAAGGACTGTATTATCATGAAGTTAAGTTGTCAAGCACAGGAATGCACCCTAATGCGAATGGAACACAAAACAATTAGAGGCTGGATAGCCTTGTGGATTTGGTAAGGTCAAGCAACATTTTCTGAAGAGTTATGTTGCATAGGCCCAAATCCAGAATAAATTGGAACCGATTCCAAATCTAGATACTGTAACCCCAGCAATATTTAGAATATTTAGCATCAAATAGGCCTTCATTATCTGTCCAGAACTCCAGATGGCAAATTCGAACAAAGGGATTCTTAAGGAGGATAAGCAAATTACTCTAAAAAGTCATGTACTGTAAAGCTGGGAATTTAGTACTCTTTGCAGAATTATGGAGAATTTTATATTTTGCTAATTCACTTAATTGTATGAGGGGGCAAAAAGGTATCTACAGATGGTTTCATATGTTATTTGTTATGGAGTTGTTGGTGGTGTATGCTGGCCCGTTTGCAACAAGCTACAGCTACAAATGATATGGCAAAGTATGATCAAATCACTTGTACAAAAGATATGGCAAAGTATCTCTCACAATTGTGCAGATTTTGAGTGGTTGGTACCATGATATGGAAATTACTTGTAACCCTGTCTACTCCGCACTATTGCATTTTGCAGAAAAGAAATATTACGATCCAAGAAGCCCTCAAATAAAAACTGAACCAAACAGACTTTTATTTTTTTACATAGGGCAAAAGGTACTTAACTAATTGCATGGATCTGCACACACTTGGGAACCAACCATAAAGGCATTTTTTTTTGTTCTACAAGATTAGATAGGGGATCGAAAAGAAAAGCCCACGTATAAGTGATTTATCACCATCACAAATTTACATCAACTAAGTGAATCTAAGCCAAAGTATAATATACCAAACCACCAGCCAAAGAATTACCATGGTTTGGCTCCCACCAAACACTTAATGTCCCTTAGCAAGCCAAGAATTCACAGGTGACAAATACACAGCGTTGGACCGATCCATCAGGGGCATCAGCAGTGAAACAGACAAAATTCTATGGTCCTGGCCAGATCTGCCGGCTCATCTAATCTAATCACCATCACACCGGCACAGGATTAAGAATCTTGGGAACAAAACGGCTGCCCTCGGAAGAACGAAGGGAATCCTGAGGATTTGGTGGCCATCAGTCATTCGTCACCCAACAAATTCTTTGCAGTCGAATAGGGCCCCGCTGCCAATTACCAGTCAGCATGATTACGACCCAGAAAATAAAAAAAATCTTGTCTTTAATGCTAGAAGATCCCAATCTTGGCTAAGGAATCGGAGAAGAAGACGCCATGAAAGATCAACGAAGAGTGGTGGCATGTGGCGAGAGGAATCGCTAGGTGAGCGAGGGAGGCCGAGAGTCAATCGAGAGGGGAGATAGACCGACAGATGTATCGTACTACCTTGCCGCCGACGACGAGCCAGCAGTCTTCCCTGGTGTTGTGCTTGGCGACCTCCTCGAGGGCGTACACCTTCGACATCTCCCTCCCTCTCTCTCTCTCTCTCTGTGTGTGTGTGTCAACGCTCAGCGGCCTCTCCCTCCCTCCCTCTCTCTCTCTCTCTCTCTCTGTGTGTGTGTCAACGCTCAGCGGCCACAGAGCCCAGCTCTCCTCTTTCTGCCGCTCCGACTCCACCTACCCCCCCCCCCCCCATCCGACGGCCAAACCAAACCCCTCGGTGGGTCCCACCTGTCAGACACACCGCCGATGCTGATGCTGATGCTGTCCTCGCACGGCAAGGAGTTGAGGGTTGAGGATCTTGGATTCCTACCAAGTACCATCGGCCATTATCTCACGGACGGAAGAGAACAGATCGGAGGTGACCGATACGGATAACGTACAGATAAATACCGCCGCGGATATTTATCGAAATATAAAAACTCTTTAGATTATACGCATAAAATGAATACAAAAATTATAACTAGTTTGTTTGATCTAAACATTCGCAGGGAAAAACGTAATGACCCGATATTTGTATTCTTTGTTGAATTATATTTAAAATAATAAATCATGTATTTATGAGTTTTTATGCATTTTTAGTTACATATTTAAAATATGTTCCTATTAATGGCACCCGTATTCGAATTTTAGAGAAAATTTAAAAGCTAGAAAAATCTTGAAAACAATTTTGTTAAATGATAGACTGTGTCATGAACTTCCCTAAAAACATGATTTTTGGAGCTGGTTTGCCTATTTAAATAGTTAAAATTTGATTTTTGGAATAATTAAGTTAGAAAAAATGATTTTAAAATTCATAAACCTTTTTGGCCAAAAGAGTAGCCTTGGCCCAACCCACACGCCTGAATATCTGGATAATCCGTATCCGTATTCGACGGATAGTAAACTGTTGAATCCATATTTTTATCCGACCGAAAAAAATTCGAATTCGTTTTCAATCCGATACTATCCGACAAATATCCGAGTCAATAGAATCCGTATTCGAAATTTTTTCGAATTGGTCGGAAACTATCCAATCCGTTTTAATGTCTATCTTACGGCTAGATGATCATACATCCTCGAGCACTTGATTTGATCAGAATCGGCTTATAGAGTCAAAGCAAGAAACAATATACTATATCAGAATCATGCGTTAAACAAATCAAAGTTAACAATCGACATGGGAATCATCCCATGGTGGTGGTCGTGGATTTATCGTTGGCCATCGTAATTCTAGGCTTAAGGCAGCTAGGATTTTAATTAAGGTTGGTCCAATTTTTTTTTTTAAATCATCTAACAAGTCAATATATAAATACATAATGTATCAAAAGCACAATACAAATATAATAATAAAGTTTTGCAACAGTTCAGTGAATATTACCATACTACCTTTTCTTCTTGTCGGGTTTACGCCTTCTAATAGTCATGAAAGTCCCGATTATATCATCTTCATCCACTTTGGAGAACATATCTCGTTCAATGAAAGTGAATAGACAATCATCCAAAAGACTATCACTCATTCTATTTCTCAACTTATTCTTGACAAATTTTATTGCAGAAAATGCCCTTTCAACAGCTGATGTTGTCACTGGTAGAAGCAATACCAGTTTGATAAGAAAGTACACCAAATCATGAAGAACTGATTATAAATGTGAAAGCAGTGATAGAGATAGTCTGCAACCTAATAGGGCAATGATTCACTGTTGGACAGAAACACATGAAGAAACGATTATAAATGTGAAAGCAGTGATAAAGATTTAGAGAAGCACAGGCTGCACAGCATATCACAGATAATATCTTACCAAACTGGAGTTGCAACTTGCAAATGTAGCTCGAGTTCTCAGCATGTCACAAATAATGCATTCTCTTCTTTCATTGAACACGGGGGGTTGTACATGTACTGCGCGCGCGTAAGGAGAAGCCAAGGATAACGAATTCTACGGGGCACGAGGCGTAAGCGCAGCGGCCATGGAGCATGGAACGGAATTTTCAGCCGATGAGCCGAGCCGAACCGAGCCGAGCAGAATCGGTGGTGTCGCCTTCGGCCTGTAGTGGAAGGGAATGGAACAGAGCTGCGTGCCGACTGCCGACGATTGGTGCCTGCCCGCCTCGGTGCATTTGGGCGATCGCCGATTGGGGACATGGCGGCCGCGGGTTGCTTGCCGCGCTCTCGGCGGGGCACCGAGCGGACGATTGGAAGACGGAAAGCTACGTCGGCCGTCAAGGGCATCTGCAATGGTGCCACTTCAGCTAGCTATAAGGGTGCTAACTCAGTATTTTGCTTAGGTGGATGAGATAAAAGGAAGAGAAAGATATAGACTGACTACTAACTTATAGTCAGGCTATAGCTGATTCCAATGCATTTATCACATCTTACATATGTGCCCATATTTAATTTTGTAGACAATGCTATAGATAGTCTATTGGAGAGGTTGTCTATTAGCTATCTATAGATGATATGTACACTTCTTATAGCTAGTAGTTGACTACACCATTGCAGATGCCCTAAGGCTTTAGGCAAGATGTCTTAGTTTTTGAGTCACTGAGTAAGTGGGCAGGCCGGTCAGGTATTGGTTGGCCCATGGCCCAACCGTGACAACGTTTAGCTCCGCCACTGGCTTAAGGTATACCCGCGTGTGGGGTACGTGTGCATATCTTTCTTTGTAATAAAGAAAATTAACACTTGACATAAAAACATAAGAAAAATCACTTAACAAGTATGTCAGTGCATTGTACATATGCTTTTGTTATTTAGAAATGAAAACCATCCCTACACAAGGTCTCTAGTTGCTCTAGTTGCTGGATGGTGATGAACACCTAGTCTTCAAAAGAAGAAGAGAAAATATATATATATATATATATATATATATATATATATATATATATATTCCAAGTGATTTTACGGTGAGTGGTGACCATAGCAATGTCCTTTGCTCCTACTTTTTTTTATTAAATTTATAATTGTTTTCAAATCTATATCTCCGTTTGTTCTCAAATCCAGATATTCACGTGGACTACCCCTCGAGAGAAAAAAAAAATCCTCAATTTGACTCGTTTACACAAAGAATTTGTCATTTTATCAAGAGGCTAATTACAACCTTGTGGATGCACATGAGAGGAGGTGGTGTACAATACACACTTTCATGTGCACTGTAAAATAGTATAGTTTAGATTCCAATCACACGTGATCTTCTCTGTATAGACAGGATTGGTTGTACTTTCCAAAGATAAGAGATAGACTTGATTTGGTTTAGATAAAGATAGAAAGATGTAACAACCAAATCAAGCCTTCCTTATCTTTAAACTTGTAAACCAAGGCAGCGGTGATTGCTGCCCCTATAAACACGTAGACACCGGCTCAAGGAGCTTACGGTGCTTCAATCCATCTGCCCTCTGATTATTTTCATGGTATCAGAGCCTCTTTTGAATTTTGCGGTTCACCAGTGCTTGTCAAAAAACCATACCGAACTGTACCATCTGTGTAAACTCTAGGCTTGCGGATGCCATGTTGAAGTCGCGTGCAAGGACGTGCTTGTTCTAGAGAGTCCAATAATAATGTTGTGTGTGATGCTTGTCAAAAAGGTAAAAGTCATCAATTACCTTATTCCAAATCCAATAGTGTTTCGAGTCATCCTCTAGAACTTGTGTATTCTGATGTTTGGGGGAATGCCCCCAAATCTGTTGGAGGTAAACAATACTATGTGAGCTTCATTGATGATTACAGTAAATTCTCATGGATTTATCCTTTAAAGTTCAAGTCTGAAGTCTTTCATAAATTTGTTGAATTCCAAAATCTTATTGAGCGTCGTTTTGACAGAAAAATCATCACAGTCCAGACAGACTGGGGAGGCGAATATCAAAAGCTTCACAGTTTCTTTTCTAAAATCGGCATCACCCATCATGTATCCTGCCCGTATGCTCACCAACAGAACGGGTCAGCTGAAAGAAAGCATCGCCACATAGTTGAGGTTGGTCTTGCCCTCCTTGCTCAAGCCTCTATGCCTTTAAAATTTTGGGATGATGCTTTTCTTGCTGCCGTTTACTTGATCAATCGTACACCAAGCAAAGTCATCAATTATGAGACTCCATTGGAACGCTTATTTCATCAAACACCTGAGTATGAGTCTTTATGTGTCTTTGGATGCGCATGTTGGCCTAATCTTCGCCCATACAACACTCACAAACTCCAGTTTCGTTCCACACGCTGTGTCTTCTTGGGATTCAGCACTTTTCACAAAGGCTTCAAGTGCCTTGATCCTAGTTCTGGACGAGTCTATATCTCACGAGACGTTACCTTCGATGAGTCTGTTTTTCCTTTTGCCGAACTCCATCCCACAGCCGGGCGGCGTCTCCAACAAGAAATATGCCTTCTTCAACCTCACCTCCTAAATCCTGGGGATAAACAATTGCATGATCATGTGACTAATTGTTCGGCTAATCCTGCTGATAATTTTGGTGCGAGTGTTGGCATTTTTCAGGAAGAAACAACAGCAGATAATAGAAGAGATTTTCCTGCACCCAATCATTTGCGGCAGCAGGATAGTGCGGTGCCCTCTCCGGGGTTGGCGTCAGCAGGATCCGCGCCAGTAGCACCTTCACAGCAATCCACCGAATCTGAAAATTCCATGGAGAACACAGCACAAGACTGCATGTAGGAGCAGGTGCAGGACCACATGCCCATGCATGAGCAGTCCATACCAAGTGTGCGTATGGATACCATGCCACGCATAGAAGAGGACCAAGCTTTGGGCTCTTCTGCGGCTGGGGGAGAACAAGCACGTCCTTGCACGTGACTTCAACATGGCATCCGCAAGCCTAGAGTTTACACAGATGGTACAGTTCGGTATGGTTTTTTGACAAGCACTGGTGAACTGCAAAATTTAGAAGAGGCTCTGCATGATAAAAATTGGAAAAATGCTATGGATATTGAATTCTTGGCCCTGCAGAAAAATAAAACTTGGCACCTAGTTCCACCTCAGAAGGGTCGCAATGTTATTGATTGCAAATGGGTCTATAAAATCAAAAGAAAACAAGATGGAAGTCTTGACAGATACAAAGCTCGTCTAGTTGCTAAGGGCTTTAAACAAAGATATGGCATTGATTATGAGGATACTTTTAGTCCTGTTGTTAAAGCAGCTACTATCAGAACTGTTCTTTCTATTGCTGTATCCAGAGGATGGTCTCTTCGTCAACTAGATGTGCAGAATGCCTTTCTCCATGGAGATTTAGAAGAAGAAGTTTACATGCGACAGCCTCCTGGATTTGAAGAACAGTCATGTCCTAATTATGTCTGTAAGCTAGACAAGGCGCTATATGGACTGAAACAAGCTCCACGTGCGTGGTATGCCAAGTTAAGTAAGAAACTTTGTGCTCTTGGTTTCAAAGGATCAAAGGCCGACACCTCTTTATTTTATTATCATAAGAATGATATATCTATGTTTATTCTAGTATATGTTGATGATATAATTGTAGCAAGTTCAAAACAAGAGGCTGTCACAGTATTGTTGCAGGATCTTAAACAAGACTTCTCATTAAAGGATCTCGGGAATCTTCACTACTTCCTAGGAATAGAAGTAAACAAGAGACATGACGGCATAATTTTAACACAAGTTAAATATGCAACAGATCTTCTGCAAAGAGTTGGCATGGCAGACTGCAAACCTGTAAGCACACCATTATGCACTAGTGAAAAATTATCTCTTCATGAAGGAACGTTGCTAGGACCGAAAGATGCAACACAATATAGGAGTATAGTGGGTGCTCTCCAATATTTGACCTTGACTAGACCTGATATTGCATTCCCGGTCAACAAGGTATGTCAATATTTGCATGCTCCTACTACAATACATTGGGCAGCAGCAAAGCGAATATTAAGATACATCAAGTCTTGTACTAATCTCGGTGTAAAGATTTGCAAATCCTCCTCTATGCTAGTGAATGGTTACTCAGATGCAGATTGGGCAGGCTGTCTAGATGACAGGAGATCTACAGGAGGTTTTGCTATTTTTCTAGGGAATAATCTTGTTTCCTGGAAAGCAAAGAAACAGGCAACAGTGTCTAGATCCAGTACTGAAGCAGAATATAAAGCTTTAGCGAATGCTACCGCCGAGATGATGTGGATACAAACCTTACTGCGTGAATTACAAGTCTCAAGTCCTCCATGTGCAAAGTTATGGGTTGATAACATGGGTGCAAAGTTCTTAGCATTTAATCCAGTCTTTCATGCCAGAACAAAGCACATTGAAGTTGATTATCACTTTGTCAGAGAACGAGTGGCCAGAAAATTACTTGAGGTTGATTTCGTGCCTACAGAAGATCAAGTCGCCGACGGGTTCACAAAAGCTCTCACTGTAAGAAAGTTGGAAAATTTTAAGTACAATCTTAATCTAGGAAAAGTGTGATTGAGGGGGGCTGTAAAATAGTATAGTTTAGATTCCAATCACACGTGATCTTCTCTGTATAGACAGGATTGGTTGTACTTTCCAAAGATAAGAGATAGACTTGATTTGGTTTAGATAAAGATAGAAAGATGTAACAACCAAATCAAGCCTTCCTTATCTTTAAACTTGTAAACCAAGGCAGCGGTGATTGCTGCCCCTATAAACACGTAGACATCGGCTCAAGGAGCTTACGGTGCTTCAATCCATCTGCCCTCTGATTATTTTCATGCACAACGATCGAATTGGTGATCCATTCCAAACCAGTTGCATGCTAGGGACGATAAATAATGAACCCTGAATAATTTATTTTTAAAAAAACATGCATAATTTTATTTAGTGATGAACTGACGATTTATCGTTTTCTCTACTATGTGTAAGGACCAAGTACATGTACTAGACCATGTGTCCGAGTCTCTAAGATCTTGGTGGTAGGTGTATTATCTCCAAGTGAAGACCAACCCCCCACACACTTGTCAGCTATAGAGAAATGATAGATCGTCAGATCATCACTAAATAAATTAGTATTCAGGGTGCAAATTGCTTGTCAATGGCATACTACTGGGTCGGAATGGATCATCAATTTAACAGCTGTGCACATGAAAGTGTGTATTGTACTAGTATTACACATCCACACCAAATTGTAGTACTTACTTGCCCATATCACCATATGTTCTTAAAGTAGAGGAGAGAGATACAGCTATAAAATACAGAGCAAGCTGCACTTTTATTTCTCTGCACACAACTACAGTACAGATACTACTTTCTTCCGGTCTCTACTGTGCTACAGATCGAATGCAGTGACCACGGATGAAACAGTACTAGTTGACTTGGGCTGGTGGTTGCATAGAGATGGAATATAAGCTTCTGGAGAAAGGCAGTTGGACAATGCTCTGCCTCGGCGCTGTTTTCTCCTTTTTCTTCCCTGTTCTCACGTTTCGGTTCCGAGTTTGTTTCAGCTTGTAGCGCTGAGGTTCAGGCTGCCCCACTTTTGTTGTTTTCGCTTTTCCGTGCTTCAATGAACTTTCTGTAATATTTATACAATTTTAAAAAATAAAAGCATAGAAACATCGCTCTTGAATGAAAGGTAGAGCTCCTGCCAATCTTTTTTTTTTAAAAAAAACTATCTTTCTGTATTTTGCATTAGCTCTTCTTCCCCTTTTTTTTTATACTAACTACGTAAGCTCGGTTTGGCATTGCAGTCTTTTAAAAAAAACACTTCTTTTAATCTTTTTTTGTTTAGCAGTTTGTTAGAAGTAAAGATTGCTACTAATTAGATTCAGCAAAAAAGTGCACATCAACCACAAGCTGGCCCATAAGATGGTACCCCGTGTTATGGTTCGCTCTTGTGTTTAGTCAGCAAACAAAAGTACAATGTTAAGATCCGATTGAGAAAAACATTATGTACCTAGAGTTGAAGGTTATATATCTTTGTGTTTTCCTCGCTCTCGTTTAGAATATTTTAGCTAGAAACTGTGATTAATCCGCCCTAAAAACTCTCCTCACCCCTCGTTTTTGTTGGCATTAAAATGCTGAAACATGTGCTTGCGGCTTGACAAGTACTAGGGCTGGCTAGCGAGTTTAGCAAGCTATTTTCAAGCTTTTTCGAAATTAACATAATTCTATATAAAATAATTTTATTTACCATTTAAATGGTATTTTAAATTCGAGCTAATGAGCCACTATCGAGTCAAGCCTCATTAACTTTTTTCACTCGAAATTGACTCATTTCAATTTTGAACATATCAACTATTGTAATCGAAGAAATTTTGATTCGAGCCCTAACGAGCTTTTTTGCCCGCCCTATTTGGTAGTCCTCTAAATGGTATGCGATCATCGGTTCCAATGTTGACTGACACCCTTGTTTGCTTCAGGGGAATTGGTGCCGTCTCCGTCACATTTTCTCCCAGATGATGCTACTAGTACTGTTATCCATGTGATTTCCATACCTATTCTATCTGAAGTCGCTATTACTAGCAACTAGGTCACTCGGTGCTCGATGTCGTGCATGCTTAGGCTTCTCATGTGTGACATGCTAGGATCATGAACCATTGGTCCTTGCAGACATGTCGTATGAGTTGGGTTTCAATGGCTGCTCACACCCACAGTTCTCTCTGTTTCCTTCTTCTCTTTTCGAGGAGTGGAGGCAGGAGATGAGCTCGTTTCGTTTCACACAGATGTTACTGAGCATATATAACCAGGAAAGGAAAAAAAAGAAAATATGACCAAACACGTCCGTGACCTTGCTTCGAACGATCGTAAGGGAAAACTCGAAATGTTCATTATTTCGTTCGTCGTTTCATCCACAAGAAGACGCAAGCAGCTTGCTTGTGCCCCCTCTTTTTTCTTCATTGAGAAACACACAAAAACCAGGGGAAATTAACTCTAATAAAAATCGGAACAATTGATTATTTGCTATAAAGTTAATGTGCATTCGATGATTTGCCACGCCATGTCTCACTGATATTTGGACCCAGGAGCCACATATCAATAAGACATGACGTGATAAATCATCAAGTGCGCATCAACTTTGTGGGAAATAATCAAATCCCACTTAATTAGGGGAAACGTAATTCGAAGGATCAATGGGATCTTGGTCTTGATGCGCAGTAAATATATGGCGTTTGCGTCCGTCGGGAGGTTCAGTCGTCCTTGGTTGGGTAGGAGGCCATCTTGTTGATGCCGCAGAGGCCCTCGCCTTTGCCGGTGCCCCTCTTCATGCGGATGTAGCCCTTCTCTCCCCAGTGCGGGCCCCACGAGTTCTTGACGATGATGTAATCCTGGCCATTGGCCGTCCCGTATCCGACGGCCGCCACGCCGTGATCCAGCTCCGCGCCGCACGGACCATCGAACACTCCCTGCAATATTTTCAGTTATCAACAAGGTTTGATGGCAAGCGGAGGAGGAGGAGGAGATTAAGATAGCATTTGATTTGATGCTGACCCCGCTGTAGAACTGGAAGTGCCTGCCGGACGCCTCAATGGCAACGCTCACCGGCTGGTGCGCCAGGGCCTTGAGCAGCCCCTGCTCGTCGTTCTCCGGCACGTCCTCGTAACCGCTGATCGTCACAACCTCCTCGCTAGACTGCAAAACCATTCGTTTCAGTCCAAAAGGCGGCATTTTTCTGATCGACGCACGGTGCATATTTTCGGAGCTGAGACAAAGCTGTGGCTGATTGCGCGCTTACGCCCTTCTGATCGCAGGTGCCTTCCTCCATGAGGTAGGGGTACGCCTCCTCGGTGTGCAGGCCGCCGCTGGAGGCGATGAAGGAGAAGGCATAGTCCATCATGCCGCCGTTGCAGCCGTTGTTGCCGTCGGTGCTGCAGTCGATCAGCTCCTGCTCCGAAAGGGACGTCAGGTTCCCGCTCACGATCTTGTTTATGCCCTCCACTGCAGCCACCGTCGAGAACGCCCAGCAGCTACCTGCAAATTCACACACCATTAATTGCATCGAGCTTTCACTGATGAAAGCACAACGGCAATGTAAAGAACAAATATATTGGATTGGATCTTAGCTTAGCTTAGCTTAGCTTACCGCACTGGCCCTGGTTCTTGACGTCGGTGACTGCACCCTCCTGCCTCCAATCCACGGACTTGGGCAGGTCGCTGACATCCTCGTACCTGAAGTTGGAGGAGAAGACCTCTCTGCTCCTCCTCGGCAGGTCGCCCTTTAGGCCGAGGTACGTCGCCTTGAACTCGTCGTGCGTCAGGTCGGCGAACTCGTTCAGGCCGAGCCAGTAGCTGGTCACCTTCTTGTTGATCTCGTCGATGTGCTTCAGGTTGTCCTTGAACACCTCGAACCTCTTGAGCTTCTCCTCGAAGCTCGCATACGCCTTCCGGTACTTTGCGAGCCACTTCTCGAAGAGCTCGATGATCCTGTCATGGGAGGACAGGTCTTCCTCGGAGTAGCCCACAATGGAGAAGTCGCTGTTGCGAGCTACGCATGCGCCGACGCAGAGGAGGAGGAGAGCGAGGGAGAGCTTCAGGTGAGCAGAAGCCATGATCCTGCTTAGTAGGAAGAAGAGGTGAGCACTTAGAACTGTTGTTTGCAAGATGGAGGAGAGGATGCATGTATTTATAGTAATTTTGTTTGGGTAATGCTTCAAAGCAAAGGCAATGGAAAACATGCAGTGCCATTGAGTGGTTTCTGAATCATGCCAAAGCTTTAAGCTTTGGTCTGTGAGGCTTTGCTTTCAAGCATGCTGGGTGCACATTGAGAGAGCATTTGTTTGTTTAGATGCAAAGTTCAGAGAAGATCTGAGAGAGTATGAACTTCACTGAAAGCAATCAAGCATACATCTCAGATCTGAACTGAAGAAAGTTGTACATGGAACCAAACTCCAAACCTGATGGGTAAACTCTCTGCGTCAATTGTCATCAGTCCTTTCCATGATCACGCTTCTTATCTCTGCTGAACATGTTATACAATGACTTCTATATTTGTTCACCAGATTATTTCAGCACAATAGTTATGCCTTCTCTTTTAAAAAGAAAATGTTATCTCTTGGATCACAGTTGCTACTTGTGGAGTAAAACAGGGGCATCGGATTCATCATATTGTGTCATGTGCATAGATCATTCCGTGACAAACTCATTTCTCTTGCAGACCATGCAAAAGTCAAAAACAAACTAGTTGCAGGCAAATAGCCAGGCATTTTCTTTTGGCTGCTTTTAGTTCTACAAGGAAATATTTCTTCAGTGGCTGCTTTTAGTTCTACAAGGAAATATTTCTTCAGTGCCTAATGGAGTACATACATTCTAACAAGCATAACTGAGCTTACAAACAGCAACTTATCTTAGGGAAATTTCTCCATGTGACGTACATGTAGGCTTGGTCCGTATAGTAAATCTCATATGATCTTGTTAAGAGGCTCCAATCTTACCAACTAGAGACACATACTTTGATGAATGACGCGGCCTTTGGCCGAATTCCACCTTTCAACTCCATGTTCTTGAATTCTAACATAATTCTGCCTTCCCTACATGCTCTTGAATAATACCGTGTTGATGACATATGTATATAAAATAGTTATTTCAGTAAAGCTTCTACGTGGCTCCTCTATTTAGAGCTCCCATAACACGTTCACACAGTGTGTTCTCGAAAACTAATAATTTCAAAGAACATAAGACTAATACATAAAAAATTGTACTGTATTATCCTCAGAACTAACTATTTTAGAATTGTAATCTCAATGATCAACACCACCAAATGCATTATCAAGTTAAGGCTCACACAGAAGCCATGATAAATCACAATATTTTCTGATACTAAATAACTATTATACCAGAACATAATGAGTGAGACATGATGTTCAGTCTGTAACCATTCCACACAGCTATAAACCAAATACAAATGTAGGTATCTTCGGAAAAAGTTCGAAACTCGAATTACGGTATAAGATGATCCTTCACGCTGGCTTCTCGTAGCTGTTCTGGTCTCTGAACTCCGATATCTTATTTCTGATCATGTCTGCCACATGAGGCTGGACAAACATGTGTGTAGGGTCAAGCATGTGCACAATGAACCTCTCTGATGCGGGCATTGAAGCATTCAGATTAACAATGAACTGTGCCATCGGTACATCACTGAATAAAAGGATTAACCAGTGGATTATGTGAAACTACAAAGAGATGACAAAAGAAATTAAATGGTGGATCCAGTGGTGTTAGGATTTAGGAGCTTACCAGGAGATGAACAGCCCCTTGATTGCGTTAACCATCTTTTCTGTGCTCGTGGCAATAGAATATTACCTGATTGGCAATCAACACAACCACATCAGTTGGAGTAACAACAATACTGGAAACCTTCGCCAACCATCAGACATATATCATGTAAACCATGCTGTTCTAAAATCACAATCTGCTGGTCCCTGAAGCAGCAGCAAAAAAATTGCAAGAATGAAGAGCCAAATGCCCAAAACTTTGCTCCTTATACCATGAGATCATGTGGTGTCACGATGATAAGGGACCAAAACTAATCCAACTATGCCTACTGCTGCCACACTGGTATTAACAGGACGTGAGCATGTAAAGACAACGAGTAGTGCTTCTATGCTTTCCTTCCCAATACAAGTTGCACAAATCTTAAAGCAAGCGAAGGGATAAGTAATCACTATCTACCATTTATTCAAGCTTTAAATTTGTGCAACTTTAAAAAGGGAAGTATAGAAGCAATGCTCACAACATAACGAGTTTCGAAAATACTGAAACCGTATGTGAGTATGTAACTACTGAAAATTATACATAACACCAGTGTGATCAGTGATTTTGATCAACTATGACTCGGATGAAAACACAGATAGTGAAGCAATGGGTAGTTTCTTCTCTTTATTTTTCTGCACATGACTCCATTGATTAAAGATCAACAATATGAGGAACATTCTACCATGCAATTTATTTAGCAAATTAGCAAATTTTAGTATGAGGAACATTCTCAAGAAGAAAGGAAAAATCAAAACAAGCTCAATAGCATGTTGAGATAAGCAAGGTTGCATCCACAACATTACAGCATATAAACTATCAATCATAATTCTTGCATTCACAATACTACATCAGTATAAATCTTCCCAGTAGCTCTGGCAACTCCGTTTATCTTGCTATCTCTCTGCGTTGTTATCTTCCTTGTTTCAAAACATTTGTATGGAAGTGCCTGTTGGTGTTCAGCTCTAATTTTGCACGAACAAATAAAAGGTTGAAGAAATCGATCAGACATGCGTACACTCAAGAGTTTTACTTGCACTATAAACATAATTTTTTGCATGTCGGTTTAACATCATCATGTTTAATGTAGATTTATACCAGTGCTCAAACATATCACATCTACAAGAAAGAACCCTTTTAGACTACATCACACCATATACTCCTATATAGTCCTATATAGGAATCCAACTGGAGCTCATGGGCAGGGCCGCAAGGGCAACCTAACGTGGGGCATGGGGGTTCCCCAAAATTTTTGGAAAATAAACCGCTATCAGTACTCCACCACGCAACAATCCGCAGGGATTTGGATGAGGTTGCTCAGAGGAAAGAAATGATCCCCCACAAGGATGTTGTGAGGATCTCCGGTTGAGCTCACCCCACGGCCAGGAGAAGGGGGAGATCTGGAGAACGGTGGAAACGAAGGAAGGGAGGAGAGGAGCTCACCGCGCCGGCTGCCGGAGAAGGGGGAGCGGACGGTAGAAACGAAGAGGAGGCAGAGAACGTCTCGGTTGCTCGGATGGCGGAGCGATGTCCAGAAGATCGTCTTTGAACGGGGGAAGCAGGAACGGAGAGGGCTCGGGAAGAACACAAGGGAAGAAACGAAGACGCTGCCCTTCGCTGGCCTACAGATCTAACCGCTCGTTGAAATGGACGGCGTAGATAGATTAAAAGCAAAATCTACCTTTAGATCATAAAAGAAGAGAATACCCTTTTACAATATGCATGCTTGCGCGTGAGGAAACTAAGATCAGAAGCACTAAGAAGATAGAATATTTGTTGTTACAAAAATTACTTCTCTACTTAAACAAAACAAAGGGTACCCTTTTCATGTAAATAAGAAAATTGCTAGCATTTCGTAAGTGCTCATGTGTATAGATGATTGCAATCCATACCTATTCACCAGCAAACCATGCAGATGGTTTGGTTCATATGTAGTTGGGTATGACATTCATCAATTTCTGACAATTAACAATTTGAGTAAAAATAGTACAAATAACTACCAATCATCTAACAATTTGTGCATGAGAGTTGATACCAAAGCAGGAGGGGGGAGTGGTAGGTGTTAGCAAAATGGCAGTCATGAATTATTAATTTGAGAGGTGCTTCTATGCTCTTCCTTCTAGTACAAGTTGCACAAATCTTGAAGCAAGCGAAGGGGTAAGTAATCACTATCTACCCTTCATTCATGCTTTAATAATTGTGCAACTTTTAAAAGGAAGAGCATAGAAGCACCTCTCAATTAATTTTGTGTTAGATCTAACTCAATTGATAAAGACAGCTTTCTTTGTGCAGGTAAAAGAGTAACCAATTACTATGGAGATGAATGGAGGCATGAAGCAAATTCAGAGGTACACAAGCCATACAAGGAGCAAGAGTCAAAGATTCCCACAATGCAATCGCAGCATATTATTCCAAATGTATGGAAGCAGTAGCAATTCCACCAGAATGCATCCACTCATGTATCCAGATGTAACACAGAATACTACACAGAAATGACCCTAAATCAAAATTCCTTGGAATATGGGTGCAACAGTATTAGTGAAGTTTGGATCGACCCCATAATCCTGATTAGGTCCCATGGTCCAAATGAATATTAGCCTACACATTAGTGCAATTGGAATAGCGACTGCTAGGCCAGTACACCGAATTATTCTCATCACTCTGCAAGTGGAGCCTTGGAGAGTCCAGTACCATGCGACTGCACTAATGAAGTCGTGACCTGACTGTTTGTTCCAGATCAAACAGGCGCAACAAGATTCACATAAATTACATTGTATAAGAGTGCAACCTAGGGCGTTTGGATAATAAACTTCACAACAAATTGCCCCATCTTGACACTCTAGTTTCAGTACTGAATTGGATATGATAACCTGTTCTTCAGGTAGGAGTCTCATCTTCAAACGCAGCTAATCTAGCACCTCAAGTTTGAATTTTGTAGAAATAGAAAACTATAGCAATATGTCACTATGTGTAATCCTTTAGAACAAAGGAAGGAGACTCCAATACCTCAGGTTGGAGGGACGGCGGCGGCAACGCTGGGAGGAGGGCGGCGGCCGAGCGCAGCCGCTGGCAGGAGGGGCGGCGGCCGAGCGGACGAGCAGGGAGGGGCGGCGGCCGAGCACAGGTGATGGAGGGGCGCCGCTAGGGCTCGTGCGGGGAGGGGCCGGGTCGGGTCATCGGGTGGATCGGGAGGGGGTGGGGAATTAGAAGGGGTATTAGACCATCTCCAACCATATTCCCTTCATTTCATTCCCTTTCCTGTTCCCTTCCCCATTCCCATTCCCTTTATTTCCACTCATCTCCGGCGGCCGAGCGGACGAGCAGGGAGGGGCGGCGGCCGAGCACAGGTGATGGAGGGGCGCCGCTAGGGCTCGTGCGGGGAGGGGCCGGGTCGGGTCATCGGGTGGATCGGGAGGGGGTGGGGAATTAGAAGGGGTATTAGACCATCTCCAACCATATTCCCTTCATTTCATTCCCTTTCCTGTTCCCT
Source organism: Rhipidocladum racemiflorum (assembly GCA_036346355.1). NCBI lineage: Eukaryota > Viridiplantae > Streptophyta > Magnoliopsida > Poales > Poaceae > Rhipidocladum > Rhipidocladum racemiflorum. The sequence continues at coordinate 17,705,085 of CM070578.1, read as the reverse complement.
TCCCCATTCCCATTCCCGAATATGGTTGGAGATGGTCTAATACCCCTTCTAATTCCCCACCCCCTCCCGATCCACCCGATGACCCGACCCGCCTCCTCAAGACGAGCCCTAGCGGCGCCTCCATCACTGTGTTTCTGGCCGCCGCCCTCTCCTTTCGTCCGCCTGGCCGCTTCCTCGCTGGGCCGGCCGCGGCGCCGCCTCCTCCCAAAGCCGCCGGCCCCTCCAACCTCGAGGTATTGGAGTCTCCTTCCTTTGTTCTAAAGGATTACACATAGTGACATATTGCTATAGTTTTCTATTTCTACAAAATTCAAACTTGAGGTGCTAGATTAGTGCGTTTGAAGATGAGACTCCTACCTGAAGAACAGGTTATCATATCCAATTCAGTACTGAAACTAGAGTGTCAAGATGGGGCAATTTGTTGTGAAGTTTATTATCCAAACGCCCTAGGTTGCACTCTTATACAATGTAATTTATGTGAATCTTGTTGCGCTGCTTGATCTGGAACAAACAATCAGTCACGACTTCATCGGTCTGCGATCGCATGATCGGACTCTCCAAGGCTCCACTTGCAGAGTGATGAGAATAATTCGATTATCGCCTAGCGATCGCTATTCCAATTGCACTAATGTGTAGGCTAATATTCATTTGGACCATGGGACCTAATCAGGATTATGGGGTCGATCCAAACTTCACTAATACTGTTGCACCCATATTCCAAGGAATTTTGATTTAGGGTCATTTCTGTGTAGTATTCTGTGTTACATCTGGATACATGAGTGGATGCATTCTGGTGGAATTACTCGCTTCCATACATTTGGAATAATATGCTGCGATTGCATTGTGGGAATCTTTGACTCTTGCTCCTTGTATGGCTTGTGTACCTCTGAATTTGCTTCATGCCTCCATTCATCTCCATAGTAATTGGTTACTCTTTTACCTGCACAAAGAAAGCTGTCTTTATCAATTGAGTTAGATCTAACACAAAATTAATTGAGAGGTGCTTCTATGCTCTTCCTTTTAAAAGTTGCACAATTATTAAAGCATGAATGAAGGGTAGATAGTGATTACTTACCCCTTCGCTTGCTTCAAGATTTGTGCAACTTGTACTAGAAGGAAGAGCATAGAAGCACCTCTCAAATTAATAATTCATGACTGCCATTTTGCTAACACCTACCACTCCCCCCTCCTGCTTTGGTATCAACTCTCATGCACAAATTGTTAGATGATTGGTAGTTATTTGTACTATTTTTACTCAAATTGTTAATTGTCAGAAATTGATGAATGTCATACCCAACTACATATGAACCAAACCATCTGCATGGTTTGCTGGTGAATAGGTATGGATTGCAATCATCTATACACATGAGCACTTACGAAATGCTAGCAATTTTCTTATTTACATGAAAAGGGTACCCTTTGTTTTGTTTAAGTAGAGAAGTAATTTTTGTAACAACAAATATTCTATCTTCTTAGTGCTTCTGATCTTAGTTTCCTCACGCGCAAGCATGCATATTGTAAAAGGGTATTCTCTTCTTTTATGATCTAAAGGTAGATTTTGCTTTTAATCTATCTACGCCGTCCATTTCAACGAGCGGTTAGATCTGTAGGCCAGCGAAGGGCAGCGTCTTCGTTTCTTCCCTTGTGTTCTTCCCGAGCCCTCTCCGTTCCTGCTTCCCCCGTTCAAAGACGATCTTCTGGACATCGCTCCGCCATCCGAGCAACCGAGACGTTCTCTGCCTCCTCTTCGTTTCTACCGTCCGCTCCCCCTTCTCCGGCAGCCGGCGCGGTGAGCTCCTCTCCTCCCTTCCTTCGTTTCCACCGTTCTCCAGATCTCCCCCCCCCCTTCTCCGTGGCCGTGGTGAGCTCCAATGGAGATCCCCTGTCAACATCCTTGTGGGGGATCATTTCTTTCCTCTGAGCAACCTCATCCAAATCCCTGCGGATTGTTGCGTGGTGGAGTACTGATAGCGGTTTATTTTCCAAAAATTTTGGGGAACCCCCATGCCCCACGTTAGGTTGCCCTTGCGGCCCTGCCCATGAGCTCCAGTTGGATTCCTATATAGGACTATATAGGAGTATATGGTGTGATGTAGTCTAAAAGGGTTCTTTCTTGTAGATGTGATATGTTTGAGCACTGGTATAAATCTACATTAAACATGATGATGTTAAACCGACATGCAAAAAATTATGTTTATAGTGCAAGTAAAACTCTTGAGTGTACGCATGTCTGATCGATTTCTTCAACCTTTTATTTGTTCGTGCAAAATTAGAGCTGAACACCAACAGGCACTTCCATACAAATGTTTTGAAACAAGGAAGATAACAACGCAGAGAGATAGCAAGATAAACGGAGTTGCCAGAGCTACTGGGAAGATTTATACTGATGTAGTATTGTGAATGCAAGAATTATGATTGATAGTTTATATGCTGTAATGTTGTGGACGCCTCCTAAATTCACTAATATGGTATTGCACTCCTCGATATGGGGCAAGAAAAGAAGGCGTGTTTGCGTACCCACCATCCACAAGATAAAATTTACCCTCTGGAACACGAAACCCCTTGCTAAGAGCAGAACGAAGGACGCCTCAGATCGATGTCGACCCTTCCCATCCACATGAAATAAATGTGAAGATCAAGTCAAAGTCACAAGCTAGCATCACGTTTTGTGACAATGTTCCTTTCCTATTTCTATAAGGGGTCGCTTTCTTCAAAGAATTGTGATGGGAATATGAGTGCCATCAATAGCACCAATGCAATCTGTACATAAATATAGGAAATTAATATAGGAAAATCTTGAAAAAGTTAGGTGTCTATTGTGTATGAATTTACTCGAAAGTAAGGCCAAAACCGTGGATCCGATATAATCTTCAGTGAGTTTGATTTGAACTTGGGAGCTTGACAAATCTATGAGTTAGAGCAGGAATTATCTCAAAGACTTCCTTTATTTTCCTATGAACTGTTTCACCACTATGTTGGAACGCTTTTTGAAGCTTTTGGTTGCTAGCATTGTGAGAGATCATGTACATAAACATCCCTAGCTGCTCCTCAATAGTAACTCCTCTTGTGTCATGTAACAAACCCTCAACTCTAAGAAAATTTGATGTAGCCCTGAATATCTCCGGCTCCATACGAAACTCAACCCTACACCAACTCTCATGGCCTTCTAAGATCTCTTTAACTTTTTTAGCGCCGGTAAGTGATGATGTGTGGACTGGTCTTTTTTCATCATAAAAGCATGAAAGTAATGTAGGAACCAACACAAAAAATAACTCATCGTCGTCCTCTTCTTCCTCAAGCATAAATTTCCTAATGAGCTCCTTTCTAGTGCCCATTTGCTAATACATACAAATATAACATATTATGAATTAGTACATTGTTAAAACAGAACCAAAAACAGCAACAAACAGAACATGTAGCTTACATGAGGATTGACTAAGGGGGAAAGATTTAGTATGATAATCTGAAGGATACATGATATTGTTAGCAAGATAAGATTTAGTAAGATAATCTGAACGACACAAGCAGAATAGTATGATAATGAGAAGATAAGATTTAGTATGATAAGATTTAGTAAGATAAGATTTAGTATGATTCAATAGAACATGTACTACAGTAATAGGTCACCAATCTTATCAAGTTGTCAGACGAAATGAGTATAACTAGCACAAGCACACAGTGATTCAAGTTGTCAAAGCAGCTTGGCAAAGTTACCAATAATGCTAACATCTGAATATCTAATAATCCACACAATAATGCTAACATCTGAAAATGCTAACGTGTTCCCAGCATGGACTAGTGAATAAGACTTACACAAGTAATTTTTAAAGAACTAGTACCCAGCACGGACTAGTGAAATGACATATGTCTGGAAGTAATTTAGGCATCGATGAATGAACGAATGCAACAGCAGATAGAAAGAATTAATTGAGTACCTCTCAAGCCACTTCAGCTTCAAACAACGATTGATCAGCTCGGAAATCCAAAATAACTAAAACATCGCCTAAAAAAACAAGATAGTGATGTTATCTCACTGATGCATCTTGTGAAACACAGAAACATTTATTTTTGCATCATATGAAACACATAATACACCAACATATCAGATCATATTAGTAGCATAAATTTCCTAATGAGCTCCTTTCTAGTGCCCATTTGCTAATACATACAAATATAAGAGTCTATGAGCAAATAGCCAAACAACTCATTGTGATTTAGGAGATTTTGCTATATTAATTACTCGTGAAGGATATGCTGTATCAAACATCTATCTCATCTCATCTATCTCATCTATAGATTTAGCATTACTAAAACATCTCATCAAACTACTAAAACATCTCATCTATCTCATCTATAGATTTAGCATTACTAAAACATCTCATCTATCTCATCTATCTCATCAAACTACAAACTACAAACCAAACAGCATTAATAAAACATCTCATCAAACTACTAAAACATCTCATCTATAGATTTAGCATTACTAAAACATCTCATCAAACTACAAACCAAACAGCATTTTCTACTTCAGGATGAAAGTAATGAGAAGTATGACAGTATGACAGGGCATTTTCTACTTCAGGATTTCAAGTTCATACAGCATTCATACAGCATTCAAGTTCATACAGGATTCATACAGCATTCAAGATTATCTGAAGCCAAAACACAGTATACAGCATTCAAGTTCATACAAGTTCATACAGCATCCATACACTGACAGCATTTTACTAGCATTCAAGTTCTGGCCAGACATTACAGATGAGGAACAGTATGATTCAAACCTGGTAGAAAGGAGATCTCAAGCCCTAGCTCCACCTTCACCTCCAGTCGCGGGCTTCCACCAAGATCTGCAAGAAAGAATATGAGTTATGGGTCTGAAATTGACATGAGCTCGTTGGCCATCAATCTCGAAGATGGATAGCAAATCGAACATAACAAGTGGTTACAAATGGAAAAGGCCAAGACTAATTCGGACTCTCAAACCCAGACCCAGACCATCAAGCTCGAAGATGTTGAAGCCACCCAGACCCAGCCAGCAATGGATACCCGAGGTGTATCAATTCGGACTCTCACCTGGATCTCTTGCAGGCGGCGGCACGGGCGTAGGCGAGGTCGCGGGGCGACACAGGCGGAGGCGAGGTCGCGGGGCGGAGGCGAGCGACACGGGCGGAGACGAGGTCGCGGGGCGACACAGGCGGAGGCGAGGTCGCCGGGCGGAGGCGGGCGACACGGGCGGAGGCGAGGTCGTGGGGCGGCACAGGCGGAGGCGAGGTCGCCGGGCGGAGGCGAGGTCGTGGGGCGGCACAGGCGGAGGCGAGGTCGCCGGGCGGAGGCGGGCGACACGGGCGGAGGCGAGGTTGTGGGGCGACACAGGCGGAGGCGAGTTCACGGGGCGGAGGCGACTCGCGAGCTCGCGAGGGGGAACCCTAACCCGACCCCAGGAGGAGAGGAATGCTTCCACAGGGAAACGGCCGGGAAAAGGCTGAAAATTTCCACAGGACTTGGGCTCCAAACGCGAATTCAGTCAGCCCGGGGAGAACAAGCCCAGTGGATTACAGCCCCGGGAATGGGCCGGATTCCCAGCCGGGAATTGGGCTTCCAAACAAGCTCTAAAGGGAATTGTATAGGGAAAGGAGAGAGAATCCCTTCCTGGAGGGAATGGGAGAGAGAATCCCAGGCTGAAGGGAATGCTGAAGGGAACCCGTTGGAGCGCTGAAGGGAATGGGAATCCCTTCGCGAAGGGAATGAGGGAGGGGACGGGAATGGGTTGGAGATGGTCTTACCCCTGTGGCAAAAGCTGGTAATTTTGCCCCAACTTTACGTCTACTTTGAAAAAATCAATCCGCGGAGTACCATTTTATTTGCTCCAAAAAATTGTACTGAAACTCTAGCTGCTCCAGTTAGGGCGTTTGGCAGGGCTTCATCCAGATCCGGGATGGAGTTGGGAGCTGGAGCTCTGCCAAACAGGGCCTAAATAGTCATCGTTAGATCAAAATTCTATCATTAAATTTATATATCGAACCGTTTTATTTGCTCCTACCTGTTCTTGTTATAACCACAAACTATAGCGATCCTACAACTTAAATACACAATTAAAATGAAATTTGAACTCCATGTTTAAAGATACAACTAAAATAGATAAATCTGAACTCTGGATTAAGCATAGCCCGATGATTGTTTTGTTGGAAGTTACTAGCTCTAGTTTCTACCGTTGCTGGATGGATTGGTTAGTCTGTGATGGAAAATAAGATGATAATGTTGTGGTCCTCTCCATCTTGTATTCCTATTACACCAAATTGAATCAAATAAATCATCCCTGATTTGGTATTTTGGTAACGTAATGCGCCGAGGTAAAGACTAGAGAGAGAACAATCACTTCACACTCGGGAGCCTTGCGTCACGTCGGCTCTTCATCAAATCGAGTCCTCTTCATCTTTATATGCCTACTAGTGAGAGCCGCGCGCTTCGCCGTGCCGTGCGAAATTTGATACAAAAATGAGGAAAAGGGGGAAAAAACGGAGAAATGATGAACGAAAAACGAATTTACATTTTTTTTGGGGAAAACAGCCAACGGAAACATTTTTTCCATGTTCCGGCGAAAAAACGGTTCACGGAAATAATCTTTTTCAGGCAAAACGAAGAAAGAAAACGGCTTTCCATATTTTTTGTGGGGAAATAGCCACCGAAAACATCTTCCTCATGCTCCGGAGGAAAAACGGATCACAAAAACATTTTTTCGGGGCAAAACGGAGAAAGGGAACGGTTTTCCACATTTTTTGTTTTGGAAAAACGACCAACGAAAACATTTTTCCCATGCTCCGGAGAAAAACCGAATGACGCATTTTTTTTCGGGCAAAACGGATAAAGGAAACGGTCTCACAATTTTTTTTGCGGGGGGGGGGGGGGGGAATAGCCACCGAAAACATTTCCCCATGCCCTGGATGGAAAACTGATCAAGAAAACATTTTTTTCGGGAAAAACGGAGAAAGGAAACGGCTTTACAATTTTTTTTTGGAAAAACGGCTACCGAAAATATTTTTCGCATGCTCTGGAAAAAAACGGACCTCAAAAACATTTTTTTCGGACAAAACGGAGAAAGGAGCCGAACGTAAAGCGCGAGGACCTATTTATTATAATTTTGGACCTGTTCGCTATTTTGAAAAATTAGGAATGGGCTTGCTCACTATTTGCACTTAACGGGAGGGCCTCCATGCAAAACGGCAAACCAGGGACCTAAACGCGAAACGGAAAAAAGATTCTCCTCTCACAAAAAATCGCGCAAGGACCTGAACGTAATTCCGAAGAAACCGAGAGCTTTTCGCAAAAACCCCTGTGGACACGTGGGGGGCCGGTTGGCCCCCAATCTCTTCCCCTGTAAGGGAGTTTATATTACCTTGTTGCTTGAGGGCTCGACGGATGATGGCTTGGGGTGATTTTTGTGATTGGTTTTAAATTAATACTTAATCATTATTTAATATTAAATATAATTATTATGAGACTAACATGATTATTAAGCTTTATTCTTATTAGTCTCAAATTTGGATGAAAAATAAAAAAAAGGTATGCACTAGTATTCACTCTATTATCTTAATGCATACTTAGGATTCAACTCAAAGGATGAACTCTTCCATTGCTTTAACGTAAATATGTGCATTATGGTTCCAAATTCATATATACATGGATGCACACATCTAGAGAGAGTTCGTGTTTTATTTTGATGTTTCAATAGTATTGATTCATGTCTCCTTGCCAAATAGTATTAAGGATCATTACTTTGGCCCTGTTTGGCAGAGCTCCACCTCATATCTGAAACTTGTAAACTGAAACAAAAACTTTGAGTATAGATTAACTTGCATAGTTGTAGTATACTCATGGTAATAAAGGATAAACTCTAATAAAATTAAATTGAATATGTGCATATTGTTTCCAATCCAATTATATATAGGCACATCTCTGTGTGGAGTTTATTCAATGTTTGATGGTCTAATATGTATTGATCCATTTCTACCACTCCAACATAATTTGGATCATTATTTGGTAGTCATCAAAATGAGTATATGAAACTTGTGTAGTTAATATATACTTTTATCAATTTAAATAAAATTTAATTTGAGTTCGGTTGTCTTTCCATCAATCAAATAACGATTTATCATGTGTTGATGGTGTTTCTTGTTGATTAAGGATAAACAAAAAGTTCTTGAGTATAATGAAGCATTAACTGCATCAAAGTACTCAAGATACAATTAATCATTCAAATTGATTTGGGTTGTGCTCAATTGATCTTTGGGCATCCATTATGTGTTAATGGAGTGCAAATTGATAATTAAGACAACCGTGTTTGTTGGACTAACAATCTTCCATGAGTTGTGAAGTAGGTTGAGTCCAACAATGATAAAAATGGAAAGAGAATGTAATCATGTGTTGATGAGCGTTAAGAGGAGATCCTGAAGAGAAAAGAAGAAAGAGGAGCTTCATCATGTGTTGATGAACATGAAGAAAAGATACTTGGAGAGTATTTGATTGGACATTACAAAAGCCCCAAGTGGTTGCGCGCGGTAAAGGTATAATTATTAATTAGATAGGCTAAGGATGTGTTCCTAGTCTTTTACCCGTCTCGATGTTTGATGGGGAGATCGGATTTCTAGTTAGGTGTTGTACTATTAAGATGGGTTGAGTCATTTAGCTTGAGCTTTATCATGTGTTGATAAATTCAATCTGGTTCACTGTAGCTCACTCTCTTGGTTGGATTTTGCATAAAGCTTATATTTGCATGTGTTGCAAATGTTGAAGTTCAAGCTTGTTTCTTCAATTATTTCTTAATTGATTTGGATTTTGCATGTAGCTTTGGATTTGCATGTGTTGCAAAAAGAAGAAAGCTCATGTATTTAGTTTAGTTGGTTTATGCATGGATCTAAATGCTTGTATGTGTTGCAAATAAAGAAAGAGCTCATGCATGTGATTTAATGGTTGTTGTTTGCATAGAACTAAGATTTACATGTATTACAATTAGAGAGCTATGCATTGGAGACTTAGCTTGTGACTTGATCATGTGTTGATCATCACAAGGCTAAGAAAGATTTATGCCTTGGTTTGCAAAATGAGTCTTTGTAAAATGTTCGTTTTATGGTTCTTATCTTGGAGCATGTGAATAGGGTTTGCAAATGAGTTTGCAAATTAATTTGATCATGAATTGATCATCACATGGCTCGAGATTTGCTTTTAAATTAAGTTGATTTATTATTTGCAAACGAGCTGGATGTTACGGGTTTCGATCCTAGAGCATGTTAATAGGGTTTGTAAATTGACTTGATCATGTATTGATCATCACATGGCTAAGAGGATTGATGTCATATGTTATTGGTTTGTTCGCAAATGTGTTTTGCAAATAAGTTAGAATTTTAATGCCATTATTTGGAGCACGTGATTAGGGTTTGCAAATTGACTTGATTATGTGTTGATAATCACATGGCTTAAAGAATCAATTACTATTTTGTGCTTGATTTGAAAATAAAAAGATTTCTGTGTGAAATTTGATTTTATCTGGAAATCCGGTAGTATCACAAGTTAAATATCAGCGATATCGCCTTATGGGAGTCGGTACTACCACGCTCGTTAGGGCGGTAGTTATTTTTCAGAGAGCATGTGTTGCTCTGAGTTTCTGGAGGCCGGAGCTACCGGGCTAGTACCACCCTTGAGCCCAGTAGCTCCGGCCTCCAGAAACTCAGAGCAACACACTAGAGGCTGGTAGTTATTTTTGGAGAGCATGTGTTGCTCGGATCTGGAAATCGACACTACCAAACCTCGAGGTCGGTAGTAGTTGTGTGTCGATAGTATCGAATGTATTGTGTAATGGCTGGTTTTTGAGCCATTTTTGACCTTTGGGGTCGAGGTCGGTACTACCGAGCTTTTGCCACCTGTAGTAACGGTTTTACTGAATTTTTCAGAATTGCCCCCAAATGGCTATTTTTCTTTGTGATGGTATAAAAGGAGGCCTTATGGGGGCATTGGCTTGTTGCTGGTTCATTTGGGTGCTAGTGAGAGTGTTGTGCATGTGTTGCACTCTTCGTATTGCTTCTTGAGCTAACAGTGTGCTTTAATTGAATGTGTTGCAGTTAGGGGAGGATTGAGAGCCTGTTGTGCATGTGTAGCACTTGAGGGCAGCCTTGTGCATGTGTTGCACTTGGTGATCACCATTGTGCATGTGTTGCATTTGATGAGGTTCAAGCTAAAAGGCTTGGTCTATTACTCTTGGTGTTTGCTGACACCTAAACAGCATGTGGAGGCGTCGTGTGTAGTAACCTTCTCAAAGGATATTTTGGTAAAGCCCAGCAAAATTGTGAAGATCGAAGCTCGCCTGCCCGGATGGGGAAAGGGCTACTGCTGGTGGATTCAAGGAGGGTGCTCAATTCGTGGAGCTGGTCCAAAGTGGTTTGGGCTTGCTTACTTGCAATTCGTGGTGGGTGCTCAATTAGGGGAGACCGGCAAGTCTATGAACACCACGGTAAAATATCGGTGTATCTCTTGTGCTTACTTGCAATTCCTTATTTGTATTATTGCAATTTACATTCACAGAATTAAATTGCTTGTTTATCATTAAGATTGCATTTCTTGTTTAGAGACTTAATTAGTTAGTGCACTTAGTGAGCCTAGTTGATTTGGCTTTGATTGTCAAAACTTTAGTTTATTGCTTTCTCATTATTTATTATTACAGTTTTGACATAGGTGGTACCTAGACGAGTAATTAGTCCTAGAAAGATTTTTTTTAAAACCACCTATTCACCCTCCTCTACTTGGCATCCCCGACCCAACAATTGGCGGCATGGTCGAGCTTGAGCAAGAGAACGTTTGAGAGAGCCTGCCCTAGGAGTAGACATGGGCAATGGGCCGTGCCTTTTTGGTTGGCCCTCGGCACGGCATGGGTGTCTTCAAGTCAAGCTGACATGGCACGAATGATGGCCCCTGCTGAGCTTGGAAATTTGGTATGATTGGCAGCCCAGCACGGCACAAATGCAACCCTTTTGTAAAAAAACATCCTATCTATGCCCTAACCCATTGTTAACTACATTACCACATCAATTCAACCCATTATCAAATACTACCACTCCCCTTCGCCTCCTCACATGACCCATCGGGTGCAGTCATCGTCTCCATGTGCCTCTATCGTCTCCTCTCATCCAACTCCACCCTTGCTTGCTCCCTACGCTGCCACCTCCCCCTCCCCTGTCGCCGCCTCGGTGCTAGATCCAATGGCATTCGGTCACACCGTCGCCGGATATGGCCTTGAGGCATCGTGCCACTAGATTCGCTGACCATCTCAAGGAAGAAGTCAATGACGATCGGAGAGGAAGAAGATGGCGACGACGCCAGATCTCGACAATCCTCACAACCTCGTTGCCGAATCCTGTGGTCTTCGATTATGCCGCTGCCAAATTCGATCTTTCTGCACTGTGTCACCGCCATCCCTAGCCATCATGCATGCTTCTTCCCCGGCGCTAGCATCTTCCTCACCTCCAATCGAGATGTACTATGTCCTCGCGACCACGCCAGTAGGTGCCCCATTTGTCCTCGGCTCCTTTTATCTCCTCTACGACAATCCAAATGGATTGGGCATCAATCGACACAGCACAGAGGTGGCACGGTGTGCCTGGGCTCACTGGAGGAAAGTTGCGCTAGTTTGGCATGGCACGGTTGGCTGGCTAGGATGTGGTGACACGTCACGGTCTAGGTCCATCGGTCCCATGTCATGTCGGCCCGGCACGGCCCAATGCCCAGGTCTACCTGTTACTCGCCATGTAGATTGAGTGCTGCACTATTTACTAGTGGGCCTCGGCAGCCTGACCCTTCCATTCGATCCTCTCCAGTGGATTTCCTTTTATTATTTATTAACTATGCCGAAGGCATCCTAGGAAAAAAAGCAGAAAAAAACATCCATATTTTTTAATTTTCCTTTTCATGTATATATATATATAGATACTATTTTGAGCCTACGTGTAGAATAGTCTATTGTACACCTGGCCCAGTTAACCCAATCCGACCGAGCCATGTGTCCTACTAATCAGCGCAACAGTCCCAATTAACTAAGCCTTTCCGTACGTGGCCAAACCAACTAATAAATGCATTTCTAGTTTGTACATGAATCTTTTTTCTTTGTTTTAGCCGTAACTTTTTATTGACAACTCCGATTCATAGAAGGTTTTCACCAGTAGCTTACTGACGAGGAGATGAACAAAATAATGTAAATCCCGTCAATAAAAGCCATATGAATCATTTTTTTACTGCTAAATGAACATCAGTTTACTATATGTATAGTGGGATGTTACTATTACATGGACTGTATAGTCTGCTGAATCCTCAGTCATGATAGTAAATTAATGTTCATACAGTAGGAAAGTGATGTTCATTTGTAGTAAAATTTAATTTATGCGAAGTTTATTAGCGAGATTTATATCATATTGTTCATCCCATCAACAGTAATATACTGGTGAAATTCATTCGTCAATCAGAGCTGTGAATAAAAAGTTATGGCTAAAAGAAGAAAAAAATCATATTCATGTACAAACTAGCAAACACATTACTAGTTAGCTGGGCAAGGTACTGATTTTAGTAGTAACGTGTTTTAGTAAATTGATGTTTATACAGTAGCAAGTTAACATTCATTTGGTAGTAAAATTTGATTTATGCGACGATTATTTGCGAGACTTATATCATACAGTTCCTCTTGTCGCCAGTAATTTACTGGTGAAATTTGTTCGTTAATCGGAGCTGCGAGCAAAATGTTATGGCTAAAAGAAGGGGGAAAAATAAATTTATGCGATATTTATTAGTGAGATTTATATCATTTTGTTCCTCTTGTCGACAGTTATATACTGGTGAAATTAGTTCACCAATCGGAGCTGCAAGTAAAAAGTTGTGGCAAAAAGAAGAAGAAAACATATTCGTGTACAAACTAATAAACACATTACTAATTAGTTGACCACAGTTCCGATTTCAGTAGTAATACATGTTAGTAGTAAATTGATGTTCATACAGTAGTAAATTGATGTTCATTTAGTAGTAAAATTTGATTTATACGAAATTTATTAGCCATTGATCGAGCCATGTATATGAGTTATTTCTAACATAGTAAAAAACATAAATTGTATTAGTAATACTGTATGACAGAGATAGTCAATTAGAAAATCATAATCTAACAAACATAAGTTACGTTGAACACAGTCTGATGGTAATTTTTTTTGAATATTATGGGAGAACAGATTCTAGTTCAAATAAGGGAACACATTACTAGTTACGTCGCATGACCTACTAGTAAATGTGTTTTTTGTTTGTACATGAATATGGTTTTTCTTTGTTATAGCCATAACTTTTTATTGACAGCTCAGATTCATGAATGGTTTTCATCAGTAGCTTACTTACGACGAGAGCAACACACTGATATAAGTCTTACCATATGAATTAGATTTTACTATCCGTAGACATATAGCTTACTATCCGTAGACATATAGTTTACTATCAGTATACATAGATTTTACTATCGATACGCACGTCGTTTATTAGCGAGACTTATATCATTATGTTGCTCTCGTCGTCAATAAGCTACTGGTGAAAACCTTTTATGAATCGGAGTTTTCAATAAAAAGTTATGGCTAAAACAAAGAAATTAGATTCATATACAAAATAGGAACGCAAAGTTACGGAAAAGTATGATTTACTACTCAGCATGTCAACTTATACTATCATCTTTCATTTTTCTACTATTAAAATCGGCACCTCAATTAATACTGTGTTTTGTTTTTTTGGGTCGCCTTACGTTAGTTAATTCCTTTTTGCACGTTTCGACCAGCGTGTGGAATAGCCTAATCTGCGCTTAAGCGCAGATCATGCATGCTTCTTCTCCAACGTTAGCATCTTCCTCACCTCCAGTTGAGCTGTACTATGTCCTCGCGACCACGCCAGTAGATGCGCCATTCGTCCTCGACTCCTTTTATCTCCTCTTCAACAGTCCAAATGGATTGGGCCTCGACCGACACAACACGGAGGTGGCACGGTGTGCCTGGGTTAACCGGAGGAAAATTGAGCTAGTCTGGCATGGCACGGTTGGCTGGCTAGGATGTGGTGGCACGTCACATTCTAGGTCCATCAGTCCCGTGTCATGTCGGCCTGGCATGGCCCAATGCCTAGGTCTACCTAGAGCGAAACCAATATTGATATAGTTTGCTAGTTACTCGTCATGTGGGCTGAGTGCTGCACTATTTACTACTGGGCCCACCTCTCCAGTGGATTTCCTTTTTATTATTTATTAGGCATCCTAAGAAAAAAAAACAAGAAAAGCATCCCTATTTTTTATTTTCTTTTTCACACACATATTATCCATAGATTACATCCAGGAGGTTTCAAGCCTCCTCAGGCATCCACCTCACCCTCCTCTAATTTTCCAAAAAAATCCATTTATTCCTTCAAATCGCGGATAGGTCCTTTGCGATTTTATGTATGGGAAAGATTTTTTTCCCGGTTCGCGTTTAGGCGCCTCGTTTGCCATTCTACAGAAGGAGATTCCCGTTAAATACGAATCGCAAACTAGCCCTTTTCTAATTTTACAAAATAGCGAACAGGTCTAAAATTATAACAAATAAGTCCCCGCACTTTACGTCTAGGTCCTTTTTCCGTTTTGCCCGGAAAAATATTTTCGTGGTCCGTTTTTTTTCCGGAGCATGTTTTCGTGGTCTATTTTTTCAAAAAAAAAATGAAATTTCGTTTTTCGTTCATCCTTTCTCCGTTTTTCCCGAAAATATATTTTCGGGTCCGTTTTTTCTCATTTTTTCCGGGAAAAATGTTTTCGGCATCCGTTTTCCCTCTTTTTTCCCGAAAAAATATTTTCGTGGTCCGTTTTTCCCAGAAAAATTATTTTCGTGGCCCGTTTTTCCTCGTTTTCCCCGAAAACATGTTTTCATGATCCGTTTTTTTTCTCCGAAAAATGTAAATCCGTTTTTCATTCACGCGTGCGGCGTGCGCCGCGGTTTTTCTTGGAAAAATGTTTTCATGATCCGTTTTTTTCTCGTTTTTCACGGAAAAAAATGTTTTCATGGCCCATTTTTATTCGTTTTACCCGGAAAAAAATGTTTTCGTGGCCCGTTTTTCCTCCGAGAAAAAACTTTTCCGTTTTGCTCGGAAAAAATGCTTTCGTAGTCCTTTTTTCTTGTTTTTTCCGAAATAAGTGTTTTCGTTGTCCGTTTTTTCTCTGAAAAAACAATCCAAATTTGTTTTTCGTTCACGTGCACGGCGTGCGCCGCGCTCACTTTTCTAGTATATATATAGCCAGTGGCAAAGTTATATTACATAAATTACACGGAAGCTAGAATACAAAACATGCATCTCGATCTATCTATAGGCTGTATGCAGATCATTGCGTAAACCAAAGCATACTGAGCTGGGAGCAACCCACACATGTCTCTGCTTCCGACGAAATATACATGCATGCATAGTACTCAATCCGGTCATGATATAGATACAGTGGAACTTTCAAAATTTTAAATGTTTAAATTAGATGCTAAAATTATATGGATGGATCTGTCTTGAGAAGTAACTTTATAATATTAGATATGTTTTAGAGACTGTGTTAATATTTAAAACAAAAATTATTTATGACCGAAAGAAAGGGAGTAGTAATGTGTAGACTAGCTTTATATTAATTAAGGTATCTTGCTGAGTCATACTAGTGGTACATGCATACATACACGAGAATAAGCTGAGGACAAGGTTATCCATTTGATTTGAGCTGAGGCTGCAAGCAACCAGGTTGGCCACATGGGCGAATGGTAGTGGTTGCTGAAATCCACCACAAGACCCATGTCCGCTGCACCCGGGCACAAAACATAAATATGCATAATGCATGAAGTATAAACTAAACTAGTGCTTTCTCATGTTATAAATAAGGGAGAAATTAGGAGCCGGACGATCGATCCCAGCATATTTTTTCAGACATTCGTGTAATATATTTTTTTCAATGTCTGTAATTCCCTCCCCCCATATCTGTAATATTTTTTTTTTCATGTGCATATTTCTACTGTTATTGAAGGAAATGTTTCATACATAGGAACAAAATATTTCACACGTAGGAAAAAAATGTTGTAGAGCGTCCGAAAAAATCAGACGTCCGATTACAAGTCATTCTGTATAAATAATTATTATTTTAGATATGGATACAATTTTCAAAATACAATTTTTACAACTAATTTTTATTATAGTATATTTATAAATCCTAAAAAAATTATAATACTATAAAAATATTTTTCGAGACAAATCTATAGATATGATTTTTATGTATCCAATTTAAATATTTTAAAGATATTAACAATCAAAGTTTTAAAAATTTAACCGGACCTGTATTCAAAACGATAACTATCAAAGTGAGTACTATCAACTTCACACCCTTCCAAGATAGGCAGGGAGCTACTTAGTTCACCAGCATCAAATTAAACTTAACTGTAGGAATCGTATCTTAAATCACAAGCCTTGTACATGAACTCATGGAGTAGTGCATGTCTTGATGCTTGGTTTCTAATCTTTCTTCTTCTAATATACTAACGTTGATTTTGCTTGATCCCATTCTGTTACAAGATCGAGAAAGGCAGTAACAAGTAGTTTATCTTTGTTTGTGCCAGTCAATGGTGCTTGATCCCATTCTGTTACAGTGTCCAAACCATATATACTAACTGGAAGGAGATCCAGTGCAAGTCCTGTGGCCCATAGATGTAGTCCGTCTGATCGAGTGAACGAAGGACATAGCTTCTCCAAAGTCCAAATCCATATGTTACGGTAACTTTTGCTACAGCAATCTGATCTGTTGCTTTTTATTCTAACAGCTCGTACGCAATTATTTAAGTTGTAGTGCCTTGGGACTGCAATGAAACTGGGTCCATACTAAATAGGCAACTAGAGGTTTGACCAACCTACTATAAAGTCTGAAATTCGAGAGAGGAAAAGGGGTCAGTGAAATACGGGATCCCACTGGAGTGTCAGGGAACTGTGTAGGAATAATTCAAATCAGGTGCTGTTTTGGAATATCGAAGGAAAAATGGTAACAATTTTTAACGAGGCGACATAAATGAAACAAAAGAATTATATGGAAAAAATGATAATAACTCCTTTCCAAACATTTTTTTGATTGGAATTTTAGTCCCGTATTTTATTATGATCTGTCCCATGTAGGGACTATTGTGTTTTGTGTGTATAGCTTGAGCTATAGTTTATGCATGCCTGCCACATTCTTGAAGAAAACATATAGATTTTGTTAGGTTTTGATTCGCACAATGACAATTAAAGTCATCTCTGGAATCACTACAATAAAAAATGTGAAAATAAAAAGGCTTCTTATTATCTAAAATTATACTCCATCCGTTCAAGTTTGTAGGGCGTATTATTTTCTCTGACACAGAGGCTAAATAGATATTAAAAATAACTAGGTTACCCTAGTTATTATCTTTAAGCGCTATATTTAATTCACGTATATAGCGAATATAATAAAATCTGGATATTTATTAAAGGCATAAAAGAAACATCGCACTTATTTTTTGTATTGGAGCGTGAATACGCCGTCCCGCAAACTTGGTCGACGGAGGAAGTACGCACAAATACTTTGAAGGCAAATGGCACCAATCACAATATAATTAATCCTTTTAAACAAAGTC
Source organism: Rhipidocladum racemiflorum (assembly GCA_036346355.1). NCBI lineage: Eukaryota > Viridiplantae > Streptophyta > Magnoliopsida > Poales > Poaceae > Rhipidocladum > Rhipidocladum racemiflorum. Next base: position 17,687,401 of record CM070578.1, on the reverse strand, counting down.
TTGATTGGCACCAGCTATCCCAGATGCAAGCCGCTAGCAAGGGAGCAAAAAAAATGGATGAAGTGTGTTCATCCCCCCATTTTCCCCCATTGTTTTCCCATGATGGAATCTTACAGCCTTTTAGCATCTCACCAACACACCCATGTGGCATGGGGGATACATAACATAGCTATGAGGAAATAAAACACAACCTCGCCAAGCTTTCACGACAGGCACAGCCAGGGGCGAAGCTAGTCCAGACCTAAGCCCCGGGTTAGGCCAGCTGATCTTAAATTAAATATCTGTTTCTAATGATTTTTCAATAATTTTTTGTAGAATTTTAGTGGGCTTTCGGTACCGGGCTACAGCCTACTCTGCCTGGGGCCTGGATTCGCCCCTTGGGCACAGCCTAAGCATGCATAATCTCACGACGCATGGCTGTAAATTTGTTTTTTTTTTTTTCAGTAGAGCTTATGTATCGGCGGAACAGTCAAAGTAAAAAATGTATCATTTGAAAGTTGAGACACGAGAGTTTCGCTAGAATCCCTAGGATGCATGTTTCTGTATGTTACTTGTGTGTTTCCAGAGGAGGAGGAGAGAGAGAGGGGTGAGAGAGATCACCTAGGATGCCCTAGATGAATAATGTGATTTGGCAAATAATGACCTAAAATTAATTAATCAATTGGGGCCAGGAAGGTTAGGGTGGTGGATCCAATCTGTCACCTTTTGCGGTGGCCATTTTTTTCCCCTTTGAGATCAGTCAGCCGGACTGCCTGAGTCAGTCCACAGCTGCTCTCTCTCTCTCTCTCTCTCTCTCTCTCTCATCTTCCCATGTGCTTCCCACGGTCCCACCTGTTAGACAACCTCGCTATCGAATAGTCCGGGGTTGCCTAATAGATCTCAAGTGGAGAATAGACAGGGAGAAAGAGAGACACAATATGAGGAGGAACGGGCCTGCTTTATTATTCTGTATGCTTGTGTACAATGGGGTGACCCCCTGCCTCCTATATATAGCGGTTCTGCTTAGAGATAAGGAAGAGTCCATATCGGATACGAATCCGTTTCCTAACAGGATACGAATCCGTTTCCTAACACTCCCCCTTGGACTCTTCACTGCGAGATGCATATGCCTCATTAAAACTCCATAAAAACCCAGTGGGAAAAATAATTGGAGAAAGAGTACATAGCACACGCTGTTTGTGTTGCACGGATTGCCTCATCAAAACCTTATGTAAGAAAACTTCAACGAAAAACTTACTTAAGGAAAAGAGTACAATCCACCCAAACTTCAATGTTAATCTTCAAGATTTACGTTGGGTACTCAAACTTCATGTTTGAGATTTATGTAGGAGTATGTGAAAATAATCACCCTGAAATCTGCACTTCACTAAGCCTCAACATCCCGAAACAACAAACACATCTTTCAAAGGAAGATGACGGTAGTGACTTAGTGAATAAATCTGCGATATTTTCACACGACTTAGTATGCAGTATCTTTATCTCGGTCATCTTATGCATTTCATGAGCATAAAAGATCTTGGGGTTGATATGCTTTGTAAGGTTACTCTTCACATATCCCATTTGTACTTGTGCAACACAAGCCGCATTATCTTCATAGATAATAGTGGGGTTTGTTCCATGTTCGGACCACATGACTTACGGATGTGGTGAACCATTCTTCAAGCCATGCACATTCCCGAGAGGCTTCATACAATGCAATGATTTACGAGTGGTTAGTCGACGCCGAGACAAGAGTCCGCTTAGACGACTTCCAAGAAATTGCCGTTCCACCGCAAAGGAAAACATACTCGGTTTGTGACTTGCCAAGATATGCGGTCCGATAGGTACCCGACATCGGCGTAGCCAACTAAATTCAATTCATTGTTTCTTACGTAAAACAAGCCGAGGTCTTTGCTTCCTTGAAGGTAACGGAAGATGTCCTTCACCCCTTTCCAATGCCTTTTGGTGGGTTCTCAGACTGCATCGCGCTTAGCAAATTCACGGCGAACGCAATGTCCGGCCTAGTGCTATTCGCAAGGTACATGAGCGCTCCAATTGCACTCAAGTATGGGAATTCCGCTCCCGGACTTCCTCCCCTCTTCTTTAGGCCTGCACGGGTCTAGGTCTGCTTGGAGTGACCTTCCGACCATTGGGGTCTTTGCGGGGTATGTCTTTTCAAAGCCAAATCTCTCCAACACTTTCTGCGTGTAGGATGCTTGGTGTACCAAGATTCCGCCTTGGACATGTTCAAGCCGCAAGCCTAAACAGAACTTGGTTTTACCCAAGTCTTTCATTTCAAACTCAGATTTCAAGTATGTGCATGCTTCTTCAATTTCTTCATCCGTCCCAATGATGTTCAAGTCATCTACATAGACGGAGATTATACAAAATCCATTCGTGGATCGTTGTATAAATACACATGGACAATCTTCATTGCTCGTGTAGCCTTTCTTGCAAAGAAAGTCACTTAAGCGATTGTACCACATTCTTCCTCGATCGCTTTCAGCCCATACAGTTGATTTCTCCAATTTCACCTTTGTATAGGTTTCTCGCTTGCTCTGTCTTGGTTCGGGATAGGGATACCTTCCTGGTACTTTCATGTATATCTCGAATCCAAGTTTCCATACAAATATCTTGTGACAACATCCATTAGCTTCATTTTCAACTTCAAGTTGATCGCCATTGAGATCAAGTATCTAAAGGTAATTCCACCCATGACCGGAGAATAGGTTTCTTCATAATCAACCCTAGGACGTTGAGTGAAACCTTGAACAACAAGCCTTGCAATGGTTGTTGCTCTTTTCATAGATTCTCCTATTATTACAAAATTTATGGCCATTTCGTCATGGTGTGCTTCATGCACTTCTACTTGCTCTTCATTGCTATTTCCCATTCCAGAGCAAGTTCCTTTAGTTTTTCTCCGCCAATGTGTGCGCACACATTATTTCCTGGCGCTTCTTCCAATTGAATATTCAAATCTGGAATTGCCTTTTCCACAGGCTTCTTTCCAAAGGCTGTGTCTCAACTGGCTCCTTCTTGCTTTGGGGCATTTTTGTGATTGGCTATGGTAAGTCCTCTTGTCCATTTTTCCCAGACGTCTCCGGTACTTTGGGTTTGAGAAGCCGATTTCCTGTTCTTTTTCTTTGAGGCCTCAAAAGGATGAGGGATACCTTCGCTTTCTTTGGTATTTCCACCCTCTCCGGTGCATTTCTTGTTGGTACATGCGACTTAACCACGCTCTTGAGATCACAAAAATGATCAGGCGGTTCATTTGCTAAATTCTCGCAAATCGATTGTCTTCTTTGACTTCATGATTTGCTTCATTAGTGCGAGAGTCATGCACGGGATTCCAATGGAATGCCATATGATTTCCGGCATTTTTCATCCAATGGTTCATTTCCTCCCTAATGACGGAAAACGATCCTCGCCAAAGATGCAATCGAATCGGTCAGATTCAAATCCTCAGTCATGGGTTCCAAATACACAGTTATGGATGCACTTTCATAACCAATGTATATCAGACTTGCGGAGAGGACCCTTTCAGTTTGCTGTGGGGGTGGTATAGGTACATATACCATACATTCAATTCTTCAGGTTGACCCAATGCACTAGTTTGCATGGTTGAATGGATATTGTAGGCCGATTGTCTATAATTGATGAGTCTTCGCATACAGAATGCGTGTCCCCAATAATTGTTGGGCAAGTTACAACTCTGCAAGAGTGGTCTGGCAACAAACTTAATCCTCTTTATTAGTGCTTCAGCTATTCCATTTTGCGTATGGAACTGTGGATGTGTGGTACAGAGTGCTCAACAGTTATTCCAGTTGCTGTGCAATAATCATCAAATGCCTTGGAAGTAAATTCGTTGGCATTGTCCATTCGAATGGACTTCAGCGATGATCGTGAAAAGCATTCTTAATTACGATGATCTGCGAGATCAACTTTGCGAATGCATGATTCCTTGTTGACAAAGAAACATGTATGCGACCATTTCGAGGAAGCATCAATGAGCACCATAAAGTATCGAAAGCGGCCACGACAAGGGCTGAATCGACCGCAAATATCCTTGAATGCGTTCCAGAATGCAGGATTTCATGTTGCACTTTCATAACAGAGGGTCTAGTTATTAATTTCCGGTGGCACATGCATGGCACACAAAATCTTCATGATTCGGGAAATTTTTAACATTAATGCCATGACCTTGTGAGTTGTTAACTATATTTCTCATCAATCTAAGACCAGGATGACCTAAATATACAATGCCATAACGAAAATAATTCAGAGCTTCTAAATACAGTCTTCAAATAAGTATACCTTTGCGTGTGCATTGATTATCGTGTAGTACAACCTGATTCATATGAGGGATATTCTTCTTAATACCATTTTTCATACTCCGCGTGCTTCATAATGCACAAATGCTCTTTGCCATTTTCTTCATTTGGTTTCTACGTGAAACCCATTGGCGCGGATATCTGTTAAAACTTAAGAGAGTGCGTGTTGATTCAGGGTACAAGGAGGTTTCATCAATTACCAAAATTGTACCCATTGGCAATATAAATGTGGCTCTTCCTGAGCCTATTATATGCGTATCGCTTCCTGCGATAGTCGTAATCCTTCCAGCGTTCTTCGTGATCGTCTGGAAGTATTTCGACTCTCTTAAGATGGTATTTGTTGTGCCATTATCAACAATGCATATTTCCTCCATTGGGCGCTACACGATTTCTAGATGAAAAGAAAAATAATTCTAATCATATAGTGGCAAAGTGATTCAAATATTGCTTACAAATAAAGAATACTGGAATAAAGAATAAATTGCAATTCGATTCATGAGAAAATAAAATTTATGCTCTTCGAGAGCTTACAATTCATTACTCAAAATTCATTAACAACCATCGTTCTATAGCACGCAAACTTCAAAGTGAACCCAATCTTCTTTGTGCTTGGAGCAAGATGGTGGACTTGAGCTTTTCGATTCGCTTTCTGAAGTGCAGTTCGTAACTCAAGTGTACTCACCTCAGCCATGTATTCATTCTTCACAGTGGCTGAAAAGTGATACCTGGGGAGTACAAAACTTGATCGTTTTGCTCGGCAGTAGGTTACTTGTCTTTCGAGGACCCTAAACCGATGGCAATTCAGAGCTTCTTGCTCATAAGCACGATCTTCACATTTGATGCCCATGTGAGATAGTTCTGACCATTCGGGCCAGTTCTTCAAAACTCACATACGACAATGCCAGGTATTTACATATTCATTAGATTCTTTTCATTAGATTACTTCGTGTAATCTAATAGGGAGTGGTTGCAAGATTCATAATTGCATAATTAAATTCTCATGAATTTCCAGTAAACTAAAAGAAAGCAATAATTTCAAGATTCATAAATACAAGATTCATAGATGCGAGATTCATAAGTGCGAGATTCATAGATACAAGATAAATGCAAGATTCAGATTCATAAATATTCAGAATAAACAATAATTGCACAATTCATAAATTCATAAATGCGGAAATAAATACTCAGAAATTTCCGAATTTTTCTTAGTATTTGGCAATTTTCTGTTAATTATACAGCAATTTTCCAACATCACTTGATAACAGAAAATAAATTGCAACATGAATTAAACATGGCATGAGTCTAATTATAACTTATATAATTCTCGTTGGCTGGGAACGAAAACAGGTAATGAATATCTCTGTCAATTTGACTCTTGGCCAGGTCAACCTGCCCCTAGGGCTCACATGAGGGAGGGAGCACTTCCCGTTTCCGGGTGCCAATTAAAGAACCAAGCCTCATGTGTGTTTTCCTAGACACCAATTGTCTCATATCTGTTTATTCATTACCAAAATCAAATCCCAACCACTCAGTTTCTCATAAAATGCCGTATGAGAAAATCTGGAATTTTCCTAGCACTTTCCATAATTTCTGCTAATTTCCAAGCAATTTTCAGAATTACTGTTCAACAGAAAATTGAATTTCAGCAAATATCAACATGACATAATTTATAAATTCATAAATTCGGAAAATAAATTCTCAGGAATTTCCGATATTCTAAACAGGGCAATTATTGCAAAATTCATGCGAAAATTCATAAATACAGAAATAGGGCTGCGGAAAATTAAAACAGAGCCATAAAATTTTTTTCTGCAATTTTCTATGAATTTTTAGGATTTTCTAATTATTTTTCCAAATTATTAAACAGTTTTCTGAATTCTGTAATTGAATTTCGGAAATAATAATGAAAACTAGAAAAGAAAACTCCCACGTGTACCACTTCAACCGAACTCCAATTCGGTTTGGAGTTTTGTTCGGGCCCGCCGCATTGTTTATTGCCTGAAGGACGCTTTGTTTATTGCCTGAAGGACTTCAAGTCCATTTGGTTCTGGACTCCATGTCCACTTGAAGCAGTGCGAGGGCCCGTGGGTGGCATGCCGCAGAGGCCGGGGCGGGCTGCGAGCGACAGGAGGCGAGCCGCTTCGTGCGGCCAGGCGCGGCGCGGGTCGGCTACTTCGGGCGGACTTCACCTAACGGTTAGCATTCAATGCCTTTGTGCCCGATTGAGTCCAAAGTCGAATTGAATAAAGGGCAACATGTCCAAAAGGAACAAGTCCATTCAATCCTCCTGGACTTCTTTCACGTGGCCTGGACTTCGTGTCCATCTTTCATGTGGCCTGGACTTCATGTCCAAAAGGCAAAAGGACTCCATGTCCCAAAACCGGATGAGCTTGGCTCAAGCAAGTGAAGCGGCAATGGCCGGTCGGGCGGTGGAGCCTAGGGCGTCTTCTTGGCGTCCGGCAGTGGCTACCTCGTGCGGCGGTGGCCGGCTCGGCAGTCTGTGCGGCCAGCAGATCGCATGTCTTGGCGGGTCTGACGGGCCGAGCTGGTCGCGATGGCTTCTGGCGGCTGCCCGGCGACGGCGGCGAGGCTTCAAGCGGCGGCGCGGCCGGCCATGGAGATCGACGACGGCGGCGCGGTGCGGCAAGCCGTCGGCTGGTCTTTGGTCGGTGGCAATGCCAGCGCATCTGCGTCGGGGCCGGCGCGCGTGCGGCATGGCGGCCAAGGGCGCTGCGTGCGCAAAGGGGAGGTAGCCGGGCGCAATGCTTGAGTCCCTTCTTCAATGCCGACAGGATGGCTTCGAGCCGGTTTGCAGTGCTTCATGCACGCCGGGAAAGCGACGGCTTCGTGCCGTCGGGAATTTTGCCGGCGACCGGCGGCAGCCTCGGGGTGCGGCGATGGCTTCAGGCCGATTTGTGATGATGGCTTCGAGCCAAGTTGTATTTTTTTTTTTCGCTGTAGCTTCCATATACAGTAGGTAGATTCATGACATGATCTGCAGTCTTCATGCTTGCTGCGTTCTGTGGCTTCATGCCACGAACTGCAAGAAATTACTGTATACTGTAGCTTCGTGCCACAAGATAAACACAGTACCTTGATGCTTTTCAATCTATTCTTCGGTAGGCTATCGCGTAGGATAGAGTCGCGTAGGACTTTTCTTTCGGCAATCCGAGTGGATGCCGGCTTGATGGCGAGTTGATTGCAGATCGGATCGGGCGATCAATCGCCGGTAGTAGACGTTAAATCGTCGTCGATGATCCTTCGCTTCTTGTCTTTTCTCACCTTTCAATCTTTCTCCGGTAGAGCTTCGTGCTGATAACGTGTTAGACAACCTCGCTATCGAATAGTCCGGGGTTGCCTAATAGATCTCAAGTGGAGAATAGACAGGGAGAAAGAGAGACACAATATGAGGAGGAGCAGGCCGCTTTATTATTCTGTATGCTTGTGTACAATGGGGTGACCCCCTGCCTCCTATATATAGCGGTTCTGCTTAGAGATAAGGAAGAGTCCATATCGGATACGAATCCGTTTCCTAACAGGATACGAATCCGTTTCCTAACACCACCCAACACATTGCATTTGCATTGCAGCTCTTTCTCTCTCTCTCTCTTTTTTCCATGCCTAATAAGCAGGTAATCTCTCTCCCTCTGATCTCATGGATTGATACCCTCAAAAAGTTACACATGATGTACACAACTATATGCTGCTATCTCGCAGGAAGTCAACATCTAGTCTAACATGAGCCGATCAGTTGCTGTTTTCCCTTAAATAGTGCGAGAACAATTCATACACGTGAATCAGAATTTTGCTTGACTCGTACTCGATCGTTCTCTACATGTATGAGATGCTTAGTTGGAACTCCTAATGAAGATCAGTGGTAAGTGTGGTCTCTCCCATTGAGCTGGGGCAATGCAAACAAGGATGAGAATAACACTGGTAGTAACTGCGGTTTCAGGAAGAATTATATTCAATTAATCTTTTCCAAAAAAAGAATCGAAAAATCGAAAAATCTTACTTAATTTAGTTCACATTTTTTTGACAATCTCAACATGGTAGCTCACTCGAGCTTCCACGCGTAGAGGTACAAACAGAAGCCGCTCGTCCCGGCGGCCACCGCGTCCAGCATGCCGGCGGGCGCCGACGCGCTGGCGAGGACGATCGGCCGGAAGATGAAGAGAGCGGGTCGCATGCCGGCGCTGAAGAGCCAGTCGTGCACATCCCAGTAGACCTCAACCTTGGCCCGGCTGAAGGTCACCGACTGGTTGCCCCGGAACTTCCACTGCAGATGCTTCACCTGCACCGCCTCCTCGCCGTCGATCCCGATCGTCATCTCCATGTCCGCGTCGCCGCCCTCGCCGCCGCCGCCGCACTCTATGGCGATGTCGTGCACGTCGCCCTGGTCGTGGAACCTCGCCTTGGCCGCGAACCGCCGCTTTCCGAACACGTGCTCCCGCCGCGCCACGGGCACGGGCTCCGCCGCCGCGGGCGCGCAGGGCGCGGCGCGCCGGAGCGCGTCCTTGCGCATGTCTCCGAGGACCAGCACCACCTCGCCGGCGACCTCCACAACGACGTAGTACCCGGCCCGCGGCTCGGGTAGCCCGGCGCCGAACCGCGCGCGGCGGAGGTCCCACAGCACACGCACCGTCGCCGGGGCGGACGAGGCGGCTCCGCCGAGCTCCACGCGGCGCGACCCCGCCCGCCGCCAGAACTGCCACGCCCGGAGGTCCACCCTGCACTCCGCGGCGGCGCCGTCCGCGCCGGAGATTGAGACGGCGAAGGCGTGCGAGAGGAGGTCGCGGGACCAGGACACGGTGACGACCCGCGAGTGGCCTGCGATCTTGGCGCGGTACACCGACGCGGTGACGGCCTTGCCGGGCTTGTGGCCGTTGACCGGGATATCGTCCACGGCGATGTCGCACGACGGCGCCGTCCGGTCTCCGCTCCTCTGCTGCATGTGGGGCACGTGGGACTCCTGCATGGCTACAGTCTCCAGCTGCGACGCGTCATGAGTTGCTCGATCGATCTCGGAGCTCAGAGTCGGAGCCGGAGGAAGAAAAGAAAAGAAACAGAGAGAGAGAGAGAGAGAGAGAGAGAGAGAGAGAGGAGAAGAAGAGGAGAGGGATACTCCTATATAGTAAGGGGTATAGTGGACTGGTGGTTGCGGGAAATAGTGTATAATGGAATGGAAATACGGAATGCATGCAATGCAATGATAGGTGGGTGATGAGTTTTCTTTCATTTGAGCGATGTGGTACTAATGTGCGTGTGTTCCGGGGGATCAGAGCTGGCTGGAGACAGCCGATCGCATGCATAATTGGCATTCCATTCATCTTCCGGCTTGGATTGCTATAGCTTAGCTAGCTTGTATTCATGCATGCATCCGGGCATCTATCAGCTTTCAATAATAATAATAATAATAATAATAATAATAATAATAATAATAATAATAATAATAATAATAATAATAATAATAATAATAATAATAATAATAATAATAATAATAATAATAATAATAATAATAATAATAATAATAATAATCCCTTTAGTTGCAAATAGTTATCGTTTTGGACATTGATATAGTTAAATTTTTGAAACTTTGAGTATCATATCTTTTTAAATATTTAAATTGGATACATGAGAACTGTGTACGCAGATTTGCCTCAAAAATTACTTTCATAATTTTATAATTTTTTTGGATTTTATAAATATATTATAATAGAAATTAGTACTCAAAAATGTGTTTTGGAGACCGTATCAATGTCCAAAATGATAACTATCTATGACTGGAGGGAGCAGTAGTAATAATACTCCCTCCGGTTTCAAATTTTCTGTTGCTGGAGCGTTCTGCAGTCTGGCTGAAAATTTCTGTTGTTGGACCATTATGCAGCCGGTTTTGGATGGGATTAGCCCTGTTGTAGTCAATGGCACCAGATTTCCAAAGCATGCATATTGATTGCTGGATCACCAAGACGCTTCGAGACGCTTGAGCTCTGCATCCACGCGTGTGCTGGAGCTAGCTCCATTGGGTATCTTAGCTTTGAGAATTGGTATCGCACCATTCGAGCTAATCATTTATTGACCAGATGCACACTCCAAACTATTTAATATGGTCACAATAGGAAATTAGCACTCAAATTAATCACTCGTTGGTATTTTGAGATTATGTCTAAAACGATAGGATATATGAAATCGGAGGTAGTAGTGTGGTTCACTGTCTGCTGTTTGTATCTTTTGTCTCCTTGATTTGGGTTTCTGTTATGTGTGAGTGATGGGTGGTGGCTCCTAGTTTTCAAGTGCATTTGGGCATGCTTCTTAGGTTGATGCATTGGATCCATAAAAGTGGCTTGTGCCTCGGTGGTGCATGCCATTGATTGAACTTGTCACGACGATCTTCGATACCGGGTAATATACTCCAAGGATTCATGTCCCTACCATTACCGTTGCATTAGCAATGATAGAGGGTGACTAGTGCCGTGTCGCATTAGTAATATAGCTGACTATTAGCCGGAGGGTGTTTGGATCCACTAGCTAATAGATCTTTAGGTTGATCAATTGTTCATAATACCCCTGCTTCCTTGCAGGCCCTATGGCAGACGCGAAGGGTATTTTGGTTAAATGCCATCTATTAGCTGCTATTAGCTGGGTTTAGCTAACTAATGAGATAACCATTAGCTGGGTGTCCAGCTAATAGTTATGTTTGGATTCAGTCCAACTAATTTTTAACAGCTAACTGTTAGCTGTATAGATCCAAACAGGACCTTAGTAATGATAGGATCAAGCGCTATAGTTTTTCGCCATGGTACCTGAAAATTGTTATAACTAATCGTTGCAACTCTCCGATTAATTGGAACCCTTTGATCCAATGGATAAGAGAAATTATGACATGGTCTGATTACATTCCAATGGTTAAGGAAATGAACCCATATTCAAAGGTGCCTAGGCAATTAGCGAGTTACGGCGTACAAGTTAAGTACGTAGCCTCTGGTAAGGCAACATATCAAGCGCAATTTAAAGTTTTTGTGTAACCACCGTGCAACCTTACTAAAAAATTTTTTCAAAAAATTCTGAAAAAAATCATAGATGTACATCTCAACTTACCCCATCTACGTATAAAATTTCATAATCAAATTCGTCCTATACTAAAAGGTACAAAAAAGATAAATTTTAAGGTGCATTTGAACTATTCAAGTTTGTTAGAAATTTATCTTTTTTGACATGGTATGATTACATTCCAAGGGTTAAAGGCGTACAAGTTAAGTACGTAGCCTCTAGTAACTTGTAATGGTCAACAGATTTGTGCATCTCTTCCTTGCAAGGAGGGGTTGATGGATCCCAGAATGTGGTGACAGCGTAGCGTTGGAGGGTGGCCCATGTCACTCCCACTGTATCACGGGTCCAAATCCTGTGTGCGGCCAGCATTCCTGAACTGACAAGCAGGGTTGGAGAGCCTCAGGTTTCAGGAAGACAGATTCAGATGCAAAGAAATTGGTTGCGCCGATCGGAGGAAAGAAGTGGCTCGAAGAAAGCAGGAAATGTGAGGGCAGGGGGACACAGAAACCCGGGGCATGTGATGGATGGTACTGGAGCATCTGTCGCACAAATTGTTGTTTATCAAATGGCCACTTCAGATCTGCTGATGAGTGCAGAGTTCCGCGGGGCACTGTACTCTCGCTTCTAATATACAGCTTAAACCAACGTGTCGTGCTTATTTATTACTTTTAGTGTAATTCAATCATAATTTTAAGATGCACTAACGTGATTTGGTTGAAAATTTTTCACTAAAACCCTTTATTTTTTCTTCTTCTTTTTGCTATATAGTCTTATTTTCCATATAAAAGGGATTATCTAGATGAATTATGCTGTAAAGAGTGAAATTTGGAAAAACATTTTTATGGAAATCACTTTGAAGTATCTTATAATCAGTATTAGAGTATACTCAAAATGATAAAAAAAAGGTATAACAATATCATTTAAGTGGTATATTGAAAATGGGAGTACGCACACCTAAAAGTATGGAACCATTTTCATATTATATATATATATATAAAAAATTTGAAAACGGTATTTCTCCTATGTATCGTTTGTTTAGATGTTCAAAAAAATTTATGTCAAGTACTAACTTTAACAAGTTTGAACTGAAATTCAAACTAGATTTGCTTTTTTGACAGTAGTTTGATTTTAGGTATGTGATGATTATATATATACATATATATGTGTGTGTGTGTGTATATATATATATATACATATATATGTGTGTACGTACTCCCACTTTCATTATACCGCTTAAATGATGTTGTTATACCTCTTTATCTTTTTTAGTATACTCTAATAGTGATTATAAGATAGTCCGAAGTGAGCTCCACGAAAAATTTTATTAAGGTCTACTCTTATAGCATAATTTATTTATATACTCTTTTTACATATGGAAAAGGGCATATAGCAAAACATAAAGGGTTTCATGAATTTTTTCAATCATGTTACATTGGAATATCTTAGAATTAGTATTGGAGTATACTGAAAGTGATAAATGAGTATAACACGTTCATTTAAGTGGTATATTAGAGGTGGGAGTATGTACTCCCAAGAGAACGAAAAAGGCTTCCTATACATACATACATACATACATACATACATACATACATACATACATACATACATACATACATACATACATACATATAAATAAAAAAAGTATGCGACCTAAATGCATTCAAAATCTTTGAATTCGAGTATATTTTTCAAAAGTATGTGTTTCATTTGAATTGTTATAGAAGAGTATATACCTAAACTAAAATATTCAAAAAATATACCCAAATTTGGCTTGAATTTATACAGTTGAAATCATGATCCCCTAACACCATGGTGCCCCCCCCCCACACACACACTAATAGGGTGCCCGTGTATTGCAATGGAACTCCAAAATTAACACAAAAAATGATATTTCCTTTTGACACATAAAGTCCCTGAAGCCTCTTCATCTAAGAATCAATCTCCTTTTCTTTTCACCAAGGATATGTATTTCTGTACTTCGAATACACTTAGTTTATATCTACTGAAGCAGCAAAGCAACACAATGTGTAAGTAATAGTGATGCAAAAGACAAATCTCATTCTAGTGAGCTAGCTCCTCGGTTTCTTCATCTGAACAGCCATGTGTGGATCCTGAAAACTTCAAATGCAATTAGTTTATATCATTATATGCATCTGTTTTATTGAAATGGATTACTTTGTGCTTCCTTGCAAGAGGTATTATCTGCAGGAGAGGAGCTTCCAGATCACATGGCTATAACTTTTTCTATAATGCTACATGTAACCTGCAGTAAAAAAAAACTTTCATAGCCGCTTTAGGTAGTACTCCTCTGTTGATAAATATAAGGCGCATTTTAACATTGCACAAGGATTAAGATTGCAGTGAAATTGAGAAAGACACGAGAGAAAATAACTTACATACCCTTTTTAATTGTCTTGGAAGATGAGAGATAATAATTTGTGTGGGTGGCAATGAATAAATGCATATGATTGAGAGAATAAATAGGGGTATAGTAGGAAAGGCTCATTAAATCTACATACAAGCCTGATAATTGTAAACAAACTATTCAAACTATAGGCCTTATATTTATCAACAGAAGGAGTATGTCTCATTTGACCAGCTAACATGAGGCATCAAGTAAAGTCTTCTCTTAGTTTTTAGCTGGAGTTTCATAGGTAGTTCTTTAACAATCATCAGCTCATCTCTTAAGGAATTAATGAAGTGATTGACATCAAAAATCAAATTCAATGCAAAATCGAAATAACAAACTGATTACAAAATAAATAGCTCTTCATACACAAAATCCTAGTTTGTTCTAAAACATGGAGACAAAAGCTGTTTTACAACAATACAAGATGATAACTATGTTTAAGTATGTCCAGAAAGCAAATCAGGACAAATGGCTCATCAAACAAGTACCATGTTGATCTTACTGAAATAATGTTATATAGAAAACTGTACCTTGGATCAGCCTAGAAAGACCTTTTATCTAGTTCAGGCACCACTAATGTTAGATTTAGATAGCGTGTTATGGTCACCACATCACATATCTGTAAGATACCATTTGATAAACAATTTACAATTAAATAAAAAATGATCATTTTGTTGGTTCGCAGCCTGTACCCAGACAACAAAGCAACAAGAAGCTAATATAGCCAAGGTACAAACCCCAACTCAAAGTTGATTGAGGCCTCCATTGCAAGTCACTTTTAGATAGCCACTATTTTTATAAATTCCCACAGCAAACAACAAGGTTCTAATAAGCTCTAGTGGCAACAAAAGGGCTAAGACAACAAGATATGTCAATTGTCTTCTTGTTATGCATCTCTACAAGGAAGCTGCTCGTATACCGCAAATATCTATTCCTCAATATAACCAATATAAGTTTACATCAAGAAGAGCAAGTTCTGCACATCGAGTGATGTACATTTTGATTTCTTCATGCGCCACACATAACTTTGTTTTAGCTTATTTCAGCTAAAATACAAGCTCATAAGATTTACATGTTCGGCTAAGATTAGAATAAAAAGTTTAGCATCAGCTATGTCAATGCTACTAAACCTTCTTGCAGGCCTGCTCTCTGTAATAACCATTGCATTTGCATAGCACAACGTCCATCAGCTCGCTTAGGGTCTATCTGTACTGCTCGGGGAGCTGATAACCTTTAACAACTATCTTATCTACAAACATCTTGCTGGTTTTTGGCATAATATGCCAGTGCATTGTCAAGTTGAAATCCTTGCCTTTTAGATTTCTTCCCTATATCCAGATAAAAAGGGGGACAATAATACAATTTCAGAAGAATATTGTGTGGCAGTACAAAATAATTGGATAAATGATTGCAACCTACAACAAGTATGCAATGATCTAAGAACAGAACATGGCATAGTTCTTCAATAATTAAAAGGGAGAAATTTTGTCATCAACTTGAAGATTGGATGTACATTACACGAGCAACATTAAAGCAGTTGAGGGATAGCAAAAGTGGTCACCAAAAGCTGATGGTCTGGTCCGAATGGATGATGTATGCTCAGGACGAATCACTGTACTCTATCTCAAACATCATAGAGTCTACATAGTTCAAAATTTTTATTGAGTAAAAACATTGATAACCATGTAAATACATAAAATGGTTCACATGGTGTTGGAATAATTGTAGTACCCTAATCTCAAACACCACATGCAGAAAAGGATCTTACTTTCTAGTTCAGTATCTTTTTCAGAGAAAATACCTTGCAGTTCTTGACCGAGGTTCTTTACCCACTTGTTGTTCTCTTTGAAAATTATTTGGAGTTGGACATTTTTCTTCTTACTATCTAAGTATTATCCTAGAAGTTTAATGAGGTCAAACTTGTAGCCCTTGGTGGTATTTTGAGCCACCAAAAGCTGCTTCTCCAACTCTATTTTTTTTTCTTCTTTTCTGTTTCTCAAACAAACAAGTTAGAAAAGCAAAAAAAAAAAAAAATTAGTAGAAGATAAACATAAAAAAGGAAGTGATACTTGGCTTACTTTTTTATGATTTTCTCTACATCAGCTTTAACTTGCCGACCTAATTCCTAAATTCATCTAAAATCATCCTCTATCTGCCAGTACTAATTTTATAATTTTTAGATTTATTTTATTTATTTTATTTATTTGTTGCTCCATTTTGCGCGTAGTCGAAGAAGCCGATATCGGCGCCGAAGAAAGTTTAGTCCAGCAGAGTGATGTGTCTCTCCTCGTCAGCGAAGGCAAGTCTCCTTGACGCATGTTGATCCCATGATTTATAAATATTTTACAAATTGCATTGCTATTTATCTAAAAAGGATGATGTTAACGTTAGGCGGTTAGTTATACCTATTGTTTAGACCTCCTAGATATTGTTATTCACTATCCTTTGTCACCCTAGCACAGTAATCCACCATAATAAATAATTTTGAGTAAATATTCTTTGATTAGGAGAATAACTATTTGGATGATATTTTGGATGGAACAAATAGTATAGATTGTAAATTTGAGTTAGATGAATATTAGTGTTGATGTGGGGGTAGTTATTATGAAATTGATCTATGAGTGGTAATTTGGATCCAAAACCAAGTTTAAGTAGAGCTTCTTTGAATATTAGTGAATGTTAGAGAAATAGTATTGAGACGTTGATTCAGTGAAAGTGATGATTAAAGAAAGAATTTGGGGTTACTTAATAAATCATAGTGTTAATTGTGGTGGGCTAGTTGATTAGTGTACAATGCATATATTTTTTGTGGAAATAGCATGGGAATGGAAATTGTATGGGTTGGATGCTTTGGGTTGATAAAATAGTATCAAAGAAGATTTGAAGTTAGAAAATATTAAGAGTGAAATAAATTGGATTAATAGAGCTTGTCAGGAGAATTTATTCAGGGGTTGATTAAGAAATGGATGATTATGAAAATATGGTCTCGCGATAACCATTTATGTGGAAATCTGAATAACGCAGAATAAGTGTGATTTATTTAGTCAATTTGGTTATGGAAACCACTTTTGTCAATAAATTAACGAAATCTTGGTTTTATGGAATCTTTCTTTAAAGATGCTTGAGTTTGAGAATATGAAATATTCTTTGTGAATTAAGTAGATTACAAGATTAATCGATGTATGGATGTTGGATAATCAATAGTGTGACTCATATTTTGAGGAAACTATTTCATATACAATAATGTTAGTAGCTTAGCATGATTTAGGAGTCATGATGGCACATGATATAGCCTCTACTGGTTGGAGTACTAAATTGGGCTGGATTATATATTGCCATGATAATAATGGAGGATCTTGGCAACCTCATGAATTTTGGAGGTTACAGAATTGATTATAATAATTTTTATCAATGCTGAGAAGTGAAGATTATAAATAAGTTGATGGTGAAATAGAATAGTTTGGTAGAAATGCTTAGACTCACAATCGTTTAGTATGCACCTATGGGTGGGAATTTCTTTTAACTCTTAAAACTTGTGTTGAAAATTATAGGCAAAAGGGTACTGCCGTTGGTTTTCAAAATAAAAAAAATTAAAAATGATTTAGACTTGGGCGGAATACTTTGTTTGGCGGGTGCGGATAAAGCACTGGTCTTGGTTTGTGCAAGTACCGCTCCAAGTCAATTAAGGACCGACGCTTATGATTGTCCATTCTAAGCACAACAATACAACCACATGTCAAAGTGGGCACGACCTGGCTAAATAATTTGTATAGACCTAGCTTAGACTCACCAGATGGTGGAATGTGGGTGCCGGATGGAGGCAAGTCATTTTCCCACACGGCGCAAGAGGGGGCTTCTGTACTGGGTGGATAGAACCCTAACAGTGGTGAAACCTCAGCGGGTGGAGTCGGGTTAGGTAAATGCATTGTAAAGGCCTTGTCATGATCTCTCTGCCGACACACCAAAGGAAGTGTGTTAATAGCTTGGCATAAAGAGACGATCATGTCTTGTGGATAAAGCTTTACACCTCTGCAGAGTGTAAAACTATTCAAATAGCCGTGCATACGGTTAAGGGCAAGCAAAGAATGCTTTCATATTGGTAGACTTTGTTTTGTTTAAAAAAACAGATGTTTTGGGATTCGAGGGTGGTTATAACTCTCGGATGTGCTTCTGGCGGCTAGAGCCAGATGAGTGGATTGAACCTGTTTTTTTTGAACCATAGCGGACAGAGCCATGTGGATGGATTGAACCCTGATCTTTTTGAGATGTGACGGATAGAGCCTGTATACTAGTGATTGGTGGCTAGAACCTTCACAAGAGTTATAAATAATTTCAACTGTACAAATAATTGTTAAAATGGCTTTGTGAAAATATTACATATAAAGTTTACGAAAGTGTTGCTTTGTGCAAAAGAACCATAATAAGCCATATTTGGATAACCCTGCATTATGCATCTTTCCCAGACTTGCGGAGTACTTTATGTACTCACATGCTACATTCTAAACATATCTCAGAAGTGAATGAAGCTGTCAAAGGAGATTCCAAGGACTAGGACACGCACCCCACTCGATTGCTTGTGGTCATATGAATGGGTCACCACTTGGTGTTATCTTCTTTCGTTGCAGTTATCCAAGTTGTTCAGCCTGTAAAGACAGTAATGGTAAACCTCGACCATAAGGTCTTTGCTTTTATTTGGTGTTATTATTACTTGATTATATGTAATAGTAATATGGTTGTTGATTCATCACTGTTTGACTGTGTGTACTAGCTACTGATCTGGGACTAGTACAGAAATACACAGGGTATTCCGGATCGTAGATCTGGGGTGCAACACATTATTATCAATTGCTTGATTGTATTTAGAATTGCTTATTCTTGCTTGCGTGATTAATATAGCAATTCTCGTTAGAGACTTTATTAGTTAGTGCACTAGTGAGCCTAGTTGATTTAAGCTTTAATTATCAAACCTTAGTCATTCGCTTTCGCATTTTATTTAGGTTTTGACTTAGGGGTAATTAGAGCATATCTCATTAGAATTTTTTTAAAAAATGCCTATTCACCCCCCTTTAATCGTATCCTAGACCCAACAACAATGCAGAATTAGCATGGAAAAAATTAAAGAATTGTGCCAGGTTTAAGACGGTTTAAGAATTGAGGTCTCACCATGTTTAGCCAGTGGCCATGGGCATTGAGGTCGGTGACATGGTAACTTGTGCGGTAGTCGTTTTGGTGCAACACTTCTTATTGTGCTCCGTTGAGGTGCTACTATCGTAACCCTCCTCAAGCACCTTTCGCACCGTCTTGGCGACAATCTAGTGCGTGCGGTGTATAAGGAATAGAAGTGGAAGGAGTACTGGAAGATGTTATGCTGTGTAGTGTACCTATTGTAATGTTGCATGAGGCAACCGCCTAGGCTCAGTCTGCAACCACCACGAATTGAAGTGGCACGGTTTGGATGGCACGAGCTATGCATTCAACCATGGCAGTTAGCGGTCGACGTCGATGGGGATCGTGCCTCTCGTGTTGATCCGGACTCCTCGGTGGGGCGGTGCACCGGACGAAGGACTAGACGAAGAAGGAGAAGGTGCGTTGGACGGACCAGCAGAGCAGCGGTGGGGAGAAGAGCAGTGTCGATGCAATATAACGAGGAGCGATGACCCATGTCGGGACCCGAATGTGCAAATCTGGACCCTCTGTATTTTCAACACTAGTACAGGATCATGCTAGTGTACACAGTCTCAACATCGGTAAATACCACAACCATACTCAACAAAATAGTAAAGCACTTTATTGAAAGGGAAATATAACAAGTTGCTCGACCTTATGGTCAAGTTACAAAAGTACGGCTCGCAGGGCTTAAGTCTTACTCAAATAAAGTTGCAGCGGAAATAAAGAAACGTGTGGCGCCAACCAATATGCCACAGGCAACGGACTGGGCTCACCCCCTAGTTCGTCGGCTCCTCCTGGAACTCCTCCTCCAGTACTGGCGTTGATTCCTCTTCAACTGATGTTTTGTTGTTGCAAGGTTGAGTAATTAAAGCACTCAGCAAGTCATGCACATAATGCAGTCTAATATTCTACATGCATGGCTTATTACAAGGGATAGACTAAGATGATTCTTTTGCAGTAAAGCACATTCATAAATAACGATAATAGATTGAAAGCAGTAAAATAATAATAGCAATAATAACTTCATAAACAATTTCACAAGTAAAGTAATTATCAGCCTAAAGCAAGTTCATCGATTCCAAACCATTTAACCAAAGTCATTTTATGAAAGTCTAACCCTTGACTGTAATCCCCAAGCAGTGTCCAATACCGTGGACTCGGCTATTCGAATAGGTTGTACACTCTGCAGAGGTTATACACTTTACCCACAAGATGCAATCAAACACCACCAAGGTGAGTGATCGTAACAAAACCTTTCCAAAGCTACTTCTAGACCCGGTACTACCCGCTAAGCTTTCAACACTGATGTGACTGGTTACCACTCTCAGGGGCCCCCTCTTGCGCCATGTGAGCCTACTATAAACTCAGCCTCACACCACCACGACAGTACCAAAGACTAGACATCACAGTTTACTCAGCTAGGTCTGTCCCATTCCAGACTTGTGGCTATATGTTGGACTCAGTTCAAATTCTTGCAAGGTTAAGTCCTTAGGATGACCGAGGCAAGACTACCCAAGGATTCATAAGTAATCAAAGCAATAAAACCAAATGCGACTTCCCAAGTGCCACACCTGGCCCACCAGAACAATCTTGCCACTTGCCCTAGTCTAAATCATTTAATCACCTAGTTGATTACTGTGCACCACATGCCATCAATATCATCAACGACACATGTAGAAATTTCCAAAATCATGTTCCATCTCTCATTAAGTCAAGATTAATTTTTGACATTCAAAATTATATCAATAACACGATTGTATGACTAAGCTGGCTAATTACGGTCTAATTAACCCATGTGGGCAAAGTTTTGGGATGTTACAACCCATCGGGGTAGTGACTCCAGAGGTGTTGGTGCGAGGGAGGGAGCGATTCCAGTGGGGTGGTGCGAGAGAGGGGAAGGGCAGTGGCGGCAGAGGTAGGGGCGAGGCAGTGACCCCTGACCCGTCTATGGTGGCGATGAGTAGCGGGGGGCGACGCTGGTGGTAGGGGCGGGATTGGGGACCGAAGAGAATGCATGCGGAGGGTGGCTAGGGGCGACGAGCGGTGGGGGGTGGCGCCGGAGATACAGGAGGGGTGGCGCCAGTGGTAGGGGTTGGACGGTGCGGGGCCAGATCGGGAACGAAGAGGATGCGAGTGCCTGTGAAAGGTGCGGGGGAGCTGGTTTTTCCATGTCTGGTTTTTTCGTGTACGGTTCGGGTCTAGGTTTTTCGAAGAAGCCAATTTTTTTAGGTGGTGGGACGAAAACTGGGTCAGATGATGCGTGGACGAAACTCCTTTTATTAGTTTATATATATGTATATATATAGGAAAATGGTTCCATACCCTTGGCAGTATGTACTCCTACTCCCAATATACCGTTTAAATGATATTGTTATACCTCTTTATTCTTTTGAGTATACTCTAATACTGATTATAAGATACTCCAAAGTGAGTTCCACGAAAAATTTCGTCAAAGTCTACCATTTATAGCATAATTTGTTTATATGCGCTTTTTACATTTGAAAAAGGGTATATAGCCAAAAAAAAAAAGGATTCCGATTAATTTTTTTCAACAATGTCACATTGTGGTATCTTAGAATTATTATTGGAGTATACTAAAATTGATAATGGAGTATACCACATTCGTTTAAGTGGTATACTGGAGGTGGAAGTACGTACTCCAGGAGTACAAAAAGGGGGGGTGTGGGGATATCTAGTGAAAACCCTTCTTACTGTGAAAACTCCGTAAAACCCAAGTGTAAAAGTTTTGACAAATTCTCAAAAATTACCATACATAGGAGAGGTGAGGTTCTACAACCCTGTGAAATTTGAAGACCAAACTCAATTGCATTTGAAAGATATAAAAAGACAAATTCAGTATGAATAGTATTTTTTTCACTATATAGCACTATTCAAATACAACTAATGCAACTAATAAAAAAACAGAAATGAGCGAGCATGTGTGTGTGTGAGAGAGAGAGGAGACGAGCACGCGGGCGCACATCATCATAGAAACTAGGTAGAATGTGCGGCGCACGCTGCACCGTGTAAAATTTGCTCTGTTTTTTTTTTTAAAAAATGGATGCATAGGAGCCGTCTACGAATTTGCGTAACCACGGGTTCATTTTTCCAGAATGATATCTAAAAAATGGGATGAGTAGGAGCCGTTTACGAATTTGAGTAATCACAAGTTCTTTTTTTTTGCAAAAAATAACCTAAACGTAATTTTCGGAGGACCCTCACGCGAGAACGTAAAAAACGGTGGAGAACACATTCGCAAATGTACAGAATTATGGCTTTTAAAAAAATAAACGCCGTCAGGACTTAAACTCAATTTAATTTTTTCGAAGGGACTTTTTGCGAATAGGGCGACGTGGTTAGTTGGCTGCTGCGTAAATCTTCAAAGCATAATAGATATGCTCTCTTGGGAAAAATGAAGAAAGGATCTCTTTTTTTTTACCAAGTTTAACATTCTATACGTTCACCGGTGAATAATACATGTTTCTAAAAACACTATAGATCGAGCTGCAAAAAAAACTATAGAGATCGAGTTGGGATAAAAAAAAGTCTAGAGATAGAGATGCACACGTATTTCTGTACTCGGAAATATTTTTCCTGGGGAAAACGGAGAAAGGACCTGGATGTAAGGAGCGGGGACCTATTTGTTATATATTTTGGACCTGAACGCTATCCTGAAAAATTAGAAAATGGTTCATTCGCGATTTGTATTTAACGGGAGCCGCTTTCCATAAAGTAACGAACCGAGGGGCCTAAACGCAATTTGGAAGCTTTTTCTTACACTCATAAAAAATCGCAAAGGACCTATTTATAATTTTACAGGGACCTATCCATAATTTAAAGAATATCGAGGGACTTTTTTTGCAAAACTGCTGGAGGTGACGTGGAGTGCCTGAGCTGCCGACAATTCTTCGACGCATAATAGATGTACTAGGTAGAATGTGCGGCACATGCCGCACCGTATAAAATTTGATATGTTTTTTTCTATAAAAAAATGCTACAGGAGAGCCTTAACATATTTTTTTCGAAGCGATCTAAAAAAATTGGATGTGTAGGAGCCGTCTACGAATTTGCGTAATCACGGGTTCATTTTTTTTGCAAAAAATAATATAAACGTATTTTTCGGAGGACCCTTCCGCGTGAACGTAAAAAACGGTGGAGAACACATTCGCAAATGTACGGAATTACGGTTTTTTTAAATAACCGATGTAAGGACCTAAACGCAATTTAATTTTTTCGGATGGACTTTTGGCGAAGAGGGCGACATGGCCGGTTGGCTTCTCCGTAAATCTTCCAAGCATAATAGAAATATTTTCTCAGAAAAAACGGAGAAATGTTCTTCTTTTGCCAAGTCTAACACTCTATACGTTCACCGGTGAGTAATACATGTTTCGAAAAATACTATAGATCGAGTTGCAAAAATAACTATAGAGATACAGATGTACACATATTTCTTATTTCGGAAAATACTAGAAATCGAGTTACAAAATTTTTTTAGAGAGATAGAGTTATACACATCTTTCTTTTGACGAATTTGGTTGACATTATATTATTACCCGGTCAACCTTCTTTTGTCGACTTTAACATTCCATCTGTTAACCGGGTAATAATACATGTTCCGAAAAATACATGCTTAACACTCTATGCGTTCACCTAGTAATAATACATGCTTCGAAAAATATTAGAGATCGAGTTGGGAAAAAAAGTCTTGAGATTACAGATCGAGATGGGAAAAAAAAAGTCTAGAGATAGAGTTGTACATATTTCTTTTGACGAATTTGATTAACACTATTATTACCCGGTAACCTTTCTTTTGTCGAGTTTAACACTCTATGTGTTAATCGGGTAATAATACATGTTTTAAAAATTATTAGAAATGCCAACCTTCTTTTGTCGAGTTTAACACTCTATGCGTTCACCGAGTAATGATATATTTTGAAAAATATATTGGAGATCGAGTTGGAAAATAGAGTTGGGAAAAAAGTCTAGAGATAGAGTTGCACACATATTTCTGCTGATGAAAACATTTTTTCGGGAAAAACAGAGAAAAATTACTAGAGATGCCAACCTTGTTTTGTCGAGTTAAACACTCTATGCGTTCACCGAGTAATAATACATATTTTGAAAAATATTGGAGATCGAGTTGGGAAAAAAAGTCTAGAGATAGAGCTACACACATATTTCTGCTGCCGAAAACATTTTTTCCGGGAAAAACGGACAAAGGACCTTAGCGTAAGGAGCGAGGACCTGTTTGTTACGTTTTTTGGACCTGAACGCTGCCCTAAAAAATTAGAAAATGGTTCGTTCGTAATTTGAATTTAACGGGGATTTTTGTTCGTAAAACAACGAACGAGGAACCTGAACGCAATTCGAAAATAATTTTGTTCCCCTCACAAAAAATCGTGAAAAACCTTTTTGTAACCTGCAGGGACCTATCCGTAATTTAAAGTAATGGATGGATTTTTTTGCAAAACGGCGTGGAGTGACATGTGAATAGGGGTGAAAACGGAACGGAAAGTTCCCGACCGTTCCGAAGAAAAACGGAAACGGAAGCTCTTTTTCGGAAACGGAAACGGAAAATATCGGTACGGAAACGGAAATGGAAATTTTTTGTCGGAAACGGAAACGGAAACGGGAGAGCCAATTCCGGCGGAAACGGAAACGGAAATTCCGTATTAGTGAAACCGGAAACTAAAAACGGAAACGGGTCGGAAAGGGAAATGGGCTTGGCCCAAAAATGAGAAGAGAGTTAATATTTATTTTCAAATTAAAATAATTTCATAAATACAAATGGTTTTATATAAAATACTAAATAGAGTTAAAAAAATTCCACAAAAATTCTCAAAAATACTTTGGAATATTTTGAACCTAGAAAAATTATTTTCAGCATAATTTTTTTATAAATAAATTAATTTTATAAATCTAAAAAATGCAAAATAGTATTTATAAACTCCGGAAAATCCAAGATAAATCTCAAAAAATCATAAATGAACATCGAATAATAATATACAAATTTTAGGGTGCTAAACCTTTGTAGTTGGTGGAGCAATAGGATATCAATGATAATTATATGGATGAGGACATGATGATCTGATATGGGTGACAAATAATGTGCCATTAGCTGACAAACTTAAGAAAAATTTTCTAGTGATATCAGTGAACATAGCACTATTCTTGTGTCCACCTTAGAGGTGGAATGGGCTATATTGTTCTTGTGGTGATGTATATTGTAATTATCTACTATGTTCTTGTGGAATTTTTCGCTGCTTCGTAGATCCGTTCCGTTCCGTTCCGATTTCGTTTCCGTCACTATCCGTGTCCGTATCCGTTTCCGAGGTTTCCGATTTCGTTTCCGTTACCGGTAAAAAATGTGGAAACGGAAACGGAACAGTCATTTACCGACCGTTTCCGTACCGTTTTCATCCCTACATGTGAAGGCCTTGATTGGCCTCCAATTCTTTCCCACATAATAGATGTATTATTATTATTATGAGCGAGCATGTGATCCAAACACAGCGGAAATAATTGAACATTATGTTTGTGATTGCAAGTATGCAACAGCTCAAACACTGATATATATATCATTAAGAAGTCCAATTACAGAACGGGGAAAAGAGAAAGATAAGCTTCATATGAACAATTCAAGTACACAGTAGCATAATGGTATCTGCAGTTTTGGCTTGGTGAGCAGAAACCTTCTCTTGCCTCCAAAAACCTGCAGACAACTTAGATTAGCATCATATATAGCTCTTGCTCAGTGATTCCACAAGCGCTTGCAGCTTCTCCGTTCCATAAAAAAAAGAACACTGGAAAGGCTGAGACCATCATTCGCACGACAACAGATCTAAACAAACTCCTTGGTGCCGGTATCTAAAAACACACAGCAAGGATGTACATGGAGGAGTCGTAGCTAAAGTTTGCCTGCTCCGTGATATTTCTGATGTGCCTTCAATCGGCACCTGGTTAAGGTTTCCTCACGATGCTCTGCAGGCACGCCTGTCAAGACGACTTCTATGTCAGCCTTATGCTTCGTACTTAGCGCATTGAGCTCCTCTTCCTGCTGAGCTAACAAGTTTGCCAACCTCTCGGTAACATCCGCTACAAGATGCTCATCATCAAAAGAGTGAGGGCTGGTAACCACAGAAGCTGCTCCAGATTTCCTGTCGATCGCGAATGGGTTCGACAGGTCCGCGGATGATGACATCCGCCCACAGATATCTTCCACGGAGTGGATGGAAGTGCCGAGGGACTGATACTCCTTATATTTCGCATTGCTGACGCTGTCATCCACTTCATTCCTCTTCAATATCCCATTTGACATATTATCACCAATCTGTGGGTCCACCATTGAGTGAGACATTTCAATGTCCCTTCTGGGTGAGTCTGACCAGTACTTCCGTCCGGAAGGAAGCTGTTCTTGGACAAAACCATTGTGGGTAGCATCAGGCTCATTATGCAACTTGGAAGTTTCATCGTCAGCTTCTGAACTGTGGGTCTCAGAATGAGTTACTTCATCCCCTTGGTTATCAGCTGATTCATCTAATGCCCAATCAGGAATATGCGCCCGTATTTCAGCATCTATCATTTCTGCAATTGCTGTAACATCTTGGTCAGTCAAATCCAGCTGCACAACCATCTCAGTTGCAACACTAATCGAAGTGTCCGCTTCAATGTCAAATGGGAAGTGGATGTTTTGGGCATGACCTGCATATTGGGATGAAAAAAATGTATAGAGGACAAGCAGAAACGTAACAATATAATGGCAATTAAAATGAGATTGCACCATAAAAACCTGTTGAATCAGCAATTCGCAGTTTCAAAAATATTGTATTTAGGTCCTTCCGCTGACTCTCGACTGTGATACTTCGACCAGTAGCAGCATGTAGATCCATGGTGCCATGTATGTAGCTATCACTTGGATGTGATTCTACCACACTTCCTGCATTTCACCATAAGATTGTTAAATGAAAAGTGAGAAGCCTGATACCAGTGATTATTGTGTTTACGTCACCATCAGGTAATTGAACTACTACCTGTGTGTTCCCGGACACCCACAGATGATGCTGCTCTGTCATATCTGTAACTCGTGCTCGGGTTTGAGCTGCCAGCAGCATCTGCTATGTTTATTCTAAGGTTACATGGGGAGGAGAGCAAATTTACCAAACTTTATATCTGTAATTAGATATATGTCTCCAATTCAGTCATGTACCTGATGTATTCATATTTGACTGCAATGGATAGAATATTTTTCCATCATCAACATCTAGGAGAAAAGGATCCATTAATAGTTCTTGTGCCGAGAGCCTTTGAGAAGCTTTGGCAATGCACTTCTCTATAAAAAATTTAACTTCAGGATCCTCAATCTTAGCCAGTGAACCAGGCCTTTCACCCTGTAATAGAGTATAGATAGTTGATAGTATCTCACATGATTTTCTACAATGATGACTGGTCAAATGAGGAATGCATTGCCTACGACATATGTGCAATAAACCCAGTTGATAGAGCAGACTATGTACCAAATAAAATGTATCCATGCTCTGTAGGTTGCAATCTATTCAGGAAAAAAAGGCAAAGCAAAGTTATTTCTTCAAAAGTGAAAACTTGAGGTTGCCAACAAATAGTCGAGTATATCTAAATATCCAATACAACAAAGTCCAAAGTCATTACTTGAAAATTTAAAATCAATTAGTTAATATGCATTAGCCACCAAGAGATGTATCTATCATAAAGAAAGTTCATGAGTTCTTTGAAAATGATGGCATACCACCTATATGATTGTGTTGACAGTGTGATACCAGGACGAGAACATAAGGTAACATACACCAATAAAAGACAACCACACATATAGATGTAACAGTCTTGTGGGTTGTGGCTAGTCATTATCCATGGATCCACTATGACAGTTCAAGTAAATCATAGTATCTTAAGTCAGCTTCTGGCATGCAATTCAAACTGAAAATTCTAGCGGCTACTTTTGCAATTTCTATGAACAATAACACTACAATATTGGTCATGCTATCAGGACAATCCCTGCTGAAAAATATCCTGCTCACTCTCTTCAAACAATGCAGGGAGTTCTCAGAACAGAAATTTGAGTGCTTCTTACACCAGCATGGCATAGGCTAGCAAGCAATGCACCAATATTTTGACAACTGAAATATAAAAAATACACCCTTAGTAGCAGACTACAAGATCTTTCCCTGTGGAGAACGCTTAAAATGTTCTTATCATAAATGATTAATTTCAACAAAAGTTTCATTAGCAGAATCAGATAGTACATTTTTCCAAATCTAAGGTGTCAAGTTTGTTCTCCTGATTCTACATCTTTTACCCCAATGTTCCTCTAACACAATTTGTGAACTACTCTTAACAAGATCGCGCTTTTGCACTCTTTTAGTGGTAGCAACTGTGGGATCTGGTCCAGAGATTGTAAGTCTATAAAATATGATATAATTCTAAGTAAACATCAATGATCGGAATAACAGATATCAACCCAAAGTTTCTAACACATTATATTATTGTATTGTAATATATTAAAATACTTCCCTAACTAAAGCACGCAAGAAGAATATGAACAATTTGAAAACTACATGATGTTCTGGGAACTGAAAATTTTAAGGCACTGTCAACCCTAACAGCATATTCTCTTTTTTTTCAAAAAGCATAGCCACAACAAGGAAGTTACAACTGATATGCCATTTCATGGAAGTATACAATAAAATCAGAAAGAATATTAGCATTGACAAAGTGATGGATTTTGCAACTATCAAGAATAGATGGGCTAGTGAAAGCACCTATGACCATGTAACATGAATATTTTTTTATAAACACTAAATGACTCTAATTTTCAGCAAAGAAACAGGAAAAATAATGCAAAGAATAAGTAGACTAACATCAGACACTTTCTTGTATATCTGTGCTGCATTGGAACATTCACAATATGGGTACTCAAATGTAACAAGCTCCAGTAAGCACATCCCGAAAGCATAGATATCTACAAGCTCATTATATTCTTCATCATAGAGTTCTGGGGCCATGAATTCCGGTGTGCCTATGCAGAAGAAGAGATTACATGAGAAATATCCTAAATTCCTAATAAGCAAAACTCAGAACGTTTTAAGCAAATGAACTGCTTACCAATGATACTGTGAGCTGAACGTGCATTGTCTAGGATGGTTGCTAATCCAAGGTCCCCAATCTTTACTTCACCCTGGTTTCCGTTCACAAATATGTTGTCACATTTCAAGTCTCGATGGATTACTGGTGGATCATGGCTATGGAGGTAAACAAGACCACTCAAGATTTGCCTTGACCATTTCTTTAAAGCTCTAATGTCTACCTTCTTGTGCTTAATACGGTACCTAAACAAAGATAAAGAGATGAGAAAAATCCTCAGCGAGAGAAAGCTTAGGCATCCATAAAGACATAGATGTATCTAGCATAGTGTTCTAAATAGCTAGCTATAGCTTTTTTGAACCCTAAACGCGAAGTTATGGACCAATGTTCCGCTATATTAGCTACAAGCGTTGTAACTAGCAATACCTCCGCTATTTGACGTAGCTTGTAGCTAGCGATAGCTCCGCTATCCTACATAGGTATCCACAGGCAAAAACATTGGGCCCATTTTGAAATCCAACATTACTAAAAGGCAAACATGCATCTTTTATAAGCCTGAAGCCCTGAACTATGAGAAAACCTAGTAAAAGACCCCATCTCTCCCTTTTTCAATAATCCAACATTCATATTTCTCAATGATTAAGAACTTGTTATTAAGAACATTATGACACATTTATCATTTTTATGGTCTTTTGAACATGTATTACAGTATTAGTATGTTGTTGATTCCGGACTTGACTCACATTCTTATTATAAAAATATTAGTATCTTCTAAAATACCATGTTTTTATGATTTGTTCGGAGGTGACTTATATTATATACATATTTTTAAAAAAAAAAATACTGAAACGCGACGAATGATAGCTTCCGCGATAGCTGCTGTAGCTTTTTTGGGACCTTGCCGTGAAGCCGCGAAAATCGTGATTTAAAACCTTGATCTAGCATGTTG
Organism: Rhipidocladum racemiflorum; assembly: GCA_036346355.1. Taxonomy (NCBI): domain Eukaryota; kingdom Viridiplantae; phylum Streptophyta; class Magnoliopsida; order Poales; family Poaceae; genus Rhipidocladum; species Rhipidocladum racemiflorum. Next base: position 17,657,400 of record CM070578.1, on the reverse strand, counting down.
ATTTAGTTTCCACCAATGTTGCCTGCTTTGTTTATTGGTGCAGCCATGCTAGGATACAAAGCATGTGATTGGGAACAGGCCAAAGTTTTATTTATAACCATACCATTTTCATTATATCATAATACTGATACATATATAACTATTAGATGATGTCAACAATGTTAAATCAGATGGTATCAACGGATTGAGTACAGCTTATTCGTATTATTTGAAGGGTGTAATTAACTAATTATAATCAGAGGGGCACAAGAGCACATACTGGCGCAATGTTCCAGATGTGAAGACTTCTGTGATAAAATTTATGTTGTTGTTTTTCTTGTCGAGCCATGAATTGTAGAACTTGATTATGTTCTTATGCTTGAGGGTCTTGAGCAACCGCACTTCTGATCTAAGCCTCTCCAAATCATCATTGTTCCGAAGTAGATCACCAACTTTGATCTGGTTCCAAGCAACTTCTAGCCCTTCTAGTTGATCAAAAGCCTTGTAACTATGCCGACAAAATATGAATTGAGGATCCCAAGTTCATAGAAATATCGGAGCAAATAAAGAAAAGTTGCCAAAGATACATGATTAATGGAGCAAATTTTTATAGGGCTAATATGTTCTGGACATAGTGTACAAGTCCAAACATCTAAAAAAAGTGTGTTTTTGCATCAAGATTTCACATTTGCAACTAAACAAACTGCTCACATGAAAACTACACAACCTCGACATACCATAAAGATACAATGGTAATCTAAAGTTATCCTAGCAATTTCGATAGCTAGCAAGAAAACCTGCACACCAAAGATATATGTATTCTTAGGCAGACACGTAGAACTCAAAACATGCACTCTAAAATGACACGTTTTTACTTAAGAGCATCTGTAATAATAATGATAGCTAAGCACAGAAAGTGAGCAATCCTCCCATACATCACACTCTCACAAAACAACCAGTTAATCACGGCAGCTGTGCATCTCTCCAATCACTCGTTGACATGAGACACAGGAATGGGATATTGTTCATAGAAGGATAGCATCTAAAGCCAACAACTAGCAACAGCTGTATGCAAAACACTGGAAATTTGGCCAATCAATGCATCCACCAAATAACAATGAAATGTAGTAAACTTAAAGAGACTAGCACAGCGGTGCAAATGGAAATTCATCGAGTAATCACAGCAGGTCAATACCAAACGCATATTTAAATGAAGAAATGGCAGAATTTCCACACAGAGGAAATAGTAACATTCAAAGCCCCAAAAGAAAAGTAACCTAAAGGTCAAAACTTTAACAGGAATCAACACATCAGAAAGCATTGAACCGTTTCAAATCAAACGGCGAAGACTTTTTTCCTCGCAGAAAACTGCATCCAGAACCTAAAAGAGCCCCATGGACTACGTAAAAATCGAATCTTTAACCAATCAGCATTCGTCAAACCAATCCAATCACACGTCAAAGCCCAAAACTCGTCCATGGAACGAAAGGATACACCGTCTTGAAGGCGCCCTTGCCGAGAACCTCCGTGTACTGCAAGAGGCCGCACGCATCACCAAATGAGTCGAAAGATCGGACAAGAAAGGAGAAAAGAAGGGTGGACGGGGGTCAGGGAAGGCATTACCCGTCCGTAGCGGCCGGTGGGGTCGACCTCCGCGAACTCCGGCTCCGTTTCCGGCTCCGGCGGGGTGGGAGGCATCTCGCCCTGGTCGCCGGCGATCTGTGCTCGGTGGTGGTTTCGGGTTTGCCGTTTGGGGTGGCCGTGTCGTGGTTGGGTGCTTAATTGGGATCACAGGGGTCTCGCGGCTTTCCGGCCGGAGTGGAAAGCGACCTTTCCTCAACGGATCCTCCCACCTCCGATGCGTCACTTTTCTATCGGGCTGGCTTACTTTTTTTTTTTTCAAATAGGATTTTACATTTCTAAAGTATGAAAAAAAAAGAGAGTCTAAATTACCTCTTAAGGTATAAAACTGGGTATTTATCTCTCTCATCTTCTAAAACCAATTCTGTCGACGATTGGGGAGCAGGTCCCCGCCGAGCTTACTTAGTTGATTGGGGGATCAACTTCGTCTCTTTCTTGCATAAAGGGTTACTTCCGAAGGATGTCCGGTCTCGCCAAATCAAGTACACTCAAAGAATGACGCAGGGATTTATCCTGGTTCAGGCCTCTCAACAAGGAGATAATAACCCAACCCCAGCGTGGTATGTATTGTGTGCATATCTGTCTCAGTACGTCTCCCTCCCTCCCTCTAATGTTCGGGAGGTATTTATAATTTACAAGGGTGTCGGGTCGGTTATGGCCCACTCCGTGCACGTCTGGCCGTGTCCAACGTGGTCGCAACCGAATCCTACTTCTCCGCCACACTCGCGTCCTGGGCGCAACGACCCTCCGAAGTGGCATGATTATCGCCTTGACCGTTAGTCTTAACCCCTGACCACGCAACCAGAGCTCGAGGTCAGACCGAGCTGATTTGACACCAGCCTGATCGGGTGTGCTCGAGCAACATGCTCGGGCACTAGCCGAGCAACGAGCTTGCACTAGATGGGCAAGGAGCCCGAACCGGATGGGCAAGTCAAGCAGCGGCGCTCGACCCTTCTAGGTCACCTTCGGGGACGACCTCCGAGGTGCACGGGACCGGGACGAGCTCGGCCGTCGTAGCATAATGGTAATTAAGGGAATCACCCAATCCCCCGACAGCTAGCCCCCGAGGCTCAAGTGGGGAAAATGCTCGACGGGGCCTTCCCCTTGAGCCTATCGACTTAAATGGAGGGATTGGGTTCATTACAGCAAACCACTTCTACAGCATCCGAGCAGAACTCCCTCGAGGACGAGCAAGTGGCTCGATCCGACGGACAAAGTGTGCTCGGGTAAGCGAATGCGGGCCGGCGTTGCAGTTCCTTCTCGGAGAAGCCTGGTAGTGATGGTACGAACCATTTCCTTGGGAACCAGCCCCTAATGGGACAGTTTCGATTTCTGTGTCCACGTGTCAGCCCTGGATCGGTGGACTCCCCAACTGCTCCTGCGCCTTTAGGGCTTCCTCGATCGCAACAGCGGGAAGTCTTTTCGCTTCCCTCCAGGATCGGGTATTTAAACGATCACCAGGACCCTCCTTGCACACCTTTGTCATCCAAAAACCTTTGTTCTTGCAACCTTCTTGCTCCAGCGCTCGCTTTTCCCCCAGCCTTTCTTTCCTTGTTCTAATGGCCAAGTTCGGTGCGAGCAAGCTCGACAGGAAGAAGCTCGAGATACTCCAGAGGGCCAAGTACCTCGACGCGGGGTCGTGGAGGCCGGAGGGCTCCAGGCAACGAGGAGGAGCCGCAGCCGAAGGAGGGAGAGATCATCTCCTGCGAGCTCTACTCCATCAACGGGCTTTGAACGCCCGAAAGTGAATTCGTCGAGTCGGTGCTCGCGCACTACGAATGCGAGGTCACCCATCTCAACCCCAACTCTATCCTCATTCTTTCCATTTTCGCCCATCTCTGGGAAGGGTACGTGAGCGTCTTGCACTTCTTCTTCCACTTCTATTCCTTGTCTCGCACCGTCACGCCTTCATCGGCCGGCTGCCTCTACTTCCGCCTCCGGTCCACCCGTCCATATGAGTATCCGAGCTTCACGCTCAAGGACTCGATGTTCGGGTGGGCCGACTTCTGGTTCTACCTGAGGAAGGTAGAGGGGAGCTCCCTCTGTTACACGGGGACAGCTGCCCCACGCATTGAGACACCCCGACCTCCAGTTCAGCCCGAGGAGGAAGGGGTGCTCATGATGATCAGTGAGCTCACCTGCTCGGGGCTCACTGGTCGGGACGTCGCCTGGGACTTCGTTCGGAACCAGGTGTCACCCCTCAGGAGGAGGGAACATCCCTTTTTCGAGATCGCCGGGTGGCAAAACCTCACTCGGGAATCACGATCAGGTACGTTTCCTCGCCGAGCTACTTCTTTCCGAAGCTGGTGCTAGCCGATCTTGCTGCTCTTCTCTGGTCAATGTGCAGCCCCGCCCAAAGACTGGGTGGACGCGAGGGTGGCCGAGATGTTCGGCACCCCCAGGGGCAAAGAGATCTTGGCTGGTCGCCAGATCCCGAACAATTTGTTCGAGCGGAGTGAGGTGGTAAGATTTCATTTCGTCAGATTCTGGTGCTTTGTCCCAGGCAAGATACGCCCAAGATGTTCCGTACCGGGGAAATCGCGCTCGGGGATAGCTTCCGAGCATGCTTCTAACCTGATTGTCCCTTGTTTGGCAGGAGAAGGTCGCCCTCGAGGTCGCGGTGGCGCAGCTGGGGGATTCTGGTGCCGGTAACCGAGCTCGCAGGACCAAGAAGTTGGCGAGCCGTAAGCGCCGCGACAGGTCCGTCTCGGCCACGCCGTCCCCCCAGGTGCTCGAGCAGGAGGACCAGCTTGGGCGGACGCTCGCCCTGCCCGCATTTGTAGTATGCCGACCGGAGGGAGGTAAGCGAGCTAAGGCTGTGGATGATTGAACATACTAAGAAGAACCTAGAGTTGATGGCTCGTTTGCATCAGCTCACCGAGCGGGCGAAAAAGGAAGCAGCAGCCGCAGCAGCAGGCGCGGCAGGAGGACCTGCGCGGAAGGAGGAGCTGGAGGAGTAAATCGCCGCCCTCCAAGCCGAGCTCGCGCGGGTGAGTTCGGGCTCGGTGCTCGAGCCCGAGGAGGAAGAAGAGGAGGACCCGACGCCTCTGGCCATGAGGCGCCGGAGATCACCGAGCGCGTTGTGGGCGCGCTCTTCGCCGACTTTGGTGGAGGTCGGCTTGGAGGAGGTTGACCCCGCGGCGATGGCGACCGACAAGGCCCGTGAGGACATGGCCAACCTCTTGGACTGGGCTCGAGTATTTTCACCCCTAATCATACATGAGATTTTCAACTGCACTAGAGTAAGAAACACGTGACATATATTCTTTATCTTCTTCATTAATAGGATACTGACTTGAAGATAATTTAAAGTGTGACGCAAAAGGTGTATACATAGGTTTGCAATTACTAAGATTAAATCTTTTAAGAGCCTTCTCAATGTAGTTTTTCTGAGATAGAAATAATATACCAGCTTTGCGATCATGCCGAATTTCCATCACAAGAATTTTATTTACTGGACCAAGATATTTCTTCTCAAATTCATGATTAAATTAAGCCTTCAACAGATTTATCAAAGATTTTTCATGAGAAGCTATGAGTATGTTATGAACATAGAGTAGCAAATAAACAAAAAACCATTTGGAAACTGTTTAAAGTAAATACAATTATCATAATTGCTGTGAAAATATTGTTGTGCAATCATACAGGAATAAAACCTTTTATACCACTGCCTAGGAGCTTGTTTAAGATCATAGAGAGATTTTTTTTCAAATGACAAACTAAATTATCTTTTCCAGGAGTAGCAAAACCTTGAGGTTGTGCCATAAAAATCTCCTCTTCTAAATCTCCATGTAAGAAAGCAGTTTTAACATCAAATTGCTCTAGTTCCAAATCAAATAAAGCAACAAAAGCAAGCATAACATAAATGGATGAGTGGCGAACAACAAGAGAAAAAACTTCATTGAAGTCAATACCTTCCCTTTGGTCGAAACCTTTTACCACTAACCGGGCTTTCCATCTTGCAGGTTCTACTGCATAAACATCATCCTTCTTCTTATAAATCCATTTGCACCTTGAAGGTTTTTTACCTTTTGGAAGCTCAACCAAATCCCATTTACAATTTTTATGAAGGCTCTCAATTTCTTCATTTATAGCTGTTAACAATTAGAAGAATTTTCGCATGGCTAGTTTCAGAATAAGAAGAAGGTTCAAAAGTATCACAAATATCTTGTGCAACAACAAGAGCATAACATGCTATATTATCAATATCACGATATCTAATAAGCAATTGAATATTTCTCATTGGTCTATCTCGAGCAATACAATGATTATTAGTGTTAGGAGATGCTGAAATTGGTTATGAAGTAGAACCACTAGAAGAATCATTATCAATGGTAGGTAAAACTACCTCAAATTCTTCATTTCTTACAGTAGCTTTAGAAATTCAGATCCATTTGTGAATGAACAACCAACATTACCACTACTCGATGAGAGCAAAGCATCTTCATGAAAATTAACATCACGACTAATAAATAATTTGCGAAAATCACAATACCATAAACGATATCCTTTGACACCAGAAACATACCCAACAAATATGCATTTTTCTTATTCTAGGCTCTAATTTTCCATCACTAGCATGAGCATATGCAGGACAAACAAAATTTTCCATATTAGAACAATCAACTGGTTTACCTAACCAAACTTTTTTGGAATCTAAAAATTAATGGTTGAATCTGGAGAGCGATTAATCAAATAACAGGCTATAGAAAAAGTCTCAGTCCACAATGCACGCTTATGCCACAAACCTGCATTTGAAAGCATGCAATGGGCTCTTTCCAGAAGAGTGAGGTTCATACGCTCTGCCACACCATTCTGCTGATGTTTACCTGGAACAGTTAAATGTCTTGCAACACAATGATTAGCACCAAAAATGGTTAAGCTCACCACTACAAAATTCCAATCTATTATCAGTTCTAAATTTCCTGATCTTCCTGCTAATTTGATTTTCAACATGGACTTTCTAATTCCTGAATATCGAAAAAGCTTCATGCTTATGTTTCAAGAAATAAACCCAAACTTCGTGAGAAAAATCATTAATGAAGGCTATCATATAATTACATCCTCCAATAGAAGGAAATTTAGAAGGACCCCAAATATCAAAATTGATATAATCAAGAATTTCTTTAGTCTGATGAGTTGAAACAGCAAAATTGCCCTTCTTTTGTTTTTCAAAAACATAATGCTCATAGAAATCAAGTTTACCAATATCACTTAAATGTCCTTTCATGCATAAAAGAAGCATACCTTTCTCACTCATATGACCCAAGTACGGTCCTGTTTGGTAGAGCTTCAGATCTCAGCTTCACCTCATATCTGAAACTTGTAGGCTAAAATAAAGTGAATTAAGTTTATATTTTTATTCTAAAATATAAACAAGATGACCCACTAAACATTTTTAATATACCCATAGCTCTAGCTCCACGGATCTGGTGGAGCTGGAGCTCTGCCAAACATGGCCTACATATGGCAAAGCTTGGTGATGTGAGGATTTGATGCAATAGTAGAAACAGTAGCAGAACATGTAATTGTAGAACCTTGCAAGTAATAAAGACTACTGATTCTATTGGCTTTCATCACAACAAGGTTGCCTTTAGAAATATTAAGAACACCATTTTCACCGGTATACCTATAATCCAAATATTCAATAGTGCCTAAAGAAATAATATTTATTTTCATTCTAGGAACATGACGAACATTTATAAGGGTTCTAACAATGACATCATAAGTTTTGATTTGAACAGAGCCAATGCCAATAATATCAAATGGAGACTCATCAGTAATCGCAACTTTACCACTACCAATAGAATCATAAGTATTAAACCACTTTTTATATGGGCAAATATGCAAAGTGTAAGCTGAATCAATTATCCATGCAGTTTGATTCTTCGGTTTAGAAGTGATGATTAGAGCCACACCATCATATTCATTTTCAACAAGACTAGCCTCAGCAGGTTTTTCAGATTGAGTCTTATTGTTTCTTTCTCTCTTGTTTTTCAATTTGAAACAGTGAGAAATATCATGACCATGTGTCTTACAACAATGGAAAAAATTGCTGGATTTTTGTTCTCTTGACTTAGATCTAGACTTTAATATATGAAAATTGCCTTTAAACCCTCAGACTTGACTTCAGAACGAGAATCAATATCAAATTTCTCATTGGACAATAAATTTAATTTAACATTATTAAAACTAAGGGTACCATGATTGCCACAAAGCATAATTTTCTTGAAATGTTTAAATATAGCAGGCAAAGAGACAACCAATAGAATATCGTTATCTTCATCTTCATCATTAATTTTTCACCTCTATTTTTTAAGATCAATGATGAGTGAGCTGAACTCATTAAGATGAGATTGAATAGAGGTACCTTCTGCCGTACGAATTGTGTACAAACGTTCTTTTAGGTGCAATTTGTTGGTGAGATTTTTCTTCATGTACAAAGCTTCCAATCGCTACCACAGATTTGTGGTAGTAGTCTCATTAATGACTTCACACAGGACATCTATAGATAAACTGAGTTGTATAGCAAAGAAAGCTTTCTGGTTAAGTTCTTCCATTGTTCATCTAACATTGTCCTCAGTTTAGCTTGTAGTGCTTTCCTAACACCTATTTGTGTGAGAATAGCTTTCATTTGAACCTGCCATATCAAAAAAACTGATATTGCCATCAAACTTCTCAATGTCAAATTTAGTGGATGACATGGTGGAGAATAAAATTGCAGATGAAAATATGGTAAATTCTGGGAAAAAACTTTCTGGTACTCTACGAGTACACGTAGCAATTCTCTGGTGTGTTCTGGTACACTTCCGATGCATGTAACAAATTCTGTCAAAAATAGAAACTGAAGCTGGAAACCAAAAGCCGGAGCCGAGAAGACAGAGCTGGAGCCAAAATGCCAAACGAAAAGCCAAAGCCAAAAGCCAGAAACCGGAGCCATGATCCAAAAAATAGATTAAAATCCCCTTTTAGAGTTTGTTTCAAATCTGGCTGGGCAATGGTTATCTTGAGCAATTCTCTCAAGCGAACGATGTGGAGGTGATACAACACTGGCAACCGGGTCGGGATGGCAGTGCACAACTGGCTCGAAGGGAGCAGATCTAGCGGGTGCACGATGATCTGACGGAGGGTGCATTCGGAGGACTGGATCCGGCAGGAGCTACAGTTGAGCCTCGATGCAGCCACCGATCCAGCAACCGAAGGGAGTCAAAGGAGGACATTGCGTGGTTGGGTAGGGAGCAGATCCATTAGAGATGGTGACATCGAAGACTCTTCACGGGCGTTGATGTACGATTCACCGATGACCAGGTGGTGAAGGCAGCGATGGATCCGGGGGAAGTGCCGCGATCCGGCATGGGGACACATGGAATGGAGGTGGCACCGGAAGATGCGGCGGTGATAGAGGGCGTGTCTCAGACAGCATTAGCATTGGTTGAAGCTTGGCGAGTGACGGAGGGAAAATATGGTGGCACTCAAAGGACGACGTGCGACCGGGGGTGCCACAAGGAGGACAACATCCCATGCGGAAGCCGAGGCGTTGGCCTGGCCAAGGAAGACGGTGCGTGGAGGGGTGGCCGAGCGACGGCGATGACGACAAAGCGATGTGGTGGAGGCAACAACTATAGGTTGGAAATCCCCGGTGCATATGCTCTGATACCACTTGTTAGGGTCAGAATAGCGCATGAAAAACGGGACAAAGATTTTAACATGAAAAACCCTTGCGGGAAAAACCACGGGAGATAAATCCACTATTTGGTTCAAAGATTACATGTACATGGTGGTGGCTTAAATAGCCAATTGAGAATCCTAACTGCATGAAAAGTTTCGATAATTGGAAAGGTTGGATATTGAGTTATCTCCAACATTTTCTAATCTAGTTGGCTAGACATTGGCCCCATTCCGAATAGTTTGTGATTGTGCAGATTCTAGATTATGGGAGAAGCTGCTTCTGATTGTGGAAGAATCGTGCCGAGCCATCTGTGCGTGGAGATAGAGGACCAGGCCAGTGAGAATCAGCGAGGATCAGCTGGCACTTGTCTTCTGATTTTTATGTAGAGGGATACTTCTGATTGTGGGAGAAGCTATCCATAATCCTCCCGTTTAGCAAACAATACTCTCTTTTTTAAGTAGAAGCTATCCCGAACTGGGCCATAAACCTGTTTTCATAGTTTGGGTTGGAAATTATCCACATCTTTATGTGTTGGAGATGAAATTATGCAAAAAAAAAGGAAGATAGAATACTAAAAGGGGTGATGGGTCAAGCATAGACAAGTTTACTACTGTTGTGGCTATAGACCAAACAGTAAAAAAAAAGGTCCCTGTACTTACACCCATCGAGGGGGGTATGCCCAGGGTCCTAGAATGCGCTGGGTCAAGGTGAACACGAATGATGAAAAATAGTCTTCGCTTAATTTCTACAAGAATTTCTCTCTATACATACCATGAGCCCGAGGCTATTTATAGGACTCTTATGGCCAAAAGGTGATCTTACAATAATATCCCTACAAGGCCCCTAAGAAGTTTGAGGCCTTGCAATCTTTTTTTCTTCCGCTAGCTAGCCTATAGGTGCTATTGATGCAGACACACACGCTTAGCACTTTTTAGTCAAATTCATTATTTGATTGAAAAGAATTATTAAGCCGTATTAAATATCGCAAGATGAACACTAATTTTATTGGATATTTTATTATTATATAAGGCGATACTGAGCTACTATTATTTTATTTAATTATACACATATTTATAGTTGATATGTACAAACCTAAAGTACAAAATATGTTTGAAAGGCACGAAAAGAATATAGTACCGTGGTGTTGGAATATTGTTCAGTGCTACAATACCATGCATGCTACAATAACCGAGTGAACAATACAATGTTGGAGAAACTATTGCTACAGTTCGTACGTGCTACAGTACCGGGATTAGGGATGAAAATGGGTCGGATATTTCCCGCTCGATCCAGGACCGTATCCGGTCGGGACCAGATCTGACTATTCGGCCGGATCTGAGATGGGATCCGGATACTTGAATTCGGATTCGGGATCAGATACGGAGCAGCCAATATCCAGTAAATACAGGATGGGATCCGGATATTCGGATTTTTTTTCTATTCAAATATCCAGATTTTTCCTATTCAGGTATTCGAATTGGATATTCGGATTTCCTATTCGGATATCAGCAAGGTCCAGCCCATGTCATCCCATTTTTTCCATGGGAAGCCTATTTATATTGACAATTAGTTGGTTATATTGATCCTAAAGTAGCATATTATTTCTATGGCGTATACTGGGTTTGATTGATATATAACTTGCTACTATGATCATGTACTAGTACGGTTTAATTCAAAATATATTGCTCTATATATGAGTGCATTATTTGTATATCTTTATATATTTCTGATTCAAATCCGTCACATATCTGTCCTATATCCATATCCCGAATAACCCGGATTTGTATCTGTATCCGGTTAACCCAACTGTTCCGAATCCGGGAAAAGAATATGGGTTAAGATACAGGAAGAGCAATATCCACTCGTATTTGGCCCGTTTTCACCCCTAACCAAAATCCGTTATACACTGTAGTGACTGGATCCGTTCACTACAATACAGGTTCTAATTCGCTACAGTATCCCAGGATTCTTTCTTCCTCTTTATATTCACATCTATTGTATTGTAAAGCGAAGAAACACTAGATTAATAAGATAGATATTTTACATTTATTAGGTATTTTTCGTTTGTTCTTCCTCATTGTAAACACATAGAGGATGGATTGGACTTCTTCTTCCAAAGATCGTTCTTCTTTTCCACTGGGAATTGGGATATCGATATACTTCACTCGGTGTCCGTGAAGTTCAACGCATGTGATTGTGGTGAATCGAAGAGTTGCAAGTCCATCGCATGTGGCCGCGGGTGATCAACTAGTGTTCCTTAAGAGAGCATGTGAGTATCTGAATCATACGTGAGTATCTGAATCATACGATAACTACTCGTGGGAGAACCAAGGTTTCAAATTTTGTTTTCGGTATATATCTCGAAGGTGGCCGAAATCCAAAATTTCGGCAAGATATCGGAATTTCAGACAAAATCAAATTTCAAATTGGGTTATTTTTCAATCGGGATTTCCGAGATTTCTGCCAAAATTACCGAGATCTCGGTCAACTTTTGAACTTTTGAAAAAGGGTAAAAAACGAGTAAAATTTTTTGAAATTTTTTGTGGATGGTCTTGACCCCAAATCCAATCAGATCTGGCCCATAAAAAATTAAAATCCGATCAAAATGTCCGAGATTTCGGCCGACCGAGATCTCGCTGAGATTTTGAAGGCTGCTGTAGTATTTTGAATTTTATTAATTTTTTTTTATTCGATCGAGATTTAGGATCTTAGTCTCGATTGGAGAATGAAATCTGAGATAATCGAAATCTCGATGATATTTTAAACCACGAGGAGAACATGATGGTTGGCGGGCTGCTGCTGCTGCTAGCCTGCTACTACTTGGAACACAGACGAGGGAACAAGGTTGGTGAGTGACGCACATGCGTGGATCGGTGGATGTTCTTCTTCGCCAACAGCCCTTGGATCCACGGTGCTTTCTGTAAATCTGGACCGTATGGTTTGGATCAGACGGCCGGCGTCATGTTAGCCCGTACTGTAACCGGCGTCCACGTCGACGTCGGTTGGGGTGAGGTTTTTGTGGTGGGTTGGCGTTTCCATCGTCTCTTTCACTCTTGGGCCTCTTGGCTCGGTGGCCAACTTTCCCTTGTAGAGGAGACTCAGAACAGAGAGGCGGTTGGAGTTGGACTCCTCATCTCATCGTCGCCGTTGCCGCGCCCACGACTTCCGCCCCGTCCACCCTCCTCCTCCTCCTCTCTCTCTCTACGCGGTAGCCATATATACGTACGGAGTTACTACCTCCTGTTACATCTCCTCCCTACTCGCCGCCGCCGCGCTGCTGGTTGCTGGCCGATCGCGCGCGCGGAATTCGACCCGGCTTCCGGCGCCTGCTCGCCTCGATCCGGGGACCGTCGCCCCGGCGATCTCACATTTCAGCTCAGAGGCCACAGAGCTGGCGGAGGTGAGGTTAATTTCGTACTAAAACTTCCACCTTTCCGCTGATTTTAATATGTCGGATCCTAGTATGATGCATCATTCAGGCGTCCGTCCGGAGAAGATCTTTTCTTTTCTTTTCTTTTCTTTTCCTTTCCTTCCATTTTTTTAGGAGAAAAAAAAGGTTCCTTTTAAGCTCGCCTCTGGGTACGTGAAATTAGCTGGATTTGGAATTGGAATTTCAGGTGGAGCCTTACCAGTGATGTCTATACATTTATTATTATTAAATAAATAAAGATGCAGTTTTCAGGTTGGGAACTGAATCTGGAGCTGCTACCTTCTGCGTCCGTAAGCATGGTTTGTTAGCCAATCAAGTTGTTTGCACTGGTACCTCCTTGTACTTACTTGGGTATCTCAGGGGGAGTAATTCCCATAGAGGCAGATGCCTGGACTTGACTCTGCAAGGAAATTAAAAATTACTCCTTACCTGTTCATTCTACACAAAACAATGTCTTGATACTATTGATAATCAGTTGCAAACTGAGCAAAACTGTCAGCCTTCTGGTTGATCAATAGTTCATCATGCATAATAAGTTACATAAATGCATAAAACTTATTTCTAGTCCTCTGACCATGGATTGCCGTTGTGTTTCCTGCAGGCTTTCATTTTGTTTTGCGTGTGATGGTGCACTACCATTCCTCTTAAAGCTGCCGTCGTTATGATCCCGCTGAACAATGAGTAGCAGTTTTCGCTTGCAAGTGTCTAGCTCCTGCAGTTACAATCTTACACTAGAGTATGGCGAAGCTCGCAACTATTGTTCGCAGGTTTGTATGCTTTTTCTTTTACCCCTTTAGCATTGTCTGAACACTTTCACACAACTAACATTTCCCACTTGTTCATTGTCGCATGTTGATACTTGCAGTGTTCTTAGGTTTCCAAATGAAAGCATGAGGCTTGTTATGGTAACAGTTATTGGAGCTGTCTTTGGCTTCTTCATTGGAATTTCATTCCCATCAGTCAGCATAACAAAGGTATCATGATGATTTTATCACCATATCCAAACTATTTCAGTTGATCTTAAAGGATTGACTTATTTCTGTTTGAAATATGACAGCTTCACTTCCCATCTAGCTTTGTTTCATACATAGAAGACAGAAACTCTGGGCTCACAACACAAGCTTTACTTAATCATGCCTGGACTTCTGCCAGAAATGCGAGGGAAAACAGTACTGAACCAAGTTCAAACACTACTTTGAAGGTTTGTTGTATTACTTATTTACTTTGCCAGATTGTTGGTTTAGCTGTATTAAAGTTCCATGGACCATTAGAATGATATCCATTTGACACAATCATCTGCTTCAATAAATGATGCTTGTAAATAAACCATTAAAATATCTGGTTCATTCTAACAAAAGTTTTGCTTGATGGCTCGTAGATATATGTCCCAACAAACCCCAAGGGTGCAGAGAGTCTAGCACCAGGTATTGTTGTGCCAGAGTCTGACTTCCATTTGCGTAGGTTATGGGGAGACCCAAGTGAGGTATATTTTCTTGTGCACCATACTCACATCACCTCACTGATCTTCAAGTTCATTGTAAATATTTTATTACTAAACATCTTGAGAACTTTTCCGAATTCTTGAAATCTTCTCTCTTTGTTAAATATTCTGACTTATAAGAATACGCTCCTTAGTATTTTCTGAAAGGTTATGTTTTCCTTTTCTCAAATATATTCTGCTATTGAGCAAAGTTTTCAATTATTACAATGTGGCTCTTCCTGTTCATCATATTGCAATTATGTAAGAAATTTTAGTAACCTTATATGTTAGGGTTTCAAATAATTCAAAATAGAAGACCAAAAGTCTGTTCTTTGGTACGATGTTTGATTTTGAATTGCAGGACCTGCCCTTCATACCAAAGTACCTTGTTACTTTCACTGTTGGATATGCACAGAAAGAAAATATAAACAGAGCAGTGAAGAAGGTAACGTTGTTGGCAACCTTAATGAGCTGAACAATGCAAATATTGCCTTTACCCAGTTTTTATGGCAACCGAATCGTTCAATCTACATGTGCCATTTCATTATACTCACCTGCCTGATTATTCTGTTGTTTGTGCTGCAGTTTTCTGATAATTTTGCTATCCTGTTATTCCACTATGATGGTCGGGTGAGCGAGTGGGACGAATTTGAGTGGTCAAAGCGAGCCATTCATATTAGTGCCAGGAAACAAACTAAATGGTGTGCTTTCGTGTTCTAATGTACTAGCCATTATTATTTCAATTTGAAATGTGTTTTCTTCTAAACGCTTGTTTATGCACATACCCCTAGGTGGTATGCCAAAAGGTTCTTGCACCCTGATATTGTGGCAGCGTACGAGTACATATTCATCTGGGATGAGGACCTTGGGGTGGAGCATTTCAATGCGGAGGAGTATGCTCCCATCCTTCACTTTTCCACTCAATGTTTCTTGGTATGATTAGTTAACAGATATATGTTGGTGTTGGCTTGCAGGTACATCAAACTTGTTAAGAAATATCGTCTGGATATCTCTCAACCAGGTTTAGAGCCTGATCGGGGATTAACGTGGCAGATGACCAAAAGAAGAGGTGACCGTGAGGTCCACAAGTGAGTATAGGATTTATAATCTGAAGCTGATTTTTTTTGCTATTGATTTTTCTCTCTCTTTTTGATCAAGTAACTTAAGTTGGCGTCTTCTTCTGTTGTAGGGATACGGAGGAGAGGCCAGGCTGGTGCTCTGACCCTCATCTTCCACCTTGTGCTGCGTAAGTGGCTATCACCCTATTCTCCCTAGCTTTGTTCACAATGTTTCCCAACATTTGTAGTACTTCCTCCGGTTTGGTAATATCTGTCGTTTTGGACATACTGATGGTCAAACTTCCAAAACTTTGACCATCGATATATTTTTAAATATTTACATTGGTTACATGAAAATTATATGTGTAGACTTGTCTCGAGAAGTACTTTCATAATATTATAATTTTATTGGGTTTTATAAATATATTATAACAAAAATTAGCAGTCAAAATTGTGTTTTAAAAACCGTGTCGATGTCCAAAACGACAGATATTACCAAACCAGAGGAGTAGTTTACTGTCCGTTACAGAGACATCCAACTAACGTATCTTCGATGTGCAGTTTTGTTGAAATCATGGCTCCGGTCTTCTCCAGAGACGCATGGAGATGTGTATGGCATATGATTCAGGTCGTCCGTACACCATAACTTGCTTAGCACCTTCCCCTCCACGCACTTGGTAACTCATTCATTTTAATTGATTGGTACTGCCTTTTCGCTGCAGAACGACTTGGTTCACGGATGGGGCCTCGATTTCGCTCTCAGGAAATGCGTGGAGGTAATCTTCTACCTCTTGGTTGTGAGATTTCACCAGTATAGGTTAAGCCAGCAGCCTGTCCTTCCGAGTAGGCTCACCTAATGCGGCGCTCGTTGCAGCCTGCCCATGAGAAGATCGGGGTCGTCGATTCGCAGTGGATTGTTCACCAAGTGGTTCCTTCTCTCGGGAACCAGGTAAGGAGAGAGACTGTAAAAAAAACAAAAAAAAAAGTATTAACCATTTGCATATATGACAGCTTACGGTCGTTTTCGAGACTGCGCTTGTGGCCGCCATTGCCTCCCTACCACTTGTGACGTGATTCGCAGGGCAAGGCAGAGAATGGAAGAGCGGCGTGGGAAGGGGTGAGGGCGCGGTGCCGGAAGGAATGGGGCATGTTCCAGACGAGGATGGCGGAGGCGGAGAAGGCCTACTACAAGATGATGGGCATCACCCCTCCGAACTCCACGCTTGTCTAGCTTCGCGCTCTGCACTCAAAGACTCCACTTGGATCACGTACGTAGAGATAAGATGACGATCGATGGATGTGTATATGCACGCATGTTTAGGTCTGTTGGATGTGTGTGTGAATTTGCCTGGATACGACGACGACGACGACGACGATGATGGGTTGTGATCTTATCAATCGATTATTACGTAGTTGTTTGAGCTGATCCCGTTGATGCTTGCGATCGAGGCCTTCTGGCCTCGTGCGGTGACCACGAGGAGAATCATCCCATGTTATTACTTGCGATGATGCGAGTGTTCCAAGTCTTTCGTTTTGTGTGACCCCCTCGTGTATTTGATCTGAACCGTCCATCACCGATCGAACGGTCCAGCTCAGAGCTCGCGGATAACGCATTAACGACGCCGCATCAAGGTAGGTTCGGCGTCAAGAATTTTTGTGGGAAACTGATTGCACACTGTCAAAGCCCTTGCATTGTCCGCTTCTGCTAACAACTCTTCGGATTGGTCAGAAGGATGCTCTGGAGTATCCACCTTCTCATACACCGAATCTTCAGAGTCTTATCATCTCTCTCCATCATAACATTCTTGTTGCTGAACCTTGTTTCACTCTTATCTTCCTTATCACCTACTGTTTACTCCTTTTACATCTTCAAGTTATCAACCATCTCTTGCTTTAAATTGGAGGGTTCATCATCTCTTTCCTTCTCTCTGTTTTTGACCTCTGTTGTCACTTCTCTCTGTACAACTTGTTTTTGCTTACCACTTCCACTTCCACTCTTGTTCTGTGAGACATTAGCTAGCAGCTTTCTTTGTTGCTTCAACTAAGTCCTTCCAGCCTTTAGGATGGCTATCCTGGGAATCATCCTCATCATTTTCGTCTTTCTCCCTATCATCTTTCCTTTTCTGATTGGGTTTAGGATCAGACTTGCGTTTGGGAGTTTCAGCCACCTAGCTATCCTATGCAATTCAGAAACACCTCAATCACTCCTTCCACCTGTGTTGGGTCCCTACCAGTAACTTTAACTTCTCACAGGCCCTGGTTTCTCAAGACTTTGAGTGTCAATCTTCACAGGATCTCCCATCAGATAAGATAATTCCTTCATTATCTCAGTTCTGGCTATTGGAGGAACTCCCAAAGTTTGTACCAAAGTATCCGACAACTCATGAAATGCTCAACGGCAAATCTTCTATATATGATAAAAGACAATCTGATTTTGAGGCAAATGACTGGTGCATGCTCAACGGCGGTAGCAAAACATAATTCAGACGTACTTGTCGTTGATCAATCAGGTACTTCTTATGGATGAATATTAGATTCAGGTTGTTGTTTTTATATATGTTCAGTGAGGGAGGTAATCGACAAGGATCTCTACGTCTTGCGCATGGAACTGTTCACTTAGTTGATTGCAAGGAGCAAGCAATTACTGAGATGTGAACAGTTACATTGGAGATGTATGATAGATCACATCGCACTTTAACGGGAGTTTGGTATGTTCTCAGCTTAAAGAAGAATCTAATATTTGTGAGGTTACTTGAACTCGAAGGTTGTGAGGTATCGCTTTGAGGTGGAGTCATGTGAGTTACTTGCAAATGGCAAGTAATCATGAAAAGCATCTAGAGCAATGGAGGATACCGATTGATGGATAAACTAAAGGAAGGGTAACCAATGGGAGGTTTGAAAAAAATCTTAATATTTGTGAGATTACTTGAACTCGAAGGTTGTGAGGTATCGCTTTGAGGTGGTCATGTGAGTTACTTGCAATTGGCAAGTAATCATGAAAAGTATCTAGAGCAATAGAGGATACCGATTGATGAATAAACTAAAGGAAGGGCGACCAATGGGAGGTTTGAAAAAAAATCCTAACTGGACTGTAGTTATATGTGAAACTGCAAAAATAGTTGCAAAATCTAGCGTGCGCAAATACAAAGGTGTGTGCTGTTAAAAGAAAGATCACGTGGCGGAACCAACCACACGGTACCAACAAACAAGTGGAGCTCAAAGACGGTGAGGGTTGTAAGAACAAGATGTGTTGTTAACCAAACTACACAAATAAAGTGTTCTAAGGTGGTGGGATCGGGAGGCCAAGCCCGAATACCAACATGCACATTGCGGTAATGTGTTTGAGCCCCCTGTTGTGGGGGGCACTCCCAAAGGTGGGAGGAAAAATAAAAAAAATACGGAACCGACTTGGTATGAGTTCTTGGTGAAACACAATGACTTAAACGAATAAGATTCAAGGTGAGGATTGTTAATTATTGTGACTCATATATAGTCTTTTAGGATTTGGAAATGTATGCTACACCAGTCCTAATAGGATTATGATTTCTACTTTCTTCCAGAGTAGGATTCCTATTTATTTTGGAGGACTAAGAGGGTTATATAAACCTATGAGGTGGTTATGGAGAACTTCAAGCAACTAAAAAGCCAGATACCAACTCATCCAAAACAAGAGGTGCACAAGAGGATTATAGGCTAGATTATTCTTTAGCGCTAGTTTTTTTTTGTATAGGGCAAAGATCCAAGAGTCCTAAAAGGTTCGAGAGGTTGTGAGAGACCAACAATCCCTTGTATTCTTCTGAGGTTGTGCTTAAAGAATTTGCTGTCGGTTTTGCAAATCTCTCTTGTTGTGGTTGCTTCATCGCTGTTATATTGATTCTCTCTACGAGATTTATCTTCTTCGTTCTTGATATGGTGCATACTCGTGTCGTGTCTCACAACACTTTGATCCGATCCGAAGGGATGCTGCGCATAGGCATCAGAGTGTAACACAGCGGTACAATCTGCGTGAACCGTGAAGTGATACATCAGTGTGATATACATAATCTGACATTTTGAACTTTTGATGGATCCTTGTATTAACGGAGCTCATTTTGGTAACCCTGGACACTGTACGGCTGTTGCAGTCTCTGTTGTACAGTATTGCAATGAATACATACTTGGATGTAGCCCTTTGTGGCAAATTTTGATATTATTAAATGAACATGCCAAACTTTGATTTAATAGAATGAGATTATACTTGTCATTTAGCATCGGTACTACTGGTACTTTGCACTTGCCACCTGCAAGGATCTTTCTTCTTAGTTAAGAGAGCTTTCGATCTTGTATTGTGTATATTTTTTTGTGCAAGAAAAGTCGCATGGTGATTGGTGAGTGAAAAGAAAAAAAAACTGGTTAAGTTTACCCTGGGAATAGACATGAAGATTACCGAAGTTAGGATTACAGGATTACGATTGATCATATAGATATCCAAGGTTGTATGTATACATACGCCAAAGGTCATGCTTAGCATAAATGACAATCCGCACTTCCAAAATCCTAAACAGCCCTAGTCAACTGCTGGAAGGAACCCTATAAAAACAGTCTAATTAAGTAAGAGATGCTTTTCCTCCTAAGTAATCGTTGTCATCACCATCTGCTTCACAAACTCGATTCTTTGCAACCTCTCCTCCAGATCCTGCTTCGACGCATCATCCATCACGCCCTGATTCGACCTGCAAGCAAGAAACATTTGGAGCATGCAACATTGTTGGGATTCAGTATCATCTTGCATACTTCCAAGTTGCTTCCAACAGTATTACACAATCCTTACCTTTGATCATCTGAGGAAGGTGAGGCATCAGCCTCCTCAACTTCACCGGTCTTCGAATCGACCGGGGTTGCAACGCTGCAGATGAACTGCAAGAGCAGCGGGTCTGGGGAAGAATCAGGAGCTTGCCTGCCCATGCAGTAGGAGGGTGCTTGAAAGTAGGAGTCCTCTTCATATGCTTCCTTGTCAGCTACTGGGTTTGGCTTAGAAGAAGACTTCCTCCTCTGTGACTCGTGATCAAAATGCCATTGCCAGTGAGCTCCAATATGGCTTGCAATGTCTGTTCATGACACTAGTAGCTGTGAAGTCACTGTGAAAGTAATACCTTCAGTAGAAGTGAGTGTTGGTTCCTGAAATGTTCGGTCGTGTCTGTCCCAAGGTTGTCGGCGCAGATCGGACACACCTGAAGAAAAGCCAATCAATCATCATAGAGGGAATAAACTGAACCAAGATCAAGATGAAACCAAACCTAGCAATAATTCACAACTAATGTTGCTTAATGCATTTGTGCAGTTTATGCAATGGATTAACCTGGCGCAAGACTTCTTTTTTATTTATGGCAGTGCTTCTAAGCAAACGAAGGAGTAAGTAATCACCGTCTACATTCATTTATGCTTTAATATTTGTGCAATTTATAAAAAGAAAAACATAGAAGCACCTCTCTTTATTTATTTATTTATTTTTCACTCAATCTAACACAGAGGTTCAATTAATCCGAATTCAGTGATGTTTCTACAAGCAAATTGGAATACAGTTGCAGTAAGAAAGATGAAAAAAAGGGGGTCTCTTACATCATTTCTCATGTCAAAGCAATGCTCCTCCTGCAGATGGTCACAAAGGAAGGGAACCGCCACCTCAATGTAACAGAAGGGGCAAGGGAAGTACTCCCACCACTCATCGTCTCCTGAATTACAAAAGATATGAATCAGTGCCTCTCAAAAAAAGAGAAAAAGAATCAGTAAGTTTCAGAGTATTTTTTTTTCACTTGCATTATGAATGGCATCTGCACTTTCAGAGTATTTCTATGCTATGTCAAACAAGAAGAAAAAAAAGGAAACTCAAAAAAGGCATAGACCCTAAAGCAAATGTGAGCCAACTTGACATTTACCAGTCTGAATTTTTCCTGTGTCCTTATGTTGCAATTTGACAATGGCAATAAACCCAATTCACACCAAATCTCTCTCTCTCTCTCTCTTTCTCTCTCTCTCTCTCTCTCATATGATCCACACTGCAAACCTTTCTAGTCCCGAAAATCAAAAGGTTGTTCACAAAACCATTAGAATAAATTTCATTGTGATTTTTCCTCTTACAGAAATGATCTACCGGAGTGTAAATATATGACAAATAGTCCTAAAAACGGGAAAATACTGACCTTTTGTTCTTCTAATAGAACAGAAGATACACACCAGAGAAAAAACCCATCATGAAACCTCTACAAATATTTGTGATCCTGTTGGCAAGAGATAAAACATATGCAGCCCAGTCCTCATAAATAAGCCATTAAACAGGACAAACATAAAAAAGACAATAAATCTGAGAGCAGAAAACACTCCAAGAACCAAACAGGGCTGAGTACCCAGCTGCAAGAATCATCCAAAGAGCTCAATGGTTGCCAAGAACCAAAATTTCTTGCGAACATGTAGAAACACAGCAAAATATATTTCTTTGGACAAGAGAAACAAAAGAACAATCAACAACCAACTATGAATAGAACGAAATGGCCAAAATTCTTGTAGAGACCTGCAGGTTGATGGTGAGGGTGGCCATAAAGGTGTTGTCTTCCTGTTGGTAGGAAGCCATACTGAGCCTCCACTTCCATGTCAGCACCACTTCTCACTACTCTTCTTCTCTCTCTTAAGCTATCCTCTTGTTCACCTCAACAACAACACATTCAAAGCAACAGAAAAGATAGGAGGCGAGTAGGTCTTTGCTCCAAGCTCCTCGTGTGTTTATATATGGCTTTTTGGCTGCAGGAATATTTCTGTGTGATATCTCAAAAGCAAAGTGAAAGAAAAGCTGATAAAAAGGTATTTATAATGGGGCTGGTTAGGTGAGGTGAGAAGAATATTTTTTAAAAAACTTTTCCTCAGGAAAGAGCTGTAAAACCTGGACCAGTTGCTTCTGAGTTGTTTAAGACTGAAGCGTTCGTAATATACACCATTGCACATTCTTCTGAGCCAACTTGACATGAAGCTAACTAGGGAGTATGATAAGTTTTTCTCATACACCTTGCTCTTGTCCAAACTCCAAAGGTCACTACTTGCAGATTTATCAACTCGGTGTGATGCAATGTGGACTACACATACACTTGCATGCTTAATTTACAGTGCTATACGCATGCTGCCTCTGAATTCTGAAGGCATTTTAAACTTTTGTCAGCTATTACCAGCAAGACACGTTGCATTGTACGGAACTCAACAAAAAAGTAGAGATCATTGGGGGCATGTGACATGTAGATAAACAAATGATGCAGCTTGTGCCCTTAAGTATCAGGAAAAAAAACAGTGAAGCAGAGAGTTGTCGTTGATTATGAGTCACAATATTCTTCACGGCCAGTCTTGTTCGTGTCCTACTTTGAATTTTTTTTCTCCTTTTCGGTTTGGCTTTTCTCCCTTTTGGATATACCTTTTGGAAACTTGGAAGCCAAGTCTTGTTGAAAAGTTTCAGCAAAACAATGTGTATGCAATATTTAGATTTGAGAGCTTAGCCATCAAATTGCCGCACGGACAGCTTAGGTGTTGTAAGAGCTTACAGGATAGTAGGAATTAGCCATGAAAGGACATGTATTGTTGACTAGTAACCAATCACAAGGACAAAGGGAAGCCTCTTGTGTATTAGAGCCAGGTGTTTAATTTGCAACTGAATTAGGACTGTCTAAAGCATGTCTATAGGCTGAAACTTGTTAAGAGAAAGCTCTGAATTGGTGTAGCAGCTAAATTCCATTGTAAAACTAGCTAGAGACATTTTGATCTGAACTCCGAATAGATTACAGAAGAGATTGAGCTTGAGTAATCTTCCAAATATGAAGACACTCCAAAAGCCCGTCCTTTTTGTTCTCCCCATTTTTATGTGAACAGTGGTTGTGAAGTGTGTGATATATGGTATCTTTCATGGTCAGCTGCAATGAAACCTGAAAGGTGGCCTCTGATGTTTGTTGAAGCCATCTCATGGCCATGTGGTTATTCCTTTTCTGTACGCCCCCCACCCCCCACACCACCACACTGTGTGTCTCTGGCCCTACTTCGTCCTCAAAAAGCAGAGCATCTCTCTCTCTCTCTCTCTCTCTCTCTCTCTCTCTCTCTCCTGTGTATGTGTGGGTGTGTCTGTGTCCACTCAATCAGTCACCAGTCACTCAGGAGGGCAGTGTGTGAAGCGCATGTGCTCAGAAAGCTTTTTCCTTTCAGTGAGTGTGCAGTGTACTGGAGTGCATTTCATGGTTGTGTTGTGGACATTGGATTGGAGCTGGAGCTGGAGCTGGAGCACACCTTTCTTTACCTGCAGGAAAAGAAAATTATTTGCTGGGCAGATTTCATTTACTAGTACCTTGCCTGCTTCTTGTGCTTCCTTTGTTGGGTTCTGCATGTTGTCATCGATGGCATGCCACGTTCGCGATGCGTTTCAGCTGAGGACTGATTGATTCGTAGGCCTTTTTACGCTAGCCTTGGATTGTCTGCACGTACTGTACGTGGTAAGAAATTTGTAGGTTTATGAAACACGTTTCGATCGACCAGTAGCTTCTCCACATCCTCTTAAGCCTAATCATTTTCATCTTTGTTCCTCGTAAACCTTGCAGTTCACAGCAAACGGTTTGAGCTAGAGTTCCAGCTGCTTCATCACAGATTCAGGGGGAAAAAAACCCAGCAAAACACCTAACAGCAAACACAAGATCAAAACACATCTTAGAACTGAAAGTTTTGACGACAGCATCATAACATTGGAGATGAGAACAACAGGCATAAAGGTATGGTTCGTGTCACATGCAGGCATGAGCTGAACAAACAGTCATACAGAACCACAAGGGTTCAGGAGGTGAGGGCGAATGGTGATTCCGCGCAAGTTATACTACTCTTACTTTAGTCATTTATATCACATTATCAACACATTAAGTGCGACATCGTTACATAGGTGCTTCGAATTGAAACAAGTTTTGCTGCTGTGATACTCTGGTAGCACAGAAGATTGTATAGATACACATATGAAAACAGCAATGTGGTGGTGCAGTTGAGGCTCTAGCGGAAGAGGTCTAACAATACCAAACTAACCCCACCAAGAGCTCCCAGTAAGCAAGTTATTGGCTGAGTAATTTGGAATCGCAGGCCACAATCTTCACCTTGCCAACTTGTTCTGTCGCCTCCTCGTTCTTGAATTGCGCATCTGTCAAGATGAATGTCCAGACATTGTCACAAAACCTGTAAGTGTGCAGATGGCCCTGTACAGAGAAGAACGGACATCAGTAACCTGATAAGATATCAGTGTAAAAAAATGCAATGACAAAAATGTCAAAGAATAGAAGCACGAGTCTGAACTACAGCTGCGTGTACTGACAGTATTACAGACCGGAAAACATTAAACCATCATATCTCCTGCATCAGACCACTCATTAAATAAAATAAAGTCACTAAACAAATGTTTATTGGATGATTGTGTCCAACATGACAGGAGGCTTATGTTACCATCCCCAGAATGGCAAAATTCTGGAGTTTTGTTGGAAAATGTACAATTCCTCAAATTTTCAGCAAGATAAAAATAGAGATTGATCAGCACCAGATTCCATCACCTCCAATTACAGCCAAGAATCCAGGTCAATGTCAGATTGTAGAATGTAGATACATGACTTCTTCCCACAAGTCCATTTTAGTGTGGATTTATTAGAAAAGGGGTATCTCAAAGACTCAAACCCAGTCGAGGACAACTATATAAAGAGCAGCAGGAACCATCACATGCCCTGTATCTCCTAGGTACATGCATCCGTGAACGGGAACAGATTCAAGGAAGGGCCTAGCAGCTAAGATCTACAAGATTTTGCATGGCTGGGTACCAACATGACATTTGAAGGGGCAGGGATGTTGGTACGGGGTGTGCGAAGTCTCCAGCTCATTTTTACTTCTTGATGCCATCTAGTCTGCTCAGTTTTTTCAAATTTTAAGTTGTATATGCTGTTTTCCTCAAAATTAGCCCAGGAGACTCCTTTCTCTAAAGAAAGGGTAAATATGCTACCCATAGTTGGGAGGAGACATAATCTTTGGTCAGTCCATGTTTATGATTATCCCTGATTCTAACATCAATTTTCTATCAGGTTCAAATACAAGCTGGACATGGTGAAAATAAAATCCCATTTTGCATATAATAGTGAACCATCAGATCTGATTTTAAAAGGCATTTGACACTAATCTTTGTAATTTCGTTCTGTTGAAGATTAATCAGGCAAGAAAAAAATGTTGATACATGCCATTCCAGTTCATTTGGCCCATACAAGGGTTCTCTTACATGATCCGTGTTAATGGTTTGGATATTAAGAAAATCCACCAGTACTTGGTGTGATGCAAATTAAGATAACTGAAACTACGGTTACAAAAGCATATGAGAGATAAGTAATAGCTTCAGAAGCTCGTCTAGTTGTGCCCATGCACTATGTTGACAAGTCTTGTTTTTGTACTCTCTTTTTTATACAATTTCAGTGCTCCCCAATTTGTGCAATATCCGTCAAAACTCAGAACAACATATGCAAGACAGATTTTGCCGTGTCTCTCCCCTTAACAGCTATGAATGGAATCCTTAGATTTCTTTCTTTTACCAAGGTGTGAATGAACAAGCTAGTTGCAGTGCAATGCAGAATTGATACCAAGTGCAGGTGTTTGACTTCCTAGAAAACTAAACGTATTTGTCATGTTCCAGAAGGTCATAAATCTAGAACCGGGTAAATTACCTGACAACTGCATAGCAATTATGGATCATAATGAGCCCTCCAAAAATGCAAACATCGAACCGATGCGAACAACACAACAGGAAACACAAATGAATACGGGTCGTCTACTGTTTATAGAAAGAACATTGTCACTCCTACAGAAGTACATACCTTAATAGTAACCTTGCTCTTCACTTGGTTTTCTAACGCCTCGGTCATAGACTAGCAAAAAGAAAATGCCAACAAATGAAATGAATCATCCGGATGGAAAGGCATTTTATGTTTGCCACTAGGCAGGGAAACAGGAACAAATACAGCTGAAGAAGGCGTCCTTGTCGCACCTTATCAAACTGGACAAGCACTTGAATGGCGAGCTCAGGGCTGAGAGTGCCACTGGAGACCATCTCGTCCAGCGTCTCAGTGAGGCACATGCCAATGGTGGACCTCCGGTACAGCTCGAAGGTGGCCATCGCCTTGCCTGCGCCAACACACGCCCTGCTATTAGCAACTAGCATTCATTCATGGGGGTCACATCTGAAGAAAAGATTTCCCATTCGATACGAACAAGTGCACACATATAGCAATTGCGATCACACAATCAAGAATCCCTGCACCTAACATTCAGCATCATTCGGTCGGTTCCCCTTCGAGATCAACCATTCGTTGCTAAAAGAGGACATATTTTCGCGCGATTCCACCGTCTCTCCATCAATACAGCACGAAAGGCCGCGAATTTCCAGCGATTCATTCGAGCAACGAGGGAGACCTCCCCACTTAACAAATCCTAGGAACCCGCGTATCCCACCGAGGCTCACCCGGAGCAACCAAAACCCATGGACTGACAGCACCCGCGAGCAACTATTAGCACCCGGATCGAAGGGTAAGAGCGGAATCACCTGCGCACGCGGGGGGCGGACCGGGCGGTGGGCTCCGGGCGGACGGATCTGGAGGCTCCGGGGGGCGGGATCCGGAAGGCTCGTGAGCGCGGTGCGAGGAGGATCTCGAGCGAGCGAAGGGAGGGAGGAAGCTAGTGGAGGCTCGAAATCGAAAGAGAGGCCTTATATATCTCGCGAGCAGAAGAAGAAATTGGGAGGGAAGGCAAGGCAAGCAGCAGCGGCCGATCTCGACTCTGGCTCCCCTGTCTTGACTCCCGAGCTGCTGCTGTTATCGCCGCCTGCGGCCTCCCTCCCTCTGCTGCGAATTTACAGTCTTGCCCCCCAATGTGGGCTGCATTTCGTTCCATCTGAATGGGCTGGGCTGGGCTGGGCTGGGCCGGGCCGACAGAAGACCCATTTTGTAGATCAGATGCTTCTGCGCTTTCCTTTTTAAAAATTACGCAAATATCAAAGCACGAATGAAGAAGAGTGGATGGTGATTACTTACCCCTTCGTTTGCTTCAAGATTTGTGCAACTTATATCGAGAGCGAAAGCATAAAAGCACTGCTCTTAGCCTCTGACGGTCGTCTCTAAAAAAAAGCGTTTCGCACGGAGGGCCAGTTTGCGGTTGCGACACGGTGCTGTTACCACGTGGAATCTAGCTGGTTGCACGAATCTTTACCCACCTTCGGTAAGAGTGTGTTTGGCGGTTGCTGGTACCTAGCGGTACATAGATGAGATGGTTCAAGGGAATAGTCAACTATCTGTTTGGTTGTCCGAGTAGAACCGTCTCATCCTGGATAGTGAGATACATATTTAAAGAATATTTCCTATAGATACTGAATCATTCTATTTACCCAAATAATAAAACCAAATGTACAGGACCATCCCAAAGGACACCCTAAAGGCCACGTGCAATGATTGGTTGTGAACTACCTCTTCGTCTTTGCTATATAGCGGTATTGTTGTCGAGGCGGAAGAGAGGGAACCAGGACAGAGATGTATAGTTGTTGTCCTATAATTGACGTCGCACAGTACACAGTGCACAGCTCAATTGACGTCGACGCACTCTAGCATCACCGCCGCCTACCTCTGTTCATCGTCGTCAGCCTCCTCCGTTCGTGAACGGACCAAACCAAACCACCCAATAGCAGCAGCATATCCTTGAGCCCCATGGCGGTGAAGAGACCACCAGCCAGCCATTTTTTTTTCTCTCTCTCTCAAAACCGGCCAGTTTCGACCGGATTTTTGTCGTGGATAGCCGGTATTTGAAATAGCGAAACCGGTTTGTACTGTTCGCACCGAGTAGCTAGGCGCTATTCATATACAGGTTCATCACTGTTCGCCTCTTTTCATCACTGTTGGTACATCCAATTAATCACGGTTTGAAGCTATATATCCATCGTCGGGTTGGTGCTGTTCATCGAGCCCTAATTGGTTCATTGCCATCTCTCCTTGATTAGGATCATTTCAGTTTAGGTCTGAACGAGTGTAGAATTGTTCGTCCACATCTTGAAACCCTCCGGACCAGTCCTGGTTCCATCCGGTCTAATCCTACCACTACTATAGATCTGGCCTTCTATACCGGCCTATCAGTACCGATTGGATTTGAACCGGTACTGATAGTGACATCAATACCGGTTCATTAGCTACAGAATGGGCTTTCAAGACGGTTGGTAACATGAACCGAGATCGATGCCCTCACATTAGTATCGGTTCGTGATTAACCCAGATCTTGATGCACTCGCATTAGTACATTCAGAACACCAACCAAGATCGATGTTCAGTGCCAAGATCGGTTCGTGTCACGAACCGGTACTAATGCCTCGTTTCAGGAAAGTTCAAAAGGAATGCATATTCTATGTATATCAGTACGCGATGGTGGGTGAGTGGGTTAGAAGGGTGAGGCTGGAGTCATGTGGTTGCGGGTTCAAGTCCCGCTTCTTCCATACATTCTCAGTACCGGTTGGTGGAACTAGTACTGATGCTCAATGGCCATCAGTCCCAGATGGTTGGTACCAGTTCAAAAACCGATACTGATGACCGTTATCATCTGGGACTGATGATCAGACCTGTCGTAGTGTACAGTTCGTGCGGCGATTTTACCATGTGAACCTAGGTATGTACGGATGCGAGTTTGTTAGCCACGAATTAACCATCAAAATCCTAGTCTAGTAAGCTTTCTAACACTGCCGCTGCGTGGCATCCTAACGAACTTCTTACGCGCGCCAACTCAGATCAAATGTCTTTGCCATTTCGGCTTTTCCTTCTGTCTGTTTCAAAAGCATTGTTTCTATGTTTTTTTTTTTCTCTCGATACAAGTTGAACAAATCTTCAAACAAGTAAATGGATAAATAATCACTATCTACCTTTCATTCATACTTTAATATTTATACATGTTAGCTACTGATCACAGGATTAGCATAATAAGCACATTAAAATATTTCTTTTATGGTAAACTGTATCATGAAAGGAAGGGTCTCACTGTGTGAGGTATTTTGTTGCTATAATTTGAAGCACATAATATTTATTATTGTTGTAGTATCGAGGCTAAATAATAGGTATGTTCATACCCTTTATGATGAGGAGATCACGATAATGAGAGTTGAGAGAGAGAGAAAGCTCCCCATGTTCCCCTTGGGTTTATATAGAGAAGAGGTAGGAGGTGCATGCATTCCTTGTTTGCCTCTCTGTTATATGACCTAGGGAATGGCATTTTGGTACGATCTTCCTTAATACAGCATGAAAATTGATACACATACATTTGTGCATACTACCTAGATTCCTTAGGTGTCCCCGATGACCCTAGGGGTTAAACCCCTACAACAATTTTATATAATTAAGCATTCTCAATCGGTGCTATTTTTGTTTAATCTATGAGGTATTATTTTTGTCGCTGTTAGTCCAAGTGGCATACCGACACCCATGCATATCTATCAAAATCATCATTTTTTTGTAGCCCCCATGTAATTCTTTTCTTTTCATTCTTTTTTTTGCAAATTTGGTTTCTTTCGAACACAATTAAAAAAATAGTTCCATACCCAACCGTAGAAGCACCGAAAGATAAGACGTGACGCTAGAGACCCGGGACCGTGGCAGCGCACCTTCCATGCTACCCAGGCACGGCAACGCGTGCTCCCACGCCAGTGCACCCGCGCTCCTCAGACGCAACAATGCCTGCTTCCACGCTTGCTTGCCTGCTCTGCGCTCCTTAGGTGTGACAGGAATAGATGTCGTACCTTCTGTAGTGGAGAGGGAGTCAAATATACAAATACGTTTTTAGAGAACTAGATTTGTAGAAGACGAAAAAGATGACGACGACGATGATGATGATGATGAAGAAGGCCTAGAAAAGCATTCCTTGGGATCTATTCTCTACCTACAAGTCATGTGACAAAGCACCACGTACCGTTTGGCCAAGCAAACAAAGATGTTAACGCGATAACAGATCGATAATGTCTAATCAAAATCGATCGATCTCATGCACCGTGCCTATCGATGGACACTAATGACAGATTACTACTACACAAGGCATGCAAATTGGTACATGTTGCAAGTAACAGTACGTACGTAGGCCTAGCTAGTCGACTGCCGTAGGTAAGGGTGCAATTCGGTCGGATTCAACGGAATATCGTTTTTTTCCGGATCTTAATTTATTTTTTTAATTTGGAGTTGGATATAGATAATACCGGATTCGAATATGGCATAGTTAATATCATTTATGAATTCGAAGCGAATACGGAGCGGAATTGATATAGTACCAAATATTTTTTTGTCAGATACCGTATGAAAATATATGCCGCATATAGCACACATATAGCAATTATTAATCAACCTTATGAGTTCAACATACAGCAAGATTATCGTGATTTAATAAATCATTTTATCATATAGTCCAACAAATTTGCAAAAGTACCATTCCAATACGGCATTCTCTCCCCACTTAAAATTTGAAAAAGCAGCCATATGATCATATATATCAGTCAGTAGAGACTTGGGCTATTGGACTGTGTCAAATTGAAGCTGATAAGATATAGACCGTAAATTTTTGGATATCCGAATAAATTTTTTAGAAATATTTGAAAATATAATCGGAATATCCCGATGTAATCTATTGAATTCGAAACCGATGCTGAATGTGACAATTATCCCATACGACTAACTAAATTTGAGCCATATAGACTCAACCGATCGATATCTATCAAATCTGATTGCACCATTAGCTGTGGGTAGAGGTAGTTGTCCGGCCGGTTGAGCATTGCTGCATGTGACGATCGAGCCAACAGCAACGGCAGGCCCACATGAAGGCCCACAGTACTATTGCACAGGCCCGGCCATGTCCTTATTCCGTTCCATTCCATCCTTGCATGTGATCGGTGCGAGTAACCATGCACGCCACGTGTCATCAGCCCCACCGTATATGTGTATCTATAAGAACCAGTTAAAATCCCGGAGTTACCGGTCTTACTTTTAATAGAGAGAGAAACTATTTAAAAAATAAAAAAGAAAGGTTATTTTCTATAAAAAGGAAAAACTGTGGAAATCTTTTTGGGAAAAATAAAAAAATTTAAAAACTGATTCTAAAAAAAAAACTAGAAATAATGTAGCTCATGCACTGTAGTTTCTGTAGTGCCCCGAGCGCTGCCTGTCGAGTCCCGGCCGACTTCACCAACAATAGTAAGGTTTTATAGATTTCGATAACTACATACGAGCTGGGGTTCTTATGATATTCTAGCGAAAATTAATTATGCGTTCTAATCGAGATCTATCTAACATTGGGATATCATAAGTTAATTATCTGCAGTTGCCACTTCATCCACAAACTAATCGACTGTAATAAGAGCATGTACAATAGTAGAGACGATCGCTCTCCATATACTCCTTCGTATCATCTAAAAAATATAAAACTAAAGATAACTTCTACAACAGATGGTATCTTAATGTTGTCTCTGTAAGATCCTACGATCTTTTAATTATGGTATGAAAAATTGTTTATTATAGATAATAACTCATACAAGGATTTTTTATGATGACTATATGGTCGTATCATCACAAGAGATAGCTATATTACCTCTATTCTCTCTACTTCGTATCATCAAAAGATAGCTATATTACCTTTATCCTCTCTACTTGGTATCATCAAAAGTCTTGTATGGTAAAACATATAGATAAGTAATATCACATCATTGTATTACGTGCCCTGCTAACAGCTTCAAATCGATCACAAGCTGCTTGCTAATCTGCTCGAGTACTGTTAGGTTGCGGGTGACCGAAGAAGAAGATCGTCAGAAGAAGCACAACACGTACGTTGTGTGCATATACAGCAGCGATCGACCTACTCTAGCTTGCTTCCCGGCCGGGTTCAGTTTAGGAGACTTGCCGTTTAAGTACGTCAGACTTAACGATTCAGCAGCATTCAATAATAGTACTTGGAACCAGAAAGAAAGAAGAGAAAAGCAAGTCCATCTATTGAGAAAGACAGTGCAACCAACATGCCATACTTCCATTCCAGCCCTTTCCAAACTCAGGCTCCTGCTTACGACTTTTGAAGTGTGTTGAGCTTTTCTTAGCATCGGCATGTTTTTTTGCTTTTATTCTGGATTTTGACTTTAAACAAATAGCTTTATTCTAGAATCCGATTCTCACAATCCAGCCTATCCATATACACTAGAATTCACAATCCACTTCATTTGTGCTTTTAGAGTCTAGTTTTTGGAGAATCAACATCTCCATAATCACAATTTAGAATTAGTTTGTAGAGAATCCAAATAAAAAACAAACAGACCCTTATTACATTGAAGGAGAAACCGTGATTTGTCGAATGTCTTTTTTTTAATTGTCGAAATTCTCGCATTTCAAATGGATCTGATGTATTTTCGGTGGAATTTGATTTGGGCCATTTGCCTTCATCCAAACATTGGTTGCCTTGTAGATTGCCAACTTAGTTGACTTTACACCATTGGAAGAAGATGATTTTTCTTAGGAGGTAATTGTGATACAAAACATGTATTAACTTCTAAGTAGATATTATTTTCAAGCGCAGAAACGTTTTAAAACTTTAACCATTAGCGCAACTCACGCGGGCGCAGCTGAGAAAAAAGAAGTACAGGAAAAACGAAAAATTTCAGGATGCTTTTGCAAATTGCAGCAATGCAGTTGCCAGTTGCGAGAGTTTGTGCCGAGTAGGTTTTGGTCCCTCTCTCTCTCTTAAATCTCATCAACTTCTTTCTTTCTTTTTACTCTTTCCCTTGTCTGTTCCTCTCTCCTCGCCTCCCTGCTTCGCGGCATCTACCGCTCCCGTCGCCGGCGATCTCTCTCACCGGGCTGCCTCCGCCGAGATCGAGGTACCCACCGCGCTCCCCTCCTCTCGCCGGCTTAAGATTCGCTCGCTCGATTTCGCACCCCCGAACTCGCCCAATTCGACTGCGCCACCCACGGAGCCTGCGGGGGAAAAAAAAGGAGAGAATTGGAGTTGCAGTGGTGGTTCTGAGCCCGTCTTCTTTCTTTCCAATTTGGGTGGATGCAGCCAGCGATGATGCTTTGCGGCGGCGGCGGCGGAAGGGGTACTTTGGCTCCGTGGTGGTTCTGAGCCCGTCTTCTACTTGCATATCTGCTCGAGGAGGCCAGCCATCTTGCGGCAGCGAGATGCCATCTCTGCAGCTGCTGCAGTTGACGGAGCATGGACGGGGGCTCTTGTCTTCGAGGAGGTGTGCTCTTGACAAAAAAAACCCCCTCCTTTTTCCTTTCCAATTCCCCATCAGTGAAATGCAATCTTTGTTCTTAATCGCTCTTGTGTGGAAACAGGAAAACTCTCGCGGTTGTTTCCGGTGCGCTGCTTGCCGGTGGAGCTCTGGCGTATGCCCGGACAAGACAAGGCCAACGGAGGAGGAGCTCGGAAGCGAATTACGGTGATGATGCCAATGCATTGGCCAGGAATGGGGACAGATTGAGCCAAAATGGTGTGGATGATACATTGGCCGGAACGAGGCGAAGGAAAAGTGGCCTGAAATCTTTGCATTTCCTAGCTGCTATCCTACTCAAGAAGATTGGCCCAAATGGCACGCGCTACCTTCTAGGCTTGATGTTAACGGCCGTAAGTTTTGCCATTTTCTGTTGATGCCACACTGGTTTCATAATTTCATTTTTTTGGGGGGGTAAGTCCAGACTTAGTACTTCCCTAATTCTGAAGCAATTTCAATATTGTGCGATGCCTGAACAGCTAATTTTAGTTGTACACAGAAGAATAAGTTCCTTTTGTGATCTGTGGACTGTAACAAGGACTTTTGTGACCATCTGGCTCCTGCTAGAGGTAGCATACGGACTTAATCTCTTACACTTATTCTACTTTTTTAACAGAGGCAAGCAAACTGATAATTTCATGGTGGGTATAGCAAGTTTGAAAATACCCAATTTTGTTTTTGTAGTGTCACAGTGTAAACCAATACAGTTTTCATATAATCATATGTTTCATTGGCTAAGCTTACTCGTGTTGTTCATTTAGTAAAATGGTATTACCGTTGCACAGTCCATTGGTTTTTACCATTATGTATGGGATGTGATTTCACTTGTGCTGGATTTTCAAATGGAATTCAAAGATTTAAGGATTAACTAATGATGAAAAAACATTGTTCTCATCCTTGCATTTTTTTTCAGGTGCTGCGTACTGCTGTGGGGCATAGATTAGCAGAAGTTCAAGGCTATTTGTTTAAAGCGGCATTTCTTCGGCGCGTTCCAACCTTTACACGCCTAATTATCGAAAATCTAATATTATGCTTACTCCAGTCGACAGTATATCAGACTTCAAAATACTTAACAGGGTCTTTAAGTTTGCGCTTCAAGGAAATTTTAACAGAACTTGTCCATGCTGATTATTTTCAGGTACATCAGTTGATTAATGTCGATTCTGTATCGGTCACAGTATATGTTCCTTTCTGTTATGAATAGCACTTATATTCAACATGAGGTCAATAGGCCAATATACATAGATGTACATGAGGGTATAGAAAGAAAGTCTATATAAGGCAATATCTATACAAGACTAACAGTCTCTATACAAACAGCTTCTCTTGGGAGAGAAGCACAATAAAGATAGTGGATATACTTCTCTTAGAAGAGGAAAAAACTGTTAGATGTAGAAGAAGCCTCAATCCCAAGAAAGTAGCGAAAAGGACTTAGATTGGACATGAGAAACTGCTCATTGAGACGAGCCTTTACAAAGGCAATATACTGATAATCATCTCCAGTAATGATCATGTCATCAACATATAGAAGGAGAAGAGTTCGACCACGAGGCAAAGTGTGAACAAAGAGCGCAGGATCATGAACACTACCAGAAAAACCAGCCACAATGACCATAAAAGAAAAATGCTCAAACCAAGCACGAGATGCTTGCTTAAGCCCATAAAGAGAGCGACAAAACCGACAAACCATGCCCTCAGGAACAGACACCCCGGTGGTGGCTGCATATAGATCTCCTCATGCAGCCACCATTAAGAAAGGCATTCTTGACATCAAGCTGAGAGATGGACCACTTACGAACAGAGGCCACAACAAGTAGAGTACGAACAGTGATCATGTGAGCCACATGTGCAAAAGTCTCATCATAATCACGACCATGCTCCTGCTGAAAACCACGCTCCACAAGACAAGCCTTGTAGCGCTCAAGAGAACCATCAGAGCAAGTCTTAATATTATAGACCCACTTGCATGTAATGGGATGGACACGTGGAGGAAGAGGTACAAGACCCCACTTGCCAGTGCGCTCAAGGGTAGCAAGCTCCTCTGCCATTGCATGCTGCCATTCTTGATGAATAATAGCATCATGGTAAGAAGTCGGCTCGGCCAGAACTGCACTAGCAAAGCCAAGGCGCTCAGGAGGCTGAATAGACTGTCGACCGCGAAGAGCATAGCGAGGAGACATTAAAGAAGGTGACTCAACAGGAGAAGAAGATGGCACATCAGAAGAATCCTCAACTCGCGGACGACGAGTGTAGTATAGAGGATAAGAAGGAACAATGTCTAAAGAAACGTCTGGAGGAGAGGATGGTAGTGAAGAAGCCGGCGATGAAGGAGACGCCAATTGTGAAAGAAGAAAAGTGACAACTAGAGTATCAGGAAAAGCCAGGAAAGAAAGTGGCTCGACAAGAGATGTTGGAATGGAAGAAGAACGAGTGTAGAAAGGACGAGACTCATCAAAAGTAACATCCCGTGAGATCTGCATTCGTCGGCCAAAAGGATCCCAACAACGATATCCCTTATGCTTAGCACTATATCCCAGAAAAACGCACTCAACAGACTGAGCAGTCAGCTTGGTGCGTTCACGAGGTGCAAGAAGAACATGGCACCTACTCAAAGAGACTAAGTCCAGAATAACCGGGAGGCATGCCACAAAGGTGCTCCATTGGAATCCCACCATGAAGAGCAGAAGAAGGTTGGATATTAATCAAGTAGGTGGCAGTGGAAATAGCCTCAGCCCAAAAGTGAGGTGGAACAGCGGAAGCCAACATAAGAGCACGAGCTGTCTTAACAAGATGATGATGCTTGCGCTCAGCCACACCATTCTGAGCATGAGCACCAGGACATGAAACTGAGAAAGAGTGCCCTACGTAGCAAGAAAAACTCGAATGGCTCCTGACAGATACTCCTCTGCCGGGTTAGCATGAAGAACACGAATGGGAGAATCGAACTGAGTACGAATCATAGTGGCAAAATTCTTATAGATGGATAAAACCTCACTACGAGAAGACAAAAAATATCCAGGTGTGGCAAGAGAAATCATCTATAAAAAGAATATAATATCTATGATCCCCTTTTGAAACAAAAGGAGCCGGACCCCAAACATCAGAATGAACAAGATCAAAGGAGCACTGGGATACAGACTCATTAGAAGGATAGGGGAGTTGTAGCTGTTTGCCAAGCTTACAACCTGCATAATGTAAAGAGACATCACCAGATACAGATCCTAAAAGGCCATGATGAATTAAAAAAGACAGACGTGAACCACAAAGATGTCCCAAACGGTGATGCCACTGACCTGGTAGAAGATGCAACGGATGCTGAAGCGGTGGAGGAACCAGAGAGATTTGCAGCGGTAGCGGAAGGAAGACGAAGCTAGTCAAGCTCCCAAAGACGCTGAGAATCATGGCGGCGAGGGCTAGTCCCAACCAAAGACCATATGCGGCGATTCTGAACACAACAAGAGTCAGACTAGTGGGATCAGATGTCATATGAAAACAAGCTCTAGAGTCAAGAATCCATAGTGTGGTACCTGATGAGGAAGGTGGTCTCTCACTGGAAGATTGAGTAGCAAAACCAGCAGAATCTGTCGGTGTAGAGGCAGCCGTGCGGCGTAGTAGCGTAAGAATCTCCTGAGTGGAGTCAAAACCAACAGAGATCCGCTGAGGGGAGGCGCCCAAGAGTCCAGTGCCCTTAGAAGGGCGTCCACCTCGACGAGCAAGATCCTTCTCCTTCCGGCAACAAAACTGCTCCACATGTTCGTTCTTGTCGCAGTAGGTGCAGTGAAGGCCTTCACTCCTAGTAGCCGAAACTGGGGTAGGCGCCACTGATGGAGGAGTAGAACGAGGCACCGCCAAGACTAAAGGAGACACTAGCAGACCCGCACCATAAAGGCAAGTCCCAGTAAGAATAGCTGCAAGGGCCTCCAACAGGGTCACACGAGGATGATGAGTAAGCAGTTGGGCACGAATCTACTCAAATTCAGCCTGAAGACGTGTTAGAAAGTCGTAGATGCGGCGAAGCTCCAAATGAAAGTGCTGATGCTGACATCACTGGCAAGTGTGGCAAACCTCCGGTCCCAGAGAATCAAGCTGACGCCACACCGAGGACAGCTGCGCATATAAATCATCAACAGTATAATCACCTTCCTGCAGCGATGGCTCCTATTGCACAATAGCAAGGTACAAAGAGTCATCCGCAGGCTCATAGCAATCACAAAGATGCGACCACATCAATTGTGCTGAAGACAAAACGACAATATCACCAGTGAGATTTACCTCCATGCTAGCAACCAAAATAGCGGACGCACGAGCATCTTCATCAATCCATGTCTTGTAAGCAGTAAACTGAGTATAAAAAGATTTCACAGTATCAGCATAGTCATCAGAGGCCTTCTATTGAGCAGCATCATCGGCCTCCTTAAAAATAACAGGCGTGGCAAGGGGAGCAGGACGAGGCGGACATGATAGCTCATCTGTAAGAAATTCCCATAGACGCTGACCACGCATGTGAAGGCGCATATGGAGAATCCAGTCTTAATAATTGAGACCATTGAAGATAACTGGGCAGCGAGGAACTGAAATGGTGCCCGAGGAAGAGCCTGAAGATGACGCCATTTTTTTTGCCTATCCAGATTAAAACCGGTTGTGGACGACCGGTAGGTGGCCTGAGAGAGAAGGCAGCCGAGAGAGGAGGCGGCGGCCCGAGCGGTCGTCGGCGGCTAGCCAAAGACACGGGCCTTGTTGAGCCGGAGTTGTGGTCGTCGAGGAGGTACTCTGAGCGGGCGGGCCAAGCAGCGAACTATGGGCGTCGTGGCGGTCCTCTACTTCGAGCGGGCAGGCCGAGCGGCGTCGGTGGCGTCGGACGGAAGACCAGCGGGCGGAGACTTGACAGAGACAGCCGAGATCGAGCGGGTGTCGGCCGATGTCGGGCCAGTGCCGACCAATGTCAGACAAGCGGATGACCTGAACAGAAGCGCGGCCGAGATCGAATAGGGCGTCGGTGGGAGTAGCTCTACTGCGGCAGTGGCTGTAGTAGAGCTCGACGAAGAGAAGGCCAAGGCGGCGGCCAGGAAGAAACCGATGGAAGAGCGCAAGTGCAATGCAAGAAAAAAAACTTAGGGCTCTGATACCATGTTATGAATAGCACTTGTATTCAACATGCGGCTAATGCGCCAATATATATACATGTACATGAGGGTATATAAGGAAAGCCTATATAAGACGATATCTATACAAAGCTAACAATCTCTATACAAGGCAACTAGCAATCTCTTATATAAGGTAACTAGGATACTGTCTAACACTTTCCATTGCACACATTTCTCACTTGCATTGGTTCCCAAGAATATCTTTAAACACCACTCTCATTTCCGTGATTGGCAGTTGTAATAGTATTAAGTTGGTTCATGAAGAAATTTTCTTACTGTTTCTTCTAGTTGGCTTCAACATTCTGTTTGCCTGTGAATATCCTTTCTCTCTCCCTTTCTAACATAGTGAATTTTCTATTCTAGTTGAAATTGCTGCTGCTATTTAATTTATGTAGTTTATTGGATATGGCAGTAATTATGTTGGCATGTCAGGTTGTGAAAGTTTTTAGTTCATTTGATGTTGAAGTAATGGTCATATCAGTTCATCTTCTTCTTTTTTTCATGTCTTATTATAGAAATACAGTAGATTTAACTGGTGCATGCACTGATGTACTTTTAGGACACAAGTTTGCCAATAGTGTTCATTAACTTGATGAATTTCTTTTTGACATACAATCTTTATAAGATATCTTGTTGCTTCTTTTTCGCTGTATGTCCAGAATATGGTTTACTACAAGATCTCACACGTGGATCATCGAATAACAAACCCGGAGCAAAGGATTGCTAGTGATATTCCAAAGTTCTGCTCTGAACTTAGTGACCTTGTACAGGATGATCTGGCAGCAGTTGCAGAAGGGTTAATATACACCTGGCGTCTCTGTTCTTATGCTAGTCCAAAATACATGTTTTGGATTCTGGTAATTTTTAACAGAAAATTTTGATTGATATGCTTCATCCAGTAGTTTGCCATATAAATAATAGTTATACCTCTAGTGATGAGGATCAATGATCAATTTCTGTCACATTTTGCTTCATTAGTGTTTTGTAATGTATTAATAAGCAAATGCTTCCAGGCATATATACTAGTTGCTGGTGGAGCAGTTATAAATTTCTCTCCTGCTTTCGGAAAGCTGAAATCCAAGGAACAACAGCTAGAAGGGGAGTACCGTCAACTTCATTCACGATTAAGAACTCATGCTGAGAGTGTGGCATTTTATGGCGGTGAGAACAGAGAAGCATCTCATATCATGCAGCGGTTCCAGGTTCTTGTTGGGCACCTGAATCGTGTGCTCCATGAAAACTGGTGGTTCGGCATGATTCAAGACTTCTTTCTGAAGTATTTTGGGGCCACTGTAGCAGTTGTCCTTATTATTGAACCTTTCTTCTCTGGCAACCTTAGACCTGATTCGTCTACCCTAGGAAGGGCCGAAATGTTGAGTAATCTTCGATACCACACAAGTGTGATCATATCGCTATTTCAGTCTCTTGGGATCCTATCTATCAGCTCAAGACGTTTAAATATTCTGAGGTAAAACCATCTCTTGTGGAAACTATTGACAACACACAAAAGGTTCAGGTGATGCTTTGCATGCAATTTGCAAAAGTTCAGTCATTGTAGGTGATGCTTTGCATGAAATTTGCAAAAGTTAGTGGATAGGTGGTGCATTCACCATTTTTCGTGAAGACGGAAGAGAATCTTACTTTTCGTCGTTGTTTAATGGTCTAATATCATTCTAAGTAAAAACACATAATGTGTGATTTTGTGCAATAGAAGTGAAAGTGTTAACTCCCACTTCCTGATATATTGTGAACCTGTGTTTTTGCCCTTTTTTCAACATTTCAGAGTTCTTTTGAAATCACACAACTTATGACATTGTATGCTGTTCAACTTGCCCCATTTCATATTGTTGTTAGGAGCCTCTTATATCTTCTAGTATATGAAAACTGGTGGAGCCATTAAAATTTTGCACCTGGGCCTGCCGTATTTAAGTGGGTTCCCTTTATACATCTAGAGAATTTGTGGACTATATGCAAAACACACTATAGCTATAGGTTTTTTGGGGCAAACTTTAGTGGGGCCCTGTGCCCCTATGGTATCTCTGATGCAGTTGCTGTTGTCTTTGACTTCTGATTTTTTTCTTTTCTGGCATGATTATGATCCCAATGGACTTACACTGTAATTTTACAGTGGCTATGCAGACCGGATTCGTGAGTTACTGGATGTTTCACGTGAGCTGTCTGGTGTTCGTGATAGATCGTTGAATCATAATTCTTCTTCTGGAAATTATGTCAGTGAAGCGAACCATATAGAATTTTCAGGTGTTAAGGTAATATAATGTTGGAGGAGTATCACATTCGCTTTTTGCTGTTTATATATTTCCAAGGTTCTGATATCAAGTGGTTGTAGGTGGTGACACCTGCTGGGAATGTCTTGGTTGATGATTTAACTCTCCGAGTAGAAACGGGTTCGAATCTTTTGATCACCGGTAATCCTCTCCTATCAAATGAATTTGGACTCGTGACTTAATTGCAATGCTTGCTGTAATGAAAATTGAATTGATTGAAATTTGATCCCCCACACGGGAGCAGATATGAGAATGTTTGTATGTATGTATCAGGAGTGTGACATGCATTTTTCTTTTACATGTTGTAGAGCATTTGTAAACCATCTGCAGTTATTTAACTCTGTGGTTATGAAATAGGATATGTTATGAGATGGATGTCGTTACATGTCTAGCCTCTATGTATCAATCTCTTACATCCTCTAAGCAATCTGTCGACAAAATTGCTTGCATTTTACTAGGGAAAAACAGTTTTTGCGCTTCATCTTGTACCAAGTCTTGTTTACCAAGACATCACAATTGTAAACTGATCCTGTAATTATCTTCAATGGCATTTTGTGTTCGCTATTTTATTTTCAGTTTTTTTAGATCTCATAGGCTACTTTTACTATATATGCCATAAATACATTATCAAGATGTAAGGTTCTGAAGTACTAATCT
Source organism: Rhipidocladum racemiflorum (assembly GCA_036346355.1). Taxonomy (NCBI): domain Eukaryota; kingdom Viridiplantae; phylum Streptophyta; class Magnoliopsida; order Poales; family Poaceae; genus Rhipidocladum; species Rhipidocladum racemiflorum. The sequence goes on along the minus strand of CM070578.1, from coordinate 17,615,729 downwards.
GAAAACATGCTGACTTCAGATTTCCTATATCTAAACCTTAGTTCCTGAAAGAAGATCAATAAAAAATACCGAACCAAAGTTGTCTAAGACATTATTTCACAAGTTATCTGATTACATTAATGAAATTGCTATTGTCTCAAAAGGCATTCATTTACTAGTCTGCTCAGTTACTAGATTTACTACTTAGTCATTTATATTATGGTTAAGTTCATAGTTACTAGAAACGCAGTGGTCCGAATCGCGGTACAGGATTCAAGTTCGTGATTCGCCACTTTTTCTTCCAATTTCCATTGCGAACACGAACCCTGTACCCTAAACCGGTTCGGGTTCGATGAATCCAGTTCGCGATTCGTGGGGTGTTTACAATGAATCCGGTAACTATGGTTAAGTTCACCTTCTTGAAGGATAGGATTTAAATTTTCTGCTTAGTTTCTTGGATTATCCTAGTATGCGTGTCTCATTATACATCTCACACACTGAGTGTCCATACATCTGTGCATGAAATGTCAGTTCTGTGAAAACTGAAAATTTCATCTTCTACTGGGCTTTTACTCTTATTTCAGGTCCCAATGGTAGCGGAAAAAGCTCCCTTTTTCGGGTTCTTGGGGGCCTATGGCCACTGGTATCTGGCCATATTGTCAAACCTGGTGTTGGTTCTGATCTTAATAAGGAGATCTTTTATGTCCCACAAAGACCATACACAGCTGTTGGCACACTTCGTGAACAGCTAATCTATCCTCTTACGGCAGATCAGGAGATCGAACCACTTAGCTATGATGGCATGGTGGACCTTCTAAAGAATGTAATAGTATTCATATTGATACGCATTTATATTTATATTATGTCTTCTTGAGTTACAACTTTGAGTCCATGAACCTGCTGGAATTTATCATCATGCTCCTTTTGTAGGTTGACCTGGAATACTTGCTAGAACGCTATCCTCTTGACAAGGAAGTTAACTGGGGTGATGAGCTGTCACTTGGTGAGCAACAAAGATTAGGAATGGCCAGGCTTTTCTACCATAAGCCAAAGTTCGCCATCCTTGATGAGTGTACCAGTGCTGTGACAATTGATATGGAAGAACGTTTTTGCAAAAAGGTTCGAGCAATGGGCACGTCATGCATAACAATATCTCATCGCCCAGCTTTAGTTGCGTTTCATGATATTGTTTTGTCCTTGGACGGTGAAGGAGGGTGGGATGTTCAGCATAGAAGGTCATAACCCCTGAAATAATTCATTGAATGTATGCTCTTCCAAAGTTAATTCACTGAAAGTTTAGTATCACTCTTGATTTTGTAGGGATGACTTATCCTTTTGCACCGAAGAGTCTGACTTTACATCGTCAGAAACTGATCGTAGATTTGATGCGCTAACTGTTCAAAGGGCTTTTATGAGCAGGTCAAAGGTATATGATTTCTGGATATGTCTATTCCATTATTACCAACTAATCTTATCTGTGTCTCTGCTTTACGTGTTTCCTTACTAGAGCAACGCTTCATCAAGGCCCAAGGAACATTCTTACTCTACAAAGGTTATAGCAACTTCCCCCAAGTTGGAAATAGAACAAACAGTACGAACACCTCTAATCCCACATTTACAGTGCTCCCCAAGACCTCTGCCTCCCAGAGCAGCTGCAATGCTTAAAATATTGGTATGCTGTCATGCTTCATACGTCACTAGTTCTCTTTAGTTTTTTGTTCCTCAACGAGTCAAATTCAGCTAGTACAGATATTGGAGCTTGTTGGTACTCAGTTGCTCCTATGTGCAGGGTGCAACCTAATATATACATCTGTAGATGTTAGAATTTAAGTGTGTACTAATGCAATATAAACTCAGGCTTTACAGGGAAAAAACTCGACATATATCTGATGAAGCATATGAAACTGTCTCAAGGAAGCTTATCTCCGATGTTATTATGTTCTCAAATTATAACGCTGTTCTCATCTTCTTGCTCTCCAGGTTCCTAAACTACTTGACAAACAAGGAGGGCAGCTGCTTGCTGTTGCTCTACTTCTTTTCTCTCGTACTTGGATCTCAGATCGTATTGCTTCATTGAATGGTTGCCCCCAATATCTTATCTTCTATTGTTGGAACAGCTGCAAATGAATTTCTTGTCTGATACATCCCATCTTGTCAGGGACAACTGTGAAGTTTGTCTTGGAGCAGGATAAAGCTGCCTTTATTCGTCTGATTGGTGTCAGTATTCTGCAAAGTGCTGCCAATTCTTTTGTGGCACCATCTCTGAGGTAATCTGCGGGTACCTGCATTCATGAGATGCATTTACCATGTAAATCATAAATAATCACTTTATATTTCAGTTTTAATGAAGAACCTGTAGTTTCTGTTTGGTGCGCTATCCAATATATCACCATCTAAGTTTCTCTAGTGGGGAACATTTATTGTAGAATTGAATTACTCTTTTTCTGGGCATGCAAATTAGGCATGGCGGATTCATGACTATTTCTGTATAAGTTTGATTTCACGGTTTTAATAACCTGTATCTTCACAGAACCCTTACTGCAAGACTTGCCCTTGGATGGCGAATTCGCATGACCAACCATTTGCTTCAATATTATCTGAAAAGAAATGCATTCTACAAGGTATATCCTCTAGCAGAACACTTGCTGGTACTCATTCTTTCAGTTGTTGCCCAGTGATATCCAGAGTGGATGGTCTCTAGTGGGTACGAAGGGTTGTCTGTTAAACTAGGCCTCTTTCATGAGGTTTGGACAGAGTTTTGGTCAACTGATGTACCAGTTGTCGTTACTTTTTTTGTAATGTTTGCATGTTGTACTCTCTTGGTATGCATGCAGGGGTCCTGGGTTTAGGCATAAGATTGTGTATTGCAACAGAGGTAATATTGTGTGTTTTGACTGAAGCTAAGTTATTCTGGTATGTGTTTTCATTTTTCAGGTATTCAATGTGTCAGGTAAAAGTATTGATGCAGACCAAAGATTAACACTTGATGTGGATAAGTTGACCACTGACCTTGCTGGCTTAGTTACTGGAATGGTAAAACCACTAGTCGACATTCTTTGGTGAGTTGGCCTTGGTATGAGGCACTGATATCTACTTGGTTTAATCTTTGGTTAGCACCCTAAAATTAAGTGCAATAATGGCAATCAAATTCTCTAGGTTTACATGGAGAATGAAACTATTGTCCGGACGAAGAGGAGTTGGTATATTGTATGCTTACATGTTGCTAGGTTTGGGCTTTCTGAGAGCTGTATCCCCTGACTTTGGTTGTCTTGCAAGCCAAGAACAAGAGCTTGAAGGAACATTCAGGTTAATACTGGCATACCGCATGTTGTGCCTTGGCAGACCTGATTTTCTTACTGCTTTAAGAATTTCCAAGTGTTAACCTGGTGAACTATGTACAAGGTTCATGCACTCGAGGCTTCGAACACATGCTGAATCAATTGCTTTCTTTGGTGGTGGTTCAAGAGAAAAAGCTGTGAGTTCCTTCACACTGAATGGATGATGCTTAGTTTTTTTATACCCAAGTGACCATGTGTTGATAGTGTCAGCTCACTGTTTTTTCGGTAAATTATTTTAATCTGAATCATGAAGTACAATGATCGGTAAACACTGGGTAGTGAATGCTAGATGCATATTCTTTTTACTTAACAACTCTGCTAAATATGAATTACCAAGTCTCGTTGTGATATTGAATGATTAGCTTCATGAGATTATATCCCAGATATTAAGCTGGTATCGTCCTGTTAATTCCTCCATATCCTAGATGTTTTTTAATGCCATTTCCCATTATTGCTTCCCAGCGATTTACGTGCGTAATTACCAATTCCTTCTTGCTTTTTTTGAAGCTTCTATATTGAAAAGCTTCAGAAGTGAACTTTTTGGAGAAGCTAAAATATAACTAGTGCACCCTAAGAAGAGACCAGTCACCGATTATCCCTTTGTTGTTTGTCTGATGAATTTTTGTTCTATGTTATTTTTACATGCTGTGTTCCATACATTGTCGATTGTCTTTGCTGATTCCAACTTATAATACGATATGTGCACGATATGTTTTGTTCTCCCTTTTTTAAGTTCTTACGAATTAAGGATTTTTTTAATAGTTAATGCTGTCCTTATTTTGTTAGATGTGATGAGCTATAGCCTGTATTCTTATGATTTTGTTCCCATATATCAGATGGTTGAGGCTAAATTCATGAAATTGCTTAACCACTCAAAGGTTCTGTTGAGAACACAGTGGCTTTATGGTATTGTTGATGATTTTGTGACAAAGCAACTCCCTCACAATGTGACATGGGGCCTGAGTCTGTTATATGCTCTGGAGCACAAGGGAGACAGAGCTTCAACTTCAACTCAAGGTTACTAATCACCAAAACACTTCCATTGCCCAAACTACATTATTCTAAACTTCAACTTCACAAAACCTTATATTTTTCTTTTGTGCAACAGGAGAGCTGGCACATGCTCTGCGATTCTTGGCATCAGTGGTGTCACAAAGCTTCATAGCCTTTGGTGACATTCTTGAGTTACATAAGAAATTCCTCGAACTTTCTGGTGGGATTAATCGGATCTTTGAGCTTGAGGAGCTTCTATGTGTAGCTCAAAGGGGTAAGTTTCAGTTGGCTAGAACTTTAATTAACATAGCAATTTTCTTTCTACTTTTTTTATTAGAAGTTTCTTTACTTTTTCAGTAGCACTTAACATAGTAGGGGTAGCACTGATCTTGTCCTGCACTAGTAGGGTTACATGATAATAGGTAGTCTTGTGCTGAATCTTTTGTATGGCATGCATCACGTTTGCTTTTAAAAACTGACATTATCATACAGTGTGTTTATGTGATGAAGCATCGTGTTTGGCATATTATGATGGAGCTTTGCCACATCACAGAACGACAGCATTCTCAATCTAGCACCGGTTGCCTTTTTATTATGCAAAACTTAATAGTAGTTCTACATAGCAGTGGCTGAAAAATGGTTGCAGGATTTTAAGTGCATGCGTATGTTAGTGATAGCTAACTATTATTTTTTAGTATTGACCAGCCCTGAACAAAGTTGGAATTTTTTACCATTGGGTTGTGTGGTGATTTTATGTTCATAATGTCCTCAGTGATCAGTCAACTGATGTTATGGTCATTTTTAAGTTCTACATTATATCTTCACGCTAGTTAAGCATGGCTTTTGAATTGTTCTTTCTCTAGATACTCTGGTGCCTTCCAATGCCATTAGCACAGCCTCAGAAGAAATTATTTCATTTCATGAAGTGGATATTGTAACACCATCACAGAAGCTACTGGCTAGCAAGCTGTTATGCAATGTGGTACAAGGGAAAAGCCTTCTTCTGACTGGTATGTGGTCTGTCTGCACTCTGTAGGCAACCTTTATTTATCTTTTTTCAGCAGTGAAAACTGTGAAATTATGTTAACACGCCTCTTCTTACCTTGATTTTCTGAAGGCCCCAATGGTAGTGGAAAGAGTTCTGTTTTTAGGGTGCTCAGAGATTTATGGCCCACCTTTTCTGGGAGAGTTACCAAGCCTTCTGAAGGGATGTTTCATGTTCCTCAACGTCCATATACCAGCCTGGGTACTCTAAGAGATCAGATCATATACCCTCTATCAAGGGAGGAAGCAGAAATGAAAATTCTCTCATTATATAGAGCTGGTAGGTGCCACTTACTTTTTGGAATATCTGCCTGTTGAATTGATAAGAACTGTATACCGTGTATATTTTTTTTTACTAGGAGGTTTTTTGTCAAAAGGAAGTAGTAGGTCATATGTTGCTTCTAACTGGAAACTCTGTGGTAATGTAGGTGACATATCTAGTGCTTCTGAGCTGCTGGATGATCACCTGAAGACGGTTCTTGTGAATGTTCGGTTGGTCTATCTTCTAGAAAGAGAAGGTTGGGACTCTACTCCAAACTGGGAAGATGTTTTATCGTTGGGAGAACAGCAGAGGCTCGGGATGGTAGGTGTCAACTTCACTTTAAACTGTGTCGATTGCCAAAACCACCTTTTGTTCCCTTCCATTATCTACGGATCTGTCTCGTAATATCGTTTGATTGAAGTGGGGGATATTGTTTTATTCCAGGCTCGTTTGTTTTTCCACCATCCTAAATTTGGCATCCTCGACGAGTGCACGAAGTATGTGTTGCGTGATGACACTCTCTTGACATTTTCTATTCGCTGATGAATTACTGTGGGTCCTAAATGGCATACTTCATTGCAGTGCTACTAGCGTTGATGTCGAAGAGCATTTGTACAGGCTAGCAACTAACATGGGTATAACCGTGATCACTTCCTCACAGGTAAGTATTCATTTGATTCCAGTGATAACATAACATATCCGGTGTAATCCTAAAAGTCTATTTTTAGTGTTGCTGAAACCTCTCTCTGTGTTACAGAGGCCTGCTCTTATACCCTTCCATTCCTTGGAGCTGAAGCTCATCGACGGTGAAGGAAACTGGGAGCTGTGCGAGATCCAGCAGTGACTGATGCCACCGGGTTAGGATTCCTTAGCATCAAACTCGCCGTCGGCTGCTGCTGCTTGTTCATACCAGACCGGCTGCCGTCGCGAGCACCTGGGAGCTAAAGCAGCGTGTACAATCACAAGGCAGCTATTTTTTTTTTTTACAAAGTGCACGTTGGTGATCTCACTATTCTTGGAAGTATTTCTTGTCAGAAATTTGACATAGAACACAAGATTGTAGCTTTAGTTTATACGGAAGTAGCGGTTGAAGGTGCAGGGATGAGCCAGGCAGCCATGATGGTGAACGAAGTCAGTTGTGTTGTTAGGGGTTATAGACTACAGTACATATCTCCCGAGCCTGCCGATCCGACCTATTCGTTATACGTAAGTAATGTTGCCATCAGGTTGAAATTGAATGACGGCATGTAGAGATTGCTGTTTGTGTAATAAAGAGGTCGCACTCGTGTAAATGGCAAGTAATTTGTCAAGCTTAATTGTTCATTATTCCCTCTTGCTTTCGCATGTAATGCAACCACAGGAAGTAACTTATGGGGTGTTTGGCAGAGCTTCAGCTCCACTAAATCCGTGGAGTTGGTGGAGCTGGGTATTCCTAGTTTCACTAGATTCGTGGAGCTGGAGTTGTGGGTATATTAAGAGTGTTTAGATGGGTCATCTTGTTTATATTTTAGAATAAAATTATAAACTTAAATCACTTTATTTCAGTCTACAAGTTTCAACTCTGAAGTGGAGTTGGGATCCGAAGCTCTGCGAGCCATTTTCTTTCGTGCGTGCGTGCTTGGCTGCATATTCGGTAGCTAGTTACCGGTGCGATGATCTATTGCATATTCGGTTCATGCGTTGTGCTTTCTCTCTTTCTCGCGTCTCATTCAACAATCTCTAATGAAGCACTTTCTCTTCTTTTAGATGAACCGTACAAGTCAAGTAAAAACAGATAAAAAAAGGTTTTTCTTAGAGGAGAGAGAGCTGATAGATAGGAAAAGTTTTGCTGGGCCTCCACAATAGGAAGAATAGGGAGGCCCAATCACAATAATAAATTACTTAGTTGAGGGCTGGCAGCTCCCACACCAAAATAATTTTTTTTCAAAAATCAAGTCTGATTTAGAATTGATGGGATAAAACAAGTGCGATGAGCGAAGTTCTGATGACCAACAATGCTGAACCATGTACAGTGGCAATTAAAAGTTATCCACAACCTGTGGCGATACTTCTCAGTGTATGCTACTCTGTTGCATTATTCATGAGCCAAAAGCATGATGAGACGAGATGCTCACTTTTCAGTATTGAAAAAAAAATGGCAAATTAAAGATAGTGAAAAACGTTTTTTCTATTAAAATAATGACAGCTGTGGGATTTGAACCCACGCCCTTTCGGACCAGAGCCTAAATCTGGCGCCTTAGACCACTCGGCCAAACTGTCCTTCGTTCTTCGTATTCGTGAAACAAACATGGTTACTTAAAAGTCTTGCCAAGGTCACAAAAAAATGGGCGAAGTAAAGGGTTCAAAAAAAAACATTAGTTACATGTGGGTAGATGTAGGCATCTGGCAGGCTTTTGGGCCAATCTGTGGAACGCACAAAAGGTACGACACGTATGCTCATGGATCGAGCCAACACAGCACCATTCTCAAGATCGTGTCTAGCCTGGTGGTGGAGCACGATAGAGAGCATGGCACCACACTTGGAAGGGTCGCGATTGGGCCGGTATGACATATTACAAGGCTGATGGGTACGATACAGTTTTGGTACGAATTTTTAAAAAAAGTTTTTTTGCAAATATTATAAAAAAAATTGGTAGCAAAAGTAAAGTAAGAAGAACTGTTTCAACAATGCAACAAACACGAGACATTCAAGCGTTTCAAACGTGTGAAATAAGCTAAAAGGAAAACATTTAGTTTATCTTCCAAAGCGCTAAGGAATCCACAGAGTAGAAATCAACTATTATCTTGATACACCTTTCGGGGAGTATGAATAAATTTTAGTTCTTTTCCCCCAATATTTGTATCAACTACTTTAGCTTGGTGCATCTCCGACTCTTTTCTTCTCCTCATAATAGTACAAATAGACCAAATCTAAGTTGACACAACACGACATGGCACATTGGTCTAGCGCTGAACCGTGGCAGCACGACACAGTCTAGATCTACAACCCATCATGACAGTGGCACGATGCCCAGGTCTACATGTGGGCATGGTTAAGCTTGACTAAAATATAGCTCAAGCTTATCTGCACAATACTCAAAAAAGCATGATTCGAATGGGTGAAACAAATATATATTTGGGAGTCCGATAAAAGTTTATCTACAGAAGAAAAATGGCAAGAAAAGAAAAGAAAAGAAAAGTCTTGTTCGGAAGACAATAACTCTGCAGGAAATTTTATGATAGCACTGAGCTTAAATTTCTTATCCTACAAGACTCAAGTCCCCGTTCGTTTCAGCTTCTGAATAGCTTCTGCTTTTTAAAAAAACAGATTATTTACCGAACGGGAGGATTCTGGATAGCTTATCTGAGAATCAGAAGCTGATTTCTATATAAAATCAGAACCTGACTGAAACCTGATCCTCACTGATTCTTGTTGATTCTCTCCGGCTCGGTCCGGAACCTAGAAGTTGTAGCCGGCTCGGCCCGATTCTCTCATAATCAGAAGGAGCTTCTCTCATAATCCAGAATCCATAACAAACTGGGCCTTACGCTTTTCGAACCGAGGCCTAGGCACCTTATGCACATCCTAGCCTCCTAGGCTGGATAGAAATAAAAAATGTTAAGCTTTGTAGCACCGACACATTGGTTTGGTGTTGTATCGGTGTTCTGACACGTGTCCGACATGGATACAATACCGACACACCACTCGACATGTATCGGTCATGTATTGGACAATTAGATAGCCAAAGTAAATAATTTGTGTTCGGCACGGTTTCCGATACTTCATGAGCATGTATTCGACACATGATGACATAACCCAGCCCAGCTCTGCAACTTAAAGGGTAACCCTAGCCACCTAAGAGGAACAAAATACCAACATCAAGGCTCCATTGTGGAACCATGTTGACATTCTAGATAAGGTAGTCCGTCTAGAGGAAATGTGAAATGAAGATGCAAATATTGCAATATGTTGGTACTAGTAGCTACTTTGGAGTTAAAAGTGCACTTGCTGGAAATTACCAATGATGATTGATAGATATATCCAAAGGTGACAATGCATATTTTTGCTCAACTTATAAGTGAAATTGCAAAGGTTGAGTTGCATATTCCTAACTTACGCATTACATTATTTCAGTTTGGTAAACACGTATAATAATGAAGATTAATACATATGTGTATTATTATTATTTAAATATATATAGCAGTGTCGCCGTGTCGGTATTTCTAGAAAAATGATCAATTCCATGTTGGTATCGTGTCTTGTCGACGTACCGGTGCATCATAGAAAATGTTAGGGATAATCGGACAGAAGTGGAGTTTAAAAGAACATTCTCCGAATCAGCAACGAACCGAGCTCACATGCACACGCTCATAAATCGAGGCAGGACTGCGAGGAAACAAAAGACAAGCTAGATGCCATTAGGCATTAGCACCATCACCATGTCATTCTTGCTACAAGAATTAATCGAGTACCTCATCTGCAGTCAAATGCTCTACCACTTACAAGCTCTACCCATTTGAGAGACGGAGACCAATCGATTAGCTCTACAACGAACAGGGAAACCTGACATCAGATCCAGACTCCCAGATATGCACAGGATAAACAATTGGTTCGTTTTACATAAATCCCAGCTGAGTAAGGTCGTCATCCGGGATTTCCAGGGCGCCGGAAAGATCAATGTCTAATGGGTCATCAAGACCATCAGTGAACCAAGAACTGATATCATTGCCCTGCCCATCAAGCCCTCCTGGAACATCTAATATATCATCTAACCCAGTCAAGTTTGTCAGCGCAGCATCCGTAGACCGCCGAGCAGCGCTCCCAGGAGTGTTCCGTTGTTGCTGGGTAATTTTGGCACTGGAAGGACCTGCCGGTTCAGGGGGCTCCTGCGCTGCCAGTGTTGGAAATGACTCCACAACTCTACCAAGAACATTTCCAGAGGTTGATAGTTGCGCCAGCTTTTGCTTTGGCTTTGTCTTATTTTTACGTTCACCGCTCCTCCCACCGCTAGATGAATGACGCCCTGATTTCAATCCAGAACCCTTTGCAGATGCATCTCTGTTGTGACCCCTTTCCCTGTCACTCTTTTTCCATTTTGTGCCACCTGTTGAAGGATAAGAAAAGGTTGATATAGCTTGTAAAGCAGGAGTGGACGTCTAACATCACCAAGTAGCACCTCCTAATGTCTCCCTAGTTGAGGTATAAATCATGTCTACCATGGGTTTCATGAAGAAGGCAACAATTACCTTGATCCAATGGACTCCTGTCAAGTTTTTGAAGCTTCAGCCTTTCTACACCTGAAGAGCACAAGGAAAGGAGGGAGAATATTATGATTTGGCTAAAATTGATTCGATAGGGAAAAGGTGCACTCGACAATCCTCTCTCAAGTTAACAAACAAAAAAATGGAATTTTCTCTCTTACAAACAGTTGTGCATGTATTACCTTCTGTAGATTTTGCATTGCTGCTTGGCAAGGCCGCAGATAGCACACTCCAAACAGAAGGCTCACTGAAACAGCTTTTCTTTGTTTCCTCAAATTTCTGGCATCGGGCAAGAGTACGCTTGGCAAAGGCCAAGGCGAGCTGTTTTGCAGCCTTATTGGCAGACTTACTGACACCAGCCTTGTGACTAGAACCAACTCGCCCACCCTATATATATCATAAAGAGATACAATCAGTATCCAGGATCAAGCTCAATCCATGTTCATCTGCATAACTTTTTTTTTTTGCCAAAACGAAATTATTAAGATTAAAGGGCGTACATCTTACAAATGGGTTGACCTTGCAAGACTTAAAAGAAGGAGAAGAAAAAGAATGCTACTGCTCCTACAATGATTTCACCAACCTTTTTAAAAAAAAAAATCAAGTTAAAGCGAAACAAAGGAAGAATGAATAATCTCTACGGCCTCAATAAATCAAATTTGTATAACTATAAGAAAAACTATCATTTACAAGAGCAAGACAATTATAAGCTCATAAGGTATTAACATGAACATCAGAAAAGCAATCATCAAATCATGTAAAGAGGAGGACCGAGCATTAGCTCAGTGGTGGGAGGCGAGGTTGTTCGCTCTGCTGGCCTGGGTTCGATTCTCGAACCCAGCATCTCTTGTAAAGGCGAGTGCATGCAAAGGTGTGTGTGCATGCGTGTCGAGGTGTGCGCGCGTATGTAGCTCGTCTATTGTTCTTTCTTCTATAATACATGCCAGAGCTCCTGGCCAATTTTTTTTTTAAATCATGTAAAGCGGATTCACAACTACCTTAAGTTTTCTGTATGCCCGTTCAACCAGTTTGTTCATTGCATGTTGCTCCAAGCTCCTGTCAGGCAAATAGTAAAGTTAGTCACCGAAGTAACCTTAGAAACTAGCATTTAAGATCTAAACCCAGATATAAATCCATTGATACCTCTCCTCAATACTTTTTGTATCTTGAATTGCTTTATCTAACTTATGTAATTTGCATTTCTTTTGCTTTACCTGCAAAGTAAGAAACCAAGAATGATATCATTTTGATATACAATTATACATGGATGAAAACCCAGTGAGAAAACTAATTTCATCGTCCAGAATATATGTATGTAAAGATAACAAAAAGCTTCACAGGAATGCATCAAATGAGAACTAGTCTTAACACAGGATAAATAATCTTAGCCATTGGTTTGAATCTAGATGGCTTAGATCAACCACTTAAAGCCACTGAAACTTTTCAAAAGACACACCCTGATATATGCCATTCCAGTTTGATCAAACGGTTGTGAATATATATGGACTCGAGAATCACAAATAGGAATAATCCTAAATTTCGGTGACAAATTCACACACACACCCGGGAGTAGAAGGTATTTTTCATAGACACATACATACCTACATATATACACATATATATAGGAAAAATGCTAATTACTCCCAGGTGTAGTTACTCCCATACAATCAACTGTTCCTTGTTTGAAGAGATCCATGCGGCGTAATGGTAGTTCGGAACTAATGCCAACGGATTAGCTTGTAAACCCAACCCGCGTAGAACCATCATTCCTGTATTTGTGGGATTCTATCATTTTGAATGCGTGGTGGTTGTCATACTACATTAATTGAAAGAAATCACTTTCTCTCGCTCACCATCACACGTCATTTGCGGTTGGACTCGATCGGGGAGCACTGGAAGGCCGCCGCCACTACTCATGTGATCTCAACTAGCGACAAGATTCAGGCTGGCTGTATCAATGCCAAGCAGCTGCTCTCCATCGCTGGCAGCCAGGATGAGTTGAGATCATAGGCGAAATTGCGTACAGATGGATGCATATATCAAGGTATCAGAGTAATAGTATTCAAGTTTTCAATGCATCGACATTCTGATCCAATTTTCTTATACTGCCGATTACTCTCCATTGCATATTCATGGATGCTAGTACAGATTTGTAAATTGAAGCCCAAAGTCTAAAGAACGGTATACCGTTCAAAGGCAAAAGAACGGTATAGTTGCACTCTTAGGATTTAGGAGTGTTTTGGTGGGTTTGGCCGCTTGGAGTACCGACGTGGACGAGAGGGGTATTTTAGGGATTTCTGGGCTCGGTGGTCCTCGGGAGGCGTGAGGCGCTCGTGGGTTCGGAATTTGGGCATCTGGAGCCGGGGGGCTCGGATCGGACGGCTGAATTTTGCTTCGGGGAAGAATGGGAACTTGGAATTCATTTCCATGAAATTCATTTATAAAATATCTTATCCGTAAAATATCATAAAACTCATCCATGAAACCTAATGAAACTTATATGTGAAACCTAATGAAACTTATCCGTGAAACCTAATGAAATTTCATGTATATATTTTGCTAATAAATTTTGCATGCGTACGTACGTCGTACGTACATGTAGATGAGCATTTGTACTAGCTATTTTGTACGCAATGTGTGGTGAAGCATGAAACTTAAGGGAGGACATGAACGAATTTTGTACGCAATGTGTGGTGAAGCATGAAACGTAAGGGTGGACATGAACGAGTGGATCCTATACCGTTCGGATTGCATCCGAACGGTATAGCGTGGTATAGTTGCACTCCTCTTTTTTCCTCTTGCAGATTCCTGGTACGGAGGAGTATCTTCTACAAGCAGATTGGGTTGCCTTCTAGTCTAACCATGCACGTAGCAGTGGTGTCACCCCTCTCCTGTCCATGCTCCGGTGCGCCGCCTGCCTGCGAGCACCAGCCGATGGGGCGAGATGGCGCAAGGTGCAGGTGTAGCGATGACAAATCTTCCCGTTGCATGCATGCCTGACGGGGCAGGACCACCCGCGGCGCAGCGACAAGAAGCAGCATGATGAGGGGACCACATGCAGTCATACAGGCGTTTGATACTATGACTTGGCATAACAGCCAACGTGGTTCCTGTACCTGCTGTCTCCGACGTCCAAGTAGGGGCACAACGGCACCACCGGTGCTAATGATGGTGGCTGGCTATGTGAAAGTCACTATATTATATGTATATTCAGGGTATGGATTGTGGTATCATGACATACTTCGTACTCGCTAGTACCATGGATACTCACACGTTGACAGCATCGCAAGATCACCTCTTGTGGGCAATTATTGTTATCTTCAGTACATGTGTTTGTACAAAATTTCTGGACATTGGTCCACAACTAGTTACTAAGTTTCCAATGATGGATATTCTTTTCATGTTGAGCGTGGCTTCTGCTACTATTCAAGATTTTTAGTCATTCTGCATATATGTTATCTTTCAAGTTTACAATGTACTCCATACCCACTCTTGAAATCAACTAATTAATCTCAATCATGATGATTTCTCACTGCACATGTAGACATCAAAAGCAGATATGAGATGGCACTGATGACTAATTTTCTTAGCCGAGCAATTGTGCTAGATATACATAGATGGGATAGCAAATGAGGTATATATACTTGAAAAGTGGTGTAGGGTATGTACTTTAAAAGTGGTATGGGACATACTCCATCGTTAATTTTTTAGAGGGATATACACATGCATACTCCATTCTGGCTCGGTCCATATACTCCATTCTAGTAGCTAGCTAGCGATACCTTACGACGGAATGCATATACGGTGTGTATATACTGGAATGAGCATATAAAGTACATACTCCCTTGCAAGGAAAAAAAGTACATACTCCACTGTCATATACTCCGCCCTTTTGTTTTATAAAAGTTAGATACTTCTTTCCAAACAGATCTATATATTCATACTCCTTATATTATACGGTAGTATATATACTAGTTTAAACGAGTAATACATGAACCAGTCACCAACTAATTAATTGCCTGAAACATAGGAGAAGGATCTACGTATCTCCCGGCCGGCCACTAGTAAACGGGTCAGAGAAACAAACGCATGCATGCACGGCCGCAAATCCCGCGATTAGCAAAACAGATCGCTTATTATTGGGTTTTCTATCAACAAGAGAGTATCTCGAGGAAGATGGACGACATATACAATGGGAGTAACTACACCTGGGAGTATATATACATGTATATATATATATATATAGGAAGCCTTTTCTGTACTCCTGGGAGTATGCACTCTCACTTTTAATATACCACTTAAACGAATGTATTATACTCCTTTATCATTTTCAGTATACTTTAATAATAATTTTAAGATACTACAATGCGACATTGTTGAAAAAATTCATCAGAGCCCTTTATTTTTTGCAATATACCCTTTTTCATATGTAAAAAGAGTATATAAACAAATTATGCTATAAAGTGTGGACTTTGATGAAATTTTTTGTTGAACTCACTTTGGAGTATCTTATAATCAATATTAGAGTATACTTAAAATGATAAAGAGGTATAACAACATCATTTAAGTGGTATATTGATTGTGAGAGTACGTACTCCCAGGAGTATGGAACCGTTTTCCTATATATATATATATTCCTTTTACATATGAATAATAATCATATATCGCTTAAACAAACAAGTTATACCTCTTTGTCCTTTTGACCATACTCTAATAATGATCATAAGATACTCTAAAGTGAGTTTCATGGAAAATTTAATCAAAGTCCATTTTTTATAGAAAAATTTATGTATATATTCCTTTTACATATGAAAAAGGGTATATAGCAAAAATAAAGGGTTCCAATGAAATTTTTCAACCATGCTGCATTAGAGTATCTTAGAATTAGTAAAAGGTTTCCTATATATATCCAGTGTAAACCACCCTTATCATGTAAACTCTGTGAAAACCATATATACAAGTTTTAAAAAATTCTCTAAAATTACCATACGTAGGGAAGGGTGAGCTTCTACGACCCTGTAAAATTTGAAAACCAAAATCAATCGCATTTGAAAGATGTGAAAGACAAATTCATCCTAAATAGTGATTTTTCATAGTTTAACACTATTCATCTTGCTGCTTATCAATTTCATATCTTTCAAATGCGATTGAGTTTGGTCTACAAATTTTACAAGTTGTAGAAGCTCACCTCCCTTACGTATGGTAAATTGTTGAGAAATTTTGAAAACTTGTACATATAATTTTCACGAAGTTTACACGATAAGGGGGGTGGTTTACACGGGATATGTGTGTGTGTGTGTGTGTGTGTGCACGCGCGTGCGCGATAGTACTGCCCCAAACCATTATGAAGAAGGGCACAGAAAAGCAGTTTCACCATGGAAAATAACTAATGGTGCTTTGTTAATATGTATTTATCCATGCCAATGGATGTCACTTCAATGCATAGCTCCCAGCCCCTATACTTACTAGCACATGTTGATGCCAGATGGGGAGGCCAACTTTATACATGCTCGCATTAAAGAGTTCCAAAAATTATTTGAAAAAGTCCTTACACCAAAACCCAAGTTTCAAAAACATGATAAAGATTGTAATAGTCTGCAAGGATCTGATGCAATCACATTAACACATTGAAAATGGTATATAGAGTAATAAGGTGAGCATCCAGGTTTCATCAAAATTGAAGGCATGTTTTTCTTGAACGGAAATTTGAATACATGTTATTAGGATGATTGTTCATGTAACCTGATCATGCAGCCTTTTCGTCAACTCTGAAATCATTTTATTGATGTCCTCGTCCTCTCCATCATCTAGCTTTGGCTGAAAAGGGTAGTATTGCAAAGATAAGGCAAGAATCGCAACTAGAATATAAAAAGGGGGATTTACTAGAATAAATTCTAAAATTGTCAGGTTATTACATAAACTTCAATGGCCTTTTGCAAGGAAAAGTATAAAGATTGGAACATGCAGAAAATGACATCAAATATCGGAAATAAAAAGAATGTGTGCACTAAGTACATGCCTATGGGATATTTTCCCTCTTAGCATGGATAGCTACCACAAAA
Organism: Rhipidocladum racemiflorum; assembly: GCA_036346355.1. Taxonomy (NCBI): domain Eukaryota; kingdom Viridiplantae; phylum Streptophyta; class Magnoliopsida; order Poales; family Poaceae; genus Rhipidocladum; species Rhipidocladum racemiflorum. Next base: position 17,598,810 of record CM070578.1, on the reverse strand, counting down.
TATAGCTACTGCATATTATGAGTTTACGACTACCAATATTTAGGCACTTTTGATAAAGATCTCAAGTACTTTCAGCAATCATCTGTGATGGTGACTACTTTACAAAATATATTAGACTATAATAAATGCCAAACCATATGATGCAGCTCCCTAATTGTAACCCTTAGCTCATCCATGTATGAGGTTCATCAGTGTCCAACAAAAATAGTTTTATGTTTACGGAAGGAATATAAACCTCGTACACCAGGATAACATTTAAGAGAGATAATGCCCTACCAACAACCATCCAAGAAACACACCAGATTGTTCAAAATTTGTAATTAGTGATGTTTCTGCTATGCAACATGTTTCCTGATTTCGAGGCGTACAAACTTACCCCAAAAAAACTACATAAAGCAACACTAAGTTTTCAAATGCATTAACTGTTCACAAATGCAGAGTTCAAGGGATCATACCACTGTCTCTGGACAAATGCCAATACTTTGCAGCTCAATCAAAACCTTATCATTCACAGACATCCGCCCATACTGATAATCATATGGAGATGAAGGAAAAAAATTTCCTGGATTTTGACATTGCCGTGAAATATGTGGTATCAAGTCATTCAAAGGGCCATTTTCTGGGTATCCAGCAAAATTGACTCCATCTGACAAATTCTCACTATGAACCGAATTTTGACTATTTGAGCTGATGAAATTGCTGGAAGCTGTGTGTCCATTGCACATGCTCTGATGTACCACTGAAGTATTGTTTGAGTGCGTGAAATCCACACTCAACCCAAAATTAGATGTTATGGCACTGGCTTGAAGTTCATTTTCTAGGTATCTGTTGGCAGTGTAAGGAATGTGGATATTTGAAAATTCGACAAGTATACCTCTTTGCACACCATTGGAGTCAGAGAAGTCATCTTCCATGATTAAAGCTGAAAGGAGTCTGTGTGCCATTGGGGCCATCTCATGAAACCATTTGTCGGCTTCTACCTTTAGTGGTCCAGTGCTGCAGTTTTCCTCACTAGGAGAAAAACAGTCAATAGGTCCTTTCGTTCCAACTCCATTGGTTTTCCTTTGCTCAGGTAAGAGAGACGAATTAGATGGAGCCAGCACCTGAGACGAAAGCATGTCCTGCAGTTTTTATGGGACACATGAAGCAAAGATATGTAGTCGATGAGTTTCAGAAAAGGAGATAAATTTCATGAAAAAGGGTGGGGTGGAGGTTTTTTGTTTGGCTGGGACCTGGGATGACTCGCAACTCACGGCAAAAAAATAGGTCACATACCATCGTTTGAAATCTGCTGTAGTCAGTGGATGCTATAACATTATGTTCACCATCAGGCATGCAGGACATGCTCATCTCAAGCTCTTCAACAAGGTTAATCTGACCACAAATTACAATAAGTGAGAAGCCATCCCAGCCCAACAAAGAAACAAGTACAGTCAATCATGACACATCTAAAGCATAATGAGCACCAACCTGGTGTTTTAAGAAAGCTAAATTTTCAGAGCTTACAAAAGTTAGCATTGGTTCCATTTTCTTCCAAAAAGGTCCAGAGTATGCACCAACTGCAGAAAAAGAATAAGAAAGTTATAAAGCATCAACCCAAACAGATGCTGACAGATCTGATCAGGCAAAATCAGATAAGACAGTATACACACCGATAGCGCTGCGAGCAGCGTTTGCAGCAGCTAAAAGTTCCTCTCGGTCATCTTCTGGTTCACCTACAATGCACAGCTAGTTATTAAGATATAGAAGCTAAATGAGAAGATGGGAAAGTAGCCAAAATTCAACTAAAATGGCCAGAGTACAAAGGTGAAGTATCTTTTCAGAAAACATGATATATTTGTAGACTCACAATTAAGAGCCTGTGTGTAACAGGATGAAGATTTGCCATCAGGATCTTTCTTCATCGGGGGGCGCTCCACCTTACTGCACCAATGTTTAGATGATCAAATCAGTATCATAGTAATAACTAAAATCCACAAAGCCAACAATCCTTACAAAGGAAAAACATTAAATACCTTTCAGTCTTTTCAGCTCCAGGTCTTCCACCTTTTGGTGGCTTTCTTGTTTCTGTAGCATCCAATTTTTCTTTTGATATGGAAGAACACCCTTTAACATGCAGAGTACCTCTTCCACTTCTCCCTTGACGATGAACACCACCATCTTCAAGTTCTTCTTTCAAAGGAACCCTATTTTTAGTTGACGAAAAAATTAACCCTGTTGCATTATGAACAGCATTTGCACCATCGTTCTCCACCTCACCACTATTTATAACTTTCTCCTTGGCCTTGCTTTCGGTTGCAGCCGATCCCTCACTTTCTGACAATCCAGCAGGAGATGAGATGCTATCCATTTTGGTTACTGTTTGTGTATGACTAGTAACATTTTTTGTACGCAAAACACCACAGGACTCTACAGGTGCTGATCTAGCAGCAGTATCGAGTGGTGATCCTTCAGATAAGACTTCGTCAAAATTTGAGACAGGAGAAACAACATTTGCTCTTCTTGTCCGTGACATTTTCTGTGGACGTTGACCAACCCAAGCAATAGGAGGTGATGAAGCATTTGAATGTGTGGAACGTTTGCGGTTCGTCATGCCTCCCAAAGGTGAGGCTTTATTTGAGTAAGGTGTTTCTTCCCATTCATCGTTCCCTCCGGCTGAACGTTGGAAGCTAGAAGATGAACCCATGACAAGTGAACTGGTTCTCGGTGCCCTGCATGCTTTAGCCTTGGGCAATGGACTTAGGCTTCCAGTTTGCATATCCTCAGAAATATGTGCCCTATTTATACATAGTTGCAGCAGATCATTAAAAGAATGATAACGTTGCGTTACTCATTCACATATATGTGACAAAGACAAAATGTAAATCATCAGGAGGAGAGAATGAGAATGAAGCCATGCACTATGCTTACTTGTTTCCTTTTACCATAGCCCGTTCCTTTTCAATTCCAGCATGTCGCTCTCTTCTTTCATTTGTCGGAGTGGCATAATCCACATCCATCTTGGATATAATACGGGACCCAATGTTATTCTGCTGAGAACTGCCATCCATCTTGCAACCTACTGCTCCAGCAGGAGCTCCATGTCTGTAATACAAGAAGTAAGAACTAATAAGGGTGAGTTCCAATCTTCTATCCTGGAGGAAGTGACGATGTTCTGGCAGAACAGATTTCCACGTATTGGCCGTACTGACCAAGACCGGTAAAAAAAATAAGGTCCAGAAAGTAGCAATGTCATACTGATTTGAATGAAGTCTTGATGTTGATATTTATAGAAGACCAAGCAAACACAATGCTTTGAGGACAAGAATGTAGAGTTGAAAAAAAAAATGAAATTTCTAACCGGAGTAGACTGGAAAAAGACCGGTAACCGGCTACCGGTCTACCTTTGGTAAATTTTCCAAATCTTGTTTTTTGATCCTTGCAAGCAAGAGCTGGAAAAAAAACTCAAACACCAATTTTGTGACGATGGACATATAAAGAAATACCATTCAACTCTCCCACGATGTTGGACTTTTCAAGACAATGCATGTCACCATGTCAGCCCTCACTCTCTAATTCAGGTTAAGTGCAATGTGTATGATGCTCAACTAGTCAAGATGTCACATTTATCTTTCTAATGTTTGAGTTGTTTCCAGATTATGAGCTTTAATTCAGCATGACACTCAAATAGACCTCAGAGAGAAGGTTTACTGTGATTCACAAAAAAACAAAACTAAGTTTGACTTTAAGCAACAAAATTGATGGTAAGCACAAAGTTTACCTATATGCAAGGCCATCACTGGATCGCGGACGTGCTTCACTGGCTGGCTTATGTTGACCCACAGGTTTGACATCTCGATCAGCATCACTGCCTCTGTTGAGCATTGTTCCAACGGATCGCTTGCGTTTCAACTTTTTCTCCCACCCTTCACCTCCAGTAGATAAGCCCCGTAATTTGTCTTCGGAAAGCCCTGATCCTGTACCCGATGTTCTTGCACAACTCCTTTCCTTCTCCAAAGGTGAACTTTTATCGTTATTAACCAAAGGACCTTGCCTTGTAGTAACACTACCACGCGCTTCCAACTGAAATATGCAGTAATAACTAAACAAATTTTAAATATCGTAAATGGTAGCACAAGAAATTTATAAGGAATATGAAAACATAATGAGAGTTAATCTGTTATACATGTTGTACAAAAAAACACAGCAGACATCAAGGGCCTTAAAAACGTTGGGTTCAGAGGTCTGGCATTGAACAAGTTCAGCCAGAGTTACAATTTCCAAATCCCAGAGGTTACCACCAGGAACTAGGAATCGCAGACCAGGCTAATTCTTAAGAAACCAGCAAGTTTTGGGATCAGTTCATATGTGAAGCCTGCGTTTGGATCATGAAATGATCAAATTGGTTACAGAGATCGGATGGTCCGAGAGGGAACATAGGCTGTTTCAGTGGGGCATTAAACCAAAATCACAGTCTTTGGACCCTAGTACTGTATGATTCTCTTTAAAGACCAGCAGAAAATTGGGTGGTAACTGGCTGGTTATTGTTTTCAAATAGCCCATGATTAAACTTGCAAACTCAGAAAGCTGTTTGATCTTACATTCTTACTGGTTCCCACCGGTAACTTAGCCGAAAAAACAAGGGTACGGCAGATGGCAGGAACCAGCACTTTAGCAAAAGTCTTAGCCAAAAAACAAGAGTAGGGCAGATGGCAGGAACCAGCTATTTAGCAAAACCAGAACACTTGTTGAAGGTATAACAAACTATAAGGAAGTTGAGGATCACAAAGACTAAAGCTTTGTGAACTCCTGCACTTCAAAATATCCGAAACTATTGCGTAATTAGGAAATATCGTTCAGGTCATAGCTAACTAAGGATGTTGAGAAGTCTAAAGGCTAAAACTTGGGAACTCCATTTAACTCCCAGGGGAATCAATGTGCACAATGATTAGTTGATATGATATTACCAAAATCGACAATATCATCAAAGTTCTGAGGTCAGTTCTAAATACACAACATTAGCTCAACCAAGCATCAAATAGAATTAAACCAAAATGATGAAGCAAGCTATCGACGGAGCACAAACCCGCCCATCCGCCAGTGAGGACCGCACGCGCTTGCTCATGACCGCAGAGTTGTTCTGAGCTCCAATCCTCAAAGCACCTGAGGAGCCTCCCCCGAGCTTCTCAGCCCCGGAATCACTTCTCTGGCGCTTCCGGGTGACAATGTTCTTGTACCTGTCGAGCTTCTGGATGGCGTCATGCAGCGACCTCACCTTCTCCCTACCCGAGGCATCAGCAGCAGAGATTAATTAACTAGCAATGTGGCACATTGCAAGCACTAGTAGAAGCAGCAGTAGTACTAGTGGATTAGCTAGGATTGCAATTTAGTAGTAAATTGCAGTACCTGGCATTGCCCGAGGACTCAGAGACGCTGGCGCGGATCCGCTTGAGCTCCTCAGGCTGGTCCTCCGCTTGCAGCGCCCTCCTGAGCTCGCCGTGGCGCGAGTGCTTGGGCTCCCCCAAGGCGAGCGGGTCCAGAGAGAGGTACTGCGCGAGCGGCGGCGGCGTTGGGGTCGGAGGAAGAGCCGCGGCCTCCGCCGAGCCGGCGAGCTGCGCGCTGCCCTCGCGGAAGACTCCGGCCATGGGAGACGGGACGGAAGGCTTAGGGCTGGGTGGCCTGCATCAAATGCTGCGAGAACAGGCACGGGCACGGCCGATTGGAGCAGGAAGGCTTGGCGATTGGTGCGAGGCCGGCGGAATTGCGCGGCGCGGAGGGGCGGAAGCGGTGGCCGGCCGCGGCGACGGGCGGAGGGGGTGGGAGTAGTCGGCGGTGGAGATAAAGTAGGCGCAGGCTTTCGATCGACCGAGGCCTCGAGGCCCGAGGGAGGCGGGGTATATACGGCACGAGGGGAAATTGGATTTTGTTTTAATAATTCATGTTTTAAATAATATTACATAAATAATAAGTTCAAAAAAATTACACAAATGTAATTTTGTCTTCATTTGAATTGCCAAATAAAATGATGGCAGTCCTACGTGACATCCTACCAGGATCTTTGTCGCTATGTCATTTGACAACATAACTTCTGCCACTGAATAGTTAACTACATATGTTTGTCTCACTATTTTTACGATACAAATGGCAACATAAACAAATCATCAACCTAAACTATAGCTAAGATACATATGTCCTTTTGGAATCGAACATACTAAGAGATACAAAAAGAAGTCAGGCTCGAGTTGCTACTAGTACTTGCATCAGGGTGCAACGGTGTCTTTCTCTTGGTGGGCATTGGCCTTCTTTCAATTTTTTCGTACTAATCCACCCAATACTCATCTTACATGTCTAGCTTAAGCTTGTCCTAGTCCAAAATAACCTCACGTTCAGCAGCGCCATCGAGGATCATCAACGTCTTGCCCTTGTCTCCCCCCCCCCCCCTCTTGGCTTTTCATTTGTCCTCCGCGGTGTATAATTTCGGGTAAGTTTTCGGGCGCAACTATGTAGTTCAACATATATTTTCGTTGGATAAACACTCTGTCGTATTTGTCCAGCCCATCGACCAATTATAAGAAGTGGCATTGCTCCAATGTCTGGGATTATGCATGGATGATGCTACCGACATGTAAAATACAACATGAAATATGAAATATCAATATGTGATATTTACTTACATGGTAATATGCACACGTGTAGTATGCCCAGGCAGCGGTGTCTAGATGTATGGATTGAGTGATCCATGCGCAATTACCGTAGTTGCATTATGGGCATGAAAACTCTAGTGGTACAGGTGCTTCCTTCCAAGAATTATCAAGGTAAGTTCTACCTTCTTGGCAACCCACTTCCGCTTCCGAAATATCTATGTGTAGTCCGCCAACCCCAACCGTGACGAAGTAACATCATTTATATCTTTTCTCCCTCCTTGTTTTCAAAATTAGTTCGAGTGGAATGTTGACTGTGGTGGTGCAGTTTGTCCCGTTAATATAGCCGGTTATTGTGTAGTGTTGTGGGAGTAAATTTTAGGGAATGGGAGTGCACTCATATCCGCAAGAAGGAATCTTTGGTACATACAAGGTCAGCGAGTTGTCGAATCACCGAGAAAAGCTTGTATGTGTTGTCAAATCATTGAGAAAAGCTAGGGTGTGTCGTCAATTTGGTATAAAGGTGAAATATTGATGGTGCGCTATAGTAAATTCAGGCTGTAACACACATCGATACATAGTTACCTAGTACCCCCCCTCAAGAATAATTGGCGTTTTGGACATTGGAGCAGTCAAACTTTTGAAGATTTGATTTTTAATATCTTTTAAAATATTTAAACTAGATACATGAAAATCATATGTGTATATTTTTGTTGAAAAGTAATTTCATAGTATTATAATTTTATTGGTTTTTATAAATATATTATAATAGAAATTAGTGATCAAAGCTATGTTTTGGAGATTGTATTGATATCCAAAACGATAACTATATGTGACTGGAGGGAATATAATGCAAGCCAACATAATTTATGGGGTTAATTCATGAAGGAAATATGGAGTTACATGGCGTGTATGGTTCATTGGAGGGCATGTTTTTGTCGGATACGCCTATGTTACAAACAACAAGACACACGATCCAACCGGGCTAGTAGAGCTATGGTACATGCACGCCATTTCAAATAAAAATGGCATGGTAGATGTAGATCTAATCGGTCTTCTGAGTGAACATCCCTAAGGTGACAATGGGACCCCATAGGGCACCCACATGGAGTGGCAGTCGTTAGGACGGAGTGGACAGGGCTGGTTGTCACGGTAGTGGTAGGCGCAATTACAAATTGGGTTGCGCAGCAGCAATACATGTGGTAGTCCCTGCCGAGGTAGATCATCTCCTCATTCCTCTCCCTGATCCTCTGCCAGCGTAGCTCATCATTGTTGATCCTTTGGTCTAGAGCCCCTCCTGTAACTCATCTAGGCTGTACCAGAGAGTGTGGATATGAACCTGGTCATGCATTAGATATGGTTGATCCACCCATTCGGTGAATTTGCAATTCGTGGTCTACAAGGTAGATGATGTTATTATGAGCGATATAACAATACATGTGTGGAAGTACATATAGGAAATAAAGTAGTAACCATGAACAGAGGGCAACGAAAGAATCGGCGTCCTGGATTATCCTCGTCATTTGAAACCTAGACCACCGCATTGAATTTGTGCTTGCATTGCGGCCAAGACTCAGGGATATGTGGATCGTTGAGGAGGGGATTTCTAGAGGTGTAGAAATCCCTGGTTTTAATCGGAAGATCAGTGCTTGGGAGATCACGTTATAAATGATCATAGATGTATGTGTCTTCCAGGTAAGGGTCACAGCCTTATTCCGTAGGCAATGCTTGTTGTCCCCTCCCTCGCCTACTGGTACTCGCTCTGTTCTTCATGTTGTAGATGGAGGAGTTTGTTGGAGATACGTGAGTTATTTGCATTAGACGATTTATAGGCCCTCTCAAACATGGATGATAGACTTCAGGAACATAAATTGTGTAGTGAGCAAGGTGCGGCCATTTCAACTGAGGAGCAAGTGGCAGTGTGTTGTCACCTCGGTCTTCAAAAGAAGGCAACATGGTGTGGTCATTTCTAGATAGAAATACTATAGACTTGCCTTCTCACGATGCGTAGTGTTGGCATTGCCCCCATCATCGCGCTGCTGAGTAGGTGAGACTATCTCATAGTCAAAGCAGAAATCATGTACCACACCCCCTGTGTCACACACCATAACTGTTCAAGAGCTACAAGTAACCACAATAACTACAAAGACTGAAACCTACCTGCGGTTCCTCCTAGGTGTTACCCCATGAGTGGTCCCACCCCTGGAACGGCTATGTGCGTGACTAATAGGTAGGTCGAGTGGTCAGGTGCGTGCCGTGACTAGGCTGGGTGACCCGGTGGTGCAGGATTCATGACATCAATCTCGACCGACTGGTTCAACCCTATCACACCAGAGAGCTGTGAAGCCCATAGTATGTACGTGGGAAGCTGACTCCCTTATGGGCTCAGCTGGATGGCTCGGTCTTCGCATACAAGAGTGATGTGACGCCCCTAGTATGTAGGCGGCCAACTCCTCTAGGGCCTAACACAACCAGTCTGCTACTACAATGTCATCCTCTGCCTACATCCCATGGCCCGCCGAATCATCCACGTAGTCCTGAACCTACGGATGTTGGCCTGCAACGAAGACATGGTACAATTGAGATGTGTTTGCAAAATCAAACCAACGTGATAAGGATGGAAAAAGTATACCTGGGTACATCCATGTGTAATGACCACTCTCGTGGAACACTAGACCAGGGGCGAGACGATGCCAGTTAGAGCCCCCGCCACATCTGGGGTGGTGGGCTAGGAGTGTGGCCCCACGTATTGCGGAAACACGTGGTTGCATCTAGACCACGTCGTCTTTTCGCCTGTGCACGATGTCAGCTACTGCTATGAATTTTTCAAATAATACAAATTTTAAATAATTTTACAAAAATAAAAGGTAAAAAATTACAAAAATACACCGTATGTTACTCTATGTACTAGATGAATAAATATAACTATGAAACAAATGCATTTTTCATGTTGTGAATAAAAATAACTAGCAGGTCTAATTTTCTAATATTAATCGGTGCACTACAACTAACTACTACGAGAAAGTAATGGATCTACAACAATGCATTCTACGATAAATTATTCTAAACAACTACATATCTAAAACAAAACTATCTATCTAACTACTACCCAATTACAACTACGGATCTAATCTTTTATTTCCTAACGTGTCACGATTTCAAAATTAAATCTACAAAAAAACATAAAACTCACCTCTAAAATATAGAAATCCACTCATTCTCCCCGCTTCCCCTATCCTCTCCTCCTTCCTCTCTTTTGTTCCTCTCCTCGTCTTCTCTTCCTCTTCTGTCCTCTCCTCCTTTCCCTTTATATTTTGATCGAATGGCTCCTACACAAACTGCTTTGTTGGCTTAAATGCCACAAGTGCCTCTGTCGCTATTTAAATTAGTGACAAAGGCTATCACCAAATAAAATGGTGATAGATACCATGGCAAGCTGATGTTACAGTATGTTGTCCGCTCGTTTGATGACAGATGCGACAGTGGTTCTGTCGTCATTTTGTCACCATTTGAGTTGGTGACAGAGCTTTTATTGTCAATTTAAATGACCACAAAGATATATTAGTGTATTTTTTGGACTTATTTTTCTATATTATTATTTAAAAATTATAATATTTAAAAACATTAGGAAATTGGAGTCAACCTTTTGATTGATCTCTCCTCTTAGATCGATCGATTTATGCTTCCCTGGATTTGGAGTTTGGACTCGAGGAGGGTGTACTGCTTGTGTGTATAGGTGTGTCATTAGAGTTGTTGCTGTTTTCTTTTCTAGGTGGGAAAAGGCTTTTTTTCATTCGAGCGCTTCCATAAAGTGCAAAACTCTTCCCTAGCGTTGAAATGGAACCTACAAGATATTTGATTTCCCTTGAGAAAGAACTAATGTTCCCTAGAGGTACTCACCACAGTGTTGAAACTTCAACCAAAGAGATACTACTTTGGATTCCCTCCCATGAAATCCAAACAGTTGGGTGACACCATCAAATATAAAAAGAATGTTAAGTCTTAAATCACGTGCATGGCTCTATTGTCTTGCTTCTCCCTCTCCACCGTGCTTCATCTCCCTCTCTCCCTCCTCTTGGTTTCCAAATCTCTCTCCCACATGCCAACTTCCACTTGGTTGCTACAAGATATTTGATTTCCCTTGGGAAAGAACTAATGTTCCCTAGAGGTACTCACCACAGTGTTGAGACTTCAACCAAAGAGATACTACTTTGGATTCCCTCCCATGAAATCTAAACAGTTGGGTGACACCACCAAATCTAAAAAGAATGTTAAGTCTTAAATCACGTGCATGGCTCTATTGTCTTGCTTCTCCCTCTCCATCGTGCTTCATCTCCCTCTCTCCCTCCTCTTGGTTTCCAAATCTCTCTCCCACATGCCAACTTCCAGTTGGTTGCTACACACTGGCATGTGGATGTTGCTATTATAGCTACGGAATCAAACAAATGTGAAATAGTGGTTTCGATGTGTCCTGAAAGGGACTTAGTTGAAGCCTTAGCAATGAGGAACTAGTATAAGGAACTTGTATGTGTTTGGTATTAAGTTACAGATATATCAACCTCTCAAATGATACTCTTAGGCTGCTATTTATAATGACTAGGGGTTGAAAGATTACAAGTAGCATCCTCGAAAGTGTAACGGTACCGAAGGAAAAACGTCATTTTAACTCCACCGGCACCACCATGTGTCATCTTCTGTTAGCTAGAGCCGGATGATGCACCTTGGGCTTGGGTCCACTAGACCACCTCATATTCAACAACCGCAACCGTTGCGAAGGCTAAATCCAACATCCCAACAAGATAGCCCCTATAGCCATGTCTACAAGGACCAAAATGCCACAACTAGCTCAGCCATCACACAACTATTGGGCGGACCTCGCTAGTTGGGTGGCCATGACTAGACGTGGGCATTGAGCCAGGTTTTTTGGGCCAGCACGTGGCGCAGTCAACATGGCCTAGCTCACAGCCCGGCATGTATGCGAACGGGTTGTGCCAGGCCTGCTGGGCGGCCAAGGTGGGCGGCATAGCACGTCACACCGAGTTAGGCCATGCTCGGACTAGCACGGTGTGAGTGTGACTGTAACACCCCATAAATCTAAACTGTTGTACAAGAAAAATTCAACAGCATTCCCCCTAAAACAGGACAATACGGAAGCAATTCATAAAATCAAGGTCCATGATAAGCAATTCAAATAGGAATAATATCACGACATCAAAACTAGAGACAACAAGTCTAATTCAACCAGGTATCAACCATAAACATAACACATCTCTAATGGGACAACCATAAACGAGAACAAGTTTAAAGGGAACAACAATGGGTCTATGTGTAATAAAATTTCAGCCAACTAATGAATTATTTAATGCACTAGTTCATGTGAGTCGTGATGACACCAGAAGATTTATTGTGTTGCTACTTGCTAGCCCACCCTTCATGCTTACGACTCACGTGCGCTACCTGGAAACATCAAAACAGCAAGTAGTGAGATTGGGTATTCTCAGCAAGCGGAACAACTAATACAAATAACACATCCACCATAAATCTAGCATACCACATTCCTCATATCCAATACCACATCATAGAGTTCACACAACTTCAGTAAAATGCATATGATTGTGCACATGCTTATGCCATGATCCTCCTCACCGTGCCCTTTCGGGGAACACACGGTGTTGTCTTGCTCTTGATCGCGCCTGTGGCGTCGACAAAACTTCCAATGCATGATAATGCAGTTAATGCTTCATGCATGAATTCATTCAAAATCTCCTACACTGAGTTCACATGTTTGCCTATCATCTTATAGCATGGATAGAAAGCAAATAACATTGAGATGAAGTAATTAGACAATTCATCAGGTAAACAACATCATTCTTCACCTTACTCATGATTCATAGCCAAACCACAATATCACAATGCTAGTCAGAGTATAGCAATCCTATAAGCAAGCAATTAAACCATGTATGATTGCTGTAATTGGAGTTTATAATGAAGGCGAAGCAAACCAACGATGTATAGCTTAACAATACAACTACTCCCATTTGCCTTTACCGACGTGGACGATGAACCTAGTCGCGCCCAGTAGTGGCACCACCTGAACAAACATTATTTCAGTACATAGCGACATCACAATTGGTCACACAATTCAAACACACGCTTCCTACTCCCCGTTCCCATTTTAAGCGCCCAAAAACCCCGATCTGTCCGGATCGAACAGCAGCACCCTCTCTTCCCAATTTCGTATCTTTTTTCTACTGTTCATAAAAATACAAAGCGACATGTTGGCACGCGCACAACACGAAGCACACCGGCACGCGGTCAGTGGCAAGGTCCGTGCCCTGCCGCAGGGCATGCCGGCATGCGCAAGCGCACGCTTGCCGCACTCGTGCCCGCTCGAGGAGAAGGTGGGGGAGTCCGTTAGTGGAGGAGGTGAGGGAGGCTGTCACTGCGCTCGCTTCCCACACCCGCTAGCCGTTGGTAGAGGAAGGGGAGGCCGATGGGGGAGGCAGTGGGGAGGAGGATAGGGAGGCAGTAGGGGAGCCGGTGGAGTGGGGGAGCTAGTGGGGGAGGAGGAGAGGAAGGCGATGGGGTGGGGCGAGGCGATGCAACGATGGTGGAATTGGGAGGAGTCAAGGCAGCGGTGGTGGAATAGGGAGGACGAGGGGGAGTGCGACGGTGGGGGAGGCCGGTGGGGAGAGGGAGAGAAAGAGACATTTGTCCATGAGGGAGAGGAAGAGACAGGGGATAGAGAAAGAGAAAGTGATGGGGAGAGAGCGAAAGTGACATGGAGAAAGCGACTTGACGAAGGAAAGAGCAATCAATGGGCGAATGGCAGAGATTCCAACTCCAACTGGCAAATGGCAAAGTTCACCTGATCAATCACTATAAAACTCCTCTCAACCACTCGTTTCTTCAGCACACAAAACATTCTCTTTGCTCTCTCACCACTTGTTTCTTCAGGACAAGCAACATTCTCTCTTTGCTCTCCCTTTACTCTCTCACCACTATGTAAAAGAACAAAATGTTTGGCAATAAAAAATTCAGGAGCGTTCCCCACCCAGAGTAAGAGAGCACATCCTTGCACTCATAGCCCCCCTCCTCCGAATCAAAAGATTGATCCGCGTCAACTCTCTTTGGGCATGGATGATCGTCATATGGTATGCAAGGCATCGAGTATGCCTCTTACCTTTCCAAGGAGGCAAGTTCCACGCCAAACCTAGATGCCACTACATTGGTGCAAGCAGTGGCCGGAGGCTCTGGTAGTCGACGGGCATGGTACTGGCAACATATAGATAGAATCATCGAAATTGAGAACGGGCGTGAGGCATCGTATGGTATTTATAAATATTGTCAAGTTAAATTTTCTGCACGTACCGCTAGAGGAACAAGTCATCTCAAGCAACATGCGGAGACATTCTTGAAGAAGATATCTACCGGACGAAGGCCAGGGAGGGCGTCCAGACCTAGCTTAACTTCAACACCGATGGTTCGGTAAGCACACGGCTATACAATGCTGAGGTAGCTAGAGATGAAATTGCACGTTATATAGTTATTGGGATCTTGTACTTATAATGGGTGAGAGCTTTAGCTTCAAAAGGATGATGCAACATGGTTTTTGCCCACAATACTTAGTAGGAGAACAACTACACGTGATATATACGTAATGTACAAAAATAAACTAGTTATGTTTAAAGAGGCCTACACAAGAGTTAGTTTTTCTTTGCTTTGACATCATATATATGTACTTCATCCTACCAAAGAGTAGCCTATCTTAGTGTTGTCGCACATTAATTGGACGGAGACTATAACCTAAATAAAGGGTCATATGATTTAGGCCAATCGATGAGGCACACACCGAAGAGGCTATCGTTGCACGTGTAGTCGAGGTTATTAGTGAATTTAAAATAGAAAGTAGAATCATTGTCATCACTTTTGACAATGCATCAGCTAACATGGCGGCCATGGAGCATCTCGCACCGCATAAGAAGACTTATATCGGAGGTTTTGTACTCCACCAGAAATGCATATGCCACATCATTAATCTCATTGTGCATGCATATTTGCATGCAAGGAAACAAAGTCATACACGATGCTATCCAATTTTTTTCAAGTTCGACTATAAAATACGCTCGGTTCCGAGACCAAGAAGATTCAACCTTGAAATGAAGGTTAGCTGGAACTATACTTATACTATGTATATGTTTGGCAGAGCTCTAGCTCCACCAAATTCTTGGAGTTGGTGGAGCTAGGTATTGCTAGCTTCACCAAATTCGTAGAGCTGGAGCTGTGGGTATATTAAGAGTGTTTAGGTGGGTCATCTTGTTTACATTTTAAAATAAAATTATAAACTTAAATCACTTTATTTCAGTCTACAAGTTTCAGCTCTGAGGTGGAGTTGGGATCTGGAGCTCTGCCAAACAGGACCTATGTTGAAGTGATGTAAGAACTATTAACACATTATTACTGTCTTCGTTAATTGCAGTTCTAGTGAGCGGTTGGTTAATGATGTGGATTGGGAAGTTGCCGTTCTTTTTCGTGTTTTTTTTTAAAAAAATTACGATGCAACCAATGTTTTATCCGGTGTTTACTACCCAGCTTCTTGCTTAGTCATCGAGTAGCTTTAGACTATTGTTAATACTTTCATAGAAAACAGATATAATTATGTTTTACAACACATTCTTATAATTATGTTTTACAACCTATTCTTAAACCAATGCATAACTTTTTTTACAAAATATTTCACAGCTATTTCAAATCCCTACCGTTTTGGTACCATTCTAGATCATTGGAGAAAATTAACTAATTTGCAGGATGCCTTTGAGGGAATAGGTAAAACATTCAATCTTGATTTTTCTGAGACTTATACTCACGTTCATAACAAGTTTTTTTTATACAGTTTCAATAAATATTATAAAAAGTTTGACAGCAGAAGTAAAGCAAGAAAAAGTGTATCGTCAATTATAAGAAGCAAGAAGTGTGTCGAGCGCTTCATCCGTGTGGAAGAAGCTAAAAAACAAGGAACATAGTTACTCTTCCAATGCGTTGAGAAGGTTATAATGGAATTCAAGAATAGCGATCAACACTATCTTGGCACGTCTTTTGCGGAGAATAAGCTTGACATCGGGGATGGTAATGAATTGAACTTGGTCCTGTGGTAGAAGAACCACTAGCATATTTATCATGTGCTATCGCAATTTGCAATCGATGTATTTGTGGTTCAGGTGTCTGGCGTCGTCGAAAGTCACTTTCTATTCAGTTGGGAGGATACCCGAGCCAAGGAGGTTGTCTCTCGCGCCTGGGATGGTTGAGACAATCACATGCCTCAAAGATTATGAGTGTGCAAATGAGTGAACACAACATCCGATCGAGGATCGAAAAGCCGACTTTAACTACCTCGACATCGATTAGTTTATATATATGTACGTAGTTATTGTACTATTTTTCTTACCAAAGGTACCCTATACTGGGGTATAAGGTTTTTCTGAGGGCAGTAATTTTGTACCTATTCAATAATGAATAAAATTTAATTTTTGAAATATTTGTGTCCACTGTCTTACCCCTATACGTTTCTATCTTCTTTCTTTTCGTCGTAATAGTGCAAATAGATCCAACCTAAACACAAATTATAAGTGGTCCGTACGGTGACTTACTGAATGCAAATCGTAGATCCAGCTTCTTCAGAACAAATCCCCACCAGCAACAGCGCGTCCCCTGTGATCCTGCCACCACTCACCACCTGCTCATCCCACTCCATTTATTATATCGATATGATTTAAGGTGCCATTTTGTTTGATTGCATAAACTTTACGTTTTTGTTCGCGCTAAAAACGTGATGTTGGGTTCTTAGCCTCGAACACACGAGACAAACGCCGGGTTTGAGGTTCGCGCGGACGTGCCAATCTGTTTGACCTGAGTAACAGATAAGGAGAAGGTAAAAATCACTCAAAACCGATTATACGAGAATCGGCTTAGATCAAATCGTCAATGAGCCGATAGATCTCTGCAATTGATAAGAATTGTGAATCGGACCAAGGCCGATACCAAATTGATAGTCGGCCTGGCTCTGATCAGCTGGATAGAACCGATGAAGATCAAGTCCAATTCGGCTATTTAAGCCGATTGAGACAAAAATAATCGATAAATCTAATCAACCTGGTGGAGTTGATTGGATGGGGGTAGAGGTGGCTTTTCCCGAAAAAGGCGATGCGCAGCAAGATCAGAGAAAAGACACCCGAATTGGTGTAAGTCGGCGGAATCAATAATCGGCGATGCGCAACTCTTATTGATTGAGCGAATTACAAAGGAAGGATTACAAAACTAGAGACTACTCCTAGTTGACAGGAAAATAAGGGAAAAGTAAAGCGTGTTTGTGGGTTGGCTCTGGGCGCCTTTTCCTTCTCGCCTCTAGTCCTCTTATATAGCACTCGGCCTGAACGTATCCTCCTCGGTCTCTTCAATCACCCGTATCGGCCTCAATCTCTACTTACCATATTAAGTCCGATCGTGTCCGACTCAATCTCTTATCTTACCCGTATCGGACTCAGTTTCCTTTGAATCGCGGCCCTCCAATCCGAAACGGTATCAACTTGCTATAACCGACATATCCCTTATCAAACCGATCTCCACAAGATCGGTCTTGCCAAATTTTGGTGCAAACATATGCCCCCCATTTTTGGAAGATAACTTGTTGTCTTCCAAAAATCATGTCGGCTTTACGTCGTCAGCTTCCTTCATTCCCCGTGTCCTTAAGCGTTGGAGCCGTCTGCGCTGTGATCGGCTAAGACCAGAGGGGCACCATCTCGGCTTGGGTTCAATCGGCTTTCGGATTTTTTCGGCCAGATTGCTAGTTTCGCCGGTGGATTCCGAAGACTTGGGAGTGCTGTCGGATTCTGGAGAATTTGGGGCTTCGGAGGACTTGCTTTGATTCGACGTTGATAGTCTTTCACGAATCGGCTTCTTATTCTCCGGTCCTGATCGACTGTGCGTCGGTCTGGATAATCTGTCTTTGACCGATCGCCTTGTCGGCTACATTCAGCATCTTGTATCGGCTCTTTCCCTTTTGCATAACAGTGAACCATGTTGACAGAAAACGGACTGGGAGCAAACTCCATCGTCGGCCCTTCTGCAAATTGTAATTGGTCATCCTCCATAGTCAATTGTATCATGTTTTTGTTATTCCTGCATTCATCTTTGAAGGCCTCATCATCGGAGAAACGACTTTCTTGAGCCGATACTCGACGTAAGAGATTATTTAAATTGGTGAATTCCTGCCCACATAATTTTTCTTTTAATGGGGGAATTAACCCTTGGAAAGCCAAATCGGCTAATTGATTATCGGGCAGAGTCACACTAAAACACTGATTCCTAATCTCCCTAAATCTTTTAATGTACTCAATTACCGATTCTCCAAACTTCTGTCGGATAGAACTCAAATCTGAAATTCTAAGTTCTAGATTCCCACGGAAAAAGTATTTGTGGAATCGGCTTTTCAAATCGGCCCAAGTATTAACCGAATTTGGAGGTAAGGTTGTGAACCAAGTGAAAGCTGCCCCTGTCAAGGGCAATGGGAACAATTTCACTCTTAAACCGTCGGCGTGGGCCGCTTCTCCACATTGTGCAATAAAGCAGCCAACATGTTCCAAGGTGGTGGTGCAATCGTCTCCTGAAAATTTTGCGAAATCAGGGACTCTAAAATTATTGGGATATGGTATTCGATCAATATAATCAGGATACGGCTTTCTATAGCCGATTACTTTTCCCTTGGGCTGCAAGCCGAATTGATCTCTCAAAACGGCAGAAATTTGATCGCCCCAATTAACGTTATCGGTTAACACAGCATTGGGGTTTTGCCAATTGAGGTAACTGACATCCTGCCCCCCGAGTGCAAACTCGGGTGGTCGGCTAGCTCGGGCCGACTGGGCGTTAGAGTTCTACCAATTGTGGTAACTGGCATCCTGCCCCCCGAGTGTAAACTCGGGCGGTCGGCTAGACGGAACCGGCTGATATTGAAGTGATTGGTTGTGCTCATCTCTCTTTACGGCCGGTGAATCGGGTATAGGAATAAAGGGTTCGGTGTATGGGACTACCCTATGTGGGATCGGCCCTTGAGATTGAGGAACCCTCACTGACTCAATCGGCTGAGGAACCGATTGGACGAAAGCGTTGGCCGGAACCACCGGTGGCAAGTTGGTTGTTGTGCCTAACTTCGCCGCATCGGTGCATGCGTGGTAATGCGTAATCCCGTCCAAACAAGCACTGGGTGCCAACACCGTAGGTTGGGTCGGCATCATCGCAGGTGTCAGAGCCGACCCTTTTGTCGTATTGGTGTTTTGTGCTATGGAAAAAGCGAGTGCGATGGGAGTGGTTGTAAGGGTCTAGCGATCCCAGATGAAGCCAATCCCTGGGCAATTGTCTTGACGCTGTTTTCAATCATCGGCTTTAAAGTTGTAACCAAGGCCGATGACTGGTTAGTTAATGCATGACGCATAGATTGTTCAATCATAGCCGATAACTCGGCTTGATCCGGCATGTATCGGCTTACTGGCTTGGTCGGGATGTTGTCGTCGTCGATGGGGTTGAGCATTGGAAGTGCATTCTTCTGGGTAACACCCCATCGGGTCTTTTGATAGCACCCCAGCATCATTTCCTCTAGTGCTGCCTTCCTGTCTTCAATTTCTTTGCGTTGCTCTGGCGTTAGATCAGCCAAAGTTGGCACGATTATCGCGTCGGAGTTGATGTCAGCAACCGCTGCAGATTTTCCGGTTGATGTCATATTGGCTTCTCTCGTGTCCCACCGGGCATGCCAAAATATATTCGCGCTAAAAACGTGATGTTGGGTTCTTAGCCTCGAACACACGAGACAAACGCCGGGTTTGAGGTTCACGCGGACGTGCCAATCTGTTTGACCTGAGTAACAGATAAGGAGAAGGTAAAAATCACTCAAAACCGATTATACGAGAATCGGCTTAGATCAAATCGTCAATGAGCCGATAGATCTCTGCAATTGATAAGAATTGTGAATCGGACCAAGGCCGATACCAAATTGATAGTCGGCCTGGCTCTGATCAGCTGGATAGAACCGATGAAGATCAAGTCCAATTCGGCTATTTAAGCCGATTGAGACAAAAGTAATCGATAAATCTAATCAACCTGGTGGAGTTGATTGGATGGGGGTAGAGGCAGCTTTTCCCGAAAAAGGCGATGCGCAGCAAGATCGGAGAAAAGACACCCGAATTGGTGTAAGTCGGTGGAATCAATAATCGGCGATGCGCAACTCTTATTGATTGAGCGAATTACAAAGGAAGGATTACAAAACTAGTGACTACTCCTAGTTGACAGGAAAATAAGGGAAAAGTAAAGCGTGTTTGTGGGTTGGCTCTGGGCGCCTTTTCATTCTCGCCTCTAGTCCTCTTATATAGCACTCGGCCTGAACGTATCCTCCTCGGTCTCTTCAATCACCTGTATCGGCCTCAATCTCTACTTACCATATTAAGTCCGATCGTGTCCGACTCAATCTCTTATCTTACCCGTATCGGACTCAGTTTCCTTTGAATCGCGGCCCTCCAATCCGAAACGGTATCAACTTGCTATAACCGACATATCCCTTATCAAACCGATCTCCACAAGATCGGTCTTGCCAAATTTTGGTGCAAACAGTTTTTTCATAAAATGGAACAGGGTACGAGCCCTGTTTCTAAAAAATTGTACGGTTTTCCGTATAGGATATAATAGTTGCACCAAAATATACTAGAAGAATCATTCCAAACGTTTAGGTGATTTTTTTTCCACGTGTGAAAGTATGTATGTACTACATAGGATATATCAGTGTACCAACACAAGATATGTTCGGAAAAGGGTGTGTTTGGTATATGTATGAGATGATTTAAGAAAAAAAAATCATCTATGTATTTGGTTGTTTGAATGGAACCATCCTATCATAGACCAAGTGATATAAATTTGAGAAATATTTTCTATAAACGTTGAACCATTCCATTCACCCAAAATAATAGAATCAAATAGTACAAAATTATCTCATCCCATTTAACTTCAACCCATCAATCAAACATACTCTAAGATCATGTTAAGCATTGAGGGAATTCTACCGCACGATGGAATGATAATGGAAAAAAAAAAATGGGCGTGGCAGTGTACCTATATGTCGGCATAGCTGTGAGTCATGCCATTTTGGTACCTACGAAGAAGCTAGCTCATTTTAATCCGTGCACAGTATATTATTATCACGGAATAAGAGCATTTTCAAGAGGGACCCTAAATATGACCCTAACTTGAATTATAGGGTTTTTAGAGAAAAAGATCAACTCCAGCAAGGACCCTAAATTGTTAAAATTTATCAAATTGTTTTAGGGCCCATGGGAGAGTAGCTATAATTAGCAACTTTGTGATTGAGCCCTATCTTCATTGAGTTTTAGGGCCTAATTGCTGGAGTGAATATTTCATTGGAGCCCTAAATCTAATTAGTTGGGGTCCTAAATTAAAATTTAAGGCTCATTTTTAGGGCCCTCTCTTGGAAATTGCTGGAGTTAATCTTTTCTCCAAAAGCCCTATAATTCAAGTTAGGACCATATTTAGGGCCCCTCTTGGAGATGCTCTAACTCAATCTTATATAGGGCCCATTTGTATACGGGAGATTAATGTCGATCGAAATGATTTTCCAGTATCTTGTAAACCTTCTTTTGCGAAACTTCTGTATACAAAATGAAATATCTGTATTCAAATTTCATAGAATTTTAATCGCCGATCGCGTCAAACAGAGAAGAATCACACACAATTGACACGTACATTTTTTTTTTAATTGACACATACATGCCTTGCAAAACAAATTAAAGCACAACTTTATTGATTTGCTCAGTACGTATGTATAGTCTTTCATTATTTCTCATTTTGCGTATGTCGATTAATTGTGAAAATAACAAATATGCATGTATACCAACAAGCTAGTAGACACGACGAATACTTTATTACATCAATCAATACGTAGCTCATGCATGTTGGTGCAAGTTAATGGCAGATGCAGCATCTGCTGACTTCTACACGTATTTAGCGTCCGTGACCATGGCGATGCCGGCGCCGGTGCCTGCCGCCGCCCCGCTTCGTCCGAACCTGGCGACAGCGCAGTCCATGGCGAACAATCCAGAGGAAACGAAGCTGGCGGCGCCGCCCATGACGGGCATTTTGGCGGCGACGTTGAGCCTGTTGACGTAGTCGGGGCGGTAGGTCTGGCCGAGCACGCCGTGGACGTCGTCGGTGAGCGCCTGGAACTTGAAGCCGAGGTCGAGGTGCGCGAGGCAGTCGTCGTTGGTGACTCCGTATTTGTGGACGCTCGACTCCTCGGCCGTGATGGGCACGGCGTTGGCGACGATCCGGAAGACGCCCTTGAGCTCGACGACGACGCCGTTGGCCTGCGCGGTGCGCGTGACGGACAGCTTGGGCGCGGACTCCGGGGACCAGCGCGCGCCGTCGACGCGCGGCAGGGCGACGCGCTCGTCGTCGAAGGTGACGTTGAGGTGATCTACGGCGGGGTTCCAGCGGGCGGAGCGGACAGCGCCGAGGTGGAGGCGGTGGTGGGCGAAGAGGATGCCGAGGGCCTGGATCCAGGTGAAGTCGCGGCCGGTGGCGGCGTTGCGGTTGCCGATGAAGTGTGCGTTGATGTGGAGGGCGGCGTCGGAGAGGATGCAGAAGTCCTGGTCCTTCTTGCCGTGGAAGTAGAAGTTGTTGCCGTCGCCGCCGGTGAAGCGCGGGTCGCCGCAGGACACGCCGGGGTAGAAGTCGCACACTGCGTGCACGCAACGAATACGCTCGTACATATATACGCATGCGTACACAAATACTACAAGGAGAGGAAGAAATCGTACGGCAGTAGGTCTTGCAGCCGGGGCAGAGGACGAGGCACTTGGTGGGGCAGCGGTTGGGGCAGACGGCCATGCAGCCGGGGCGCTTATTCTTGGTGTCCTCGCACGTGAACTTGCTGTTCCGCCCTTGCACCACGCCTGGGCCTGCAGGCCCGCCGATCACCTGCAGGGGCGGCGGCGCCTGCGCCGACGCCGCCAGCAGCATGCACAGGATGAGGCTCGCGCCGAGCCCCGACACGGCCACGGCGGTGGTCGCCGGAGGCCACCGCGCCATTTCTGCGAAGTGCAAATGAATCAAAAGCCAATTAAGCTGGTGTACCGGCCGTACGACGATCGAGTGACCGATGCGTGTACGTACGTGCGATCGATGTGGTAGCTATGAGCTTTTGGCTGTTGCTCGATCAATTGCTGGGTGTGGCCGACGTTACGGGCGCAGGGGTGGTGTCTTATAGCTATCTAGGCTAGGCTAAATTGCTCACGCATGTTGCGCGCGTACGTTGACCTAAGCTTAGCTAGAGGGAGAGTACGTGCCGGATCAGCAATGCAGTGACTTTTAGTTTCTTATCAATAAAGCATTCACAAGCTAGCTAGCTAGCTAGCAACTAATACGTACAAGCATGCATGTACACGCAATACTTTTCGACTGAAAAATATGCTATGGATGGATCGATCGGGTTGTTAACGGGACGACGATCGATCGGGTTGCTAACTGTAAACTGGGTAAATAAATAATTGCATGTGTTGCGTTGCGTGCACCAAGCTAATTAATTACGCCAATTGATCAGTCAGCCAGATGGAAACAACGTGCATCGATCCTTGTATAGCTAGCTTCAAAGTGAAAAGACAGGAACCGTATGTGTCTCGATGCAGCAAGTGCATGCATTATATATACTCTCATTTCCCCCCTGCTAATTAAGCTATCTGAGGTAATGAAGCCCTTACTCGCCTTGCATTGCAGGTCAATTACGTCGCACGTACATGCATGTGCTAGCTATATATACCTGCCGTCGACGCGCTACCGTCCATATAATTAATATTGTCATTTAGTTTTTTTTATATCTAGTACGATTTTTTTCTGACCTGACAATGTGCGTGCGTGTGATCATCGATCGCTGGTCGATCGGCAAAAGTGTGTGTACCGTACGTAAATCATGCATATACATTCCGATCGCGTCGTGATCACTGGTCAAAAAGGCCATCAATTGTAAGTTAGGTATACTATATGCAACAACTCGCTCTACGTCTACTCAATAACCATCTCATCACGATGCATCTCACGTGGTTTTCTTCTTGTATCATTCGATTAAAGAATCGAAGTTACAGTACTTAAGCATATATATATGGCAACATATTTGGTGCAAACCCTCTTTACCGTGAAAACTCCGTGAAAACCACGTATAAAAGTTTTGAAAAATTCTCAAAAAATTACCATACATAGGTAAGGTGTGGTTCTACAACCCTGCAAAATTTGAAGACAAAACTCAATTGCATTTGGAAGATATAAAAAAGACAAATTCAGTATGAATAGTGATTTTTCACTGATTAGCACTATTCATTTTGCAATTTGTCTTTTTCATATCTTCCAAATGCAATTGAGTTTTGTCTTCAAATTTTACAGGGTTGTAGAACCACACCTCCCCTATGTATGGTAATTTTTTGAGAATTTTTCAAAAATTTTAGACGTGGTTTTCACGGAGTTTTCACGGTAGAGGGGGTTTGCACCAAATATGCTGCCTATATATATATATATATATATATATATATATATATATATATATATATATATTATATATGTGTGTATATGTATGCTTCTGTCCAGTTACGTTTCGTCCGACCTGCATGCTGCACCTCGATCCGCTGGTAGATCCATCATCCTAGGCGGCAGGAAAAAATGCCAAATTTGCGCGTACATGCATGTTGTCATCGGCAGAGTATGGCGTAAAGAGCACGTCCATGCGTTGACGCAATGGAGAGCGAGCTAGCTAGGTATATATATATACTAGTTATATGCCTGTGCGTTGCTACGAAAAACAAAATTGATAACGAAAAATAAAGATTAAAAATAAAAAAAATACTATTTCATAAGATCAAACATCTATCTTTAACGCTTCGTTTCTTGCAAAAGCTGGCTAATTAAATCAACGCTTCGTTTCTTGCGTAGGGCAATTAAGCAGGGCAATTAAGTAGGGCAATTAAGCAGGGTAATTAATGTGACGTGGGAAGAAACTCTCACTTTATATAGTAGAGATATATACTAGAAAATTGAGCGCGGCGGCACGCTGCGCACGTGAACGAAAAAATTGAAAAAATATTTTTATAAAAAAACGGACCACGAGAATACTTTAATACATTTTTTCCATGCTCTAAAGGAAAAACGGACCACAAAAACATTTTTTTCGGGTAAAACGGAGAAACAAAACATTTTTTCCATGCTCCGGAGGAAAAACGGACCACCAAAATATTTTTCGGTTTTTTTTCAGGAAAAACGAAGAAACGAAAACATTTTTTCCATGTTCCGGAGGAAAAACGGACCACAAAAGCATTTTTTCCGGGCAAAACGGAGAAACGAAAACATTTTTTGCATGCTCCGGAGGAAAAACGGACCACAAAAACATTTTCCAGTTTTTTTTAGGAAAAACGGTCAACGAAAACATTTTTTCCATGCTCCGGAGGGAAAACGGACAACAAAAACATTTTTCCCAGGCAAAACGGAGAAACGAAAATATTTTTTCCATGCTCCGAAGGGAAAACGGACCACAAAAACATTTTTTTCGGGTAAAACGGAGAAAAAAAACATTTTTTCCATGCTCCGGAGGAAAAACGGACCACCAAAATATTTTTCGGTTTTTTTAGGAAAAACAGAGAAACGAAAACATTTTTTCCATGCTCCGGAGGAAAAACGGACCACAAAACATTTTTTCCGGGCAAAACGGAGAAACGGAAAAAAATTTTGCATGCTCCGGAGGAAAAACGGACCACCAAAATATTTTTCGGTTTTTTTTAGGCAAAATGGATTTTTTCCATGCTCCGGAGGGAAAACGGACCACAAAAACATTTTTTTCGGGTAAAACGGAGAAACAAAACATTTTTTCCATGCTCCGGAGGGAAAACGGACCACAAAAACATTTTTTTCGGGCAAAACGGAGAAACGAAAACATTTTTTCAATGCTCCGGAGGGAAAAACGGACCACAAAAACATTTTTTTGGGGCAAAACGGAGAAAGGACCTGAACGAAAAGCGCACGGACCTATTTGTTATGATTTTGGACCTGTTCGCTATTTTGAAAAACTATAAAAGGGCTCGTTTACGATTCGTATTTAACAGGAGGTTCTTTACGTAAAACGACGAAGGAGGGACCTAAACGTGAACCGAGGAAAAAATCTCCCTCTCACAAAAAATTGCAAAAGGACCTATCCGTAATTTCAAAAACTGGGAGGGCTTTTTTGCAAAAAGAGGAGAGAGAAGGTGGAGGTGAGGTGGATGCTCTAGGAGGGCTTCAAACCTCCCGAGTGTAAGGGAGGGATAATAATATATATATATATACTCACTGCTACTTACTTTTACTACTATCTCCTCTTGTAATACTAGTAGAATGCGTGTAGTCAAATTTCATAAATTTTGACCAAAGTATTGTTTAAACACCCATTTTGGACGTATGAAAATGATGCGAGTGATTTTTTTATATATAAAAAAAATACTTTTATAATATCACGTTTTTACAACTTTTTTTGAATATG
The DNA here is from genome assembly GCA_036346355.1 of Rhipidocladum racemiflorum. Lineage (NCBI taxonomy): Eukaryota > Viridiplantae > Streptophyta > Magnoliopsida > Poales > Poaceae > Rhipidocladum > Rhipidocladum racemiflorum. The sequence goes on along the minus strand of CM070578.1, from coordinate 17,572,587 downwards.
CAATAAGAGAATTTAGTGGTCAAATGAGCATCTCGTTGATTTTTAAAATTCAAGAACTCACTCTTTTATGACTAGAGAGAAAATATAAATGATATCAACGGAAAATGCGTATAGTCAAACTCTTATATTTTACTAGAGCATCTGTATGAATATTAAGATTAATGTTCCTGTTCGCCTGGAACTGCTATTGCAGACAAGATTTGTATAAAAAATGCTTTCGTTCAAATATTATAATTTCATTACGGTTTATACTTTTAAATATTTACATTTGGTACATATGTTGTAACAAAGCATAATTAATGGGCAAATATGCATGCATTTTGGAGACCAAGGAAACCCGAAAACATCCATAATTTTATTTTACTGTAGATAATTAGTGATGTAAGAGCCTAATCCTTGTTCTACAAGCAAGCAAGCTAGCTAGCTAGCTAATTAAGGGTCTGTTTGTTTTTTTGATTTGGATTCTCTAAAAAGCTGATTTTAGATTGCGGTCGTCGAGAAGCTGATTTTCCAAAACCTAGAATCCAAAAGCACGTATGAAATGCATTGTGGTTGACTGGTTGTATATGGGTAGGCTGGATTATGAGAATCGAGCTGTTTGTTTCTTATTCAGATTTTGAGACCAAAATCCGGAATCAAAAAACAAAAAATAAACAGACCCTAAGCTTGCATTGCATGTCATAGCTATTGACATTAGAGCGCGTTAAGTCCTCTACACTCTATACATTGTTCCCAGAGGCGGAGCCAGAAAGTTTTAAAGAGGGGGGTTTAAAAAAGAGACATCTAAAATTATAGACCATGTGGACCATCGCAGCCTTGCAGATGGTCTTTGAGCTCGGAGGACTGGGTGGGCTCCAGCCCCACCCAGCCCCTGATTGTTCCTCGTACGCTACGCAATCCCTGCCCATATATATTAGTACGAGTTTCGTGATATGTTGAAACCATCGTGAACACAAAATAATTGGAGGGGAAGGGCATGCAAAGTGACTGGTTTTTTCTATGCAAGTCAAAGATTTCGGACCACTGGATCACGTTCGGAATCAGACACGTATCTCAAAGCTAATCGCGGGTGTCTAGGAAAATCGACTTGGATCCAATGAGCTCACCATCACAAAAGAATATCTTAAACACATTTTCAATGGATTGATTGAAAATTAAATTTGTAGCACTTGAAAAGTGCAAAATTAATATCTGTGTACACGACAATAATAATACATTAAGAAAACATCAAACTGGATCATGCGCTTGTACGTCGTGCGGTGTGTGTGCAATTCACCCACTGCACGATTCACAAGTACTTTAATTATTCTCTCTCTCTGCATGACAATGTACGAGACACAGGCGACGCCGTCACCGCGGAACCTGGAGACGGCGAAGTCGGCGGCGAAGATGTCTCCGAAGAGGTAGCTCTGCGCGCCGCCCATGGCAGGCATCTCTTGGCCCTGACGTCCAGCCATGTTGACGTAGTCGATCGGAGCGGTGCGGTCCTGCCGAGCACGCCGTGCACGTCGCCCGCGAGGGAGTGGAACTTGAAGCCCAGGTCGAGGTGCTCCAGGCTGCCGACCTGCCGTCCTCGTCCGTCTTGCCGTAGCTGTGGATCGGGGAGTAGTCGTCGTCGTCCGTGATGGGGACGGTCGACGTTGGCCATGACCCTGAAGACGCCGTCGATCTCCACGGCGACGGTGTTGGTCGTGTCGGAGCGCGTGAGATGGACAGCGTCGGCAGCACCGGGGACACCCACCGGGCGTTGTTCCCAGGGGCGAGGTCGACGGGCGCGCCGTCGAAGACGAACTCTCGCGAGGTGGTCCCCGGCGTTGTCCCATGTGACGGACCGTCTTTTTAGGGGCAGTGCGAAACTCACAACAGTTACCCAGGAAGACTAACTGTTGGAAGACAAGAGTACAATTGCCTGACAAAAGCAACTTTCAACACTTTTTATTCAATATAGTTGGTCTAACGACCGGTTTTTACAGGAGAAGCATCCAAGCTTCTAGACTTACACTACCAAAAGAGAGAAACCACAGGCAGGGCCTGAGCGAAGACAAGACCTAAAACCAGACTAAATCGCCATCTACGACCTCCTGGTAGGCTCCAGCTTCTTCGAACTCTGAAAAGGCGGGGGTTTGCAAGGGTGAGTACAGAGTACTCAACAAGTCGTACGGAACCACTGAATACTATATGTAGGGGTAACCAAAGGGTGGCAGTAGGGTTAAGTATCTGGATGCAGTTTTATTTCACAATTCATTTTACATTTGAAGCACAAATCAGTATAATAAGTAATTGAATTTCACAAGCTTAGCAACACTTAACCAATTCATTCACAAATACCAAAACAGTAACTTGAGCTTAGTTACGGGTATCAACCCCGATTCCAACTTAACTTCATTAACCGGAAGTACGGCGTAATCGATTACCACTTTAAGATTAACTCTGCAGAGCGGCTCAACTTTACCCACAAGATATCTATAACCTTTATGCCAATCGCGAGTTTTCATGCAACTTAAATGCATGCGGCCCAGTTTAGATTATCACAGCTTTTCGTTTAATCATTCATGTCCTTTAGTTGTTTACCGATAGAGACCGCTACCTTGGACTCAGGGTCCCCATTAGCGTCTACCGTTGTGAGAACCAAGAATGTCACTCCGGACTATTCCCGTTCCACCCCTCCGGTCCATTTCCTGTAGGAAGGTTCGGTCCCCATTCTCTTCAGAGAATGGTAGCCACCAAGACGATCGATTATTATCTCAGAATGACTAACTTAATAAGCCATGTCGGATACGGGTCCACCGACCATCCGACTGTGGGTTGAGCGGGAACTAAGTTATTTACTTTGCTCAAGGATTATTAACCTTACACTTTTGCCAAAGACCAAGCCTTCATCCACAAACCCATTCCCAGACTCGCAGCATCGCCACTGCATCAAACAAGGCATTAATCACCGGTAGGGATCGGAATCTCATCCACTCCGGATTAATCCGAGCATCGCCCCTCGATCGCAAAGCACTTTCATAAACATCCGAATCAGAGATTCGGCAGTATTTTCTTTAAATCCAGGTTTGAATTAACCTAACAGTATACTCTAACCTATTTATGGCAATAAGCAATTAACTAGGGTTCCAAAGGATTTAACAGGGTTCAAATATTTCAAGGAGGTTCCATGAGCAATTCGGTATTACCTAATTATCATGTCATTCTAAAATACTGGATTTTCAATAATTCGACATACTGTAAAGTAATGCGATATAAAATAAATACTACTATATCATGGCATGATAGGATCAACATGATCAAGGGTGTACGGCTTGCCTTGCGCGGCAGCTGGATCGGATGAGTCGTCGAGGAAGTAGTCGTACTGCGCTCCCGTCTGGTCCAACGTCGCTTCCGAATGCCCGACTCCAGGATCGCCCGGCTCCATCGGGCGTCTCAGCGGTCGAATCTAACGCGAAAAGACAACCAACATAAATAAACGATAAAACAATAGCAAAAAGAAAGCGGAAATCAAACGGAAAACCGAACCGAGTCGGAAGAGAACGGAGGGCAAAGCGGGATTTGGGGATTTTACGGGTTTGGATTTGGAAACGGCGACATTTACGGACTCAGTGGATCGAAACGGTTCGGGAAAAGTATTTGGTGGGGCTCTGGGTTTTTCCGGGATTTTCCGGGATTTTCTGGGCTATTTTAGGAATAAAAACGAATTTTCGGAATTAATAATTAAATTAAAAACCGAAAATTGGTTTTTACTGTTCCGGCCGGAACGGGCCGAAACCGACCGGGCCACTGGGCCACGGCCCACGGCGAGCAGCGTCGCTGGGAGCTGGCTGGGCTCGGCCAAAGACGGCCATGAGCTGGGAAAGGGCGGGCTGGCGGGCCACCGAAGGGGACGGGGAGAGGGGCCGACGGTGGGGTGGGGCCACCGGTCAGGGCGGGCACAGGGAGGGGCTAGGGTTAGGGAAACAGGAGGGCGAGAGGCGGGTTACAGGGCGTGGCGCACATGCGGGCGGGCGACGGAGGTGAGAGCGGAGGAGGGGAGAGCTCACCGGGAAGAGGAGGGGAGCGGGGTGAGCCGAGCGAGGGGAGGCGGGGTTTTTATAGGGCGAGGCGGGAGGCGGCCGAGCGAAGGCGACGCGGCGGGCGGGCGCGAGGGCGGCCGCGCGACGAGTTGCTTGGCGCGGGCGGGCGCGAGGCTGCGCGGCGACGGAGTCGGCGCGCGCGCGACTAAGGCGGGCAAGCGGTAGCGCAGACGGCGCGGGCGTAAGGGCGCGGAGCGGCGTGGCGAGGCGAGGTGCGCTGCACGGAGCGGCGCGCCGGCGGAGGCGAGGCGGCGGCGGGCTGGCTGCCGGGGCGACGGGCCGGCGAGGCTGGGCCAGGCCGAGGGGCAAGCCGCACGGGAGTGGGCTGCAAGGCCCAAGAACAAGGAGAAAACGGCCCAACAAGGTTTGAATTCAAACTCATTTCAATTTCCAAACTCAAATCAAACGCGAATCCAAACAAAAAGCAATTCAAATTCATTTTGAATTTTGAGGTTGTTTCAACCTACCCCACTTAAAATGGAATCTCGTCCCCGAGATTCATTTCGCCTGGGAAAATAGGTTGGGAAAATTCTGCTGCAATTCCGATTCCTTCTCCCAAGTAGTTTCCTCGAGTGTATGATTCTTCCATAGCACTCGGCAGATCCTGACATTCTTGAACTTGAGTTCTCTTTCCATTGTCTCCACAATCCTGACTGGTTCCTCACGATATGTCAAATCTTCCTTCAGGTCTATTCCTTTCAACTGTACTTGCTCTGACGGCTGACGGAGGCATTTCCTTAACTGGGACACATGAAAGACATTGTGTACCCTTGACAGCTCTGGACTTAGCTGCAATTTATAGGCTACTTCTCCAATTCTGTCAGTCACGGGGTATGGTCCAACATACCTTGGAGCTAACTTCCCTTTTATCTGAAAATGACGAACGGGCTTGAAGGGTGTCACTTTCAGATAAACGAAGTCTCCAATCTGATAACTTATATCCTTTCTTCTTGTATCCGCATAACTCTTCTGCCGGACTTGAGCTGTTCTCAGGTTCTTCCTGATGATTCTCACATGAGCTTCTGCATCATGAACTAGCTGATGTCCAAAAAGCTGTTTCTTTCCGGTCTCGGTCCAATTCAACGGGGTTCTGCACTTCCTTCCATACAGGGCTTCAAAAGGTGACATATCCAGATAGTGCAGTAATCGTATTGTACGAGAACTCCGCAAATGGCAAACACTTAGCCCACGAGGCTCCATATGCTAGAGCGCAGGCTCTCAACATATCCTCTAGTATCTGGTTGACTCTTTCTGTCTGACCATCTGTCTGAGGGTGATAGGCCGTACTAAAATTCAAGTCTGTACCCATAGCTTCATGTAAACTTTTTCAGAACTTTGAGGTGAATTGAGCTCCACGATCTGACACGATCTTTTTAGGGATTCCATGCAATCTGACAATCTGAGTCAGGTACAACTCTGCCAACTTGTCTCTTCCAACGGTCTGCTTAATAGGGATGAAATGGGCTACTTTGGTCAGTCTATCAATGATTACCCAAATGGCATCATATCCTTGCTGAGTTTTGGGCAAACCAGTAACAAAGTCTATTCCAATCTCTTCCCACTTCCATTCTGGCACTGGAAGGGGTTGCAGCAATCCTGCTGTCTTCTGGTGGTCTATCTTGACTTTCCGACACACGTCACAACACACCACGTGTTCGGCTATCTCCTTCTTCATTCCATTCCACCAGTATTCCTTCTTTAAGTCCTGGTACATCTTCGTACTGCCAGGGTGTATTGAGAATTGTGACGAGTGAGCCTCTGTTAAAATCAATCCTCTTATATCCTTATCCTTCGGAATGCATATACGATCGCGGAATCGTAGTATGCCTTGCTTGTCTTCCGAGAACTCCGAGGGACTAACTTCCTTCATCAACTTTCTGTATTCCAGTATTTCTTCATCTGTCTGCTGAGCTGCTTTGATCTGCTTCAGGAGATCTGACTGTATCTCTAGGAAATGCACTGATCCTTCTGACACTATCTGCAGGTTCAACTCCTGTACTTCTGACTTCAGCTGGGGAGAGATGGTCTCGACTTGAGCTAAGTGATGGCATGCTTTTCGGCTCAAAGCGTCTGCTACCACGTTAGCTTTCCCTGGATGATAAAGGATTTCTAGATCATAATCCTTAATCAACTCCAACCATCTTCTTTGTCTCATGTTCAGATTGGGTTGGGTGAACACGTACTTCAGGCTCTTGTGATCCGAAAACACTTCACAACGGTTCCCCAACAGGTAATGTCTCCAAATCTTCAATGCATGCACTACTGAGGCTAGCTCCAGGTCATGAGTCGGGTAATTCTCCTCATGCGGTCTGAGTTGTCGTGACGCATACGCAACCACTTTTCCTTCTTGCATTAACACGCATCCCAATCCTCTTTTGGAAGCATCACAGTAAATCTGAAAGTCCTTATCCGGGTTTGGGAGAGTGAGGACTGGGTCTGATGTTAACTTGGTTTTCAGCTCCTGGAAACTTTTCTCACACTTCTCAGTCCAAACGTAGGGGCTGTCCTTTTTGAGAAGTTGAGTCATTTTTTTGTCTATCTTTGAGTATCCTTCTATATACCTTCTGTTATATCCTGCCAATCCGAGGAAACTTCGACTTACATCGACACAGTCAAGCTGTTTCCATTCCAACACTGTTCTGATCTTCTCGGGATCCATCTTCACGCCATCCTTGGTGATAATGTGTCCTAGGAAAGCGATTTCATCCAACTAGAAATCACACTTAGAGAATTTTGCATATAGCTGATGTTCTCTAAGCCTTCCCAGAATTAAGTGTAGATGCTTCTTGTGATCTTCTTCGGTCTGGGAGTAAATGAGTATATCGTCTATGAATACCACGATGAACTTGTCCAAGAACTCCATGCATACTTGGTTCATCAGGTTCATAAAATAGGCCGGGGCATCGGTGAGACCAAATGGCACCACGGTGAACTCATATAATCCGTACCGAGTAGCAAATGCTGTCTTCTCTCTGTCTTGTTCTCTGACCTTCAACTGATGATATCCTGTCCTCAAGTCTATCTTCGAAAAGATCTTGGCTCCTTTCAACTGATCGAACAGGTCATCTATCCGGGGCAACGGGTACTTGTTCTTGATCGTCGCATCATTCAGGGCTCTGTAATCTATGCAGAGTCTCTTGCTTCCATCTTTCTTTCTGGCAAATACGACCTGCGCGGACCAAGGCGAGATACTTGGCCGTACAAATCCTTTATCCAGCAATTCATCCAATTGCTTCTTTAGTTCCTTTAACTCCAAAGGCGACATTGGACGGGATCGCTTATGGATGGGGGCTGTTCCCGGAACTAACTCTATTGCCAGTTCTATGCCTCTGTTCGGAGGTTTCTCTGGTAACTCTTCTGGAAAAACTTCAGGGTACTCCCGAACTACGGGTATGCTGTCTAATCCATTTGCGACTGCATTGATGATGCTCTGACTTCTTTTGATCAACCTCGGATCATTCTGAACTGTCACTTTCTGACCATAACCATTCCTGAGTGTCACTATCTTCTGAGAACAATCCAACTGAGCATGGTGTCTAGATAACCAGTTCATTCCCAATATGACATCTAGACCATCCATCTCTAATAACAACAGGTTGGCTCTGAACTCAATCCCTTGGATTTCTATCCTCATATTACTGCAGCTGAATCTTGCCATCAGTCGGCTTCCAGGGGTGTGGAAAACACAGGGAGAGGGCAAGGGAGAATAGGGCAACCCACTTTTGCAAGCAAAAGCCAAAGAAATGAACGAATGGGTTGCACCGGGATCAAAGAGGGTTAAGGCCAACTTGGTTTGGACGGGAAACTTACCAACGATAACATCTGTGGCTTCAGCTGCCTCTGCTGCCGATACATGGTTGATTCTTCCTTGGGGTTCCTTGGCGGATTGGGTCCGCGGTTGTTCGAGTATCCTTCTGTCTTAACTGGTGCCTTCAGATAACCATGATGGGGCGGCTGAGGTTGACGAGGTGCTGGCTGTCTGTTGGCGGAAGCTGACGCCTGAGCTTTTGCCACATCACTCGGCAAGTCCTTCTTCGGGCACTGCTGCCTGAAATGTCCGGGTTGTCCGCAATGGAAACAGGCTGAACCTTTCTTGGGACACACATTTGAGTAATGGTTCCCGTTGCAGGTAAAGCATCGGACATTCCCGGGCTGAGCATTTGGAGGATTAGGTCGGGATCCTCCCACTGCTTGTCTCTTGTTTGGGACGTTGGGGTTGAAGGTATAAGTCCTTCCCTTGAACTGACTTCTTCTTGACATCCGTTCTGCTTTGTGCCTTTCTCTTTCTGGTATCTTCCAGGTCATTCCTTGTCTCTTCTGACACGATCAGCCTATCCACCATGGCTGAAAAATCCTTGAACTCCACAGCTGAGACATGGAACTTGAGGTTCTTCTGCAGTCCTTCATAAAATCTTTCTATCTTCTTTTCTTCTGTGTCTACTTCTCTGGGTGCATAGCGAGAAAGGTTGTTGAAGTGGTGTAGGTATTCCATCACTGTCCTTCCTCCTTGATGGAGAGACAGGAATTCCCTTCGCTTGGAGGCCATCAAGCCTGCTGGAATGTGCGTCTTCCGGAAGGCTTCTTCAAACATCTGCCATGAAATCTCATGTCCTGCCTTCAGAGTCTGAAAGTTAACCCACCATGCTGCTGCTTGTCCTTGCAGTTGGTGAGAGGCATAGAGCACTTTCTCCTTCTCAGTGCACTGTACCGTATCCAGCTTCATCTGGATAACCGTGAGCCAATCATCTGCTGATAATGGCTCAGTCGACACGGAGAAAATAGGGGGCCGGGTCTTTTGGAAGTCAGACCAGTGTGACCCACCTAATAATCCATCCTGTCCGAAGTTGTTTCCTTGGGGGTTCATCTGCGGTCTTGCGGCGAACTGTCCCATCATCATCTCAATCATCTGATTCTGCCTTTGTTCAGACTGATATCTGTTCCTTTCCATGGCTGCCAGTACTTGAGCTAAGTTAACCGGGTTTCTGGCTGGGTCTGCCTCATTCTCATGACCTTGGGGCTGTGATCCTTCACCTTGATCCATTCTGACTAACTCTTAGGTCTTGCTGCAGGGTTTTTGGGTAAAGCAGAAGATAAGTAAGAATTTAGACATGGGGCAGAGGGAGATAGAATAGGGGAGAGGCGAGACGAAATGGGAAAGAATTAGTGGAATTAGGCCGAAGATATACGGATAATAGAACAAACAACATACCGAGATAGGAAACTTAATTTTACTGATAGCATAGATTGTTTACAATACCGTCATACTAAGGTAGGAAACAATCTATTTTACATTACAAAAGACTACTCCAAAAGGGTAAAGCCAACTTCTAGGACTAACGCCCTATTCTAAGACTGGAATCTTCAATCGTCGTCGGAGATGTAGATGATGCGCTCTTCTGGGTCTTCCTCCACATCTTCTGCCATGGACAGGTCAGTCACCACCGACGGACCATCCACAGACATCTCTTCTCCGGGCTCGTACTGGGGCTGCATCTGGTCTATCTCTTCACGAAGCTCGTCGATCTCCATCCAGGCATTGCTTAGCTGTCGCTGAAGATCATCACGCTCGATGAGAAGGGTGGTGTACAGGAAATCCTTGTTGACAAGAAGTTCTGCAGCTTCATCGACACGCGGATCTGCCTCGTCCTCTGGAACAGAGACGATCACTGCGTCGGGGCATCCCCTTCATGGGGATCAATCAAATCGACCGTCGCCGAAATCGGGCGAAGAGACGACGCAGTGCTTCCACGCCCGACGGGCAGAGTCCTGGATAGCGTCTGACTCGTGGACGCGGTGCCCTTGGAAATGGCGCGGAATATCTGGATTATTTGGCAGGGGATCCAGATTGAACCAGGCTCTCCACTCAACGCGGACGACACCATGGAAAAGTTCCTCCGTGTGAAAAACGGGGATCTCAATCTGATCAGCTCCAACATGCTGTAGCATTCTCCACAGCAGTCCAGCCCATCCTTCGGGAACCTCGGGAAGTGGGTAGACGTGGTGCACCATCTGCCAAAACGAGAATCTTTTCAAGTCAGATGAGCGAAAAGGTTTTAAGTGAGTTTCAAAGGAAAGAATTGGATTTTTAAGGAAAAGGGGGAAACAGAGAGGGAAGAGGAACAGAATTATAAGAATAGTACTTACAGTTTTCGAAACTCATTTTGTAGTTTGAAATAAGCTTTCGAAAAAGACTCCTTAAGCCAACTTAGGTCTCAGTCTACGGTCAAGCCTAGGCTCTGATACCACTTGTGACGGACCGTCTTTTTAGGGGCAGTGCGAAACTCACAACAGTTACCCAGGAAGACTAACTGTTGGAAGACAAGAGTACAATTGCCTGACAAAAGCAACTTTCAACACTTTTTATTCAATATAGTTGGTCTAACGACCGGTTTTTACAGGAGAAGCATCCAAGCTTCTAGACTTACACTACCAAAAGAGAGAAACCACAGGCAGGGCCTGAGCGAAGACAAGACCTAAAACCAGACTAAATCGCCATCTACGACCTCCTGGTAGGCTCCAGCTTCTTCGAACTCTGAAAAGGCGGGGGTTTGCAAGGGTGAGTACAGAGTACTCAACAAGTCGTACGGAACCACTGAATACTATATGTAGGGGTAACCAAAGGGTGGCAGTAGGGTTAAGTATCTGGATGCAGTTTTATTTCACAATTCATTTTACATTTGAAGCACAAATCAGTATAATAAGTAATTGAATTTCACAAGCTTAGCAACACTTAACCAATTCATTCACAAATACCAAAACAGTAACTTGAGCTTAGTTACGGGTATCAACCCCGATTCCAACTTAACTTCATTAACCGGAAGTACGGCGTAATCGATTACCACTTTAAGATTAACTCTGCAGAGCGGCTCAACTTTACCCACAAGATATCTATAACCTTTATGCCAATCGCGAGTTTTCATGCAACTTAAATGCATGCGGCCCAGTTTAGATTATCACAGCTTTTCGTTTAATCATTCATGTCCTTTAGTTGTTTACCGATAGAGACCGCTACCTTGGACTCAGGGTCCCCATTAGCGTCTACCGTTGTGAGAACCAAGAATGTCACTCCGGACTATTCCCGTTCCACCCCTCCGGTCCATTTCCCTGCCGGGAAGGCCCGGTCCCCATTCTCTTCAGAGAATGGTAGCCACCAAGACAGTCCAGTTATTATCTCAGGAATGACTAACTTAATAAGCCATGTCGGATACGGGTCCACCGACCAGTCCGACCTGTGGTTGAGCGGGAACTAAGTTATTTACTTTGCTCAAGGGGATTATTAACCTTACACTTTTGCCAAAGACCAAGTCTTCATCCACAAACCCATTCGCAGATTTTCATGATGCCGCCACTGCACTCAAACAAGGCATTAATCACCCGGTAGGGATCGGAATCTCATCCACTCCGGATTAATCCGACATCGCCCTCTCGATCGCAAAGACTTTCATAAACATCCGAATCAGAGATTCGGCAGTATTTTCTTTAAATCCAGGTTTGAATTAACCTAACAGTATACTCTAACCTATTTATGGCAATAAGCAATTAACTAGGGTTCCAAAGGATTTAACAGGGTTCAAATATTTCAAGGAGGTTCCATGAGCAATTCGGTATTACCTAATTATCATGTCATTCTAAAATACTGGATTTTCAATAATTCGACATACTGTAAAGTAATGCGATATAAAATAAATACTACTATATCATGGCATGATAGGATCAACATGATCAAGGGTGTACGGCTTGCCTTGCGCGGCAGCTGGATCGGATGAGTCGTCGAGGAAGTAGTCGATCGCGCCTCTGCCTGGTCCAACGCTCGCTTCCGAATCGCCCGACTCCAGGGACTGCTCCGGCTCCACTGGCGTCTCAACGGTCGAATCTAACGCGAAAAGACAACCAACATAAATAAACGATAAAACAATAACCGAAAAAGAAAACGGAAACTGAAACGGAAAACCGGAACCGAGTCGGAAGAGAACGGAGGGCAAAACTGGGATTTGGGGATTTTCTGGGTTTCGGATTTGGAAACGGGCAGCATTTCTGGACTCAGTGGATCGAAACGGTTCGGGAAAAGTATTTGGTGGGGCTCTGGGTTTTTCCGGGATTTTCCGGGATTTTCTGGGCTATTTTAGGAATAAAAACGAATTTTCGGAATTAATAATTAAATTAAAAACCGAAAATTGGTTTTTACTGTTCCGGCCGGAACGGGCCGAAACCGACCGGGCCACTGGGCCACGGCCCACGGCGAGCGCGCGGCTGGGGCTGGTCGGGCTCGGCCAAAGACGGCGTGAGCGAGGAAAGGGGCGGGGCCACCGGCGGGGCCACCGAGCGGGACGGGAGAGGGGCTGACGGTGGGGGTGGGGCCACCGGTCAGGGCGGGGCGGGCACAGGGGAGGGGCTAGGGTTAGGGAAACAGGGGAGGGCGACGGCGAGGCGGGGTTACAGCGGCGGCGGCGCGGAACGGCGCGGCGGCGACCGGAGGTGAGAGCGGAGGGAGGGGAGAGCTCACCGGGAAGAGGAGGGGAGCGGGGTGAGCTGAGAGCGAGGGGGAGGCGGGGTTTTTATAGGGCGAGGCGGGAGGCGTGGCCGAGCGGCGGCGACGCGGCGGGCGCGGGCGGCGCGAGGCGGCCAGCGCGACGGAGTTGCCGGCGCGGCGGCGCGAGGCGGCCGCGCGACGAGTCGCTTGGCGCGGCGACTAAGGCGGCTGCAAGCGGTTGGCGCAGCAAGACGGCGCGTCTGGCGGGCGCGAGCGCGTGGCGAGGCGAGGTGCGCAACGGAGCGCGCCGGGCGCCGAGGCGGAGGCGGCGGCGGCGGCGCTGGCTGCCGGGGCGACGGGCCGGCGAGGCTGGGCCAGGCCGAGGGGCAAGCCGCACGGGAGTGGGCTGCAAGGCCCAAGAACAAGGAGAAAACGGCCCAACAAGGTTTGAAACTTCAAACTCGATTCGAATTTCCAAAAATCAAATCAAACGCGAATTCAAACAAAAGCAAATCAAATTCATTTTGAATTTTGAGGTTGTTTCATCCCAGGCGGCGGCGCCGATGTAGAGGCGGTGTAGCTCCGGGGAACACACACCACACCTACGTGCGTAGAGACGAAATCAAAACGGAGGCGTAAAACCAATTCATCAACGACGAGCAATGCGCAGTACGTTGGATGGATCGATGTGTGCTAGCTAGCTACCTTGGTGTTGGTGGTGGATGCCTGCATGCATGGCAGGGAAGCGTTTTTAAGGGAGACCAAGCGTGATGCTTTTGACTTTTGAGTACCATATACTATAGTACACTTCACACTTGCACTGCATGCATGCAGCATGGACAGGAGAGGTCAAAGTTCAGATCGATAGCAAACCATGCTAGGATCCAAGCATATGCATTTCTGTAACAGTGTATCTCCTTGATTTTTAAGTTTCTTTTATGTCAAGATGGAATCGGACGTGATCATCAGCTTTTCGATCTCTTTTCCTCCCGTCAAGTTTGCCTTTCTGTTGTACGTTGACCAATTGCAAAACAATCAATCAAATGAAGGAATAGTACACGAGTATGCACGCATGTTTCGTCGATCACTTTGGCTTAATGGATCCGTTAGAGCTACAATTAACGGATTAATTGGTGAGCAGAACTATTGGACGGTATACCGTTTCAACGGTGTAGTCCGAAACTTATGAAACTTGTGAAACTCGTGATCGGTTTCATGTGTTCCAGTGTTTAGTTTCATGAGTGTCAGGTTTTATCAGTTTTTAGTATTAAGTTTTATGAGTTTCAGTGTAAAAAAACACAAGTTTCATGCGTTTCATTGCTATACCGTTTAGACGGTATAGCGTCCGATAGTTTTTCTGTAATTGGTTCCCATACTTGCGTTCGAAATATTACGGCGATTCAATTCCATCTAATGATTAAAAGCTAGAGAGCTAACACTGTACTACAGATGTTGCATGCATAAAACATGCAGGCACCTGAACATACAAATTAACTTTGAACTTTATTTCTATATAGATTATGAAAAACTTGCAATAAACAGGAAAACTAGCCTCTAAGAAAAGAAAATATTAATGTAGAATTGTAGAGTCGAGACATAATAAAGTGATCACCACAATGTCGTTGCTTAGGCGCTTAATTAGCTATAGCATGCTTTGTGGTAGTCTCTCAATCGTGCTATTAGAGCATCTCTAAAAGAGATTCCTAAAAAGGAGTCCTAAATTTAAATATAGGACCCCAACTAATTAGATTTAAAGCTCCAAAGAAATATTCACTCCAGCAATTATGCCATAAAACCCAAGTACCATCTGAATAGATAGGGCCGAATCACAGAGTTGCTAAATATAGCTACTCGCCTAAGGGTCTAAAACAATTTGCTAAATTTTAACAATTTATGGTTCTTGTTGGAGTTAATCTTTTCCCCTAAAAGCCCTATAATTCAAGTTAGGGTCATATTTAGAGCCCCTCTTGGAGATGCTCTTAGTCGGTCAAGATTAATTGATCGTAATTAGTGAACGAATAGCATTAAAAAAAATTTCGTCTCATCACATTTTCGCGAACCGGTCGTCACAATTCTCGAGCACATCACCTTTTTATTTTTGGCAAATTTTAAAAATAGATAAGAAAGCAATTTGAGTATTTCCATGCACAGAGACGTGGAATATTTCTGCAATTTATCATATCTAGATGATATTTATTATTATTTGATAAAGTATGAGACGACTACAGATGGGGACGCCTTCCTGCTTTTGCAACTTTTTTTTAACAAACATATGTCACATGGCCACAAAAAAATATATTATAACTTCCAGACCTTGTGATATGGCCCCACTTATCAATACCAATTTAGATTGTTTTTCTTGTATGTAAATCAAGATAAAAGAACATAGTGATGCTATTTTGAGTAAGAAATAAGAAATCGCACATGGCCAAGGCCGGAGGAGGTGAGGGAGCAAGGCCAAAGGATGATGGTTGAAACCCTAACACATGATAAGTATATTGTACCGATAATATGTAAATCATATAGCTAGAGGCAACACATATGCTAACTATGGCATGGCTGCATGGGCCAACTAATAGTATGACTACATAGGCCAAGGCCGTATGGGCCAGCCAAAGGCATGCTACATGGGCCAGCTAAGGTTATGACCGCATAGGCTTGGACCACATGGATAGATAGTATGTACATTTACATACATGATTTGGGAAGAGAAAAGGATAGCCCAAGTCATGGGAAAGAAATAAGGAAAGAGTCCAGCTCGGTTTAGAAAGAAATAAATATATCAACTCGGATTGATAGCACATACCGAATTTAAAAGTTCATAACTTTCATGTTCGAGATTGAATTTTGACGTTCATGCACTTTCATGAAAGCCTAGGAACTTATCTTCATTTCTGTCCATAGCGTGATCTTCTAATTTTGCTTTCTTCTATTTTTTAATCTGGCTGACAACTATTAGCCCGCTGGTTGGCCAAATTTAAGTTCTAAAATTGTAATCTTTTCCTATCTCTTAGAGTCAAAGTTATACGTTTAGGAGATGAATTTAAGTCGGTTTAGATGCATTTAGGCCCTGCATTGTGTACCAATATAAAGCCTAGGGCCATACCTTATTGTACATATGCTATTATGCATGCCAAAATAAGGAAACACAATAGTCGGTAAACAAAAAGGACACGCTATCATTGGGATTACACCATTGAATCTATATGGTTCTACTTCAATTCGTGACAATTTTGTTCATGGTTAGAGAAAGCCTCACTGATTGCTTCTTGTCGATGTTGCTAGCTTGGTGGTGATCAGCCAATTGTTCCTGTTCACTTGGCGCAAGGAGAAGGAGAGAAAGGAGAGCTTCTGCTAGGGATTCAATTACACTATTGAGGCCCTAGTTTGTCACTTGTGCCGTGCACATTGAAGGGGAAACGGAGAGGAAACTGCTACTGAAATTGAGTACCATGAAGATCGGGCCAACCTACTCACCAACCCCTTAGTTGGCCCGTATCATCGTGGTATCAGAATATAATATGCTTGTTTAAGTAGTATATTAAAAGTGGGAGTATGTACTCCTGAAAGTACAAAAAATTTATTGATACCGATTTGGATCAAACCGGAGGATCTGAAACGGCTCACTCGTGTATTCAGGAACCTGAGAGAGTGAGAGATGTGCATCTCTACAATATATTTGCTGGATGTGATCTGAATTGGACCCTGTTTATCCTTGAAGCTGCACCTTCCCTCAACAACTTTTTTGTAAACCTTTCTAGCTAGCTAGTATTAACTCTAGTTTCCATTTTTTGTGTGTGTTGGCCTGCGTGAAGTTATCTCGGCATCCATGCGAAACCAACGAGTGCGAGAGAGATGCCAAGAAGGCCAAGTTGCTGTGGGAAACATCCAATTTCAAGCACTGATCGACCATGAGCTTGCTGGTGATGACAGGGTTTGAGGAGCAAGACAAGGTGGTAGTGAACTACATCAGGCTTGGCATGGAACGGGCTTGAAGAGGACCTAGTTGCATGGCACTGGCCGAGACCCATGCAAGGATGTCAGAGATGAAGGCTATATACTGTAATGTCAAGATAGCAAGGGGATCAATTCTTAGCAGAAATGGCTCGGAAGCAGGGTCGTGCAGATGAAGAACCAGAGGGTGAGGACTGAACGTCGGTCAGCGGTGGGTGGTGATCGATGGTGTTCGCCCAGCCGACCCGGGGGCTAAAAGTACTCGTACAAATTTTCAAAAAGTACTCGTACAATTTTTCAAAAATTCTCAATATTATTAACTATAGGCAAGTGCATGTCTATATCCATGAGAAATTTCAAGAACAAACCCAATCCCATTTGTGAGATACGAAAAAGACAAATACGAGTTTCATGTCTCCTATGGCTTGTTGTAATTTTTCTACAAAACTTGTTTGTCCCTTTTTTTTGCAGCAGTTTGTCAGTAACTGTGTAATAATTGATTGATTGTGTGCATCTTATAATGCAAAGGCCGGTAGATATAATCTTCTGTTACCCAAAAAAAATATATCGTTTTTGTCTTTTACTCATCTCGCAAATGGGATCGAGTTTGTTCTCTACATTTTGTAACCATGACTTTTACCTTTAGCTGATAATTTTTTTTTTTGAGATTTTTTGAGAATATTAAAGAACTTTACGTTTCATTTTATTGAAATTTAAACCATTTCACGAAAGCCCTCATTTTTAACCTGATATCTCCGATGCGCTGAGCTCAAATTTGTCATACACTCGTATCCAAGATCTACCTGTCGGTCTCTAGGGTTCAATTTCTCAGCTCCGCTTTTGTTTTGAGATTAGAAAGTAGTAGTAGCCTAGCAGGTAGTCTAATGTAAATCGTAAACTGAAGATGTTGTGGTACAACTGGGCTTGAAATCTAGAAATCTAAAATACTTGTCCCTTTCCCTTTGTTTGCTCACCCATATCATATGCGTATAGATGTCAACGACTTCATACCGCACAACAACAGGAAGAACATATAAATCACTTGCACTGCCTACTGACCTATAACAGGTTGAAGGTACCATGCCTTGACGCACCGCTCTCCTTCCCCTGAGATACATCTTGTTTTATCCTTCTATGTACATTACACTGAGACAGACCCATGCTACAGCCTTGGTGATTCAATACAAAGCAAAAAAAAGTTGACTATGATCCTATCAATATTACAGTATCAGAAGACAAAAAAAAAAAAATTACAGGGCTTTATCATAGCGATGGCAGACGGCATCTCAGTATGTGACCTTAATTTTGTGCCTCATTTGATAATTTTTTGCTGGCGGAATTGGAGTCTTGCAGTTTGTTTTTGTTTTTGTTTTGGGTTAAAACAGGTGCCAACATTTCGCAGGTCATCCTCAGGTTAATATGCAGACCGGGTGGTGGCTGCTGACGACACTCGTTCAGAGCCCTTCACGTTGTATCTCTCGTACACTTTTTCACGGTTCTCATTCCACCAATTTTCAGCTTGATGCTCCCCAAAGCGTCTTCGACTGCAAACAGGAAATCCAAGATAAATTAAGATAAATTAGATGTTGCTAATAAATGTTGGCTTGTCAGTTAATATAGAAGTAGATCAGGATAGCTATATACGGCATTATTCTCAACTACACATTAAAGCAAAAATTGCTAATTAGTCTGCTGAATCAGGTGACAGTGCTGTCTTTCATTTTTCTAATAATATTTAGTATGGAAAATTTGTGTTCTAGAATATGCCAAGACACTAAACAAACTTTCAGCCCTCTTTGGTTGCATGTGGCACTGTGTCCAGCTACTGTAGGCTGCCTGGATGGTAAAGCAACGTACAGAATACCTACTGTAAGCAAGCATCTCGAATCGTCATCACCGATGTTTTATGAGTCGTATGTGAAAAAAAAGCTAAACAAGGGAGTAGTTATGCAAACAAGATAGAATGGAACCGAATTCACCTGAAGCGAACCCTCTTCAGATCCCGAGTCCCATCATGGAGAGTCGTGAGTGTTATGTACACACCTGGTTCATACTGTTCAATCCACTCAGCCTGAACTTGGTTGATGGATATTGATACTGTGCCTCGAGGCTTGCAGCCTTCCTTACCATTTTGAAGGGGCCTAGCATCTATGCTGACATTATCATCCACCCTATTAATTGCAGTCAGCATCTCATCACTACTGCTGCATGCTCTTCGAAAAGGAAGATCCGACTCATGGAGACTGGTAATTCTATGGCTGTGAGTGCTGCCTTCACTAGTTTCACTAGTGTTACCCAGTAACTTATGTTGACTTGCGATCCCATTTGGATGCGATGGTCGTCCGGAGTTTGGACTATGTGCATTTGAAGCATTGAGCAACTCATTCCGTGGCTGGTGAATTCCATTCATGCTAGAGTACATAGCAACGTGTGATCCAATGCCATTTGGAATGTGTACTTTCTTTGCCTCATTGCCATCATATACGCCCTGTTCTAGTGGCAATCTCTCAGCCATATCCTTCAGCTACATAAGTCAGAGAAAAGGCACATAGTAAATAACATTTAACAACTATTTCTGATAAAACAGAGGTACCCTGCTCTTGTTATTCTTTTTCCAAGATGTAGAAAGAAAGCCAGTGTTTTCTTAACAAATATTTCAGTGGGTTCTACGTAGGAAAGAAGCCAAGATGATTGTGCCTGCTGCCAAGACATAAAAACGGCAGAAATCACATATTTGGGAGTGTTTGTCTCCTTTCCAGTGCTTTCATGTTTACAAATGCAATATTTTCTATAAAGAAAGGAGTTCAATCGCAAGTAATCTTGAAGATGCATTGCCTGAAAAATACTTCCAAATACTCGTGGGAAATCTAAACCAGAAGCCTAGCATGCATATCTCCCTATGCTCAACCATGAAAGGTTTTATGTTGTAGGAAGCACAGTTGCGTAAAAGTTTAGCATATAAATTGTAATAATATTGCATGACTAGTATATTCGTTATGCCGATCTGTTGACTCTATACATCATAGAACCAATGAAGTTGCAAGAAAAAAAATCTGGTGAATTATGCAGCTGGGGTGAATTTGTTAATACCTGTGCTGTTAGAGATTTGATAACTTCTTTTGCAGCTTTAGATTTTGCAGATTCCTCTGCAACCAGTGTCATGGCCTCTTGTACTTTCTTGGCTGATTTATGCAGCTCAAGTTCTTGATGCTCACAGCGATGTCTCAGGTTATCAACCTACATAGATAAAAGTACTAAATTTCTTGCGACATAATAAGCACCCAAGCAAAGTTCAGCTGAATTAAAGACGAGTACATACCTGTGCACGCAGCCTTTCAACTTCCTGATTTAAGAGCTCATTTGTTTTCACCAGATTATCAGTTGCACTTTTTGAAAAAGAAAGACCATGAGTTGTTGGAACTGGTGTGGTAGAACGTGGTGGACTAGATTTACGAGAGAAAGGGGAAACAGCTCTTGAAGTGGTTACCGACCGAACTGCTGATGTACGCACCGCTCTTGGAACTGATCTGTTCAGATCTATGCCAGCAGATAAAGCAATATCTCTCAGCTGCAATAGCGAACTAACTTGAGGAGTCCGGAGAAATGACAATGCATCAGTTTTGTTCCCTTGTCTTGCTGCCTTAATATCCAAACTTCTAATAATATCCATATTACTAGGCAAGATTGCTTTTGCTACTTTGGCATCATTATTGATTTCACCTGAAAGGTGGGGAACAAGGCCTTTCCTCTTATTAGCTGAATTAGAGTCTGAGGCATTCTTCAATTTCAAGAAACAAGAATCACAAACACGATAAGGTTTCCCAGGATTAGGAGCCAATGCTGCTCTCAAAGCCTTTCGTGAGGTACATGCATTACAACGGACAAGTCCACAATTGTAGCAGTTATGCCTCTTTCGAGTAAACCCAAAGGGCTGTCGACATGACGAGCAATGTGATTGATCAGCTCCAGAAACCCATTTGTGAAGGCATATAGCTGCAGTGAAGTTTGCACCACAGGCTATGTGCCGAACAGGTCTATCTCTCAATGCCTCGACCAGTGTAGGTACCTTCTGATCCTCTATATCTCCATGGCCTAATCTTCCATTAGCACCCTTTCCCCACGTAAAAACTTCGCTCCTACTTGTCAAAACTGCAACATGGTAGGAACCACAGGCAACTTGGAGAACATGTTCACCTGCAATCTTATCTTCTACTAAACATGGAAGCCTTCCATCTGAATGAGGATTCCCAAGCTGACCATAAACAGAATTCCCCATGCTCAACACTTGTCCAGAAGTTGTCAAGCCTACAGTAAGACTGTGACCACATGCTACCCTGTAAAAATCATAATCAATAAGCGAAGCAACACAAGTGGGCTTAAGTCGTGCTTCCTTGTCAACATGACCAAGTCGATGCTTGTCACCATCTCCCCATGTGAATAGCTTTCCAGCAGACACATTTGAACTGGACTGAGTGACAATAACCTCTGCAATAGCTGCTGTGTGCCATACACCACATGCAACTGCAATTGTTTTCAACCCTGATAGTGACTCTACCTCCCTTGGACACGAAATGCTCTTTAGATTTCCATGGCCTAATACCCCGAATGAACCATCCCCAAAGGTAAATAATTGACCCATTGATGTAATCAAGGCTGTATGCCATGTCCCACAAGAGACATAAGCAACTTGAAGGCCTTCCAGTGCTCC
The DNA here is from genome assembly GCA_036346355.1 of Rhipidocladum racemiflorum. NCBI lineage: Eukaryota > Viridiplantae > Streptophyta > Magnoliopsida > Poales > Poaceae > Rhipidocladum > Rhipidocladum racemiflorum. The sequence continues at coordinate 17,551,385 of CM070578.1, read as the reverse complement.
AGAAATCCTCTTAGGTATCCAGAGTCCTACATCTGTACCATGTCCTAGAAGTCCAACATTGTGAGTTCCATATCCCCAGGTATAAAGTTCGCCCGCTGTTGTCACAGCACAAGTATGAAACTCCCCACAGGCAACAAAATCTACATTGCAAGCTGCTAAAGACTCAACCAGACGAGGGTGAACAGAATCTTCTCGTGTTCCATGGCCAAGGCGGCCTCCAGAATCTTCACCCCATGTAAAAAGTTCTCCATTTCTTGTGACCAATGCAGCATGCTTGACCCCACAATCTACATGATACACATCAAGAACTAAGTTGGATTCCAATGGCTTTGGGAGGAGGAAATCAGTCTTCCCAGTTGATGTAATTACAGTATCAGAACCAGTTTGTACAGAGTTATCACAAACAACTTCACCCCACACATAGACATCACCTAAAGAATCGCAGTCATCTTGTGCAGAACCATGGCTAGATGTACTAGGGGCACTAGAAATGCTTGCTCTAAGAACATCTGAAGATGCCCCCTTTGTGTGCATATTTGTCACATCTGATCCCAAGGTAACTACAAACTACCAATGTACCCTCACGACTGTCATGGGAATCTGCAGAATAACAGTGCTAATAGAGCTATAAGCTAGAATAAGCTGGGTATCTCAAACACCTGCACATAATTAACAGTGAAGTGTAAAAACCACTGTACAAAAGCAAATTCAAATACAACTAAAACTTTATGAAAGAGAAACACAGCAAGGTATGCGCAGATCGCAGCTTATGGGATGCCACAATTCCACTAGCCTGGAAAGCAGAAATTAGAAACTATGTTTGCTGGATGAATTGAAGACTATGTTTCATACAAGCAATACCACTGTAGCACACTCCTTAGTCCAAACCCTTGATGGCAGGGTTTACCAAAAAGTAAGACAGTTTTCTAGTTTTATACGGGGAAGAAAACTAGCTTCTCCGATACTTTACTGGGAGCAAGAACAAGTCCGTTGCATCTAGTGTTACTGTAATTCTTCAGAATAAGGACAATAACTGGCTTTAAGTAACTAGGTTCTTTGTTTTCTAAAATCAGGAGAACCCACATTGTACAACAACATAGAATCATTCTGCTGGCAACTTGAAATGCACAATCACAACTCCTTTTCTAAGACACATCATAACTTGTACTGTATACGTATCATAATTAACACTGTAGGGATGTGCCCCAGTAGCCATGTGTCAATAACAAAACAAAAACAAAAAAACATTGTTCGCAGTTAGCAAAATGACTATATGTGAGCACCATTCAGAGATCAATGATCTGACAACCGAACACGACGATAAAATCATACAAGCATTTCTCTTCTCACAGGCGACGATAAAATCATACAAGCATTTCTCTCCTCACTGGCTTAGCAATACATGTGGTGAGCAGTGCAAAACGCACGAGAGTTATAATTGGAGCAAGTTTGCTCCGACATTACCAAACCGAATCAGCATCAGGGGGTACACACTACCTAAATGCGAGAATCAGAACCACGAAGGCACAAAAACTACCGGTAGAGAAAAAATAGCCCCCCTTTCTTGCATCAGAGCCAGAAATTAACACCCAGTTAACCACAGCAACACTAGACTTCGCGCAGAAATGCGCAAAGGAACCTCCTTTCCTACCGTCCCGGCACCAGGCGCCCAGAACCAATATTAAAATTAACGCACGAAGGTGAAAGATTCGCGTACCGGAGCTCCAGGGGAGGAGGAAGCGTCAACACTCCGTGGCCGGAAGAAACCGCTCCTCCTCCTCCTCCTCCAAGATCCACCCACCCAGCTGGAGCGCAGCCCGAGGGGGACAGATTCGCCGGCTGCCGTACGCCAGCGGCTAGAGTCGATGCGGCAACTCCCTCCCTCCCTCTTTTTCTTTTCTCCCTCCCTTCCTCAGCTTCTCTCGGCTGTCGATCACGAGTAGGGCTGGAAAAAAAGCTCGTTGAGCTGGCTCGGTGGCTCGTTTCAAAATTGCTCTGATTACATTTATTTTTCTTTTAAAATAAAAATTAGTTGATTTGGAACCAGAGTCAACTTCGGCTCGGCTCGTTAGGCTCGGCTCGTTAAGCTCGGTTCGAAGTTGGGTCTCAAACAATACAGGAGACTATAATAAATAAGAATAAATCAATGTCGAAGAAAGCTCGAAGAAAAGTTCAACTAGCTCGTTATCCACCTATTGGGCTCCCTCTGTTTGTTCTTTGCTTCTGATGAGCTCTCTCTCTCTCTCTCTCCTCCCTCCCACCTCCTACTCCTGTTGCTCTTGTTGCTTTCTTTCTATTTTGCGAGTTTCGGTTCAGCCGGCGGTGTTGCTGCAGTGGTGTAGTCAATCTCATCATCCCCCACATGCCGTGCCCTTCGTGTGCTGTGTTCTTTGCTTTGGACTCTTCACTCCGCTACTTTTTTTAAGGAATAATTGATGATCTGTTTTTATTTATCTGTGTTACTGATTATTTGTACTATAATATTTTATTGATACGTGGACCTGACAGGAAGATATATGAAAGAAATAATCAATTGCACCAACTAAAATAAGATGAATCATCAATTCTCCCTGTTTTTTTAAGGCACTCACTGCTTATTTAATCCTTTTTGTTCTGTTGTGTTATCAATGGAAAAAAGAGAAAAAGATACAGCTGGTCTTGGCTTGTTCTTGTAATTATTTTTCTTCTAATGACCCTACATGTGCTTATTTACTGCTCACTCTGTTCAAATTTACAAGATATATTTTTTTTAGCACATAAACCAATAAATATTAAAATGATTAGATTACTCTTGATTACTATCATTAAGCACTATATTCAATACATGCACATAGATAATATAAAGTAATATGGATATTTATTAGAGGTATAGAGAGAACATCGTACTAATGTTGTATTGAAATATGAAATACATATTATATTTGTGGACAAGGCCATTAAAAAAATATCTTATAAACTTAGACGGATGAGCGTTGAGATCTGAATGGTCTTGTTCTTGTCACTCTTTAACTGATTCATATTACTCCATTGGGTCAAAAATAGTTATCATTTTGCACTTTGACATGGTCTATAAAATACAACTTTGACCACTAATTTTTATTATAATATATTTATAAAACTTAATAAAATCATAATATTATGAAAGTACCTTTTGAGATAAATATGCATATAATTTTCATGTATATAATTTAAATATTTAAAAAGATATTGACAATTAAAATTTTAAAAATATGATTGCACCTATGTTAAAACGATAACTATTTATGATCGGATGAAGTAGTATATAATTCTTTTGTTTACGAAGAAATTAGGGTATGTAACATATGCCCTTAGCTACAATGTAAGTGTTTTGATTGATAAGATCTAAGTCTCGAAAGGGAAATGTTACTGTGCGTTTTGGCATGTACTTGAAGCATGGATGGGTCATTTTGTTGAAACGGATTAATGAATGGATGGTGCTGCTTTTGAGAAGATCGGGGAACAGGTTTACAGAACCTAGGTTGGAAATGCAGAGCAAAACCAGTATAATTTTCTGGTAACTTGGTGACGTGCTAAGAGCAAGTACATTAGTAAAGTTTATTATAAATTAATAGTAAATTAAAAACTAGTTTGTATAATAGCTATTTTTAAAAATAATCTCTAGTTGTTGTACAATAACTAACTTTTCTCTCTTGTATATAAATAATCTACCTATACTCTCATGCAAAGTTGGCTACTAAATAAGAGTTAGCTCTCTTCTATCTCATCTTTTCTCACTCTTCCACATAGACCAAAATTAATGTATACAAGCTAAGAATTAGCTGAGATGGTCTTATTGTACATGCCCTAAGCAACCTGTCTGGTGTACCACGGTTAATCCCCAACAGGTCAGAAGGTCGCGTTAATTGCTTTCTACACACTGGGTATATTTGGTTGCTTGTACCAAGTGGTATATGTATGAAATAGTTCAAAAAAAGTTATCCATACGTTTGTTTGCTTAAATAGAACCATCCCATCCCGGACCAAGTGATACAAATTTAAGGAATATTCCTTATAGATACTGAACAATTCCATTTACCCAAAATAATAGAACCAAATAATACAAAACCATTCCATCCCATTCAACCTCGTTCCATCATCTAAAGTCCTAAACACACCCTAAACTCCTCTTCTCGATCGGAGCCGGTGATGAACTGTCTCCCGTATAGAAGCAAAAGAACGTTTGCAAGGATAAGTTTTACTAGTCCGCACATAATCCAAAATGATTTAACTTTTTTTTTTTTTGGTGCTCGCGTGCATGTTTAGTGCGGCCTGTTGAACAGTTAATCTCCAAGATGTGTCGGCTAAGATCTACCAGTAGCTGGTACTCCTGTAGAAAGCAAATTAAGAGAGAGGAGCCTCACAATTAATTTGTACTAATAGCTAGCGAGTGTACGTACAATTGTACGTGGATCAGTACTACATAGGGGTACAGTGTGCACCTGCGTCCGTCCTCGGCGCAGTTAAGGTGATCCAACGGAAGTACACAAGATTTGTATGAAACAGCCCAGCTTCTGCAGTGAGATCGATGGACATTGAATAACGGAGTTGGAGATCACATGAGACATCCGAACGATTTGATGAGAGAGAGAGAGTGTCGGCGTATTTTACGCCAGGGTACCCACTCCCCCGCAATGAATAAGTACGGTCAACAGGCGGGCAGGGCGCGTCCGGGCCCACCGCCACGGCGAGCAAGGACCGCACGGGCGCCAAAGGGATGTGTGGCGATCAAACGCACCACCGGGCGCCAAGAAGGTGGTCGCCCGATGGGCAGTGGCGATCGGGCGCACTGGCGCCAAAGAAGGTGGTCGCCAGCGATGGGCAGTGGCGATCGGGCCGCACCACTGGGCGCCCAGCAAGGTGGTCGCCCAGTGGACGCGTGGCGTGCAGGCCACTCCCCTGGCGCTCACCCCCGGCCACGCCCGGGTCAAGGACATTTAATGCGGGTAGTGAGCATTAAATGCAAGGCGTGAAGGCTGCAGTATGACGACGCGCCTTCCCCAGGTGTGCATTAATTGCGGGAGACGTCACGACTACACTTCACCCCATGACGGAACGGGCGGCGTTGGTGGACATGGGGCCCGAGGCGGGATTGTGGTGGCTGCGGCAGTCATTAATGGGATGTAAGAACAGTGACGTGCGCATTAAATGAGCCCATGCCAGTGTAATGATTATGGCTTGCAGTGTAAGCCTCCATGCGCCCCCGTCAGCCCGAGTATAAAAGGGAGCCGGGGTGCAGGGGAGAGCAGGTTGGACCCTTTGGCAGTAGGTTTTCGTTTCTCCGAGCAAGAACACCAGCAATACCAAAGAAAGCAGGACTAGGGCTATTACTCTCCGGAGGGCCCGAACCTGGGTAAAACTTCTTGCGTCCCCCCGTTGGCTTGAGCCTCCCAGCATCTCGGCCACCTCCGCCCTCCATTCTCAGCGATTGCCCCAAAGCCCCGTCGAACCTCATAAGCACCAGTCTCGGAGGTGCCTGTTGGCTAGTACGCCGACAGTGGCGCGCCAGGTAGGGGCTGTTGGTGGTTAGATCGCCCCTTTTCTTCCATCTCGGGTGAGAGGCTTAGCAAAAGTAGGGGCGTTTGTCTTCATGGCGGACTCGCACTCAAGCGCAAAGAATCGCTCAAGAAAGCGCGCGATGGCCGGTCCAGGCATTCGGGGAGGGAGCCGGCCATCCCGGGTCCCTCCGCCGCAGGGGAGGCGCGCGTGACTCCCATGCCTGGGGGTCAGCCTGTCCAGCGGCGCTTGGCGCTGGGGGATGACACTCCCGCGCGAAGCCTTCATGCGGCCCGGCTTCTTCTCGACCATCCCCCAGTAACGCTGGGGGAAACACCCCAGCCACTCCGTGGCTGCGGGACATCGTCCACCTGGTGGACGCCGCACAACAGCAAGTTGAAGCGGCGACCCAGCCGGGGGCTTCCGTCGCGTGGCGGCAGGGAACACACGCGCCTGACGTGCCAGGTTCCGGCCGCCACACGACGACCCCTCCCGGTGTCAAGGGTCGGGACAAGGGGAAGGGAGTTCTGGTTGCAACCCCCTCTGTAACGAGGGGACGGACACGCGACTCCGCTTCTTCCCGCGGTCCCCCCGAATCAAGGGGGAACCGCGAAGACCTTCGATCGCGCCTTGACGAGAGGCGGCGTCAGCGCGACGGTGACCTGCGTCGTGTCCTCCGCGAACGTCGCGAGGGTGCAAGGTGGGGGGCTCCCCCCTCGGACTCTGGGGAGAGCGCAGGGTCGCACTCCTCATCCTCTCCTCAGGATCGAGGGGCTGGCGAACGACGCTGCTCCCCCTACAACGTTGGATGCCAGGCGTTCTCTCTCCGCCTTCGGCAAGCTACATGGCCGGAGAGATTCCGCCCCGCCTCCATCGAGAAGTATGATGGTACCACCAACCCGGAGGAGTTCCTTCAGATCTACACCACGGTGGTACATGCGGCGGGAGGGTCCGAGAAGGTCATGGCCAACTACCTCCCGACGTCACTAACGGGCTCTGCCCGGTCTTGGCTACTTAACCTCCCGCGAGGCTCTGTGCGCTCGTGGGAGGAGCTGTGCGACATTTTTGTCGCCAACTTTCAGGGCTCCTACGCTCAACCAGGCGTGGAGGACGACCTCCACGCTCTGGAGCAGACAGAGGGGGAGTCCCTGAGAGAGTTCATCCGGCGGTTCAGCCACTGCCGCAACACGATCCCCCGGATCTCTGAGCAGTCGGTGATTATTGCTTTCCGGAGGGGGGTCCGGGACCAGAAGATGCGGGAAAAGATGGCTACGCGCGTCATCTCCACCACGTCTGAGTTGTTCTCCCTGGCGCACAAGTGCGCCAGGGCGCCGAAGCTCGGAAGTGCGCGACGAGACCTTCTGACTCCGGTGACGCTGGCACCTCGAAGTCCTCCGACCGCAAGAAGAAAAAGAAAAGGCGGAGGGAGACAGCCGCTAGGGAGGTCCTGGTCGCCGAGCCGGAGCCCAAATCCCGACGTCATGATGATCAGGACCGGCGGGACGAGCGCCGGGATAGGCGCGGAGACCGCAGAGACCGTCGCTCGCCCCGCCGTGAAAACGATGGCGGCAAGCCCTATTGCCCCATCCATCGAACGAGTGGACACGACTTGGAGGACTGCCAAGTTGTGTCCAAACTGGTCGACAGGCGGCTCAAGAAGCGCCGCGAGAAAGATCACGAAGACGAAGACGACGAAGATGCGGCTCCGCTAGCCTTCCAGCAGGCGGAGCGTACGGTGGCGTTCATACACGGTGGCTCCGCCACCTACTCCTCGAACTCGCAGTACAAGCGGGATCTGAGGCAGGTGTGCGCCACCACGTCAGCCTCCGGGACGGGCCGGCCGCTGAAGTGGTCGGAGCAGCCGATCACTTTCAGCCGGGCCGACCACCCAGAGAACACCTCCGGCCCTGGCCATCTCCCGATCGTGGTGTCTCCCACGGTCCGCAATGCGAAGCTGGGGCGGGTCCTGGTTGATGGAGGCAGTGCCATCAACCTCCTGTCTGTCGGGGCGTACCAGGCGCTCCAAATCCCGTACGAGGAACTGCGCCCGGCCCCGCTCTTTTACGGAGTGGCCCCCGGGGTGGGCCTCTTACCCCTGGGACAAGTCCGATTGCCGGTAACGTTCGGAAGTTCGGACACTTTTCTTCGACGGATCATTCAGGCTGGAAGGCGCGGGGGCTGGGGTCCTCCTGGTCTCCCCGACTGGGGATCTCCTCAAGTACGTGGTCGCCCTCGACTTCAAAGCTACCAATAATGTTGCCGAATACGAGGGCTTGCTGGCTGGGCTCCGGGCCACCGCAGCCATCGGTGTCCGGCGCCTGCAAGTAAAGGGCGATTCCCTACTGGTCGTCAATCAAGCGAGGAAGGATTTCTCCTGTCCTGACCCCATCATGGCGGCGTACCTGGCGGAGGTCAGGAAATTGGAGCGGCACTTCGAAGGATTGGGATATACTCACATCCCGCGGCGCGATAACCATCTGGCAGACGAGCTCGCCCAGCTCGCCTCAACCAGATCTCCTGTACCGGTCGGGGTCTTCGAAGAAAGGCTTCCGCGACCGTCCATCGTAGCCCCCGTTTCTGGTGGGGACGATGGTGATGCCGCTTCAGCCCTCGCCTCTGGAGGGAAAGTGGCTCCGGTAGAAACGCCCGGCCAGGCGGAGTACCCGGACGACCACCTCGTGGTCGCTGTGCTTGACCGGGAAGGCACATGGATGGATCCGATCCTGGCCTACCTACGGGATCAAGTATGCCCCGACGATGATGCGTCAGCAGAGAAGGTAGCACGAAAGGCCAAGTGCTATACCCTGGTGGGCGGGGACCTGTACCGCCGGGGTAAGAGCGGAATTCTTCTGAAGTGCATCACTCGGGAAGAGGGGAGCAGTTTGCTCTCGGATATCCATGGAGGCGTGTGCGGGAGCCATATGTCCGGACGAACGATGGCGGGAAAAGCTTTCCGTCAAGGATTCTATTGGCCAACCGCCCTCCAGGATGCTTGCGAGCTGGTGAGGAGATGTGAAGCGTGCCAGTTCCACGCCAAGCAGATCCACCAACCAGCCCAAGCTCTGCAAACTATCCCGCTCTCTTGGCCCTTCGCGGTCTGGGGGCTGGATATCCTGGGCCCGTTCCCGCGGGCCACAGGGGGCTACACCCACCTGTTCGTCGCCATCGACAAATTCACCAAGTGGGTAGAGGCCGAGGCAAGAAGATCCATCATCGCCGCCGCCGCGGTCAAGTTCATGCAAGGGATTTTCGCCGCCGGTCGCCAACCGCATCATCACCGACAACGGCGCCTGATTCACCAGCGGCCTTCTTAGACTTCGTGAAGAGATGGGCACCAAGGTCTGCTTTTGCCTCTGCCGCCCACCCCAAGAGCAACGCCAGGTCGAGCGCCAACGCTACCGGGTACTGAAGGGCCTCAAGACCCGGGCGTTCGACCGACTCCACAAGCGTGGCGCCCGGTGGACCGAAGAGCTCCCGGCTGTGTTGTGGTCACTTCGGACCACTCCTAGCCGGGCTACCGGGGAAACTCCTTTCTTCCTGGTCTACGGCGCAGAAGCTGTTCTCCCTTCGGAACTGGAACTGGGGTCACCCCGCATAACTGCGTTTATGGAAGAAGACCAGGAGGAGCTGCGCCGAGACGATGTCAACCTCTTGGAAGAGGCGCGGGATCGAGCGGCTTTGCGTGCTGCAAAGTACCAGCAAAGTCTCAGGCGATACCACGCCTCCCGGGTCAATGAGAGAACACTGGCAGTGGGCGACCTGGTCTTGCGAAGAATCCAGTCGCATGCCGGGTCGCATAAACTGTCTCCCCAGTGGGAGGGACCCTTCAAGGTGGTCTCAGTCTCTCGTCCCGGGGCGGTCAGGCTGGCCACTGAAGACGGCGAGGAGCTAGCGAACTCCCAGAATATAGAAAATCTGCGCAAGTTCTACCCTTGATCGGTTGTAAGTCCCGGGTTCCGTTCCCCGACCGGCCGGAGTGTGTTTTCCCCTCCGCCGCTGGTCGGGGGAGGCCCTCTGTTTGAATTTAAATCTTCACTTTCTTTATCTGAAATAGTTGTTCTTTCTACCCTCTTTGCGGTCTTCTGCCCGCTGCTGGACAGCGCCAGGACACTTGCCCCTGGTGCCCTGCTGCCTTGCAAAAGCCCAGTAGCAAAGGTGGAATTGCTAGGTGAGATCGGCGTGCAGGAGTGGGCGGTTGGACGGCTGTTCAGCATGACCCCCAGCACGGCCATGACACTCCGGGTGTCCCCGTGGGGGTCGGCGAACTGAACACCGTTACCAAAAGCCCAAGGTCCTGTCACGACTCACTAAGTGTTCGTTCCTTAGAGTCTATCTGGGAGGCAAATTTTGCTAAGGCAAGGGGTCTGAGGGCCGAGGTCCCGCGGCGCAAGGCTTTGTCTTTAAGCGATTATGTGCTCGTTCATGCGGAACCAGAAAAGATTACAGCGAAAGCGAATTTTTAAAAGCAACTTGGCAGGGAGCTTACACTTCTGCTCCATTCGAAATGATAAATGTCTAAAGTTTTGCAGACAAAGGCCAAAAAAGGAGAAAAAGCTACACTACTGGCGGAGCCGGGGGATCTTCCTCATCTTCCGCTGCCGCCACCGGGCAGCTCGCCACGCCCTTCTTCGGCCGGGCAACGCCCACCAGATCGCCACATCTTCGCCGCCGCTTCCACTGGGTTCTCAGATCGCTAATCAGGCGGCAACTTGCTCGGAGGCGTCGTGCACCCGCTCCTCCGCGCTGATCGCCCTCGGCCCACCGAGTGGCGCATCGTGGTCAAAGTTGGCGTCACGGCTGGCATAGCCGCCAAAGACGCATTTCGCCGTGGTCGCCGCGATCAGGCGCCTCTTTGATGGATCGGGCGTTGAGGGCGGCCGGCAGGTGCGTGAGGAAGTCCGCGGTTCGGCAGAGACAGAAGGCGTAATGCTGCGGCCTTTCCTCCCGCGGGCCAGGATGCTCCAGCCCCAGCGGAGCGAGGCTGGCCACCGTCCGGCTGAAGGCATGTCGCAGCATCCCCAAGGTGTCCTCCTCCGACCGGCCCCGATCCGCCCTCTCCGCCTCCAACTCCACGGAGAGCTCGTCGGCGCGGCGGGCGCTTTGCTCCCGCTGCTCTCGCTCCCACCGCAATTCTAGCTCCAGCCCTGCCCCCCGCTCGCGCAAGTCCTCCACCTCCTTGCTGAGGCGGTTGACTTCGACTGCTGCCTCTGCCAGCCGCTCCCTGCTTGTCGCCAGACGGCTGCTCGCATTGGAGTAGAGCTCGCCGAGAGCCGCCAGCAGAGCGTCTGCGTCGGCCGAAGGGACGGAGACGGTGGGGGGCTCCGGGGTGGGCACGGGGTCGAGCGGACCTAGGCCCTGAACGACGACTGCAGCATCGACCGCTTGGGGGTCGCCTCCCTCCCCTTGCTCGGCCAGGAGATCAGCGACCCCAGTCGCCACAACCTCTATGACCGCAGCGCCCTGGTCACCCCCTGCTTGAGCGACGGGAGCATCCGAAGTGAAAGTCCTGGGAGTAAAAAAAAAAAACGAAAAAACGATGGTAAGACACTGCCTGAAGGAACTAACTTTTGTATCACATGTGCGTTTCCAGATGAATACCTAGGTGATGGCCTCGGGAATCGGGGCACACTCGGAGCAAGAACCGGCCCTGGCAGCCTGCGAACCGGAGCCGGCGGTGGCGGCCGTTGCCCCACCACCGGAGCCGGAGGAAGAACCGCCGCTGCCAGCGGCAGTGGCGGAGGAAGCGGAGGCGGCGGCCGCAACGTTGTCGTCAAAACCGGTGGCGGCGGCCGTTGCCCCGTCATTGGAGCCGGCGGAGGCGAAGGAAGAGTCGGCGCTGGAAGATCCTCTGTCACCGTCACAACAGGAGTGGGGGAGGACGAGGTCCCGCCGGTCGATGAACCTCCCGCCGCCATTGCGGAGCCTACCGTCGCGACCGAAGAAGACCCCCCGACCGCCATGGAAAATCCCGCCCCGGTCGGTCCTAGGAGGCGAGGCCTCTGGGAAGGTCCGCCGGTGCCATCGCTGCTGCCCGGCGCTTACGCCTCCCTCGACCTCCAAAGTGAGGGTCCCGAATTGTCAGGGGCGTCCGGCGTATCACATCAGGTGTGCCCATGGCATCCATCGACGGCATGGCACGGATTATTGCCGCGCGATCCCGCGGTGACAACCGGCACAGCGGGACCGCTCCCTCCGGGAACGGGGCGACGGGACCAAGGAAACCCAGTTGCGCCATCCACCTGTCTATCCTGTCAGCAACCAAGTTCCCGGCGGCTGGCAGCACCAAAGAGAAAAGAAACCCCCCGGGAAGCAGGAACGAGGTCAGGACCAAGTCCAGCTAAGCAAAAAAAAAGAGAGAGAAGAAGGAAGGAAAGGAAGGGGACAGTCACCTCCAGTAATGCTCCGAGTCCCATCATCCTGACTCCATGTCGCCAAAGCCGGCGAACACGGCGACGCAGAGGGCACAGCCTCTCCGGAGATGAAGTCCCGGATAACCATAGGCCCCGTCAGCCCGCCGTCCGCAGATGGTCGGCGGGCCAAGATTGCCAGAGCTCCGTCTCGGTCACTTGGGCCCCTGGGCCGGGTTGCCGATCGCAGGCCCGAGGGGAGGTCCAAAGACCTCAATGCCGCTGCCGTCCCTCAACATACAGCCATTCTTCACGCCAATTCCTCGGTGGACCGGCAATCCAGTGGAATGTAGCGCGATCTGATCCCGTCTCTGAGCCGCAGTGGCAACTCCGGTGTGGGCGAAGTTCTGCCAGCGGCGAAGAGTGTAGAAAAACCGGAACAGAAGGAGATTAGGGAGCACTCCTACGAACATCTCGCAGAAGTGAGCGAAGGCAGAAAGAAGGATGACGGAATTGGGAGGAAGGTGGATGTGGTGAATGGCGTAAAAATTAAGAACAGAAAGATAAAAATCGGGAAATCAAGGGCAAGAAAGTCGGGCGAGAAGCTGCCATCCGAAGAAGATCACCTCCCCGCGCCGGCAATGGGGCTCGACAGTCCCCGGGCGGACGCGGAGGGCACCTGCAGTGATGTTCCGGGAGAGACTGGAGGCAAGTTCCTCCTCGACGGACGAGGAAGGGAGGACCGGAGCCATCAAGCACAGCCGAGTGTTGGAAGCGCGTCGAAGAAGAAACAGGAAGAAGCAATCGGGAGGCGGAAGAACCGCTCCCCCTCGGTCAGCCTCTTATAGGGCAACAAAGGAAGGCTCAAGGGAAAACCGACCCAAGCGCGGCGGTTCGAGCGAAGGGAGTTCAAGAGCCCCATAAAGAGGGCGCACCCCGAGGGCCGTACGACGGTTTCAAAAGCGGGAATAACTGCACAAACCGCCTTGGAAACCGGAGAAGACAAAAAACCTCTTGAAGGCTGCGGGGCGTGTGGGCTTTTTATGGTCCCACTCAGGACGTTTAAAAAAGGAGTGGAAGACCAAAAAGCGCTCCTGGGTGGGCCCGGGGGCTACTGTCGGCGTATTTTACGCCAGGGTACCCACTCCCCCGCAATGAATAAGTACGGTCACCAGGCGGGCAGGGCGCGTCCGGGCCCACCGCCACGGCGAGCAGTGGACCCGACGGGCGCCAGATGGGCAGTGGCGATCAGCCGCACCACCGGGCGCCCGAAGGTGGTCGCCAGGTGGGCAGTGGCGATCGGGCGCACTGGCGCCAAAGAAGGTGGTCGCCAGTGGGCAGTGGTGATCGAGCCGCACCACTGGCGCCAAGAAGGTGGTCGCCAATGACGCGGCGTGGCGTGCAGGCCACTCCCCTGGCGCTCACCCCCGGCCACGCCCGGGTCAAGGACATTTAATGCGGGTAGTGAGCATTAAATGCAAGGCGTGAAGGCTGCAGTATGACGACGCGCCTTCCCCAGGTGTGCATTAATTGCGGGAGACGCCACGACTACACTTCACCCCATGACGAGCAGGCGGCGTTGGTGGACATGGGGCCCGAGGCGGGATTGTGGTGGTGCGGCGATCATTAATGGGATGTAAGAACAGTGACGTGCGCATTAAATGAGCCCATGCCAGTGTAATGATTATGGCTTGCAGTGTAAGCCTCCATGCGCCCCCGTCAGCCCGAGTATAAAAGGGAGCCGGGGTGCAGGGGAGAGCAGGTTGGACCCTTTGGCAGTAGGTTTTCGTTTCTCCGAGCAAGAACACCAGCAATACCAAGGAAAGCAGGACTAGGGCTATTACTCTCCGGAGGGCCCGAACCTGGGTAAAACTTCTTGCGTCTCCCCGTTGGCTTGAGCCTCCCGGTACTCCGGTCACCTCCGTCCTCCATTCTCAGGCGATTGCCCCGAAAGCCCCCCGTCAGAACCTCATAAGCACCCGTCTCGGAGGTGCCTGTTGGCTAGTACGCCGACAGAGAGGACTAGAGGAGAGGAGGTATATGCATGGTATGTATTTTAGTTAAGAGGTGTTTCTGTGTTTTTCTTTTTTAAAGTTTTATAAATATTAAAGTATAAATGAAACGTAGATAATGATTACTTACCCGTTCGTTTGGTTTAAAATTTGTACGACTTGTATTGAGAGGAAAAACATAGAAGCACAGCTCATTTTTAGAACATTTGAACATTTTTTTAACCAAGTATGTTTCTTTTCTAGACACTTGTTTGTTAGGCCCAAGTACTTGTTGGTTAATTCGTTTGATGAACAAGTGGATCGAATTGGGTACTACCTTGTCCCTTGGCGACAATATAGACCCTCCAGGAATCTGCATTTTCTTGGTTAGGTCGTATGTGATTGGAATTTGACGACAAGAGGTTAGCTGCCAGGATATCTCTTACTTTGTGTAGCTAATCAAGGGGGGCAATAATTTGATGAGGCCCATGAATGCATGTGATTCCATTACCGGCCAAGAAATGCCAAGAGAAGCGTTTGGTTTTAGGGTCCAGCGTAGATGAAATGGTCTCATCTATTTGTTTTTTCGCCTATCCTATTGTTTAATTACTTAGATAGATGGAAGTCACTTAACTCTCATCTTATCCAACTTTCATTCTACCAACTAAATTTAAATTCTCACTTAATCCACTATCCAACTCTCAGTCTGTCATCCCATCCAATTTTATCACTCTAATCAAACAAAAAATTGGCTCATCACATACATCTCTTATCCCTCTAACCAAATATGAGTTTGAATGGTTTCATCTTTACTAGGCTGAATGGCCCTATTCCATTCACTCTTTGCCCTTAAACCAGATGAGTTCCCATAACTCCATTTGCTACATGCATACGAAGTAGGATCTATCCTAGTTAGCAAATCATAGCCTTAAAACCTCCTAGCAACAAGAGTACAAATCCATGATCGGTTGCTCGACCGTACGTACATAATAGATAGATAGACGCATGGATAAATACTACCTATAATATTGGCCGAAGCTTTCCCGGCTCCTCAGCCCTCCACGTCACTCCCCCACATTCTCTCTCTCTTTTTTTCAAAAAAGACCTCCAATTCTTTGAAATTACGGATAGGTCCTTTACGTTTACGAATTAGTCCTTTGCAATTTCATGTGAGTGCAAAATATTTCCCCCCGTTTCACGTTTAGGTCCTTCGTTCGCTGTTTTACACAGAGAGCCTCCCGTTAAATACGAATTGCGAACGAACCCTTTTCTACTTTTTCATAATAGCGAACAAGTCCAAAATTATAACAAATAGGTCCTTGCACTTTACGTTCAGGTCCTTTCTCCGTTCTTCCCGAAAAAAATGTTTTTGTGATCCGTTTTTCCTCCGGAGCATAAGAAAAATATTTCCGTAGTCTATTTTTTCTCCAGAAAAAAAACACAAATTTATTTTTTTTTCACGCGCGCGGCGTGCGCCGCGCATATTTTTCTAGTAATTCATAGGACGTTGGGTGAACTGCCACTACCGACACGCTCTGGCACTTTTGAGTTGGTGTGAAACAGTGGTGAATATATAGAGTGGCTTGTAGCTCGTCAGCAATCAGGTTGGTACGGGTACCTAAGCATTTACTCCGCCCTTGCTCTCATCGAGTGAGTTTTACGAACTTTCTCGAACAAGTTCGTTTCTTACGATACAATTTGAAATAGCGAACGATCTCAAATAAATATTTTTTTATCTATTAGAAAAAAAAGTCATTAAAAACTTAAAGAACCAATTAAGATAAAATTTATTTTTGAAACCCAATACACACCTTCTTATGAATCACAGGAACCTATTTCAACTATCAATCACGAAGATTGATGTCAAAATTCTGGCATTTCATGAATCAAAGTAGAAGTGTATCAAGGGGAAGCAAAAACCAAAGTAGAAGTGCATTAGTGTTTGCCTCAACGTCAGTTATATTGTCGGTCATGATGTTCTCATCGGTAGAAATCTTATACAAGAGCTTCATCTTCTGCCAAATCAGAAAACCCTGGGCAGTGATGTATAACTCCATCCGTGACTTCAAAAAGGAAAATTAACTCTAGAAAACATTAGAGGGTTGGTGGAATACTTGTCTATCGTCATGTCTCTTGAGACCGATCAAGATCTATAAAGAGAATTAAATCGGTTTTGATACCAATATAAAGACCTGAATGACGATTAGAGGGGGTGAATGATTTCAAATAATTTTTTTCCCACTTACCCGATAAGAAAAGCCCACCGAAGACTTAAAGAACCAGCCGAAAACAAAACTTGCTCTTGAAACTCGATACGCTCCTCCTTATAGATATCAGAAACCTATTCCAACCATCAATCTTCAAGATTGATGTCAAAGTTTCGATTTTTATTGAATCAAAGTAGAAGTGCACCAAGGGAAGTAAAAACTAAAATCTTAGTATCGAACTTGCTCGTAGTGTTTTGATGATCAAGATAATCTTAGATATCCTCTCACTTGTTACAATAAGCAAGAACATAAGAAGCAAAAGCCACAAACACAATCTACAAGAATATGACCCAAGAGACCTTGGCCCGCTGCTCGGGTTGGGCCTGACCTGGGATCCGGACGCGCTAGGTGTGGCGGTCCGGCTAACAAGTGGTATCAGAGCCCAGGTGTGGCCCAGGGGGCCCAGGGGTGGCCCAGGTAGCCCAGGTGGTTCCTAGATAATATCGGCCCAATGTGTGAGGGGGAGATTGTTGGAATAGTCTCACATTGGTTGTGGGGAGGGCTTGAGTATGGTTTATAAGGGTAAGGGGGCACCCTCTCATTGAGCTAGCTTTTTAGGGGGAGATGGTCCAACATACCTTGGCCCGCTGCTCGGGTTGGGCCTGACCTGGGATCCGGACGCGCTAGGTGGGGCGGTCCGACTAACATTTATTTCAAGCAAAAAAGGTTGATTTCTTGCAAAGTTCAATAAGAGATGTGCCTAGATGATTGGGTTATGATCTAAAGAAGATTTATCGATCCAGCAATCATTCATCTTCAATATAAAATTCACAAGCATTTAGAAGGAGGGGGGTAAATCCAAATATGCGGAATGTAAATTGTAAGAATTTAAGTTGTGGAATGTAAGTACTGAAGTTAAAACATAATGTAAATACTGAAAGTAATTTCAGAATAGTAAGAAAATAAAATTTTAATTTATTAGTTTGAAGGTTTACAAAGCTTCACAACAAAATAGACAAAACTCAAAAGAGCATAAATCTCTCTCTCTCTCTATTTATAGCCTTCATGAATTATCCTACACCTTTAAATGAGTTACTTCAATCCTAAACAACCCCTCTAAGGGTTAGGATTGATTCAAACACTTGAGCAATCTCTATCCTTGGTGACTTTTTTGGCACTCAAGGAACCTCATCAAAGGTTAAGATTCACTCACTCATACATGATTGGGCTAATCCGAAACCCAATAACAAATGAGTTTTATCCACTACGCTAACTTAATTGCTACATCATCCTCTAAACCGTGATTCAATTGCTCTTCTTGAGCCGATTAGCTCCAAATTAGCATCTTAGTAGTTCCCTTGTCTTCTAGACTAGCATCGATTATGTCGCTGATCATTTTCCGGCGATCCCCAACTATCTAGACCTTGGCACACCGCGCCTAGTCTCAGTCATCATCGGCCTCATCATGACCTCGCACCGTCGTCCTGCTGCTCCTGCAACTATCAAAGACAAGGAAATACATCACATAGCATTACGTGATAAAATATACAATTAATCAATCATAGTAAAAATTCTGTAATGCCATGAAACTGTCAGCAAACCAAACTGCTCGAAATTTAAATTCAAATCAAATCAAACTCAAATATAAGTATTACGTGTTCAAATATAATTAATTACTTATCACCAATAGAAATAGACATCACGTGATCTTTCAGGGTAACAGCCTGAGACATGACTGTAAATTCAGTCAGAACTGACTTTCATTTTTCTTTGTCGGTAGCCACACATTCAACAAACTTCTCAGGCTTACAACATGGGTGTGCGTCCAACCGTTTCATTTGGAAATTGTACCCCAACTCTCCAAAGTTGGACTTTGGGAACTCAAATTGACCCGGGCCGGGCATGCATTCTTTTTTCCGGCAGCTTCGCATTATCGCATACCACAGCTACACACGTACTAGGACAGGGAAAAAAGAGTACGCAGAAGGACTAAACTTTCTGGAAGGAGCGTCTTCAAAGCAAGTTAGTTGGCTGGCGAACATGGTGAAGAATTCTTCTAGTTGCAATATATATGATGAACAAATGCTACGATGGTGATGGCAACCTTGTTTGTAATGCATGGTTTTGTGTGCCCGTCGAACAATCATGTGTTTTGGCTTGAGTTGAACTAATAAATAACATGAATAAATGGGTGCATGACGTAGCCTGCAATCTAGTACTCCATTCTATTCTTGGTTTGATCCTTTACGACAAGGGTTATCCTTACTTAGTCCTTGGCAAGCATAAGTACCACACTTGTTAATTAATGGCTAACAGTCCCGTTTTTACAAAAGGGCTCTTTCAGAGAAAAAAAATATATTCTGAAAGTCATTTATTTTGCCCCTTTTTTACCATTTTTCCTCGAAAATTCTCATGAATTTCTCGTGTGATTGAGACACACCAACAGCCTTCCAAGCATTATCATAATAAGGCCTATGGCCAACCTCACCCCGCCCTTCTTTCTCACCATTAGGGATGAAAATGAAACGGAAACTTTCTGGCCGTTTCGAAGAAAAACGGAAATGGAAGCTTTTTTCAGAAACGAAAACGGAAAGTTTCGGTATGGAAATGGAAATGATTTTTTTTTCGGAATCGAAAACAGAAATGAGATAGTCGGTTCCGACGAAAACGGAATGGAAATTCCGTATAACACTATTCAGAAATTTTGAATAAGCCAGCCATCGCTTGGCACTTCAGCCCATTCCATGAATTCAGCAGGCTTCCAGGCCTAAGCACAAGCGGCAAGCACTAAGCCGCGCCCCACCATTCGGCAGTCTGGCATTGAGATTGAGGTTCGGCGGCAAGGCTCCAACTCACCAACCCTAGTTCCCGTGGCCGGCGCGCCACCCCGACTGCACGTGCCCCTACCGGAGCCTCCTCCATGGCGCTGCGCTGCCTCCATCGCGCCTCCACCTCACGGTGGCGCTCGTCTCCTTGCTAGATTTGGTACCGTGAATCTCTTGTTTTCTGGTAAGTAGCTGAGGCTTCCGCGCCACTATTCGTGGTGTTTCGTGCCGTCTCCGCCCATCCGGTTTGTGAGTGATGCTCTGTTAGCCCTTTGGTGCCTGTAGGATGCCCGGTGATTCCCCAACGGGGGATATGGTTGTAGATTTGGGGTCTGCAAGGCGAGATTTTGGGCTTTAGGGTACCAAAAAATTGCAAGCGTGAACGGACTTGGTGGCGTTCTATTGCGAATGGATGCTTTGATCTGATTTTTTCCCAAGGGCATGTGTCGCATGTCATCGTAAAGAAGTGACTTTATGAATCCCTTTTGCTTGGTAGCAAATGCAAGTAGCCAAGCACAGAGGGATTCTAATTAAACTGCTGAGCGGCTGTTGCTTGTTAGAGACAGGATTCAATATTGAGAAACTTTGATGGAGAGTCAGTCAGTCAGGTGAGGATACCACAATAGTGGAGGCTGGGAAGTGAATATTGCCCTCAAGAAGTTGCTTTTAGCATTACAACATTATACCACAAAATTACTTCACAAATAGGACAGGTACTTATTTTTGCATTCAGTAGTTGGAAATATGTTCCTCCTCTGCTAAGTACCATTAAAGCTACTCTAGGTAGTTTTACTGGAATGATCCCATTCTTTTTCCTGAACCAAAAGATCATATGGTGGAAATGTATAGGGAAATCTTGAATTGGGATAGTGAATGAATTTGAACACTACACTTGATGGTAGCTATCAATGCCATAGATGTGGACACAATCGATTGTTCAGATTGAGGAAATGTGTTTTAGTTTTTGATTGCAGCAATGTATGCAATGTGCGAACTGAGAACTGCATGATCTTATTCTTAGATAACTTTGCCCTTTGTCATTTTGATTGCCGTGTCATGTTGTTGTTCTCCAGATCCAGTATATGGATAAGCTGGTCGATAGTAGTTTCCCTAGGCTAAACGAATGGGAGAAATATGTAATTCTTATGCAACCTACATCATTTTTTTTTCTGAAACAACATTTGTGCATGCTCTTTGTGTTTTTTCCTTTCACAAGTCCATAACGGGAACAAACGTACATCATCATGCTTTCTTCAAAATGGTTAATTATGATCCCTTTAGTTTACGAAGAAGCTTGTGCAAAACGAAATTGCATAATAAGTTAACTTGATGTAGGTATTTGGTAGCTATGTTGGTAGCCTTTTTGGCCAATCTTCCATGCATACAATCCAAAGCAAGAATGTTTGTAAAAACTTAGATTTATTGTTGCATTATTGCTGCCATTTGAGGAGCATGAGGAAAGTATGTCGGTCAGTTTTACCGTACCAAAATCACATTAGCACTACATTACATTGTTACAATACAATCTTTGACAACTTCTTGCTATCCATTTGTCTGTTGATATTGTGAGTTATGTGCTGGAGTACAACTAATCACCTATTGCAATGTAACAGATAGCCATGGACAATGCCGCAAGCAGGAGCATTCAGTGCCAGCGGATGGGTTGTTGACCCATTTCACAGCCGTCTAGATCCTGAGATTGTGCAAGCTTTAATTTGTATTAAAGATTGGACCGCAGCATCAAAATGTAGCTTTTTAGTTTGCTTCAATAGTTTGTTCATCATGTGAAAATATTTAAGCCTGATCAGTTTCTACTAATCATTCAGGTGGTACCATTGCATCTATCATGACTGAGTTGGATGTGGATAGCCTTGAGAGACATTTTGCAAGCTCGATAGAAACGGTTTGCCTTTTTTTATCTAACTTTGAAACCATATTGTGCAAATCAAATAAAATTTCAGTTTAGTGTGCTTTTATTTGTCTTCTCAAGAAGATTGATATTGTTTCATGCTTGCCTTTGTAGTTGGAGGAGCAAGAGAATGTCGATGGTACTGATATGGAGGAGAACATGATGGACTGATATGGCGACAAATAGCTTAAAACATGATGGACTGATATGATGGACTATGTGTTTGCTATTATGTTGTGATGTTGAACTATATCTGTTTGCTATTATGTTGTGATGTGAAACTATATATCTTGCTATTATGTTATGATGTAGAACTATATGTGTTTGTTATTTATGATGTGGAACTATCTATATTTGTTATTATACTATGATGTGTTCGTTGGTTTTGAGGTAAACAATGTTTACATGTCCTTGTTCATACAATGCTCAATATCAATTTTAAACGAGATAGACACACAGAGCTGAGGCAGTAAACACAAATATTGGAGGAAAAAGATCTAAATTTTATTTATTCATTGCGTATATATACAAATTACTATCTCGTTTAAAACCTTACGCTCTAAAGTAGGGTTCTCTAGTAAGAAAATGCACAATAACAATATGCATACATACTAGTTTCTCCTCAACATCGAGATCGTTCACGTGTTCCAGCCTTCCAGACTAGCATACATCTAATGTGATGGCATCGATGGCCATGTGAGGGAAGCGGGAAGATGATTGTGCACAACATCGCGAGCACGCTCTGCGAGTGGCATAGTGGAGCATCGACTTAGTGCGCATGCTCAGTGTTAGTGAGCATGTACTCTCCGTTCTCCATTCTACACCTTTGGGTCTCTCCGTTGTCTTCCTTTTCTCTACATGCAAGGGTTGCAATAACGCTGATTATAGAGCGAGCCACAACATTTTGCATTGTCGCGGCAGGGCGCATTGCCACGTGCCATGCCGTGCCGCCCATCATACTCGATCGCGAGGTCCATCACATCCCTATCAATTGTGCCGTGCAGACCCAATCCATGTGCATGTGTAGGTTCCTACTATGCTATGGACCGATCAAAAAAGTCTAGCCATGCGCCCAGGTCTACTCATGGGAGAGGGGCACACAGTTGTGTATTGACGCCGTCAACTTGTGAGCATTGTCTGCTGGCAGCGTGCAATGTTACCCCTCGTCTGTCGGCATCTTTTTCGCACCCAATCAGAGGACATGGATCAAATGCAGTCCCCACAGGCGTGGACCATCTGATCGAGCAAGCGAACGACTCAGATCCAAATCCATTTGCTATAATAACATTTGCTACAATACTTTTGCTACATTGCTTTTGGATCAATCTGAACCGTCTATTTTCAATCCAACGGCTCACACGCAACTCTTAAGCAGCAGTCCCTTAAGAACTGCATGAAACCGTATCCCCAATCAAAACACCGCGTCCACCAGATTCAATGAGCACCACCGCCGCCGTCAACCGCCACAACAAGCAACAGGCAAGTCAAGGAGGCACCAGATCTTGCTGCTTGGTGTCGCTGGTGGTGTGGATGGACATTGGGTGTAACAAAAATTTGAGACGAAAGTTTCCACGTTTGATTTAAAAGGTGGTGATTTTTGAGTTAAACATGGTTTATTCTGTTAGATATAATCTTGACTTCGCTTGGTTGCTAGTTTGTTAAGTTAATTGTTGGTTAGTTTTTGCATGCATGTACTTCCGTGGATGTAAGTGCGTGTGTGTGCACGTTTTAGTTGGTTGCTTGAGTTTAGGATTAAGTTGTTTCTTGTTTAGTCGTGCGCACTCATATAAGAGCATGTACAATGATACACGTCAGCGTAAACTAATGCTATATAGGATTTCAGGTAATATGGAAGAGAGAAGGAAGAGAGAGAAAAGTGTTGTCTGTTATTTAACAGATAGTTTTATAGACAGCTTTAGATTGTTTGTACTATTATATAGACAGTCTATTAGTTGCATAAGAGGTTATTACAGATGACTATATAGACAACTTGTATGAGTTATCTTTAAATTGTCTATAGATGACATAGAAGTGTATTATAGACAGCTATTATCTATACCACTATAAATACCTTAAGCTAGGTTGATTAATGGAATAAAGTGAAGAAGAATATCATGAGAGAGGAATGGCCACATGAAGCAACTAAATGCCCGAATTTTTTTTTAAATAATACTTTTTTTAAACCAAATTGCGTTTTTAATATACGGAATAAAAAATTTGCAAAAATAATATGTGGTCGCCAAACCGTACGGCGAATACCCTATTTTCGCCGAACCGTGCGGCGAACACCCTATTTTCGCCACACGGTTCGGCGAAAATAGCTTAATTGCGCTATTAACCCGCTGCACGGGAATCAAGGGTATTATCGCCACACGGTGTGGCGAACACCCGATTTTAGCCAAGCGGTGTGGCGAACACCCGATTCCGCCAAACCGCACGGGCAAAAATAGGTTGTCGCCGCGGTGTGGCGAAAATTGCTCGGTAAAATTGCCTGACGGTAGATCGATCGATCTGTTCGCTCGCCGCCAAACAGAGAAGAAAAAGAGAGGGAGGCGATCCGCGCCTAAGAGAGAGGAGAGAGAGAGAGGAGAGGGAGAAGAAGAAGAGGAGGAGGAGAAGAACAAGAAGAGGAGGAGAAGAAGAAGAGGAGGAGAAGTGGAGGAGAAGAAGAAGAAGAGGAGGAGGAGAAGAAGAAGAAGAAGAAGAAGAGGAGAAGAAGAGAAGGAGGTAACCTCGCATAGCGATTTTGTTTAATTTCGTGTTTTTTAATTTAGAGTAGTGCAATTTAGAGTAGCGATATAGAGTAGTGCAATCTAGAGTAGTGCAATGTAGAGTAGCGATATAGAGTAGTGCAATCTAGAGTAGCGATCTAGATCAGTTGAATTGTAGAGTAACGATTCTAGTTATTTAATTTAGAGTAGCAGTTTTAGTTATTTAATTTACAGTGGTGATATTAGTTTGCATATGTAAACGTTGTTAAATTTACAGTAATGAAATTTACTTATTAGCATTGTTGAAGAAATCATTAATCGGTAACTAATTGGTCGACCTAGGATTAATCGAACTAAAATATTGAATAAGTTGTTAATCCCGCTTTATCGTTCTCGGCCACGCTTTATCACCGTAAACATAAAAAATGGAATCTTTAGGTGTTGGATCACAAGCCAATCGGCGATTAATCGGCTAATCGGCCGATTTTTTTCAACATTTAGCAAATAGACATATTACACATGCGCTATAATATTATAAGAATATAGTATCGATAGCGCGGTAGTTAATTAGCGTGGTTGAAATTACGGTTCGATATTCCATTTGAAGTAGGGAAGGAAAAATTAATTATGTCTATGTCTATGTCGTCATAGTTGATGTCGGACCAGTGAAATTCAGGGTATATTATGGCGATGGTGAAGTAAAAATGGGCGTAATGAAGTGGATTTAAGTCGCTGGCGGTCACCATGGCCGAGCACTTGTCCCCGACATCGTTAGCATTCGTGATATAAAACTTTGGTTGACCCAATTTTTTTCCTGGATCCAAGGGTTTATACTGTAAGCATCCAAATCGTAAACACGCGTAGCAAGGGTGACTCGGCTGTGTGGGAGATGAAGACAAAAGATCGAACACAGTTGTGGCAGAAATGGTTAAGATGGTGCAAGGCATCTAGCCTCGATTGTGTGATCTTTGGTGCAAGCTTGCCCTAGGGAAGAGGTGAGTACTACTGGTGTGAGCGAGAGCAAAGACATCGGCTCTGAACAAGTTCAGCACGGTGTCGGTTGAGGCAGCAGAGGGGATGATCACATGGATGCGACAAGCGCAGAAGGTCGGGCCGATGAAGGGAGGATATCGATCAACTTGTAGATCAATTGAACGAGACGACCGCATGGCGACGTAAGAGGAAGCCGAAATGTTGGACCCAATCGATACCATCGGCGAAGATGATGACCGGAAGAAGATGATGAAATGCATGGTAGCACTCGGTCGGAGGTACCCATCCTCGATGAATGGAACAGGCAGAACAAAGCGGGTATGGAAGCTTTGTGGGGCCATGACTCGCATTGTGAGTATGGTACTGGTGCCATTCGGTTGAATCAAATGTTCCCGAACAATTCAGAATTGAAGTTGGCAGTGAGCTTGTGGGCACTATCGCTGCAAAGAGAGTTTCGGGTTGTCCTGTCTAGCCAGATAAGTACACGTGAAGTGCGTAATCGATGGTTGTGAATTTAAAGTACATGCATACAAGCCGAAGTGTGAGACATATTGGATTGCATCAAGAGTGGACGAGCACACATGCAGACTAGAAAATGTTCTTGTCAAACACCGTAACTTGAATGCGGCTGTAATAGCCAGCGTGATGTTTAATGAAATAATTGAGAAGCGGGATATCGAGTGTTCAGATATTCGTAAAGCAATGTTACGAACATTTAAGTATCGATAAGCTACTTCATGGCCTGGCGTATGGGCGTAAAGCATTAGAGAAGAGGTTTGGCACATACGAGGCATCGTATTGCAACCTACCTCGTGTGCTTGAAGTACTGAAGCAAACCAATCCTGGCACATACACCGCTTTCAAAGAAAGCGAAGCAGATGCAAATGGGATCTGTACATTTCGTCGTGCTTTCTTTTCATTGGGGCCTTGCATTGCGTCATTCAGGTACTGTCGTCCATTGCTTTGTGTTGATGGCACATTTTTGACTGAAAAATAATAGGGGCAGATTTTTACTGCCATTGCTATTTATGCGTACAACCACATTCTTCCATTGGCCTTTGCTTTTGTTGAGGGTTAGAATCGGGATAGCCGGCCGTGGTTTTTCGACATCTGAAGGTGGGGGTAGTTGGTGATCGGCCAAAGATGTGCATCATTCATGATCGTCACAAAGGTATCCTCTCGGCAATCAAGACTCTACAGAGGACCGAGATGAACCATTTTCGTGGCCTGACTGCGAGCAATGTGGTGCATGAGACATTTGGGTGCCAATTTCTTCAGGCGGTTCAAAAGCAAGAAACCGATGAATCTGTTTAAGAGGTTATGCAAGCGTAATCGTGCACGTAAGTTCAACGCGCTATTTGCCGAGTTGGATAAGCACACCAGTGCGCATATCGAAGAGATGAAGAAGCAACCACCTACGCCGAACGAATGTCCACCCAAAAGGCTAACACCCCTTGGGGAGCTCGATCCTCCTAATATGAGGAGACGAACGTCAAGGAACATTAAGTGTTTCTCGCACTGGATAGAGGCTGAGCCTCTAGAGAAGTGGGCATTGTTCCATGACACCGGAGGCGCCAGGTTAGTATGGTACATTAAAATATCAAAACAGCGCTAAACAATTTGACCTGTTGTTCTAAACTGTTTTGCGTTGAACAGGTTTGGCGTGATGACAACGAACATAGCTGGGTCATCCGAGGCCTCCGTCCGCTTCCGCTTGTGGCCATCCTTGAAGGCATGTTGCACGGCATCGTTAGCTACTACCAAAAAAGGCATGCGGAAGCGGTACTTCATGCCTCCACATTGCAAACGCCGTATTGTTCGCGGATGATGACCTACATGGAGGAACGAACCATGAAAGCTCAGCAGCATATGGTGCGTAGCTACGGGGTCACTGAATACCGCTTTGAGGTGACTCTTCGGTGCAAAAGGGGATTGGGAACCGACACAGCGGTTATTACGCACGAGGTTAATCTAGGCCAAGGGGCATCTGGATGGTGTGAATGCAGCTGCAATAAGCCAAGACTTCTCCATATTCCTTGCTCACACGTGATGGCTGCTTGTGGGCAAATTGGGATGAACACGTCGCAATACATGTCCCCTTTCTACTTGAAGGATCATGTTGTCCATATCTGGTCGGGTGAGTTTCGTGGTTTTCGTGCACACGGTGATTTCACTGCGATTAACAGAGATGAGGGCATCTGCTTTGCGGATCCAACCTTGCGGAGGTGTGCGGAAGGGCGCCTGGTCGATCCACAGACTAGGCGCATTCGCATAGCGACATGGATGAATCTGAAGTGGGTGGCCCTCTTAGGAGGTGTTACGAGTGCGGCGAGTATGGTCACAAGGCAAACCAAAGGCACGTAGGGTGTATGTTACGAAAGTGGTGGTGGCTATGTATCGAAATATGTTATTATATGCACGTTAGATGTTTTTTATTGTAATATTGACGCGATTGGGTGTCTTTTATTCATGTATGTTGTGTCTCTCACATGTTGTGTACTTTTATTTATGTTCACCCCTTATGTCTTTTATACATATATGTATTGTAATATTGACGTGATTGGTTGTCTTTTATTCATATATGTTGTGTCTTTTATTCGGATATGTTGTGTTTGTCACATGTTGTGTACCTTTATTTATGTTCAACCCTCATGTCTTTTATTATTATACGTTGTGTACTTTTATTCACATATGTCGTGCTTGCCGTACGTTGTGTAGTATGATTTATGTTGAAACATTTCTATGTGCAGGGATGGAGCAGGTCGACTCATTCCTGGACCCTGTCTTGGATGCGCGGCACCGTGCGCACGTCCACACGACAGAGGGGAATGACAAGTTGCCATTACTGCGGATTCGTGTGCCTAACAAGGCATGGTGCGTTGACGCTCGCTTCCACACCAGGTTAGTTGCAGTACTTGTACATGTTCCATTGTTCGTACAATTAGTGTTCATTACATTCAATTCATTCAACTCTGTGGTTCTTCGTTAGGCTTGCACGTGCCGGTAGGGCTGCAAGAAAAGCTCGAGGCTCGCAAACTATTCGAGCTCGGCTCGTCAGAGACTCGGCTCGAGCTCGGCTCGAGCTATATTCGAGCTCGAATCGAGCCTGATCTCAAGCTCGCGAGCCCGGTCTGAGCGAGCTCGAGCCTACTCGAGCTTTGTTCACTAAATTGTTGCATGGGTTATGTGATTTTTAAGTTATGCAAATGCTCTCACTTGATGAAAATTATTGCATGCAAATGCTCTCTTGATGAAAATTGTTGCATGCAAATGCTCACTAAATTGGTGCATTGCATATCTGCTACCGGATGTTTTGATTTGTTGCTTTTGTTTGTGCTTATCTGCTGCTGTTGTATATAAACAAATGTTATCGAGCTTTTTCGAGCCGAGCTCGAGCCTACTCGAGCTTTGTTCGAGCTCGAACCGAGCCTGCCTGTAAACTCGAACCTAATTTGAGGCTCGGCTCGAGCTCGGCTCGAGCTTGTTCGAGCTCGAGCTTCGTAGGGCAAGCTCGCTCGAGCTCGGCTCGTTTGCAGCCCTATGTGCCGGGCTGCTTCCGCTAGTCCGCATGGTGGAGGGTTCAGCTGACGACCCCGTCGAGCACGACCCCCAGGCACAGGGTGACGACCGCACGGCCGCGCGTGGCGTTTCCAGACGACCACTCATTTGTTAGCGTGTTTGGTCGACCCGGAGGCCGGAGACGCACACTTTTCACCGCTTGTCGGGAGATGACGGTGACGCTGCAGACGCCGCCATGCTCATCGGATTGCCGATCGCCGGGGCAGCGATCGGCCCCTCGGTGGCTCCTGTTGGGTGGGACGCGGACTTACTGCTGCGCTTCGCCGGGGTCGCGGAGATAGACCCAGAGATACCGGTAGGCACGAAGCACGGGCCATCGAGGAGGTGGTTGGCACAGTTCGAGGTTAGTGATTGTACATATTACTATGTTACTCCAGCTTTGCATAGCATTAACGTGATATCACACTCTTTCAATTGTTGCAGGTGCAGCGGATGGCGGCTGAGCCCACGGACTACCAGGTTGCTAGGCACCTCGAGGCCTATCTGCTTTGGTTGTTCGGCTAGGTAATGTTCACGTCGAGTCACGGCGACACCGTGGACGCGCGTTGGATAGCCTACGCACGGGCTATTGCGGACTCAGAGCCTGACGATGTACCGGCGGTATCCTGGGGTTCGGCGGTTCTTGCTTCCACGTACCGCGCCCTTTGCGACGCATGCGGCGTGAAGAAAGGCAGAACTCCAATCTGACCGATGCCGCTTCTTCTTGACTTTGGTCATTCGGCGCTTCTCCGTGGGTCGACCCTGGTCGACCTCGCACTACACCGCCGACATGTACGGCGGTGATGCTACCGGACCGACCGACGATGGGCTCGGCCGACCAGGCGACGGGTACATGTTCTTACTCATTAATGCAATTGTAATTTCAATGCCATCCGCTACGATTATTTCTACTCTATTGCAGCCACGGTGGGCGTGTGTCCAGTGCACGCGGCGGCGATTCGCCTTCACGGAGGCCTTCGACCACGAGGGACGGAATGTCGTTCGGGGACCCCTACTGACAGCGTGTAGGAGAGAGAGCTGCGGGGGCCTGTCCATGCTCTGTGACAGCGAGGACCAGCCCATCTTGGAAGACGAGGAGGAAGCTCGTCTTCGACGTCTTCAGAGGACTACGCGCCGCACCGAGTCCTCGTGCGCTTTGGACTACGCCAGGTGGTCCCTGTTCCTTTGGGGGAACGCGTGCCAGCGAAAGTGCACTCGTGAGTTACTCGCCACTACAGGAATGCTAAGTGCTTACGACATATTTGTAGTAATGAGGTCTTTTGTGCAGGTTCTCCACCCAGGGACCCAAGAAGGCCATGGTGACCTTGCTGCAGAGGATGGCGCCGTGGCTTGCGCTGTGGGAGGGGGCGCTGGAGGACGTTGTCGAGGAGGTCGCGCCCTACGACCCCTCCTCCTACCAGGAGTACTTGTCCTGGTACGTGCCCCGTACTCGTCTCCTACGCGAGGAGCAGCCGGCCTAGGTGTTTGCTGCTGGCATCGCAGACTTGTACTCGAGCCACGCAGGACTGGCACTGCACCAGATGGTAAGTCTCGTTGTATTTTCTCATTAATGCAATTGTAATTTCAATGCTATGTCGTTATGTTTAATGTTTGTTTGTACGTGATAGGTGGACGAGGCGAGGGGCTTGCAGCAGCATGCCGCTGACTTTCTGTCTAGGCTGCAGCAGGGGACCACTTTCACAGCGCAGCAGCTATCAGAGGCCATGCGGCATGTCGAGCTGCACTCCCGACGGATCGTGGAGCTTGGTGCTGTTTGGCAGGCCCCAGTCCCGACTGTTTCGGCTGGCACCTCGTCTAGGCCGCCACCCGGTCTCAGCTCCTGGACACCACCTTCTCGACCACCGCTATAGCCAGGGTCCGGCTTCCACACCCAGTGCCTCGGCTCGAGGCACGGCCGAGGATCCAGTTAGCGACGCCACCACGCGGGCCTACCATGGTCCCCACACCCGGTAAGCCGATAAACATTCAGTTGATCCCGTTTCGAATCTAATCTTCTCACTATAATTAAATGTTAATGTCTGTACTGTAGGCCTCGTAGGACATGCCTCTACTTCGGACACCCAGTCAGGGCACAGCGTCCCTGACTACTGGCCCGATCAGTTCTTCGCAGGGGCTTCGTTCACGCAGCCTCCAGCCACGCAGCACACGCCGCCTCCTCCAGCCACGCAGATCACGCAGCCTCCTGCAGACCCGTTGCCTCCCCGCCTGCGTGTCCCGCCGGTTCGGTACAGCCCTTCGGACTACGGCCAGGCGGGACCATCGCGGGTGCTTCGCCCACGACCTCTCGACGATGCACCCCCTTCGGCGCGTCCGCGAAGGAGAGCTAGGGGTCAGGGTCAGGGCCAGGGTCAGGGTCCACCACCGGGGGGTGATCAGGCTTAGGATGTGCGTTATTTTTGGGTACTTTGTCCTATTATGCTTTACTATCTATTTTGTGTACTTCCTCATATACGTGATCTATTATATATTTCTGTCATCTTTAGTCATATCAACCGCGTGTCATTATTGCTTTTTCAGCTTTTGCCATATCAACTTTTCCAGCCTTTGTCATTTCAGCTGCATAATGCTGCCAAAAGCCGGCTATGGCAGAGATTCCCTGTTTAAAGTTGTGGGCATAGCCACGCTCATGTCATCATGAGCTGCAGAAGCATCCGATGCTCGCGGATTTGAAATACTCTGAAGTCCGCGAGACTCTCCTTTGGTTGCCCCTTCGCCAGCTCTTTATAAACCCACCGAGGGAGGGATATGTGCATCACACAGCCATAACTTCCATAAACTTTAGTCTGTTTTTCCCACACACACAGTAGGCCACGATGTCGTTCTACCGTCGCCTCTTCAGCAAGCGAAGGCTAACCCCCCCCAATACCCGGATGAGAGTAGCGTTGACGCCCCAGTTCTGCCGGAGTTGCCACGCCCGAAATGTGACTGCAACCTGGTGGCGAAGGTTACGCAGTCTACGCACGGAGATACGGCCTCCCGCGCTCACTACTGTTGTGCCCGCGGCTTCGGGGTAAACCAAATGTTGTCCATACCCTAATTACGGTACAGATACCATTTCATGCATCGTTATTTGTTTTTAGGACGACGACCGTTGTTGCTTTTTCCAATGGATCGACGGCCGAACGACGTGATTACGAATTTCTCTACAAGCGCCACGACGCCTACCCCACTTCGCCAGAGAACTTCACACGGTGGGAGAGGCCACGGATATGTCCCCTACCTAGATCGGCCAGGAGTTAAGGGCCGGTGGGCAAGGGACGAACCAATCGGTCGATTTCACGTGCCTCATGTTTCAGCTACGATGTACCCATTCTAAATCAATTCATCGCATACAGGACTTCAAAAGAAGTTTGCAAAATGGCTCAAGTCAAGGCAAGAAAATCCTCCTCGGGGGGGCCAACGCAAAGCCGAGGCGTGCGACCACGGCCTCGAGGCGTGGTAGATCTGGCGACGAGGATCTAGCGGATAGAAGATTCTACCTGGTGCCCTTTGTCCGAGGATGCATGGTCTTTGGTACTTCAACTGGTGGACCGGAGACGTACCACCCACATCTCAAACTTCCCGTATTTGATAATCGGGAGAGCAACCCTCGCCGTGGTGCTACTACCTCCCGTAAAAGCCGGACCCGAGCACGCAAGCGGTATTCTCCAACCACCACAACGGGCATCTGCATTGACCGCAGGCACGCTGCCAGGTTGTACAACAAGAAGCCCAACACACACCTCCTGGACCATATCGTGGAGTGCGAGCCAAAACAGAGGAGGCGTCTCGGCAAGTCTCGGAAGGGCAAGAGGGTTCGCCCTCTCGAATGGTACTGGATAAGGGGAAGCAATGGCCGAGGTCCGCAAAGACGCAACAAATCCTTGACGCATTACAAAGGCCATCCGGCAACCCGGTGGTATTAACATAGGGGCGCCGGAAATCGGGAAGGCATGCCCATATGGGAGGGCAGGACTCCACGTAATGCACACAAACAAGTTACTTCTTACACTCGAGACGTATGGCATAGGCTACCCATTCGGCGATACCGGAGCATTGCAAGACGGCCATGGAGCTCTTTCATAAGAGAGATTGAGCGGTGTCCGAGAACAAATCGCACAAGATTGACAGGTGATGTAATATGTAGAAAATGTATGGCATCATTCCCACTCTACGAACATAGGCGGAACGATCACTTGTTCCACCATTACAATCAGTGTTATTGGCACTTCTCCTAGCAATGCCGTCACTGTTTAATATCCGTTGTATCTGCGTACTAAGGTTGAGTTTGCGTACTAAGATTGTCGGTTTGCATCTACATGCTTTTGTTATTGTCCTTTCTCATATTATGTCTTACCATTTAATTCTATCAGCGTAAACAACGGCGTAGATGAAAAATTTTCCCATAATATGGTAGTCCATATATCAAAGAGCAAATCTACGGTATTCGTGCCGGAAAATACATTCGAACGAGACATTTTACAGGCTGCCGAAAAGGCTTAAAAGTTATTGTTGACAATAGTACTTAGGGTTATTGTGGCGGTATATTTTTGTAGTGAACAAAGGCGTAGATGAAAAATTTTCCCATAATATGATAGTCCATATATCAAAGAGCAAATCTGCGGTATTCGTGCCGAAAAATACATTCGAACGAGACATTTTACAGGCTGCCGAAAAGGCCTAAAAGTTATTGTTGACAATAGTACTTAGGGTTATTGTGGCGGTATATTTTTGTAGTGAACAAAGACGTAGATGAAAAATTTTCCCATAATATGGTAGTCCATATATCAAAGAGCAAATCATGTATTCGTGTCGGAAAATACATTCGAACGAGACATTTTACAGTAAAAGGCTTAAAAGTTATTGTTGACAATAGTACTTAGGGTTATTGTGGCGGTATATTTTTGTAGTGGACAAAGGCGTAGATGAAAAATTTTCCCATAATATGGTAGTCCATATATCAAAGAGCAAATCTGCGGTATTCGTGCCGAAAAATACATTCGAACGAGACATTTTACAGGCTGCCGAAAAGGCCTAAAAGTTATTGTTGACAATAGTACTTAGGGTTATTGTGGCGGTATATTTTTGTAGTGAATAAAGACGTAGATGAAAAATTTTCCCATAATATGGTACTCCATATATCAAAGAGCAAATCTGCGGTATTCGTGCCGGAAAATACATTCGAACGAGACATTTTACAGGCTGCCGAAAAGGCTTAAAAGTTATTGTTGACAATAGTACTTAGGGTTATTGTGGCGGTATATTTTTGTAGTGGACAAAGGCGTAGATGAAAAATTTTCCCATAATATGGTAGTCCATATATCAAAGAGCAAATCTGCATGGTATTCGTCTTGAAAAATACATTCGAACGAGACATTTTACAGTTCTTAGAAAAGGCCTAAAAGTTATTGTTTACAATAGAACTTAGGGTTATTGTGGCGCTATATTTTTGTAGTGAACAAAGTCGTAGATTAAAAATTTTCCCATAATATGTTACTCCATATATCAAAGAGCAAATCTATGCAGTATTCGTGCCAAAAATACATTCGAACGTGACATTTTACAGTCATAAGATATTTTTGCAGTGAACAATGGCGTAGATGAAATATTTTTCCTTAATATGGTACTATACCTACATATTTTTGCATAAATGGAACATCCAACACTCTATGCTTGTGGTATAATTATTTTATTCCATATTTTATACATTTTCGCCGTACGGCTTGGCGACTACCTATTTTCGCCAGACGGCTTGGCGAACTATATATTTTCGCTGTATAGTATGGCGACTACCTATTTTCGCCGAACGGTGTGGCGACTACCCTATTTTCGCCACAACGTCACGGCTAAAATAGCCTAACCCATGTTTACGAACAATTAATAGCGCAATTAGCCTATTTTCGCCGAATCGTCTGGCGAAAATAGGTATTCGCTGACGGTTCGGCGAAAATAGGGTGTTCGCCATACCGTTTGGCGACGGCACATTATTTTTGCAAATTTTTTATTCCGTATATTAAAAACGCAATTTGATTTAAAAAAAGTATTATTTAAAAAAAAATTCCTAAATGCCCTAACAAAAGCACTGCTAGCCTGTTGCGATGGCGCGCTAAACATTTCTTTCTGTGTTCCCTTTGTATCCTTCTTTCAGCATGAGACTAAGTGTGTCTGTGTCCATTGAAATTTGTAATTCCAAGTTAAAAGTTGTTTTTTTTTTCGAGTTAAAAGTTTTCTGGCTTCGGGTTGAGCTATTCCCAAAATCTCTAGGGTGAAATTTTCCGAGTTAATTTTTTTGGTTGAAAGTTTTCTGTTGGTCAAATGTAAAAACAGTTTGTAGAAAAATGATTTATTCATTAAAGAATTGGAGTCCGCTGTACAAGGAATGAAGGAAGGGGTGATGGCCAAGTTGATGTTGTTCTGCAAAAGACTAGTTTCCAGACTTGGAGCACCGCTAGCGTTGGGTCCTTAGAGCATCTCCAATAGTTCTCAAAACTTATTCCCAAAATTATTTTTTAGGAACAAATGAAAAAATTACCGCTCCAACAGTTACCCTATCGGAATACCAATATCTGTACACGCCCAAAAACTCTAGCCTAAGTGGCCAGATATTGGGCGCTCGTGTGCTTTCCCAATCACTATTTGGGGGGGGGGGATGGGAACTGTTGGAGAATGATCTTTTTTTTAAGACCCAAAAACTTTAGGAAGCTCCCAATCCAGGATTATTGGGAGTTAAATTATAGGAAACTGTTGGAGATGCTCTTAAGTAACACGATCAAAAAAGAAACCTCTGATAAGGAAACTCATGAAGATTTGTGTGGTGTTTTTGGTTGTTTAACTGTTGTTTTTACCGAGAATGTGAGCTAAAAACAGACAATGTAGATCTATTATTATCAGTTTCTATGTTGGAAACTGGGGCATCGAAAACTTAGGTGCCATCTTGATCTAAAAAGGTTGAGCGGCCTGTTTGTGCGTCTGCGAGAGGAAGAAGCCCCTCGACGGGAGGACGAGGAAGGAGACGAGGGGCGCGCGGCCTCCCGTAATCAATTAGAAGGCTATATATGCACAATGAGATTGATGGGCCGGCCGGATTGGATCCAAATCAAAGCCTACGAAGAGATGAGGCCGTGTCCAATTCAAGTGCGGGTAGAAAGTTTGAAACTTGAGTAGAAAAGGGAAGAAAAAAAGGAACGCTTTCTTCTTCTGCTTGCGTCAGCCTCCTGCGCAGCAGTTATAGCGGCAGAGCAGACAGCAGCCGCCGCCCCACCGCCACTGCCCACTGGTAGCAGCGTCCTCCTCCGATCGCATCGCTTCCCGCCGCAGCAGTGCGCCACCACCACGGTGATCTCTCTCTCTCTCTCTCTCTCTCTCTCTCTCTCTCTCTCTCTCTCAGCATGTGGGTCTAGCTAGCTAGATCTTGCTGTCCTTTCACTTCCAGTCCGAGATCCGAGATTCGGTCTCGCGACTCTGCGATCCCTGATCTGAGCAGCCTGGATGAAGATCCGGTGGGAAGTCGTGTATCTTAGTGTCTGATCCGGACGATGCCTGCGCGGTACTGTGATCTACCACTGGATTGCGGCGTGTTTCTTGGAGCTCGATCGTTTCTTGTGCCTGTGCTCTCCCTACATATGTTTTCTTGGTAATCACCCTGTATTGGCATGGATCGCCGCGTATCCCTTGTGATGTATCGATTCGTGGTTGAGGCAAAGGGTGGACCGATTGCTAGCGGGCGATTGCTGTTGGTTTTTTAGGCGATTAATTGGGACTTCTGCACAATGCCGAAATGGTTTGGTGGGTTGTGATTGTACGACCTCAACGTGTGCAGACTTGCCTGTTCATAACTGTTTACATGATATCTCATGCCGATTAGACTTGTGCAAGATCATATCTGAATTCGAAACTTCGCAATACATGAGCTAGCTTCACTTGCGCGCGTAAAAACTGCAAACATATTTTGTAGGAATTCAATAGCTCAGAAGTGGCTTCCATATCTCTTATAGCAGGCCCTCATGTAGACATGTAGTTGCTTAATGTGGCTGTAATGAGTAATTGAATAATTTTGTGAGCACTGCAATATGATAATTTTTATTTGAGAGATGTGTGCTACTTACCTTAACTAGTTCTTGTGGTGGGTTTGTTACCAATACATTGGACAAAAAATGCATGCCACCAAGCATGTTGACTTGGTGGAATATACAGTTGCAGATGTTTTTAGTCATAAAGTATTGCCTACAAACTAGAGCTTAACCCTCTTTAGTGTTGGAGGTAATACATAAAATGCACTTTTTTTTTCTGCATAAGAGGAATTGAATGATTTCA
Source organism: Rhipidocladum racemiflorum (assembly GCA_036346355.1). Classification (NCBI taxonomy): domain Eukaryota; kingdom Viridiplantae; phylum Streptophyta; class Magnoliopsida; order Poales; family Poaceae; genus Rhipidocladum; species Rhipidocladum racemiflorum. The sequence goes on along the minus strand of CM070578.1, from coordinate 17,515,017 downwards.
ATCAAAAGTCAAAACGTTTTCTTAAGTCCAGTGTTTCTACTGACAAGATTACTTGTTATTAATTGCTATCCTCCTTATGCTACTTGCAGCTATTCTGTAGGAAATGGCTGACGGTGAGGACATCCAGCCTCTTGTCTGTGACAATGGCACTGGAATGGTCAAGGTCAGACAATTTCTTCTTAACTGTTACATATGTTGTCCTGCATTTCTGAATATGCCACTTTTAATGTTTTATTGTGTAGGCTGGTTTCGCTGGAGATGATGCACCAAGGGCTGTTTTCCCTAGCATAGTTGGTCGTCCTCGGCACACTGGTGTTATGGTAGGGATGGGACAGAAGGATGCTTATGTTGGTGATGAGGCGCAGTCCAAGAGAGGTATCCTCACACTGAAGTACCCAATCGAGCATGGTATTGTAAGCAATTGGGATGACATGGAGAAAATCTGGCATCACACTTTCTACAATGAGCTTCGTGTGGCACCTGAGGAGCACCCTGTTTTGCTCACGGAAGCTCCTTTGAACCCAAAAGCCAACAGGGAGAAGATGACCCAGATTATGTTTGAGACTTTCAATGTTCCTGCCATGTACGTTGCCATTCAGGCGGTGCTTTCCCTCTATGCTAGTGGTCGTACTACTGGTATGAACTGTTTCCACCTTTTAGTTCAGTGGTGGTGTGCTCAATAATGTACCTATAAGATTCTGTTTTGCTGCCCTTCACTTATATTAAGCCATGATTTATGTTTGTCTTTTCTTAATGCTCATTGGCTTGCATCATTTGGATATGCTGCAATTGTGATTACTGCTTACTGCACTATGCACTCAAGAAAATATTTGTACCTAATATATCGAGAAGCAATAAGTTTAATTTAGTGCAGTACTCTGTGGCTGATGTTTTTCCCCATCTGCAGGTATTGTTCTCGACTCAGGTGATGGTGTGAGCCACACTGTGCCCATTTATGAAGGATATGCGCTTCCTCATGCGATTCTTCGCTTGGATCTTGCTGGTCGGGATCTCACGGATTCCCTTATGAAGATTCTCACTGAGAGGGGTTACTCCTTCACAACCTCAGCCGAGCGGGAAATTGTAAGGGACATCAAGGAGAAGCTTGCATATGTAGCCCTTGATTATGAGCAGGAGTTGGAAACTGCCAAGAACAGCTCCTCAGTCGAAAAGAGCTACGAGCTACCTGATGGTCAAGTAATCACGATTGGTGCAGAGAGGTTCAGGTGCCCTGAGGTCCTCTTCCAGCCATCCATGATTGGTATGGAGGCTTCTGGAATCCACGAGACAACCTACAATTCCATCATGAAGTGCGACGTGGATATCAGGAAGGACCTCTATGGCAACATTGTGCTCAGTGGGGGTACCACCATGTTTCCAGGCATCGCTGATCGCATGAGCAAGGAGATAACTGCCCTTGCTCCGAGCAGCATGAAGATCAAGGTTGTTGCTCCCCCTGAGCGCAAGTACAGTGTCTGGATCGGAGGGTCGATCCTGGCCTCGCTCAGCACTTTCCAACAGGTATGTCTTGTTCAATTGCAGTTGCTGGGACGATCGTTCAGCCTTACGCTCAAGAACTTGCCAGGCTTAAATCAAACGTCGTCTGAATTCTGTTGTATCTGACATTTGTGTGTGTGTTTGCCAGATGTGGATATCGAAGGACGAGTACGATGAATCTGGCCCGGCAATTGTCCACAGGAAGTGCTTCTGATTTTTCGCCGAGCGCTCTGTCGTCGTCGTCTAGTTCGACAGTTATGTTTTGTTCATTTTTCTAGAAATAAATTGCGGATTTGCAAGCTACGTTTATTTTTCCAGACATGATTGTTCTCCGGATATACCAGTTGCTCCATGTGGGAGTACACTATCTCTGTGTCATCTCACTATGTTTGTGATGTCATTTATCAAACTTGGTTGACTTGATTGGTTGGAGCTGTCTGTAATAGATGATAGTTCTATAAATTGCTCTAAGGGAAGCATTATGCTAAATTTTGGATTTGTTTCCTTCTAGATCATATGGTGTTGATCTGAAAGCGTTGTGCAGTGAACAGCCATGGAAAAAGTATGAAGTGCTTCCATGGAGCACCTTGGTGGTACTGTGTCGTGCTGACTGCTGAGAATATTTGAGGATAACACACTCCAACCAAACAGGGTTCGATTGCTGCCACATTCAGGTTCAATTGCCTCACGAAAATTTTAAATATTTACCTGTTATAAACAGGAATGTAATGTATCCGGAAATGCATTACAACACAAGTATTTGCCTTCATTTTAGGGGAAACAACGAACATTGGCTGACACACAAATAATTTGGATCCCAATTTAAAAATTACAAGACGTTCTCCAAATGGAATTTTACTACATGAAGGCATCATAGCAACAAACTCTCCTGGTAATTATTAGTACTGACTATATAATGGAACAAGGTTGTCATGGATGGAGCCATGGAACAGTATTTACTGCAATGTGGAAGCAAAATTTACAAATGATCCTTGGAATTTCCTTTGCCACAACTGATTGACAGGATTTATCCGTTCGATGTTCTGATACAGATTCATCTTCAGCTTTCGTTATTCATGTGAAACCTAAACTCTGAATTACTACACTTTCTTCTAACAACAAATACTTGCTCTCTTGGTGCGTTGAAACTCCAATTCCCTCAGCGCTACAAGTTCTCAAAAAAAAAAAAAATCCTTAATCTTGCATACCGTCATGAACCATTCGATTTGAAAACACCAGCTAACACCTTGTATGCTTCTACACAGCGTTTGAACTTTTCCTCTGCCTCAGCCTGCAATACAGTTGTATTCAGAATCGAGACCTTTACACAGGTTATAGCTCAACAACTTAAAAAAGAAAAAAGATAAGTTCTTTTTATAGTTCAATCCGCTATATCCTTAAGAGCTCTGTCACCTATGCTGCATGTATACACTTTGATTCAATTATGCTTAATATGGCAGTGACAAGCGTGGTTATATGGAGTCATCATGCTGCCTTTTTTCCTAGTACCACTGACGGCAATTCAACCAAAACAACCCGGTATCCCTAGGGGCTCAAGAACTGATAGCTTCTAAAAAAGCCAGTGACCCAATGTGGCTGATGTACAGTTGGACCCACCAACTACCAGTGCCACACAAAGAATCCTTGCTGAAGAGCATGCAAGAGTACCACTAAAGTGTTACAGAAATTGCAAGGACAAGCCATACTGACCTGTGAAGATCCCTGATGCTTGTCTGGGTGCCACTTGAGAGCCGACTTGCGAAAACTGCAGAAACATTACATTGAGAAAGAAAACCGATTATAAGCCCTATGATATTGAAACCATGCAAATGTGATAGAATGCTGTAGAGAATGCTCATAAGACTTACGCGGACTTAATATGATCAAGTTTTAAGGGACCTAAAGATGGCAAACCAAGAGAGATTCTATGGCTTCTCAGATCATCAAGACAAGACTCTTCTTCCTCATCCACATCACTTTCGTTCCAAACTCTTGCCCTCGATTTGGTCGATTGTGTGTCATCCCTCCATTGAAATCCACTAGGAGAATTGCCAAGGTCATCATTCTCCCCAGGCCAGTACCAGGTAAAAGATCTCTTGCCACCAAAGCTCCCATAAGGGGTATCACTGCAGTCATCTTCATCAAAGTTTCTCCAGTTTTGCCCACCTACATAAAACATCATGGTGCACATTTTATCACCCAAATATACTGAAAATAATTGTTAAATAACTGTTTGTTTGTGCTTTTAAGGTAGAGAAATATAAACAATGCCTCAAAAACAATTATACTATGAAGAATTGAAGATGCTAGGAATAATGGTTCATGCACATTAAAGTCAATGCGATCGCATTACAATTTGAAGCACATAACAGCACAAACCTTAGGAAGACAAAATTCACAATTTAATTAAAGAATGGAAACAAAAATTGTGAGAAGGTAGTCTAGGCCTCATGGCAATGTTAATAAAGAACAAATGCAACCAATGCACACTTCAAGAAGTTTAGCAGTAGGCTCACACTTGCACATTTCTATACGCACTCCTTCAGTCCAGCTAACTCAGAATCAGAAAATACAAAATAGTCTAAAGTGCATACAAGTTATTCGATGCAAAAGTATTTGGAATGTAAAAGGTTTGAAAGTAAACTTACGTTTGGTTTTGCTGTGTGGATTTTTTCCAGAACCAGAGCACCGGACCTTTGATTTACCACTAACTTTCTGCTGCCTCGTTTGTTTATTACTGCTTTCCTATTGACAATGTTCAAAATTATTTCAAAGTCTAGTTCTTTTTCACCAGAGAGGCAATGCTTTCAAAGAAATTAAATAAAAAAGTATCCGCTTCACATTTCATAGTTGTTGAGGCATATCTGATTTGCCCATCAACAGGGTGAAACAACAAACATTTGGTATGAAATAATTGTAGTCAAGGAGATCAGTGTTGCCCCTTATACCAGGATAAGACATTGTAAATCAGTTCAGGGCTGTTTATTTACAGACAAGTTCACAAATTAGGAAGTAAATAAAATTTAAGAAAATGGTTAAAGGTACCTGATAGGGGCTGCCATTAAGTAGAAGGTTCTTAAGAGCACTCTTTGCATCAGCACGCTTTTCACGGATGGCAAATCGAATACGAGGCTGCGCAAGAATAGTTTCGTAACTGTTAAACTCAAATCCCAAATAATTGAAGAAACACAAATGCTATAGTGCTTAGCAAGCGCTTCAGCATTCATTCTTATAGTTCTGAGTTACATCTTCTACGGCAACATTTGTTTATAAGAAATGTGTACTAAACCTGAAAAGGTACGATACACTTGAGCTTTCGATGTTAAAGTGCACAACTTTACAGCGTAACAAGACTATTACAACTCTAACCCTAATCCCAGTGGCAGGAACTAGCATAATTAGTACTCTAGTGACAGGAAGCAAGTGCGCAACAACTGATGAATGAATTGCACAGGAGAGTTCACCCAATCCTTTCCCGGTGGCTGAATATTGAAATTGCAGCATGAATGTGCAGATACCGAAGGGATGCATCACTAATTAACGCTTATAGATCGCGATGCCCTTGCTGTTATGGACTAGGTAGATTCATTTCTCTGTTTAGAAGCCAAATCGTTCCAAGATTTCGCATCAAGATCCAAGAACTGGAGGCGTGATTTGAGAGAGAGAGAGAGAGAGAGAGAGAGAGAAAGAGAGAGAGAGAGAGAGGAGGAGGAGGAGGATGGAGGTGGGTTTAGGTCGGACCGTGGATTTGGATAGCGCTGCGGCCGTGGAGTGGAAGGACGCCGCCACTGCTGAGCCCCTCCGTGCGGCTGCTTGCATCCCTGAAGAATGAAGATAGAGAAAGCTATTGAATACCTGCATCAATAATATGGTTGCGAAGGAGGGCATAAAAGGGGACAAAAGCCCTCAAAGAACAGAGAATAGATTTCATTTGACCACCAGCCTTTGTTCATCTGTACCTGTCCTTCTCATATACTAACTACTTTAAATTGTTCATGTTTGGCTCTCCTCATAATCCACTAACAGAATACAAGTATTTGTCTAAAATATGTCTGATTTAGATGCTTGTCCCCTTTTATGCCCTCAAATCAAAACAAGAGTTTATGCTTAGTCATCCACACGACATTCACACACATTTCTATAAATAACAACATTACTAAAATCACCCTAGCACTGCTGATTTCATCCACACGACATTCACACACATTTCCAAGGATACACAAAATCAAGCAGGGCTCAGTAAAGCAAACAAGATCAAGCACGCAAACAAGATCAAACCTTGCAAAATAGGCAGGGCTCAGTAAAGAATGTGAGCAGCAGCACCTCTACAAATCTGTATCACCGGGTTGAACAAGACTGATTGAAACCCTAGTATAACAGATATGAGAAAAGAGAGTAAAAAATAAAACCCTATAGTCTTACCCCAAGCTAGCGGTTCCTTCCTCCGCCTTCCCTGGCACCTCAGCACAAATCCTCACGAACAGCAACCACCCTTCCCTACACCAGATCTATGAGAAAAGGGTTCGACGAAAAAGTGCACGAGGACGAGAGATTGGGAAGAGTAAGAGATAGAACTAACCAAGGAGATGTCGCCGAAGTGGTAGGTGGAGGAGTCGCGAGGGGCGGTGATGGGTAGGGGTGAAAACGGGTCGGATACGGTCGGGTAGTAGGTGATCCCGTATCCTACCCTAATTTTTTTTTCGGATACGGGTACGGGTAGTTAAAAATCGGGTAGGATACGGATACGGGTATGGGTATTTCGGAACGGGTAGAAAACGGGTATTGGATACTATACGAACGGTTACTACACGGGTAGCGGGTACTTAGTCGGATAGTACGCATATTGCCTAAAAATCGAAACATTCGATGAAAATAATCAAATAACACAGCTAATTAATTTATAACACATAATACAACATATAGTCCCATTAACATACATAGTCCACTTAAAACAAACAGTCCACATAAAGTCCAATTAACACACATAGTGATATAGAGTTCAAATCACATAAATAGTCTAACAATAGGGTGCAATTAACACACATAGTGACATAGAGTTCAAATTTAAGATGAGAGCAAAGATTGTTTAAGTCCCCCACTATAGCAAACATGCACGGTGTATGAGTAATTGGCCATCTACAATTTTCTAATTATAGATATAATTTACCAAGTATAGTTTTAAATCTACATAGAGAGTGCTATTTCATATGCATAATTTGGCCAGTACAAGTTTAGCGAGCACAACCCACAGAAGCTCATAACAGAAGGTGGTGCCTCTCAATTTATACAAACTTTTGGTTGTCGCAGCTTGCAAGATAGATAATGAAGCCACATGTAGTTTTGTATACCGGTCAGTATGAAGCCATTTCTACAGAGCTTATTAACTATTTACATACTTGGCATATGAATTAAGCAACTATGCAGAAGAAAACAGTTAATATCCAGAGTTTCAGACTAATGAAGCGCACCGATGATTCATTTAACTATTCATATGTGAAAGCTGCAAAATCATATCATTGAGAAGCTCAGAGCAAAAAGTCAATAGTGTTATGCTATCTGAGTTAAGGGTCATTAGTAATTACAACATTTAAAACCGAGGAATTACTAATAAACAAGTTGAGACAAGTCTCACAGACTGGCACAGTACCAACAACGTGCTACTCAAGAAGTTGAAGAATCTACCCCAAACTACCATAAACCCCTACCAAACGATACATATATTTCCATTCCTCAACATGATGCAGTTGAAGAATCTACCAAAACTACAATGAACCCTTACCCGCTCATGCAGCCCCAATTCCCAATCTAAATATGAACATGGGGCGACTGGCTGCCACAAATTGAACCAGCAGAACTACCAGCTGGTGAACAGAGCTACCCTTGCCTCATCCACACATCCAGTACCAACAAACTAGATGAAATTGGACGCCGACCATATAGCCTAGTCGCTGTATTAGTGGTAGCCATGCCAATCTGGTACAACCACCTAAAAACATCGCAAATTCAACCGCACGCCAACCTCAGCTACTAACAAATTCCAGAATTAGATTGTCTGCTACCGCTTCCAAAATCACAAGGAAACACGAAACACCACCACTCGCGTGGCACCGACACACAACAAACAAGCAATTCATCACGATAAGACATGGAAGCGCGAGGCGAATTGGAGGGAATCGGACTCACTATAGGGTGTCGGGCGGGCACGCGCATGGATGCAGTACGAGAGGCCCACCCGGGGCCTGGCGATGGACGTCGCCACCCCAATCCTTGTGACGCAGGCGTCGTGGTCACTGGTCAGAGGTGGCTACTGATCGGCGTGCGCGGCTGCGCCGCCTTGCGGGAATGCACGGCGGAGACCCACCGCGGCCAGGGACAAAGGAACAAGGGGTCGGTGGGGGCCAACCTGGAGAGCGCGCGGCTGCGCCGCCTGTGCGGGAAGGCACGGCGGAGACCCACCGCGACCGGGGACGAAGGAACAAGGGGTCGGTGCGGGCTAACCTGGCTGGCAGTTGCGGTGGGGAATGAGATTGAGGCCCCCTTCGGGACAAATTCTGATTATGCAGATTCTGGATTATAACCAGCTGTCTAGAGAATCGGCTGCCTGAAGAATCCACTGGCTGGAGAATCTAGTTGTTCGGCAGTCCTGATTATTTATGGGGTTGATTGTCTGCGCTGAGTGGGAAATGACTAGAACGCCCTGAAGGAAATGATGGTTTGTTTTGTTGTTGATTTAGTGTAGTTATAACTATTTTAATTACTTTTAGACAATTTTGAACGAATTTTTTCATTAATGATGTGAAAGAGTGATTGGATAATTTCGGTTGTATTTGTAATGATGTAAATAAGGACTTGTTTCGGTACTAACATTCACGCAATAGTTAACAAAAGATCCATACAAGCACTGATATGGCTAGGTCCATAGGCGGACCCAGGGCCCGGCCAGCCTGGGCACGGGCCCGGGCTCAGGCCCATATAACAAAAGTCTAGATCACAAAAAATACAGTGTCCTTTCGTGAATTCAACAACGGACCGAGCTAATAACATCTGGTTTTAACAAAAGCCCAGTTACTACTTGATAGAAATTTCCTTAAGTGATTTAGTCATTTGTTATTAGCTCAGTAAATAGTTTTTGAACTTGTTGTCCTCCTTAAGCGTGTCCAGGCTCTAGAAAACTCCTAGGTCCGCCACTGGCTAGGTCCAACAAACATATCATGCAACACTGCTTTCAAATTGGTTGTCTTTTAAGAGCATAACACATTCAACTAGATGCCTCGATTCACACTTCTCTGAACTATCATCTTCCTGAACTATCATCAATTGGTTCTCTGAACTATCAAAATCCACTTCTCTGAACTATCATCTTCCTGCCCTCACCAAAGTCGCAATATGCAAATACGCAAGCAAGCAATTCAACAACCACTTTCACATCTGCATATGCTTATTTGACTCCTACTAGTCATCATATTCGGGTGAGGCTACCTGGGATTTGCACGGGCAGCCAGCGAAAAGGGGCGGCGTCTGGATCTGCGGCTCGGGCCGGCGGCGGAGCGGCTTGGGCGTCTGGATGAGGGCCGGCGGCGGAGTGGCTTCGGCGTCTACTCCAGGGCCGGTGGCTGGGGAGCTTCCACGTCTGGACGAGGGCCGGCGGTGGAGGGGCTTCCGCGTCTGGACGAGGGCCGGTGGCAGAGGGGCTCGGGCCCGCCGCGGAGGTGCTGGGGCCGGCGGCGGAAGGACTCGGGCCCGGGGGAGGGGGATTGGCAGGTCTTTGAGTGGCAAAGCGGGTAATAATCCTCAACTTCAATGGGCCGGGAGAATCACCAGAATCGGGATGTTCCCAGCTTCTGATTTTGGCGCTTCTAATTTTAGAAGTTGTTTAGAATCTAGTTGTTCGGCCCGTTTTTTTTAAGCAGAAGCTGTATATAAACTGAAACGAACGGGGCCTGAGTCAAGTATTGACCGAGAGACAGAGAAAGCACAGCTGCACAGGTAAATAGGTCAAGGGTTTACGCCAAATTGCTAATGGGACGGGCCGCCGGATAGAGCTATTGTCACTGGACCATATTATCCTGGTACCCGATTGGCAAAATAATCTGGTTACCCGTATCCGACCCGAAAATCTGGGTATTTATTGGGTATCTGCTGTCCTGTATCCGACCCGTATCCAAAACAAAAGTATCTGGATAATTACCCGTATCCGACCCGACAAAAAAATAACCGTATCCGTATCCGAATTTTCCGGTAAAATTTTCACCCCTAGTGATGGGAGTCGGCGGTGATGGGGAGAGGCCGTGCCGTCGCGCGAGTGCGACAGGGAGAATTAGTCAGGAGGTTGGAGACGACGTTTTCTACATCGGGATTTCACGAGTGCTTCCAAATGCGGCTTCTAACTAGACCAGAGAAATTTGCCCCGTGGAACGCCATCCCAGGGAATCGGCGGGGAACCCGGCGGGATTAGAAGCTCCCAAACAAGGCCTAATGGTGAGGATATTCTTCGCATGTTAGATAGTAACTAAAACATACATATTATTGATATTGATTATCAGTGAAGATGGGAGATTGTCAAGTTAGTGCGAAAGCCACAATGTCGAGTTGGCCAATGTTGAAGAAGAGAAGCAGCCGATACGGGAGAAGAGAACATTCAGTATGTATAATATCATGCCTCTTTATATACATGCATGCTTTCATACAAATAGAAGTATGGACGTACAAAAACAAAGAAGCAAAGAGCTCAGAGTAAAGATGATGTAGCCGTAAAGAATAGACTTAGGGCTGAAGAGAGCGTGACAGGTGTTCCCATCAGGAATCGGCTACAATTGCACGTGTATGCATGTTTTCTTAGGTGTTGTAAAACGACTGGCCTTTTTCTATAACAGCATATTTTCTTAAAAATTCTTCGCATATATACAATCATAATATTCTCTCTCTCTCTCTCTCTCTCTCTCTCTCTCTCTCTCTCTCTCTCATACACACACATATATAGGTGGGCGCTATTCTTTAGCTGCGTGTAAAATACACGCCAGCCAGTTTACACAGTCCGATCGAGCTATGCATGCAACTAATCAGCACATCGGATTGCTTCAGTTGATCGAGCCATGCATCAGAACTAAAAACTAATAAATGTGTTTCCTTATTTGTACATACATATTTTTATTTGTTTAACCATAACTTTTTATTGGCAGCTCCGATTCACAAATGGTTTTCACCAGTAGGTTACTAACGATGAGAGGAACAAAATAATATAAGTCTCACTAATAAACAATAATTTTGCTGACTAGTAACAGTTTACTACATGTATTTATGGAATTTACTACATTTATATATAGATTTTACTATCAGATATAGTACATTAATGTTCATTTGACAATAAAATTTGATTTATGTGAAGTTTGTTAGCAATACTTATATGATGTTGTTCCTCTCATTGTCAGTAATCTAATGGAGAAATTTGTTCGTGAATCGGAGCTATGAATAAAAACTTATGGCTAAAATAAAGAAAAAAACATATTTATGTACAAACTAGGAAACACATGTATTAGTTGATTGGACACATTACTAATTTGGTAGTAAATTCATTCGTTGTTCTATAGTAAAATATAATAAATAACCACCGAATTGGTAACAGTAATTTTGATGGTTGATAACATATTTTAATATATATCTATATATAGAATTTACTACACACACACACATATTTTAATATATATATATTACTATCAGATAGTAGTACATTAATGTTCATTTGGCAGTAAAATTTGATTTATACAACGTTTATTAGTGAAACTTATATCATGTTATTCCTCCCGTCATCAGTAATCTAATGGTAAAATTCGTTCTACAAACACATTTACTAATTGGCTAAGTAGGTGATTAGCTTAGTCAACACACGTGCGTATGTGGGAGATTTGTTGTATATATATATAATTGTTATGTACTCTTGCTTCTCATATATCATTTAAACAAACAAGTTATACCTCTTTATCTTTTCGAGTATACTCCAATAATGTTATAAGATACTCCAAAGTGAGTTCAACGAAAACTTTGATCAAAGTCTACTTTTATAGCATAATTTATGTGTATATTCTTTTACATATGAAAAAAAAGGTGTGTGTGTGTGTGTGTGTATATATATAGAGAGAGAGAGAGGAGAAAAAGTTCAAAAAAATATATAAAATTTGGTGGGCAGTGAGATTTCAATGAGATGAACAGAATGCACGGTTTGGATCAATAGTTTCGTTTTCGAATTTTGCAAACACAGCGCTATAGCACGGAAGATCTGTGCTATCGATAGCACTCTAGCAATCCTCTCTCTCTATGTGTGTGTGTGTGTGTGTGTGTGTGTGTGTGTGTAAATGGTTCCACACTCATAGGATTATGTACTCTCACTTTAAATATACCACTTAAATGATGTTGTTATACCTCTTTATCATTTTTGGTATACTCTAATATTGATTATAAGATACTTCAAAGTGATTTCCATGAAAAATTTCATCAAAGTTCACTCGTTATAGCATAATTTGTGTACATCCTCCTTTTTTATATGGAAAAAGGTATATAACAAAATATTAACGGGTTTCAATGAAAAATTTTCAACCAAATCACATTGGAGTATCTTAAAATTACTATTAAATTATACTGAAAGTGGTAAATAAGCATAATACGTCCGTTCAAGTGATATATTAGAAGTGGGAGTATGTACTCCCGAGAGTACGGGAAAGGCTTTATATATATATATATATATATATATATATATATATATATATATATATTGTAATAGCCTTAAAATAAAAAGAAAGTGAAATTTTAAAATTTAAATTTGAGTTTTGGCCTTGAGTTGAATTTTGACTATTTACTAAATTTTTTCTAGACTTTTGCCATTTAAAGAAAAGCTTTTAATGGGCCTTGGAGTATTGGGCTTGACCTAAATAAATATTTTCATAAATCCCAAAGGCCCATCCATGTATGGTGAGAGATGAAAAGTTTAGTACTATATTGCTAATCTAGGTGGAATGATACCAACATATAAGGAATATTGATCTTACTTAGTTGAAGCATAACATCGAGGTGAAATGCAATACACGCGGGCGCGCACGTGTACACGTTTTGCGTTTATTCGCGTATTTATCGCGTGACTTGTGACTTGCGACGACGCACGACCACGACGTGATGTGCCATGTGTACTTTCCTTTTTACCATGTGTTAATATTGATACATCATCACTGCCACGTGTCGCAATAGTTTCATCTTCCTGTTTGTTCCGTGGTATCTGCTGGAAAAGCCAGAAATAGATGTATATCTCAAATTCAGTTCAACTATTGGATATTTTTCTTAAATGCAGTTTCTACATTCGCGTTGAACATATCCATATCTCTGGTTATTGGACGAACAGGAGCTGTCACCGTTCGAGTTGCAGGTGTCCTGAAGTACCGCATCCTAGCTGCCCTCTCAACCATTATCTTTCCTGAATCTATTATTACAAGCCTCAACGTAATCGGATACGCGAATCGTAATTATGCATTTGCTTTTCTCTAGAGATGGAATTTACATTTGTAACAATAGATTGATATTTTGTTTTAAATATGCATGTTGGGAATCTTGTGATCAATAAACATAATTAGGCGAGATGGAATAATGTATGCATTCATACAGGCAGACATCCATCAATCTTGCATGGCATACTCCTGTGAATTGGACTGAATTAGCAGGTGATCAGACTTGTTCAGCCGGGGATAGTACTGCTGTTGATTCCGTACCATCCTCTGTCGCCCCATGTTCTTGGATGCTGTTCTTCCTCTTCTTCTCCGCGGATCTCTGGTCTTGCTCATCCCGTGCAGCATCAATGGTGTTACCGCACGGCGCAATCTTAGCCTCCTTGCTTTTACCCCACAGCACGCTGTAGAGGCCTCCGACGAGCAGGATCCCACCTAGAATGCTGGCGTTCAACACAAGAAGATTGATCACCCTGGTTAATTCGCAGGCGATCGATGGCTGGATGAAATCGCAAATTCGCAGCCTGCGTCCTGCTCTGAATGATCGGTTGTTGGTTATAAACCTGATCTACCCACCTGCCGAGGTGAACAACCTCTCCTAGGAAGAATGACGAGCAGAATATTGTGAAGACGAAGCAGAGCGGGTTCCAGACAGCCAAGAACACGGGCCCCTTCATCTCGACGCACCAAGCTTGCAGGTAGTAGGACACTCCGGTCACCACAAACCCCTGGTATACCGTTGTTGTGCGTGTAAATTAATATCGATCCATGCATCAGCAATCGATCAATTCGTTATATACGACCAGTTTATCACTACAAGTTAGTAATTGTTAGCTCGGTTGCTGCAGACGAGCTTACGTACAGTGTAGACGACGGCGAGCAAGCTGACGTCGAGCCGGAGCTTCCACCTGGAGAAGTCCCTCTCGGCCACCACCGCGACGACGAACGACTGAGCCGCGCTGAAAACGCACTGCGTCACCGTCACCAGCATCTTGTTCGGGTACTCCTTAAGCAGTGCGGCCTGCATGCAAGCACAGTCATGGAGATGGCATGTGGAGCTCTCAGTTCTGTATGTATTTGCGTGTGAGATCGATGGCAAGGAGCCATTGATCAGTTGCTTCGCAAGTCAATTAGTAGTACTGTATTACTGCTCATCGAGAGTCAAACAATAACCGAACTGACCTGCAGGACGATCCAGAGGGAAAATGTCATGTTGGCGAGCACCATGAGGAACGTCCCTTTGATCCATGTCACCCTTGTGCCATGATCCGAGTTTGAGCCCGCGGCGTGAGAGGCGAAGGCACGGTGGTGGTTCACAGGGTTCAGGGACGGCCCGGCGTAGAAGGCGATGACGAAAACTCCGGCGAGGCAGAGCCCGACGCCGGTGAGCTTGGCTACGCCTGAAAAGTTCCTCAGCTTTACAACTTCCATCCTGCCAAAAAGTAAAAGCCCAGGCATAGTAATTATTATTATTATTATTATTATTATTATTATTATTATTATTATTATTATTATTATGTCACACTAATTGCTTTTGGTAGATTAGAGATCGAAGAACAAGTAATGACGAAAGGATAATGCGTCATGACGATGAATACTAGTAGTATATATACTGATACTGGTATTAGTACCCCAACAGAAGCGCCAAGAAGAACGTGACCACAGGCATCGAGTTGCTTGTCGCAGATGCCACGGTTGCAGATGTGAACTTGAGGCTTACATTGTACAGATTCAAGCTAAATGTAGTCCTGCAAACCGAACAAAAAAAAAAATTTATACATGTCAGCATGAACAGGCAAGGTGCCAAATCTGAATCTGAACTCTGAATTAAGTAGCTATGCATGCATATATATATAAGGGAGATATACCCGATTAAGGCGTACAAGAAGAGCTTCAACAGCAACCCAGATGACAGTGATCGCGCGTTCTTCCTGAAAATTCAGAGTCACCGTACGTTGATTACTACTCTCTTGCACGTACGATTAGTTCCTCCTATCTAGTAGTATCTAGCTGACGAGTCAGTCAGTCAGTCAGTCAGTCAGTTACCTCTCAAGAACTAGGGCAATAGGGAGCAGCAGGACAGATGCTGCTGCCTGGCGGTAGAAGATGAAGACGTAGGTGTTCGTCCCCTGGTCGAAGGCCGCCTTGGTGACGACGAACATGCCGGTGTAGATGACTTGTATGACGATGGCGAGTAGGTAAGGCTTCTTCCCATCCATCTCCCACGTACCTTATTAGCTATCTAGCTAGCTAGCAAGCTTTGACGATACAGAGATCGAGCAGCTAGCGATCGATCGATGGACTATATGTAAGGGCGGAAGATACGTACAGCGGTCAAGACATGTATGCATATATACTGCATGCGTAGCAAATTAAAGATGAGCTAGCTAGATAGAGAGCTTGCATATATGCAGCACTCACTGCAGGTGTAAGAGACGTGTGTATCTGACTGCTAGTTGCTTGCTTCGATCGGTCGTCCCTCCGTATATATGCGTGTTTCCTTGCCAGAAAGAGGGGGGAAAGGTAGAGAAAGGACAAGAAAT
Source organism: Rhipidocladum racemiflorum (assembly GCA_036346355.1). Taxonomy (NCBI): domain Eukaryota; kingdom Viridiplantae; phylum Streptophyta; class Magnoliopsida; order Poales; family Poaceae; genus Rhipidocladum; species Rhipidocladum racemiflorum. The sequence continues at coordinate 17,499,491 of CM070578.1, read as the reverse complement.
TAAGATCGCCTCTGGCTATTGTGGAGTCTGAATCGATCGCCTCTCCATTCTAGTTTGGACTGGAGTCTGAATCATCGAACTGGAGCTTAATTTCCTGGGCTAGCTCCAATCGGCAGCTACCTAGCTACTTATGTGGAGCTAGTAAATATACGCATTCTATCTATTTATACAAATATATATCTCCAGCGCAGCCCTGGCACTTGCGGCGGCGTCGATCGACCGGCAGAAGTTCATTAATTATTCGACCTAGCTTCATTAATTAGCTGAGCTAGCTAGCTATAAGTGACATGGAGCTTTCTTATAGCCAGTAGTTGGCTCTACCATTGAACATGCCCTTAGGCTATTCCCAGTGCAAAGTGTCATACTCCAATATCCAAGAATATCACATAGGATAAAAAGTATGATACTGCATTGAAGAAACACTCTCTACAATGCATAGTATCATACTTATATGTTTAAAATAATTAATTGGTGTGGTGTTGTGTCTATGAAAGTGGACCCAGAGCATTAGATTCTGTGTCATAGCCTAAGATATCGTGCCAAAGCTGTATCTTGCTCAAGATACAGCTTTCTTCTCCCTCCTATTTATTGCTTTGCCACATCAGCAAAAAATCCTATGTGGCATCTAATTAATGAGTATGATACTACCCATTGGGAATAGCCTTATATGCAAGCCTTTAGCTAGTCATCACCGTGTGAGGTATGAACCGACAGGACTGACCCCCTTATTAATGCCATGAATGATATACAATTACATCTCTCTCTCTCTCACACACACACACAGGACAGTAGTAATTAAAACAAGCAGATGCCATACAAATCAGCTGGGAATAAAGAGATCAATTAAGCAAGTTGATTGGCTTGGGCCTAGGGAGAACGATCGACCTGCATTTCAACGATCAACACCTGACTCTAGCTAGCTCTCCCTGTTACTTACTCCCTCCGTTGTTTTTTATAAGGCGTATTAAGTTTCGTTAGGATAAGACTTTGACCAACGATTACTTCATTAATATACCATCTATGCAATACAAAACCATAATTATATATAAGTATTTTTGAATACAAATCTGCTAATATCAATTTTGTGTCATAAAAATTATATGCTAATAGAGTAATTGTTGGTCAAAGCATTGTCCTAACGAAGCCTAATACGCCTTATAATAAACAACGAAGGGAGTACCAATTAAGTTGATCAGACTTGAGATGTAGTCTAGCTAGTCAACCCTAATTAACACTAGCTAGCTTACTTGATGGGCTCAACACGGCGACGGTGAGTCAATAACAACAACATATACTCCATGGTTTAGGGGTGTGCATCCAGACTCAGATCTGAATTTGGACTGGCTTCTTGCCGAGTTGGTTTTTTTTTAATTACAATGGTAGATGCACTTGAACGTAAGTGTGTCATCTAGTGCACGCCTAAAGTTGCGGAGACCACGAGTGATAGTTGGACAGCCGGGATTTTGTAGGACCCGAAACGGCGATTAAAGGAGGGTGAATAGGAGCTAAGTAAAGTTTCTCCGAACAATTTCAAACTACTTCTCTAGCTAAAAGAACATGTCGAATGAACAGAGAGATCAGGATGACAACAAAGAAATTCAAACAACTTCTCTATATAAAAGAACAGGTTGAATAAACAGTGAAATCAAGATGAACAATAAAAATCAACATGATTTCAAAACCAAGAAAACCAATAATCAATGTAACTTTTGATCGGCTAATTCAAAACTCGTGAAATTTTGTATGCACCTTTTTTTTAGTACCACAAGCTCAAACACATTCAAATATTCATCACAAACATGTATAGACTACCCATGATCTCTCATGTTTCGACCATGATGAGTAGAATCTCTACTCCCATGGCTCTACCAATCAACCAAGAGCTGGCCATTGCTACTAATTCCATTACCGATCTTTTCCAATGTGAGGCTCTGTTTGCTCTAGTTTTTGGTTTAAGAAAAATTGAATCCTAAAAATAGAACCTGGTTCAGTAAAAACGAGTAATTGAACGAGTGTTGGCTAAATTAAGTTAGTTCCGAAATGGTGTGATTCCCTCTTGCAGCTCCAATAGACAGGGAAGCCAGAGGACACTAGCTCCACAATCGTAGTAGAAATTGCGCTCTATCTAGCTTCTTGAAAAGCCCGGTTTTGGAGCTGCGGTGTTATGCCCGTGAGCTCGAGCTTTTGCCTGTATGTTTGGAGCTGGATCCTATCGAAACTGTCGCTTGATGCACAATCCGGCAAATACAATTAATTTATTTATTTATGTATTGAAATATGCTCCACTAGTTGAAACTAAGCAGCCAGCATTATTGTATGACGCACAGCTTATCTGAGAGCACCGATTTGATTTGTTACATTAACTGCGTACTTATCACATAAATCATCATTAGTGGCGGTTTTTAACTGACATTAGTAGCGATTTTCAAACTGTTACAGATTAAATACTACCGATAATATCGCCATAGATAATACTATTCCAACCTACAAAATTTTTTCAACCTTCCAACATACTAAACATACTAAGCAAATTTCGGAGCAACTAAGCCACTTGGCCATGTGAATTTAGTGGTTCGGGCTAGAGGCGAGTGCCGGGCCGGGCCAGCACGGGCACAGTAGGCTGCATGCCTAGACCATGCTGTGCTGGCCCAACTCACCTTCGATGAGCCCAGGCATAGTTTATTTGTGATTCATGTCAGCTTTGTGCCATTTTGGTCTAGGCCTTGTCCATTTGCACTATTGTGATCGTCACGGCCACCGCGGCAAAGAAGGTCTCCATGGTTGTGGCCGGTGAGCGCATCATTGCGGTGGCTGGAGGCTGCGCTTTGATGGAGGAGATCGCCGCTGCGGTCTAACCCACCACCGTGAAGGCCTCCTCCAAAGGTATACGGAGATGGCCACCTCTCTCTCTATCTAGTTGGATCATGGGTGATATGTGTCGTTTGCGATAGTATATACATGTAGGGGTGCAATCGGATCAGATAATTTCTGATCGACCGACCGACTGGATGTGTTCGGATCAGATTCGGATAATTTTTGTTGGGTATTTTTTGGATTCGGTATCGGTTTCGGATACTATTTTTCGGATTCTGATTCGGATTAGGGAGAATAGTATCCGTCGGATCGGGATATTTCAAAACTTTTCTCGGATATATCCAGATAGTTTTAGTCAGATATCCGACCGGGATAATCCCATAAATCCTCCCATCCAACTGTTCCCCGTCTCCACTAGGCGTCTAACCCTAGTCGCCAATCGGTCTTTGGCGTCTCCAATCTCCAGTCCCTGACCCTCGAGCGCCGAGTGCCGAGCACCGAGTGCGAGAGGACCCCGTCTCCCCCGAGCGTCGGCCGCTGAGCGGCCCAGCCCCGAGTCCCCCGAGCACTGAGCAGCCCCCGTATCCCTTAGCGTCGAGCCGTCCTGGGCCTCCCGGCGCCCTCCGCCCCGAGTCCCGCCGCCACCCTCCCGTCTCCGCCCTCCGCCCGTACTGGGCCTCCCAACGTCCTCCGCCCATTCCGAGCCTCCCTGTGCCCTCCGCCCCTACCTCTGCTCTCCGACCACCATCCTTTGCGGCTCTGCCCCTACCTCATCGGCCCATCCCCTACCGCCTCTGACCTCCAGGCGCCATCAACCGAGCAGAGCCGGGAAGGCAAGTGCCATCAGTCGAGCAGGTTCTTCCATTCTTGTACTGATGCTTATGTACCGATGCTTGAATACTGATGCTTGTATACTACTGCTTGTCTATAATACTGATGCACCTCAACCATTTGGAGATTCGAGAATGAATCTATGAGATCTTATCTATAATAGTATTAACATACTAATCAAACGAGGATCTTATCATCTCATGCCTTGCTACTAATACTGATGCTTGTGTACTAATGCTTGTGTACTTGTTTGGCTAGCAAGTGGAAATCAATCTTCTTATTGTAGCAGAAAGATTAGACCTTATAAAACATTGATCCAAGGCTCTTTGTCTTCGATACTCCTATGCTGAGCATCACTAAGAAAACATTGTATTAGCTTCATTCTTAGCTGTAGATCTATATGCTCTTCTTTGACTCGCAGCATTAGAATTGCCTCCTCCGTAACCATCTCTTGAATCCTTTGGATCCATAACCCAACAAAAGAATCTAATATAGTTGCCATTAGATGAATCCTTGAAAAAGATGTACCAACAATACGAGGCAACTTAATAGAGAGAATTAATGACCAATTTGCATGTTGTCAATCCACAGTGCTTATGAATTTGATTTGAAAGTTGTACGAAGTTTACAACAGTAAGTTCACTCTATATCAGTAGTGCAAGTGATCATGCATTAGTAGTGCAAGAGGCTCGTGCATCTGAAGCTGAAGGATGATTCATTGGTGTACTTCCTAGTGAAAAAAGGAGGGATGTATGAAGCTAGTTGTTTTGGAGATTGAACTTATTATATATTTTTTATCCTTATGCATTTCAATGGTTTCAATGAAGTAGGAGAATACATATCATATCCTTCTTTAATCTAAATTAACCCATAATGCAGCATCCTCATTATTGCCATAGCCATCAAATTAAATTCAATTAAAATATTCCTTTCGATCTTAGACACTAAAGAAGTAAAGATATGTTTTGGTTATAGACCTTTCAACTTTTGACTAATTCTGACCATTTTGAAAATTTATTGTTTTTATTAATGTTACACATGTCATGCACTATTGCTCTTAAAACCTCAACACATACCTTTTGCTTTTGTAGGATGAGACTATGGTTGAGGCTGATATTGACTGAGTGCTTGAGTGTTGAGGACAAGTAGCCATGGAGCCATGGTCTCATTGAGATGTTGACAACCTTCCTTGTCTAATTCGGTATTCAAACTCTTCTATAAGATGGTGTCTTTGTTGAGTATGTGTGTATGTTTCTATGATGTAATCATAGTATTGTTATTTTGTCTTATTATCTCTTTCATGGAGACATGTACTCATGGTCATGTTGCTAAGATATTATTTGCATATTGTTCTATGTTCCATAACTTTTCATTATGTGTATCGTTAACATTGAATGTACTTTTGCAACTTTGTTAGACTATCTTATAAAATGACTAGTTAAATTATAATAGTTTTGTTGCATTCGAACTCATACGGTTGATCAATCGGTGCTATATGTGTGCTTTATGCGGTATCGTTTTCGCTCCATATTCGATTCAAATCTGCGACCAATATTATCCGTGTCGTATTCATATCCGGGACTGTGATGGGCCGTGCTGACCTGAGCATGGGCTAGCTGGGCATGCCGTGCAGTGCCACCCACCGTGCCCCCATTGCCGGACTCGGCACGGCCTAGGCAACCATGTCGTGCCGGTACGGCCCATTCGATCGTGAGCCAGGCCGGGCCTTGGGTCGCAGATTAATTTATTATACATTTGCACCCTTCTTTAATGTATTGATTATTTTTCTATCTACATTCTTAAAAAGTATTCCCCCCCGCCCAAGTTTATAATGTTGGGTGTTGATCCGAACTCCTGTTGGGCTTTAGGGACGCCTGTGGCCCGTGGGTCGGTTAGCCCGTTTCAGACTCGAGTCACTCTGCTTGTCTATAAATACCTCCTGTATGCTAATTGAGATGATTGATGCCTCATTGTACTCTGTACTCAAACCCTACAATAGTGATATTGTTCTTCCGGCGTCTGTGGTTTTTTCCCGAAAGGGTTTCCACGTAAAAATCTGTGTGTCTCGTGTGTTTGTTCTTGTGATTGATTTCAACATATAAGACGTATTTTCTCTTGGTAGATACACCATGGGATATTGAAAATAACTAGATCGCCCGTAATTATTATCTTTAAGCAATATATTCATTGCAAGCATGTAGAGAATATTAAGTAAAGCTGGATATTTATTAGGGCTATAGAAAGAAACATCATACTAATTTTGCGTTGGACCATAAAATACATTCTATATTAGTGGACGATATTACTAAAAAATACACCCTATAAACTTGGATGAAGAGAATATATCCTCACTTCAGTTTGTAATAGACATCGTTTAAACTTCACAAACATGACACAAGAAATTAATTGCCCCTTCCGTTTCTGAATACATGCTATTCTAACTTTTAAATTTTATTCCTAAATACATGTCGTTCTACAATTTTGAGACAACTTACATGCTATTCTAACTTTTAAATTTTATTCCTAAATACATGTCGTTCTACAATTTTGAGACAACTTTTAACTATGTTTTTCCTTTGCATTCTAATATTATTTGTTAATGAGGAATAGATTAACACACACCATCCAAGAGCAATACGTGATTTAACTAAGGAGTATGATTTGATTATTTTTATGTGTGCCTTAGTTGAAGTTCAAAATCCTAAACATCATCTATTTTGGGAACGGATGGAGCAATACCTTAGATTTTAACATAGTTTGTTCCTATTAATTGTATTCACATTTCTTCCACGCCACTACCAATAAAGAACTGCTCAATATTTGGCCTTAGTTTTTGACTTATTTGGCCTTTACATAAAGCCTAATTCACTGTTGTGTTTCTCATAGACAACAACATTTTAAACGTTGATTATGAATGGTATACGCATTTTGTGAAAAATGTTGTCTCGACAAACTAAAACCATTAAGTATTTGGTAAGTACACTTGCGAACGAAAACCATCTTCCTGAAAACAACATTTAATCACCCTTAAAAAAAACGACTTTTAATCAGCTCCATGTGATCCGCGACAATTATTAATTTGACCATTCCCACAAGTAATAGGAACACGTCGCTGTTCAAGCAGAACAGCCCGTCAACATTTCTGACCGTCTAAGCAATAGAAAGACCAGTACTTCACCTAAAACACTGAATAGATGACCAAACATGTATATAGTTGATCGATCAGTTCAATGGCCTACCTACTGTTTTTTTTTTTTTAATAAAAAAAAGACTATGTCCTACCTACCTTTGTTCTTTTGATGTTGGAAAGAGATCAACCTCAATGCATTTATGAGTAAACAAAGAAAAACGGAAATAATTGGAAATTAGGTGCAAGAGAGAAATGGAGACCTTCTAAGCAGCCAGTGAAGCCTTTGCCAAATTATTAACAGTGGGTATTAATTCCTCGGTCGGCACATGCATATATATATGTAATATGTTTGCTCAAGATGCCATCACCATTTCAATGCTAGCTACTCCGTCGTACAAATTGTCAAATAATCCCCAGCTCGCTAGCGATCGATGTGTTTAGGCCCTGTTTGTTTCGGCTTAGGCTTTTTGGCTTTTGGCTTAAAGCTAGCTTTTTAGCTTAATGAGTTTTTAAGCCGTCTGCTTTTAAGCCAAGACATATTGTTTGGTATCCTGGTTTATTAATGGGTTAGATGGTACATCTTATAGATGAAAAGTCTAAAATACCCTAAATGAGATGGTCGATGAATTCTCAATTTATATATGATGGCATTTGGTGGGTAATTTTGGAGACTTTTAGTGGCAAAGGGTTATTTCATTCAAAAAAGCCCAAAAAAGCTCCTATTGTCTGGCTTTTGGCTTTTAGTTATACAGGGGTTTTTGGCTTTTTTAAAGCCCGGCTTAAAAGCCAGTCGTTTGTTTCGGCTTAGGCTTTTTGGCTTTTAAGCCGGTGAAAAAGCCGAAACAAACAGGGCCTTAGTCTTTGGGAGAATCTTATCTTATCTTACAGCCATTACGATCCGGAGGAGAGCCTCCCGGTGAGGCCCCCCACGTGTCCCACCTCCTTCTCTCTCTTCTTTTTGCAAAAAAAAACTCCGGTTTTTGAAATGATGGATAGTCCTTTTAATTTGCGTTGGAGCCCTTTGCGATTTACTGTGAGGGGGGTGGTTATCCCCGGTTCGCGTTTAGGTCCCTCGTTCGCCGTTTTGCAGAAAAAAACCTTCAGTTAAATACGAATCGCGGACGAGCCCTTTTATAGTTTTTCGAAATAGCGAATAGGTCCAAAATCATAACAAATAGGTCACTGCACTTTACGTTCAGATCCTTTCTCCGTTTTGCTTGGAAAAAATGTTTTCGTGATCCGTTTTTTCTCCGGAGCATGAGAAAAATGCTTTTGTTATCCGCTTTTTCCTCAAAAAAAATGTAAATTCGTTTTCCGTTAGACGTTTCTCCGTTTTTGTTGGAAAGAATATTTTCGTTGTTCGCTTTTTCTCCGGAGCATGCGAAAAACAACACAATTTTTTTTTCGTTCACGTGCGCAGCGTGTCGCCGCGTTCACTTTCTTAGTAGTTAATGTTGTTATTGCTACTCCCTTCGGTCACAAAAGAGTAACATTTTTTAACTTCTGTCTTAGCATATATTCGGAAAAGTTGTGAAAGTGTAATATTATAACAAATCCACTCGTATCATTTTCGTATGTCCAACCCATGCATTTTAAACAATACATCTGGTCAAAATTAATGTGGTGTTTGCACGCATTCTAGGCGTACGTCATGCACACTTTTGTGAATAGAGGGATTTACTTACGAGAGGTGCTTCTATGCTTTCCTTCTTAATATAAGTTGCACAAATCTTGAAGCAAACGAAGGGGTAAGTAATCCTCATCTATCCTTCATTCATGCTTTAATATTTGTGCAACTTTAAAAAGCAAGAGCATAGAAGCACCTCTCCTTACTTAATCCGTTCTTTATGAGAATTGCAAGTAGAAGCCAAGCCATTAATTAGAGAGCTTGTTAGAGTCGACAAGAGCAGATAAACATGGGCTTTTAGGCCCCTTTTTTTTCTTACCCTGATCAAGCGCAAGCCCATCGCCACCCTAGTGTTTGGATTGCCATGATATGATCGATTTGGCCCAAAGCAAGCACATAAATGCATTCCACTGTGTTTGACGAGAGAAACAAAACCTTGCAGCTTGCAGGGAAGCGACAAAATTACTTACTAGGTCAGTAGTTATTCAGTACACAAGGATATATATTTTTATATATCTATGGTCGTAGATATAGCCTAACACATAGCCAGCATGCACACACCACACCACACGTGCAGATTTCATATACACCAGTACTGAAGCAATATAGTACTGCTTAATTAATCCTGTGCTCAGACTTGTTGCATTTGTGTCGCCAATTCCTCGTCCTCCTTGAGTTTGAGTTTGAGTTTGAGTTTGATCTGATCCTGATCTCTGATCTCCTCCTCCTCGTTGTTAACACCGATAGCGTTGCTGCTATTATCGTTGTTGCATTCGCTTTCTTTCATGGTGGCTGCTGGTGGCCGCACGCGCATGTGGTGCTCCTTGCTCTTGCCCCAGAGGACGCTGTAGAGGCCGGCGACGAGCAGGACGCCGCCGAGGATGCTGCCGAGGTGGACGACCTCGCCGAGGAATAGGGAGGAGCAGAGGATGGTGAGGACGAGGCCCAGGGGGTTGGACATGGCCAGGAACACCGGCCCTTTCTTCTCGATGCACCACGCCTGCAGGTAGAAGGACACGCCCGTCACCACGAACCCCTGCGTATTTCGCATCACCCAGTCATCAGTGATCAGGCCGCTAATCACCAGCCAGCCAGCTACGTACGTACGTCAGGCTAGCCAAGCTAGGTTTACTGGAGTACGTAGCAGCCAAGTTAATCACCGAGTACGCGACGGCGACAAGGCCAATGTCCATGCGTAGCTTCCACCTGGACAGGTCCCTCTCGACCGCCATTGCCAGCGGGAAGGACTGGATCGTGCTGAAGAGGCACTGCAGCAGCGTCGCCAGCAGCTTGTTTGGGTACTCCTTGAGCAAAGAAGCCTGCATATATACGCATATGTAATTAATTACCATGCATGTGATTTATTTAATTACTGCTTAAGTAATTATTACCACTTGTGAATTACATATATATATATACCTGCAGGACAATCCAGAGGGACCAGGTTGTGTTGGAGAGGAGCATGAGGAACGTTCCCTTGATCCACGTCCCCCTCGTGTGGTGCGCCTCCAGCCTTCCCGCAGAGCCCGCGTGACCGGCGAAAGCGCGGTGGTGGCTCAAGGGGCTTATCGACGGCCCCGTGTAGAAGGCGATGATGAGAACTCCGGCCAGGCACAGCGCAACGCCGGCCGCTTTCGCTATCCCCGACGAGCTCCTCAATCTCATCACCTCCAGCCTGCACCATTAATCAAAATGCATCCATTAATAATTAATTAACTTGCTCATGCTACCATTTCGACCGGCATAACAAGGCCAAAACATCTCACTGTAGTACTGCCACCACTTAGTCAAGTGCAGCAGGGTGGCTGGCTTTTGTTGATTTATTTACTGAATAAAGTTCCTTTCTCACTGCGAGACCTTTTCATTAGTTAGTCTTGTGATCCTTTTTAGGTAGGGTGGCCGATCAACAGCGATATCATATAGACAAGAGTACCACTGTTGAGTGTTGAATTAATCAACAACAAACGACGATTCATGTTGTCAAATTAACCCAAAGCCAGAAACATGCAGGTAGCTGAACTCATTTCTCTCAGTAGCATGGGGGGTGCTTGCCTTAGTAGGACTGCCAGAAAGAAGGTCACCACAGGCACCGAGTTGCTTGTTGCCGATGCCACAGTTGCAGAGGTGTACTTGAGGCTCATGTTGTACATATTCATGCTTAGTGTGTTCCTACAAAACCGGAGTAATTAAGCTCACCCTCAACGTAAAAATCAAGCCAAAGGTATATTTTTAATTAGCAATGCTGTCTAGCACTCTAGCCTGACTTACCCGAGCAAAGCATACAAGAACAGCTTCGTGAACAACCAGGACGACATCGGTGGCGCATTCCTCCTGCAAATTAACACATAATTTCAGCAATCCTGCTGATGGATCGCGCAGCTGATCTGCACCTAGCAACAAAATTAGCCCGACCCGCTCGCACTGTCCTTGATCAATTACCTCTCGAGAAGAACGGCGAGGGGCAGCAATAGAACAGTGGCGGCCGCCTGGCGGTAGAAGATGAAGACGTAGGTGCTCATCCCCTCGTCGAATGCCGCCTTGGAGACGACGTACATGCCGGCGTAGATCAGCTGTATGATGACGGCAACAGCGTAGGGCTTCTTCGCATCCATGGTGTATCTACGTCCGATGGCTTTCTCACTCTAGTTAACCTGGAATGATCTAGCTGCTAGTGCTAGCTTCCTCTCCTCGTCCTGAGATGTTTCAGTCGTTGAGAGACAGGGGAGTGCAGGGACATCCTTATATAAAGATGCAGGTGCTGCTGCCCCTCTCCGGTTGGCTGTTTCAAAGGAAAGTGGTGCTACCTAGCTTTCTCTCTGGCTTCCTCTGATTCACGTTTTGGTTTGTGCAAGAGACATCTCTCCTCTCTCTCTTTTTTTTCCCTTTGGGAAAGATTGATGTGGTCGCCTTAGGTAGTGCTTATAACTCTTTAGGGAAACTAACTAGCTAGGTTAGTGGCGAGCTGATCTCTAGCTTCAGCCAACATATACGCGGTCACTGTTACTGGTCAAGTTCTTAATGACAAGCGTGAGAATCAGTGTCTTTCTACTTTCTTGTTCCTTCCCTAATTATATCTACTGTTAGGGAACGAATTCTAAGCAAACACGGTTGTTAACTCATTGACCGTAGAGAAAACTCAATCTATTTTTTTTTTTTCAGTTCTGAACCAACAAACAAATCAATCGAATTCAGTTCTGAATCAGTTCTGTACTTCCTCTGCATAATTGCAGTTCATTCGTTATCCCACCGCAGTCAATTCATCCTCAATTTTACGCAGTGTACAAAGATATTCTCCAGCCGTTCCTGTATATGATGGATCTGCCACGCAGACGCAACAAAAAGCAGGCAAACATTTCTCAAGGCATATGTAGGAAGCATCCTTGGCCTTTGTTTATAAATGGCGTAATGCGATTAAGCTGAGAATTAATTCTATCCAAAGTGCCTGCTTAGACAACCGGTCGGCCAGACGGACCGCACCAAACCTGAATTCATGCCATCTTTCCAATGCTAGGGGCATGCATATAGCATATTACGTGCTATTCGCTCACATGTTGGATTCCCTAACATTCTCTCTTTCTATATATCTCCATCCATATCTATGGTCCATATCTTTAGAAATGACATTGATGACTTGTCAATTCGATTCTCTCTTTTGAGCGCCGTTTCGGCTGTGCTAGTTTAAATTTATAGCTGGTCATATACATACATACATACATACATACATACATATATATAAATATATATATATATATATATATATATATAAATATATATATATATATATATATATATATATATATATATATATATATATAAAAGACACCATGATGTCTATGCACCATGATTTTAAATATACGAATTCAAGTCAAATTCGGGTATATTTTTTTGAAAATTTCAGTTTTAGGGTATATACCCATCTATAACAATTCAAATAAAACAAAATTTTTTAAAAAAATATACTCGAATTCAAAGATTTGAACGAATTTAGAACACATGCTTTGCTAATTTATATATATAGTCAGCACATAACTACAATCAAACTATCACCAAACTATCATCAAAACAATAAACTCTAGTTCAAATTTCAGTTCAAATTTGTTTGAACTAGTTAGTAAGCTGGTTAAACTCAACATCCTAAAATTTTAAAAAAAAATCAAATGCAAATAAATAGGAAAAATACATGTTTTGAATTATGGTGCCTAGGCATCATGGTACCCCGAGTAATTGTACTATATAACACATACACACACACAAAACCCGTTTTGTACTCCCAAGTGTATGTACTCTGTACTCTCCACCTCTATTTGGTTAATAATAACTTCCCAATTAAGAAGAACCAGTTAACAACTTCTATTTATGGAATATGTTTCCACTTGCATAACGAGTTGATGTACATGGAGTAGGGAGTACATACTCTTGATATATATATATATATATATATATATATATATATATATATATATATATATATATATAACTTAAATGATGTTGTTATATCTCTATCATTTTGAGTATACTCTAATACTGATTATAAGATACTCCAAAGTGAGTTCTATGAAATTTTTTTTATCAAAGCCCACACTTTATAGCATAAATTGTTTATATACTCTTTTTACATATGGAAAATGCTATATAGCAAAACATAAAGGGTTTCGATGAATTTTTTCAATAATATCGCATTGTAGTATCTAAGAATTATTATTTGAGTATACTCAAAGTAATAAAGGAGTATAATACATTCGTTTAAGTGGTATACTATAGGTGGGAGTACATACTTCCAGGAGTACGAAAAAGGCTTTATATTATTATTATCATATATATATATATATATATATATATATATATATATATATATATATATATAACCTTGGGTATGTAAATTCGTAGCTCCAGCAACAAAAGATTGAGGGAATTTCCTTTTTGTGAGCAAAGAAAGAATTTGATTAATATATCTTTTTCCTTTTGAGATGAACGGATGAAGTTGACTCGGCAAAGTTATTCTTTACACATGTAGTACCATTTGTTAATTAAGAATCTAGATGCAGCTACAAGGATTTTTCTTTCAAAAAAAAAAAAAAAAACAACTTGCAATTGCTGGTGTCACCATACAACAAATTAAAATGAACTTACTTTCAATATAAATTGTCTGATCACTTAATTATAATTGGCCGTTATTTATAAGTCTAATCATTCATCAAAGCTTCAAAATTCGTAGGTCGTTCATTGGATGGAAGGTGTCACACACCCCTATGTACCTATCTATAGGTCATCTTTTAATCCGACCTGACATTACTTGTAATGCTTCCTTTTTGCAGCTCGGAACACCGCAAGCATCTTCCCTTTTCGTTCTCTCTTCATCTTATTCTCTTTTTTTTTTTGTTGGCCCTTACCAGTGAAAGCTCACCAACGAACAAGTGGCCACAATAGCACAGCACTTGACAGTTTGACACTGATCGGCTCACATATGCATGCAGATGCAGGGTCTGGATCTGAAGATATATAGCCCATGCTGCGTACATGCATAAGCTATTGCATATGTAGAAAGTTTTCGTCCCAAGTTTTGGTAGTGTTTATATACTGCTACACGCTACCGTGCATCATGATAATTAGCATTGCTAATTGTGAGACCCTCATTTTTATGTCAGTAAATAACATAAATATGAGGCTCTTTTAAGTGCATCCTGTGCCATTCCCATGATCAGTGGCTGGCACGCACAAACACAATTTAGATATTACAGCCACACAGATACACATTTTTATTACATCACAAGTTTTAGAGTGATATTACAATACCAAAAGTAGCAGGAAATTAAAACCCTGTCTCATAGTTTGCCAACTATCCCATAACTCCACAGGCAACTGCTGAGATGAACCTAGAAAGATCAGTCGTCGCTAAAATTCGCAGGTTCCTCAAAATCATTCCCTTCATTAACGAAATCCTGCTCTTCACCTAAAAACATTGTTGAAGCAAGTTGAGTACATTGGTACTCGCAAGACTTTGTAGTGTATGCAATTCCTGGAATATATGCAGGCTGAAATAGATAGTGGTTTCTACGGTTGTTTTGCATAAAGCGAAGATTTGATTTGTAAATACTGAGTAGTAATGGAAAGCATAAATAAAACTTTAAAGACAATTTGATAAGTAATTGAGATATCAAGTAATAAAAGGTAATAACATTTTACTCACGGCCCTTTGTGAGTAAAATAACGAACAAGACCCTCCATGGTCTTACAAAACAAAGTATATCGACAAGTGATATTAATCAGTCGTAAAACATTTTCCAAAGTCTTTTACCAAAGTTTTCAAAAATAGAAAACCACTAACTTAGTGTGGGTTCACCAAGTCATCCATGACCGTGGATACGGCTAATCGATTAGTTTAATCTCTGCAGAGTTGTACAGCTTTACCCACAAGATATGTTCTCCCTTTTTGCAAGCTATAAGACACACTTCCTTTGGTATGTCCGCGAGGAGTTCATAACGAAACTGTTCGATTACTTGAACCTTAACTTTGCACTAGCCCGGTGGCGTTACTCGACTATGATGGAAGCAAACAAATGGTGAAGCAATAGTATTGAGCCCGCGGCTCAAATGGTATAACTCTTGACCCCAATTCATAGCCAGGCGTACACCGTTACAACGGCAGATGCCAACACCTCGGTGATGACACCTACCACGAGCAAACCAATACCCGGAATGCCCGTGCTACAACTGCCTACCAATGTGCAAAGCTAATGCCCAGATAATTTAATAAGTTAAGACTGTCCCAGTCCAGTACTTGTGGATGTACGGTTATCTTGGATCGCGGGACACCATGTTTGGTCCTTAAAGTGACATGGGCGATAACTCCACCCTAGCTACGTTACACGTTAAAACATGTACAACCGGCTAATGCCAATAATCACCCACATCAAAACAGTAGTTTTATTTTCATTTTTATCAAACTACCAGTATCCTTTACTGCTTAAATAGACCATAAAAGATTTCATAAGGAAAAGTGTGTGGGTGTAACTGTCGTTGACATTAATCTAAAGCAGTGCTAAGCATATGCAGATTAATAAGCGATTATACCCAATTTAATGAACTTAACCATTCCTAGGGTTTTCATGGATCGTATGTCCATGTGATTAAGGGAATCCATCCATTTGGGTTAATATCTACCAAGTAACAAAATAATAGTTTATCAAATTATGAGCATGCAGGGAGATTCTTAATCACATTTCAGTGGATTTATGAAATCTGGGATCAAGATGATCAAGGGGGTGCTTGCCTTGCTCCTCGGCGGTGTAATTTGGAGTGCGAGTCGTCGATAAGCGTAGTCGGCGGTCTCGGCGTCTATACGTCGAAATCTGAACATAGCAAAAGAACATTTCAATATCGATGAAGAAGCAAATACACAAATAATAAAGATAACAGTTGAAAGATTCAATTGAAATCAACTCAAATCATTCAATGATGGCAATCACTTCATTTCTTTATCATTCCAAGTATTAGCTAAGTCGTTAAATTATAGTCCTAAGGATTAAAGTTTTAGGGCATACAACACGGTTATCTTCTTTGTGTATTATTTCATTCCAATTTACGAGTTCAGGAAGCTAAGATTGTAGGTTTATTTTTAACAATGTTTATTTGTAGGGTGTATGACTAATTGGACTTAATACAAGTTAGTATATAAAGCAACCCTAATCATATGTAATGATAGAACATGGTAAATCTTAATTTTTATCTTACTAAATAGTCCTAATCAGTATGATGAGCACAAAGAAACAAATTTTATTTATTTTAGATTATTTTTGATCAAGTTATAGCAACTATATTAAATTTATATATTAAATAAAGTCCTAATATGAAATTTTTTACATACTAGTTCCAAATCCAAATCTAATCACATATTTGGACAGTACTTGACCTAAGGATTCCAACAAAATTTGTTTCACTCAATTTGGACTTTATTTGCAAAAATCCTACATGAAACATATTCAAATTTCTCCCTTTAAATTTAAATTCAAAGTTAATTTGCTAAACAAGTATCAAATATTTTTACATATTATGAAACTACATGATTTAAAAGAATATAGAAATTTGTTTCATTCCATTTGGAGCTATGGTTCAAAAGTTATATGCAATTGAAGTTATTCGGATTAATTAAAACAGGAAAATAGCAAATACGCTTTCCTCAAGGGAAGGCGCATTTATGTGCTTCGCGCGGGCTGAAATTTGAACTGGGCCGCGGCCGCTGGCAGTTGGGTCCGGCCCGTCAGTGGCCTTGCGCGCGGAGTGCGCAGCGGCTTGCTGCTGTCATGCGGGACCGGCTCGGCAGTGAGAGGTGTGCGCTTGTGCGGCTGACCGCTTGGACCCACACCGCAGCGACACGGCGCAGGGAGATGGCCGACGGCCTCGCCGGCGATCAACCGGCGACGTCGATCGACCTTGGCTAGCAGCTAAGGCTTCACGGGACCACGGTGAGTTCAGGAACTACTCGGATGAGGGTGGTGTTCGGAGAATTCGAGTTCACGGCGGCAACCGGCGGAAGCTCACGGTGGCGCAAGGTGAAATGGTGATGCAAAGCCTTTCAAGTTTAATCATCATATGTATGAGCTTAAGGAGGTCCTCAGGACTCTATTAAGACTTTCCATCCAAGGAATGGATGGTCGGGTGAAGCTCTCACCTTGCTCCGCTAATGGCGGACGAGGTCTCACGGTGCGGGAGCAGCTCGGAGCACTCCAGGCTGAAACAAGTGGTGCACAAGCTACATGAGTAACCAAGGATACTATAGGACCCAATAATTTGGACGTTATCTTACCGAGTCAAACGAATTTGGTATTTTCCCCAAATCGAGTTCCACCGGAGGCGGAGAAGAAGGACTCGGCTCGGCCGAGTTTGGGCGAGAGAGGAAATGGCTAGGTGCTCCGGGTTCTACTGAGTTTGGACGTTCTACTTGTCCGGTTAAATAGATGGAAGAGGCGGTTCGGTACTGCTTAACCGGCTCCACTAGAGAGAGAGACAGAGCGAGATAGAGAGGAAGAGAGGAGGAAGACGGTGCTGGCAGCTGAGGTCCACAAGGCAGTGGAACAAGAAAAGAAAGAGAGAAATGGGGAGAGACTGACGCGTGGGCTAGGAACCCTCTGGGACCCGTCGGCAGCTGCCGTCAGCGCACGCGTCACTGGACGCGTGGCCCCACACGTAAGGACTGAAGGAGAGAACTCCAGTTCTTTCCCAGACAGCACGGCAACTGAATTAATTCACGGGTCATTTCATCTCGAGATTTTTCGAAACTTTTCGTCCAAGTTGATGGGTAAGTCCACTAGCTTCAGTAAAATTTTGGAGTCAAAATGATCTACCAATTAATTATAAAAATTCTGACAGTGCCGACTGTACAGAAAAACCAATTTAGTTTTTGAATTGATTAAAGGACCAATTCAACCTATTTAATTTTGAAATTTTTACTGAAGGTGTATCTCTATACAATGGACCTACCATAAAAATTTCAACATCAAATTCGCATTATTAATTTCCTTATAATTCTTTTACTAACTTCTGCAGAATTTCAATTCTTTCTAAAATAAATGCTAACTCATAGCAAACATGCTTATTAATTTTGAAACTTTTTGTGAGTAAAGATGATATGTCTGAGGTCTTATGGTAAAAATCCCAAGGCCTAGGTTGCTCCACATCGTTCTCTAAAAATCTGACATTGGACTGGCCAGAGAAAGGATTTATCATTTTTAATTGTTTTCTTCACTAGTAAAAGCATTCACATGGTCTTTTGACCAACTAGGGATATCTTCTAGGGTTTGGTCAGGTCATACAAGATTTTTACCATGGTAATTTCATTTTTTTACTATTTTCTCTTTTCTTTTCTCTTCTTTCTTAAATTCCAATATTCAATTAATTAATTCAACCAATAGATCAAAATCAATAAATGCACATAAAATCCAGAAATACAACACAAAAGTAATTCCATATTTTTAATATTTGATTTTTATTACTTTGCATATTTGAGGATGTTACAAATCTACCCCCCTTACAAAAATCTCGTCCTCGAGATTTGCGAGGGCTAAAGAAAACTAAAAGAAGTCTGGAAATTCTTTCATCAGGTGATCCTCACGCTCCCACGTAGCTTCTTCTTCAGTATGATTACTCCACTGAACCTTCAACATTCTGTGGATCTTGTTTCTCGTGTGTCGCTCGGCTTCTTCAAGAATGCGAACAGGACGCTCCCGATAAGATAGATCAGGTTGTAGATCGAGATCGTCGAGATTTGCGAGGTCAGTCGGCACACGAAGACACTTCTTAAGTTGAGATACATGGAAGACATTATGAACTTCCGACAAACGAGATGGCAACTCCAACTTATATGCCATCTCTCCCATCTTCGCGATAATTGGAAACGGTCCAATATATCGAGGGGCTAGTTTCCCGCGGATTTGGAAACGACGAACTCCGCGAAGAGGAGAAACTTTCAGATAGACATGATCTCCGACTTCAAAGCTTAATTCACGTCGACGATTGTCGGCGTAACTCTTCGGCGAGATTGGGCTTCTTTGAGTCGACTCCTAATCATGTCAACTTGCTCTTGGGCTTCTTGGATAATGTCTGGGCCAAAGAAATTTCTTTCTCGATCTCGAGACCAAAGAGAGGGTTCGGCACTTTCTTAGTAAAGTGCTTCAAAAGGAGACATCTGAGGCGGCTTGAAAGCTATTATTATAGGAGAATTCAGCAAAAGGTAAGCTTTTCTCCCAATCCATGCCATAAGATAGCACACAAGCTCTTAACATGTCCTCCAGGGTCTGATTGGTCCGTTCAGTCTGTCCGTCTGTTTGGGGATGATAAGCCGTACTGAAATTCAGCTTTGTCCCTAACAGAGTATGCAAATTTTCCCAGAAACGAGATGTAAACTGGGATCCACGATCGGACACAATTGTCTTGGGAACTCCATGAAGACGAACAATATTTTCTAGATATAGTTCAGCGAGCTTGGGACTTGAATATCTGGTTTTGACTGGGATGAAATGAGCAACTTTGGTTAATCGATCGACGATAACCCATATGGAATCATGTCCTTTTCTGGTTCTTGGTAACCCAATAATGAAATCCATATGAGATATTGTCCCACTTCCATTACGGTATTTCAAGAGGTCGAAGAAGACCAGCTGGGCGTTGGTGCTCGGCTTTTACTCGCTGACATACGTCACATTTCGCGACATACTCGGCGATGTCCTTTTTCATGCCAGGCCACCAATATTCTCGCTTCAAGTCTTGGTACATTTTTGTACTACCAGGATGGATAGATAGAGGTGATTCATGAGCTTCACTCAAGATCAAGTTTTTGATTGCTGGGTCATTAGGAACATAGATTCGGTTCTTGAATAAGAGTATACCATCCGAGTTTTACGAATATCTGATTCAACCTCGAGTGGCATATCTTCTCGGATTTTGGATATGGCCTCATCTTTGGATTGAGCTAGCTTAATTTGGGTTTTGATTTGGTTGCATTTGGAGACTAGCAACAAATCCTTTTTCAACAATTCCCAAATTAAGTTTACAAAACTCTTTTACTAATTCGGATTGATCGGTGTATGCCGACACCGTCATACAATGGAGTTTACTGACTCAGAGCATACGCTACGACATTAGCTTTACCAGGATGGTAATGAATACTAAGGTCGTAATCCTTTATTAGCTCGACCATCTCCTTTGTCGCAGATTAAGATCTGGTGAGTAAAGAAGTATTTTAAGCTCTTATGATCTGTGTAGATGTCGCATTTGTTTCCAATAAGATAGTGACGCTTGATTTTGAGGGCGTGCACTCTGCAGACTAACTCCGGATCATGAGTTGGATAATTAAGTTCATGAGGTCGAAGGCGGCGAGAAGCATAAGCTACGACTTTCATCTCTTGCATCAACACGCAACCAAGACCATTGCGTGAAGCATCGCAATAGACATCGAAGCTCTTATGGATGTCGGGCAACACCAAAGACTGAAATTTGTGGTTAACCGTTTCTTTAATTCCAGAAAACTTGCTTCGCATTCTGGAGTCCATTCATATTTCTTTTCTTTCTTCAAGAGCTGAGTCAAAGGTTTGGCGATTTTGGAGAAGTTTTCGATAAAGCGGCGATAATATCCCGCTAAACCGAGGAAACTTCGGATTTGAGGAACAGATTTTGGTTGCTCCCAGTTTTGGACTGCTTGAACTTTCTTTGGGATCAACAGAAATTCCACCATTGGAAAGGATATGCCCGAGGAATGCAACTTCTTTCAACCAAAATTCACATTTCTCGAACTTGGCATATAATTTATGTTCTCGGAGTTTTTCAAGCACCAAGTGTAAATGTTGGGCATGATCTTCTTCATTTTTGGAATAGATGAGAATATCATCTATGAATACCACTACGAACTTATCGAGATACTCCATAAAGACTTTATTCATTAAACTCATAAAGCTAATTTGGAGCATTTGTAAGTCCGAAGGACATTACGACATATTCATATAAGCCGTAACGAGTGGTAAAGGCTGTTTTAGGAATATCCTCCGGTCGAATTTTCAATTGATAATAGCCATGTCTAAGATCAATTTTGGAGAAGATTTGAGCACCGGTTAACTGATCGAGCAGGATCATCGTCTGAGGTAGAGGATATTTGTTTTTGATAGTAACATCATTGAGAGCACGATAATCCACACACATGCGTAGACTACCATCCTTTTTACTAACGAAGAGAACAGGGCTTCCCCATGGAGAAGTACTTGGTCGAATAAACTTTTTATCTAATTGTTCTTGAATTTGCTTTTTGAGTTCTACTAACTCATTTGGTGGCATACGATAAGGTCTTTTGGAAATTGGGGCTGTACCAGGTATAAGATCAATGACGAACTCTAAGTCACGATCTGGTGGCAAACCTGGCAATTCTTCTGGAAATACATCGGGAAAATTGGAAACTACAGGAACAGATTGAATCTTTTCCATTACCAATGCATTTAAGTATGATCTTGATTCGGAAAGATTACAGGTGGAACTAAAATTCACTTCAATTCCATCAGGATTAATAAGAGATATGGATCTATTAGCACAATCTATCTGTCCTTTATTCTTAGCTAACCAATCCATACCAAGAATGATGTCTAATCCTGGGGTTTCTATAAGAATAAGATCAGCATAAAATAAAACTTCATTTATTTCAATGCTAACCTTAGGACACATTTTAGTAGTTCTCATTTTTGCTCCAGGAGAATAGATTATCATGGACATGGGTAAAGATTTAGTTTGGATTTGATGTGATTCTACGAACTTCTTGGATATAAAGGAATGAGATGCACCGGAATCAAATAACACCAAAGTGGGAATAGATTGGACGGGAACATACCCGAGAACCACATCTGGTGCTTCCGTTGCTTCTTGGTAGTCACATGATGTAAACGTCCTTGATTGGCGGCTTGAGCGGTGCGAGGTTTTCAGGTTGTTGTCCTCCAGCTCCTTGAGGACGACCAGGGGGTCGCTGAGGAACTCCCTTACTTGGGCAATTATTAGCATAATGTCCAAGCTGCTTGCACTTGAAGCATGTAACATTCGGAGTCTGAGTCGATGCTCCGGTAGGACGTGCTCGATGAGGGTTTCTTGGGACGAGGCAAAGGTTGTCGAGGTCGAGGGGCAGGACCTTGACGCCTTTGCTTCTGTGGCGGGGCAGGTGGTCGCGCATTACCCTGAAGTGCAGGGCGAGGCTTGGATGGGCTTGCACCGGCATTCTTCTGTGCCATCCATTTTCTTTTACGCGATTCCATGGCAGCTCGAGTGCCATGCTCCACTCGAATAGACTTGTCCACCAGTGTTTGGAAATCATTTATATCAATGGCAGCTAATGCACACTTGATTTCCTCATTCAAGTTATCGAGCGTTCCAACTTGCGCGCTTCAGGAATAACTTCAGATGGTGCATAACGGGAAAGGTAATTGAAGCGATTAAGATACTCCATTACCGTCTGATTCCCTTGACGGAGATCAAGAAATTCTCGTCTTTTGATATCCATCAGACTGGAAGGAATATGGGTTCGGCGAAAAGTATCCTTGAAAGCCTCCCATGAAATCTGATCTACTGGAAGAATAGCTTGGTAGTTCTCCCACCATAAAGCAGCAGCTCCTCCCAACTGATAAGATGCATAAAGAACTTTCTCTCGATCATTGCACTGTGCAATGTTCAACTTGCTCTCCATTGTTCGCAGCCAGTCATCTGCGTCCAATGGATCAGCAGCAGTAGAGAATGTAGGAGGCCGAGTCTTCAAAAACTCAGACAACCTTGATTGTGGAGCACCACCACCACTTCCTCCAACAGGAACTCCTTGGTGGGAAGTATTCTGAACTAACTGTTGCAGAAGAAGTGTGTGGGTTTGACGGTTTTGCTCAATCATTGCCAGAACTTGCGCCATTGTGGGCGGACCTGGCAATTGCTCCTCCGGAATTCCACCTTGCCGATTAGGATTTGAATCTGGATTGGGTGGATCTGGCACATGACGAGAAGATGAAGCCCTTGCAGAAGGGTGCATCGGATTAGGTTGCGCTGGAGTGGGCAACGTTTCGCGAGGAGGAAAAGGCTCCTGCGATGCCTCACTTTCCAAGATCCCGCGAAGAGATCTGGTTACAGGCATCCTGAAATTTCAATTCAGATAAGAAAATAATATATTGTAATTAAAGGATTTAGACTGGCAGATTGAAAATTTAAACTCAAACTCATTGGTTAACAGGCAACATTTCATTCCCTAAAATTTTATTATTCTTAAAGAAATTCATTAACAAGGGAGGTGTGTTATTATGTTATGTTATATTGTAAATGATATACACAAAGGATCACATCATCGTGAAATTGTAATAAAACATTAGAAAGTCACGAGAAGGAACCAAAACAAGCAGAAATAAACAGTAACAGCACTTTTATTCAAACCACATATTAACAATATGTACAACAAAAGCATGACAACCTCACAACTCAACACTATATGACCTCATGCGCTGCTACTACTCAAGGTAAACCTACTCCAAACACAGCGCTACAACGTCCTGCTTGATGAGACTCAACGAGGATCCGCAAGGGTAGAGTCGATCCACCGTGGCGGGAAAGGTACCACGGCGCTGTAAACTGCGTCACGGGGGCCTTGATACACTGCGGCGACTGTCCAAGTCGACTCGCGACAGGCGTGGGCGACTAACTCTGTGGACATCCTAGCCCGTCGGGAGCGTCTAGTGGCCCTAGCGAGACCTAGGTGTAGGTGTCTGGGCACCTCTGAGCGGCAACAAAGTAGCATCGTCGCCAAGTGTAGACCTAGAGAACAAACCCATAGCCACGAAAGGAGCTATGGCGTTTTCTAAAAAGGCTACTCTCCCACGTGCTACGTAGTACTCTATCTTGCCTGGCGGTGGTAACGGTCAGCAGCATTAAGGAACTCAACTATGATCCTATAGTACTCATCTGGTACGGTACTAGGATCTACGTAACTAGTGTCTCCCCTCGGCAACAAAGCAGGTATCTCTCGATAAACAGTCGCCATCTCTGGAAGTGCATGGCGTAGTCGAACGATGGCCATATAAGCAACATCGCTCAACGCAGAAGACACCGAAGCTCCACGACCATCAAAAGTACGATCTGCCTCTCCGAACTGTGTCCTAGCTGGGATCTCAATCCTAGCTACGTACTCTATCGAAACTGGACTCACCATCCTCACGGTAGAGCGGTGTATCGAGGTGTCTCAAGCGTGCAAAATCCAACATCCGTGCTAAGACCCCATCAATCCCGCTCCCAGACGCTCGGAAGTGTGAAAGCACGGCGAATACCCTTCCATCTGCACATTTAATAAGGAATTAGTATTCCAGATTAAATGTAAGATGCAACGATAACGCACAAAAGTAAAGAGTAGAAAACAAAACAGTAAAGGATTATTAGCAGATATAACAAGTTTTATTTTCCTAAGTGTAATGTGTCTATTCAAAATTTTAATTTCCCTCTTAACGACCATCCTAACTAAGGTTCTCCTACAGGCAGCGTGGCTCTGATACCAAACTGTGAGACCCTCATTTTTATGTCAGTAAATAACATAAATATGAGGCTCTTTTAAGTGCATCCTGTGCCATTCCCATGATCAGTGGCTGGCACGCACAAACACAATTTAGATATTACAGCCACACAGATACACATTTTTATTACATCACAAGTTTTAGAGTGATATTACAATACCAAAAGTAGCAGGAAATTAAAACCCTGTCTCATAGTTTGCCAACTATCCCATAACTCCACAGGCAACTGCTGAGATGAACCTAGAAAGATCAGTCGTCGCTAAAATTCGCAGGTTCCTCAAAATCATTCCCTTCATTAACGAAATCCTGCTCTTCACCTAAAAACATTGTTGAAGCAAGTTGAGTACATTGGTACTCGCAAGACTTTGTAGTGTATGCAATTCCTGGAATATATGCAGGCTGAAATAGATAGTGGTTTCTACGGTTGTTTTGCATAAAGCGAAGATTTGATTTGTAAATACTGAGTAGTAATGGAAAGCATAAATAAAACTTTAAAGACAATTTGATAAGTAATTGAGATATCAAGTAATAAAGGTAATAACATTTTACTCACGGCCCTTTGTGAGTAAAATAACGAACAAGACCCTCCATGGTCTTACAAAACAAAGTATATCGACAAGTGATATTAATCATCGTAAAACATTTTCCAAAGTCTTTTACCAAAGTTTTCAAAAATAGAAAACCACTAACTTAGTGTGGGTTCACCAAGTCATCCATGACCGTGGATACGCTAATCGATTAGTTTAATCTCTGCGAGTTGTACTGACTTTACCCACAAGATATGTTCTCCCTTTTGCAAGCTATAAGACACACTTCCTTTGGTATGTCGCGAGGAGTTCATAACGAAACTTTTCGATTACTTGAACCTTAACTTTGCACTAGCCCAGTGACGTTACTCCTGACTATGATGGAAGCAAACAAATGGTGAAGCAATAGTATTCAGAGCCCGCGGCTCAAATGGTATAACAACAGCCCCAATTCATAGCCAGGCGTACACCGTTACAACGGCAGATGCCAACACCTCGGTGATGACACCTACCTCGAGCAAACCAATACCCGGAATGCCCGTGCTACAGCGCCTACCAATGTGCAAAGCTAATGCCCAGATAATTTAATAAGTTAAGACTGTCCCAGTCCAGTACTTGTGGATGTACGGTTATCTTGGATCGCGGGACACCATGTTTGGTCCTTAAAGTGACATGGGCGATAACTCCACCCTAGCTACGTACACGTTAAAACATGTACAACCGGCTAATGCCAATAATCACCCACATCAAAACAGTAGTTTTATTTTCATTTTTATCAAACTACCAGTATCCTTTACTGCTTAAATAGACCATAAAAGATTTCATAAGGAAAAGTGTGTGGGTGTAACTGTCGTTGACATTAATCTAAAGCAGTGCTAAGCATATGCAGATTAATAAGCGATTATACCCAATTTAATGAACTTAACCATTCCTAGGGTTTTCATGGATCGTATGTCCATGTGATTAAGGGAATCCATCCATTTGGGTTAATATCTACCAAGTAACAAAATAATAGTTTATCAAATTATGAGCATGCAGGGAGATTCTTAATCACATTTCAGTGGATTTATGAAATCTGGGATCAAGATGATCAAGGGGGTGCTTGCCTTGCTCCTCGACGGTGTAAATTTGAGTGCGAGTCGTCGATAAGCGTAATCGGCGGTCTCGGCGTCTATCGTCGAAATGCGAACATAGCAAAAGAACATTTCAATATCGATGAAGAAGCAAATACACAAATAATAAAGATAACAGTTGAAAGATTCAATTGAAATCAACTCAAATCATTCAATGATGGCAATCACTTCATTTCTTTATCATTCCAAGTATTAGCTAAGTCGTTAAATTATAGTCCTAAGGATTAAAGTTTTAGGGCATACAACACGGTTATCTTCTTTGTGTATTATTTCATTCCAATTTACTGAGTTCAGGAAGCTAAGATTGTAGGTTTATTTTTAACAATGTTTATTTGTAGGGTGTATGACTAATTGGACTTAATACAAGTTAGTATATAAAGCAACCCTAATCATATGTAATGATAGAACATGGTAAATCTTAATTTTTATCTTACTAAATAGTCCTAATCAGTATGATGAGCACAAAGAAACAAATTTTATTTATTTTAGATTATTTTTGATCAAGTTATAGCAACTATATTAAATTTATATATTAAATAAAGTCCTAATATGAAATTTTTTACATACTAGTTCCAAATCCAAATCTAATCACATATTTGGACAGTACTTGACCTAAGGATTCCAACAAAATTTGTTTCACTCAATTTGGACTTTATTTGCAAAAATCCTACATGAAACATATTCAAATTTCTCCCTTTAAATTTAAATTCAAAGTTAATTTGCTAAACAAGTATCAAATATTTTTACATATTATGAAACTACATGATTTAAAAAGAATTTAGAAATTTGTTTCATTCCATTTGGAGCTATGGTTCAAAAGTTATATGCAATTGAAGTTATTCGGATTAATTAAAACAGGAAAATAGCAAATACGCTTTCCTCAAGGGAAGGCGCATTTATGTGCTTCGCGCGGGCTGAAATTTGAACTGGGCCGCGGCCGCTGGCAGTTGGGTCCGGCCCGTCAGTGGCCTCGCGCGTGGTGTGTGCAGCGGCTTGCTGCTGTCAAGCGGGACCGGCTCGGCAGTGAGAGGTGTGCGCTTGTGTGACTGACCGCTTGGACCCACACCGCAGCGACACGGCGCAGGGGAGATGGCCGACGGCCTCGCCGGCGATCAACCGGCGACGTCGATCGACCTTGGCTAGCAGCTAAGGCTTCACGGGACCACGGTGAGTTCAGGGAACTACTCGGATGAGGGTGGTGTTCGGAGAATTCGAGTTCACGGCGGCAACCGGCGGAAGCTCACGGTGGCGCAAGGTGAAATGGTGATGCAAAGCCTTTCAAGTTTAATCATCATATGTATGAGCTTAAGGAGGTCCTCAGGACTCTATTAAGACTTTCCATCCAAGGAATGGATGGTCGGGTGAAGCTCTCACCTTGCTCCGCTAATGGCGGACGAGGTCTCACGGTGCGGGAGCAGCTCGGAGCACTCCAGGCTGAAACAAGTGGTGCACAAGCTACATGAGTAACCAAGGATACTATAGGACCCAATAATTTGGACGTTATCTTACCGAGTCAAACGAATTTGGTATTTTCCCCAAATCGAGTTCCACCGGAGGCGGAGAAGAAGGACTCGGCTCGGCCGAGTTTGGGCGAGAGAGGGAAATGGCTAGGTGCTCCGGGTTCTACTGAGTTTGGACGTTCTACTTGTCCGGTTAAATAGATGGAAGAGGCGGTTCGGTACTGCTTAACCGGCTCCACTAGAGAGAGAGACAGAGCGAGATAGAGAGGAAGAGAGGAGGAAGACGGTGCTGGCAGCTGAGGTCCACAAGGCAGTGGAACAAGAAAAGAAAGAGAGAAATGGGGAGAGACTGACGCGTGGGCTAGGAACCCTCTGGGACCCGTCGGCAGCTGCCGTCAGCGCACGCGTCACTGGACGCGTGGCCCCACACGTAAGGACTGAAGGAGAGAACTCCAGTTCTTTCCCAGACAGCACGGCAACTGAATTAATTCACGGGTCATTTCATCTCGAGATTTTTCGAAACTTTTCGTCCAAGTTGATGGGTAAGTCCACTAGCTTCAGTAAAATTTTGGAGTCAAAATGATCTACCAATTAATTATAAAAATTCTGACAGTGCCGACTGTACAGAAAAACCAATTTAGTTTTTGAATTGATTAAAGGACCAATTCAACCTATTTAATTTTGAAATTTTTACTGAAGGTGTATCTCTATACAATGGACCTACCATAAAAATTTCAACATCAAATTCGCATTATTAATTTCCTTATAATTCTTTTACTAACTTCTGCAGAATTTCAATTCTTTCTAAAATAAATGCTAACTCATAGCAAACATGCTTATTAATTTTTGAAACTTTTTTGTGAGTAAAGATGATATGTCTGAGGTCTTATGGTAAAAATCCCAAGGCCTAGGTTGCTCCACATCGTTCTCTAAAAATCTGACATTGGACTGGCCAGAGAAAGGATTTATCATTTTTAATTGTTTTCTTCACTAGTAAAAGCATTCACATGGTCTTTTGACCAACTAGGGATATCTTCTAGGGTTTGGTCAGGTCATACAAGATTTTTACCATGGTAATTTCATTTTTTTACTATTTTCTCTTTTCTTTTCTCTTCTTTCTTAAATTCCAATATTCAATTAATTAATTCAACCAATAGATCAAAATCAATAAATGCACATAAAATCCAGAAATACAACACAAAAGTAATTCCATATTTTTAATATTTGATTTTTATTACTTTGCATATTTGAGGATGTTACACTAATTATACTTAGTTTAATTCAATCATGGAGGGATTAATTGTTGAAGTATGAGTAGATTGTCCACCTCTCCTCCTCCTCAACGGCTTACATTTTTAGGCACGTGTTGCATTAAACTTGGCACTTTGAATTTGTGCCGTGGATTAAGTAGCGGTGGACAGTACTTGCAGTCTATATATGGGGCATCTCTTTCCTTTAAAAAAAAGTGTTCCATAGAGTGTACATGAATATATTTTTTCTTTGTTTAGTCATAACTTTGTATTAACAGCTCTGATTCGCAAAAGGTTTGCACCAGTAGTTTACTGACGACGAGAGGAACAAAATGATATAAGTCTTGGTATAAACAGTCATTTTTGCTGTCCAGTGACAGATTTTACCAACCGTAGAGATATATTAATATGTATAGCGCTTTTACTATCATGTAGAGGGCCAATAGACTGTGTTGATTATGCAGTAATAAAATGTTATAGCATATGAATAGTAACATATATCTGCATGGAAAGTAAAATCATTCGTTACTAAAAACCGTTAGTAACTAGTTTTTATAATCACAGTAACTATATTCTCGTAACTTGTTAACTAGTTACTGATAGTAACACATTAACTAGTTATTGCCAAATGACTAATTTGTGCATGATTATCCTACTAAACAGGTGCTTAATATTTTTACTAACGGTTTTGAATTTAGTAACTACTTTTTATAATCACAGTAACTATATAATCGTAACTAGTTAACTAGTTACCGATAATAACACAAGCAATATATCTAGTGCTAATGTGATAACTCAAGATAGTAACCATTGGATTGTGTTTGGGTGGTCCAGATCAAGGAAGGTGGAAGCCCACTATCCAATTCTAAGGGGGAAATAAACTCTAAGGAGTTTTGCCAATAACACATTAACTAACGTTTACGATCATCCATATAATATTTTACTACAGGACCAACAAACATAGCTAGATTCTTATTCTAATAGTTCACTTCATTTTGGTTTAGTAACATCTTGTATAATAGCTAGTAACATATTATTTTCTGGACAATAAAAGGTAACATATCCTGCGTAAACCACTATTGTTGTGCAAAATTCATGGAAATCATATGTACAATTTTTCAAAAAAATTCAAAAAAATTACCATAAGTAGAGGAGGTGAGATTTACATCCCTGTAAAATTTGAAGATCAAAATAAATCTGATTTGAAAGATATGAAATTGACAAGCGCTAATTAGTGATGAATAGTAAATCTATTCTTTTAATATCTTTCAAATGTTGCAGAGTTTGATATTCAAATTTTACAGGGCTGTAGAAGCTGACATCCCTTACTTGTGGTAATTTTTTGAGAATTTTTTAGAATTTGTCCATATAATTTTCGTAAACTTTTAATGTCAAATGACTGATCTGTGAAGGATTTTTCAATTATGTTGTGATAGTAATTACTAGTTGTAGATGTAGTATTTTCATTTTGTAGATATAGCAATGTCTGCTACTAATCAAAAAAATTGTTGTTTAATAGTGAGATTTATATCAATCTGTTCCTTTTGTCATAAGTAAGCTACTAGTGAAAACCATTTGCAAATCCGAGCTATCAATAAAAAGATACAACTAAAATAAAGAAAAAATAGATTTATGTACAAACTACAGTAAGCATTAACTAGTCGGGTTGACCAATGCATAAACTAGTAATTGATCGATAGTAATTGCATCTGTTGTTGTATAGTAAATTGTATTTGTGATTTACTACCGAATTGATAGCAATCAGTACGATTTGGTTTGCATGATCAGACGTAACAAGAAAATTCGAAGACACATTGCATAAATTAATCGTGGGATATATGAGCAATTATTTAGCACCTGTGTTCATAGGGTTCAATATAAGATCATTTAAACAAGTTATTGATTCAGTAATTTTGTTTATACAACGTAGTAAAATGCAGTTGTTATGGTAATATTGTTGTACGATAGAGATAGTAAATTAGAAAATTAGAAGCTAATAAACTTCAGTTGGTAGTAAATTTCTACACATTAAATCATAGATTGTGTGTGTGTGTGTTTTGAAATCGAACAGTTGCTTAATTGTGTTGGGTTAAAAAAAAATAAAAAACAGCAATGGTTGGGAAGTTGCATTTATTTTAACATAGTAAAAACCAGTTGTGGTGATAGTATTATTGTATGATTTAGATAGTAAAATTTTACTTTCAGACCGCTATCAGAATATAGGCAAAATATCCGGTGCAATTAAAGTTTTCGTGCAACCCTACTAAAAAAAGTTTCAAAATTTTTTGAAAAAAATCATGGATGTAAATCTCAACTTACCCCATCTATGTATAAAATTTTATGATCAAATACGTACTATGGTACAAGTTACAAAAAAGACAAATTTTCGCTTGGAATCTTGCTACAGTAGACAACACAAAATTTGTTTTTTTTTTTGTAACTTCTAGCATAATACATATTTGATCATGAAATTTTATACGTAAATGGGGTAAGTTGAGATGTATATCCATGATTTTTTGATAATTTTTTGAAACTTTTTTTAGTAGGGTTGCACGGTGGTTGCACGAAAACTTTAATTGCACCGGATATGTTGCCCAGAATATATCTGTTCCTATCTTTCTCAGCCGTTCATGGTTTCAACTACGTTTCATAATAGATACGTTTCAAAAAACTACGTTTTACTATCATGCAAATAATTTTTTCTATGGAATATCCAATGATTTTTTTGGTTAATAATATTACGTTTTACTATCTACGCTCTCTGGCTATGTCAATCATTGCTTCTGCTGAACAACACTCAAACAGAATTGTAACTATCAATTACACGTACGTTTACTATCATCGATGTAACATTTTACTTTTAGACAGCTATTAGAATACATTTGCTACTTTCGTTGTTAGTTGTTCGTGGTTTACATTGGTCAGTATACATATGTTTCAGAAAACTATGTTTTACTATGGGTCAAATATGTTGAGGGTAGTATTGTTACATGTATGAAATAGTAATTAAGTTAGTATTTGATGCTATTGCCATTTTTTCTTGGATATTAGACTGCGTAATAGACTCTACTATCTGTATCAATAGAATTTACAATCCATAGTAATAGTTTTTACTATAAATTCATATGGAGTTTAGTTGCGAGACTTATATCATTATGTGAATGTCGTTGCCAGCAAACGAATGGTAAAAACTGATCGTAAATCTGAGCTACCAATAAAAAGATATAGCAAAATAAAAGGTAACACGATTCATGTACACACTACGGGACGTATTTTTCTAGTCGGTTGGACTTCTGTGAATGGGTTGATCGTTTTACTAGTCAGCATACATGGGTCACAAGTAGTCTGTATCAATACATTACGACTAGTGTGTGGAATAGCCTAATCTGCGTACAAGCACAGATTAGCGCAACTATGTGTGTATAGTACAATTACCTAGGACACCATGGTGCCTGGGCACCAAGATCCAAAACAGGTATTTTTTTCTATTTATTTGCATTCAATTTTTTTTTGAAATTTTTAGGATGTTGAGATTAACCAATTTACTAACTAGTTCAAACAAGTTTGAACTGAAATCCGAACTAGAGTTTCTTTTTTGAAGATAGTTTGATTGTAGGTATGTGCTGAGTATATATATAAATCAACAAAGCATGTAATCTAAATTCGTTCAAATCTTTGAATTTGAGTATATTTTTTAAAAGGTATGTGTTTCATTTGAATTGTTATAGATTAGTATATATCCTAAATCTGAAAGATATGTATGTATGTATGTATGTATGTATATGTGCAGGAGATGGCGTTAGGCCGCCCAATCTATCTATCTATCTAGCTATATCCAGCA
Organism: Rhipidocladum racemiflorum; assembly: GCA_036346355.1. Taxonomy (NCBI): domain Eukaryota; kingdom Viridiplantae; phylum Streptophyta; class Magnoliopsida; order Poales; family Poaceae; genus Rhipidocladum; species Rhipidocladum racemiflorum. The sequence continues at coordinate 17,466,820 of CM070578.1, read as the reverse complement.
TATGCCCTTGCAAACAAGTAGTATGTATATATATTTTGAACAATTAATACATGCATGCATGTCATGAGAAAAGTAGCTAGTCAAGTTACGTCCATGCTTCAATCTCTTAGGGCCTATTTGTTTCAGCTGGAGATGGTAGAAAGTAGTTTTTAAAATCTGGATGGTAAAAGCTGGATTGTTTAAAAGTTGGAGGTTGAAAAGCTGATGGCTGTTTGGCAATCCAGATTATAGTGGGGACAGGCTCGGGTGTGAGCGAAACAGAGGGCTTGAGCGCGAACAGTGAGGGGTAATGGTGGGTAATTTCGACTGAAGTTGGATGGGTATTGTGGTCTTTTGCAAAAAAAACAAAAAAAAAAAAGCTAGAAAAGCTCCTCCAAAGTGGATTGTGGGATTGCTACAATCTGGCCTCCAGATTATTACAATCTATGTTGAAAGTTTTCTGTTTGTTAACCTTCTAGATTTTAAAAGCTGCTTTCTACAATCATGCCCTTAATTTGAGGCCAAATCGAACCAACCGAAGGATAGTACAGTGATTGTTCCTCTTTGTTTCCTAAAATGTAATCTAAGCTACGTCGTTCTTTTTTAGGTTTTTTTTTTCAAAAAAAGAAAAAGAAAACAGGGCAGCCAAGAATTATTTTGACGAAGATGCGAGCCGAGGAATCAAAGATTTTATTTCTACGGAGCTAAAACGACGCCGATCTTGTATGTACCAGAGGGGTGTGTGTATATAAAATTGGTCCATGCATGTTATTGGTATGTATATTGGCACGTGATGGAATGAAGATTGCTTTACTAATCATGCATCAATTGAAATGCTTTAGTAAAAGCGACGGTCAAGCTACCCGATCAAGAACAGCTCTTTGGTCGACAGGCAGGGGACGAGTAATACTAGTTCCACCCCACTTTTTTATTTTTTTTGCTTCTTTCTTTCTTTTTTTTTTCATGATTGTGAGATCGAGGAGCATGCATGCATGCAATTGTTGCATCAGTTAAATGGTATGATAATACTCCCTCCGCTCACAAATAATTGTCATTTTGGACATTATCATGTTCTTTAAAACACAATCGGAGTTATGAATAAAAAGTTACGATCGTTTTACTATCACACAGATGCATAAATAATTTGTGTTGGTTTTTGGTTAGAAACGACACAAATAGTATTATTTGTGTCCGTTTTTGGCTAGAACCGACACAAATAATATGACTACTATTTGTATTGGTTTTTTTGCTAGAATCAACACAAATAATGCATTATTTGTATCGATTTTCATTAAAAACCAACACAAATAGTCTTCCCACCATTTTGAGTTTTAGAACCGACACAAAAACTTTATCCGTGTCGGTTCCAAAAAAACCGACACAAATATGTGTTTTATAGTAGTGAATCTCGATAATAACTCGTTAAGCTTAATAGCCAGCCATACTTGTAAAGGCGCTTTATTTATCATAAGGGGAACATATATAACTTGTGGAAAAAGTACAGGCTGTTAAATAATAACTAACAAAAGTAATAGAGCGAAATAATGTAGAGAAAATGCAAGAGATAATTCTTACTCTCCTTGTATCATGCAGGTATTTACAAAGCCTTTATTTATAGACGTCACGTAAGATAAGACAGAGATCTAATCAAAGAGTCACAAGGAGTTGATGGCACAAGAGTTCGACCTTTCATTGTATAGTGGTTACAGAGGGCCGGGTTAGGGTGTGTTTGGTTGGATGTATCAGGTTGAATGGGATGGGATTGTACAGTATGGATGGGATGATCCTGGATGGGATGGTACCGGTCGGTCCTGTACCGATCGGTTCAGCCGAATTCGCCGTATCAAACGGTACCGCATCTTCAAGGAATATTCTAGGAATCTGTACCATCTCATCCCGTACCAAATGGTTCCGTTCAGTCAACCAAACGCATGAACGCGATTAAATTCTGTACGGAACGGTTCGATTCAACCTGATACAGCGAACCAAACGCACCCTTAAGGAAGCAACTTATCCGTAACAAGATGTCTAAGGTCCTCTCTCCCCCTGAAGTATAGTACTTATGGTCCATCTATAAGTATTTAAATTGAATACTTGTAGATTAAACTGAATGTTTGCTTATTAAATAGTATTTAAATTTTAGAGTTTTCAGATCTTGATTCAATGGATAGAATCAATTTACCTATCCTCCTCGTATCTGAGTTCCCTATAAACAAAAAAATTGAGTGCTTGCAAACAGTAAAAAACACTTGAGTGCTATTTAACAATTCCAAAAAACTATGTTGCTTAATTAATTACCCCATCCGGTCACAAATAGTTCCTTTTGGCCATTGGCACGATCTCCAAAACATAGCATTGGCTACTAATTTATATTATAATATATTGATAAAACCCAATAAAATTATAATACGATGAAAGTACTCTTCGAGATAAACCTACGTATATGATTTTCATGTATCCAATTTAAATATTTAAAAATATATTGACAGTGAAAGTTTCGAAAGTTTGACGGCAACTATGTCCAAAACGACAGCTATTTATGACCAAGGGGTATGCGGTATCGTAGTGCTCTACAAGCTGCTGCTGCAAAGACTAATGCTACTTTTTTAGATAATGAAAAATTATATCCCTCAATCATTGCATTGTAAGATAAACACGGTCAAAAAAAAAAAAAAAAAAAAACGTACGCTACCGATAGAAGAGAAAAGGTATACATGTAGTTCGTACACACACGCACTACTGTATACACATGTGTATGTACTAGCTAGCTAGTTACTGTGTGTGGTGTGCGCTACTGTGATCACACAACTTTAAGTAAAGACGTAAAGTAGTAATAATTAAATACATCGATGGGGATAGAACTAAAGGAGCAATCAACCAATGGCAGGGAGCAAACTATACACTGTGACTGTGATCGGAATCTAGCTGGAAAAAGGATGGACATAGATCGATCGATATACGAGATAAGCAAGCTATAGATGGACGGATCAATGCTCCATGTGGTTTACATTTCCCCCTGTCGAAGAGAGATATTTGCAAAAGGAAGAAACTGATCACTTGATCAGCGAGCGAGAGAGAGAGATATACTCTCCTTCCGTTCACAAATACCAGTTATTTTTTACTTTTAACAGTACTCTCTGTTGTAATATATATACTTACTTTGACTTTGTTTTTCTATGAAATAATTGAAACCACGTGGCACAAAAGTATCGCAAATAACACTAGCTAGTTTCATGAAGTCAATATGTATAGTTTTATACATATTAATGCACAAAGAAGCTAGTTTTAAAAAGTTATCCACACAGATTCCACAATGACCTATACGATGCGTATACACCACCACCAGCAGCAGGACTACCTGCTTTATATAGTACTAGGTCAATAAACGCGAATGAAAAACGATTTTTTTTTAAGAAAAAATGAACCGAGATGCACTTTTCATTTTTTTCAGTAATAATATATGTTCCGAAAAATATTAGAGACGCCAACCTTCGAGTCGTTGCCGCGCATGTGAACGAAAAACGATTTGCATTTTTTTCGAAAAAAAATGAACCGAGATGGATTTTTTATTTTTTCGGTAATAATACATGTTCCAAAAAATATTAGAGATGCCAACCTTCGAGTTGTACACATATTTCTATTGAGCCGAGATGGATTTTTCATTTTTTTTGGTAATAATACATGTTCCAAAAAATATTAGAGATGCCAACCTTCGAGTTGTACACATATTTCTATTGAGCCGAGATGGATTTTTCATTTTTCGGTAATAATACATGTTCCAAAAAATATTAGAGATGCCAACCTTCGAGTTGTACACATATTTATATTGATGAAAATATTTTTTCCGGCAAAAACGGAGAAAATACCTGGACATAAGAAGCGGAGACCTGTTTGTTATGTTTTTGGACCTGACTGCTATCCCGGAAAATTAGAAAATGGCTCTCTTGCGATTTGTATTTAACGGGAGTTTTTTTTCTCTCCGTAAATTAACGAACGAGGGACCCAAACGCGATGCCAAAAAGTTTTTCTCCCTCTCGTAAAAAATCGCAAAGGATCGTTTCGTAATTTTGCAGTTCCTATCCGCGATTTTAAAGAAAGAAGAGGCTTTTCCGGAAAATCGCTGGACGCCAGCCGCCAGGTGGATGCCCCGAGGAGGCGCCGAACCTCCCGGATTTATATGGGTTATTATAATATAATATAATATAATATATTTGAGCAGGACTAGAATGGATGTTGGCGCCAGCACCCGTACGTACGTATATGCATACACACTTGTACATGCACGCATACCGTACGTGTCCACGTTTCTGAAAAGGATGTGTACGTACCTCGCATCGATATCTCGCTGCAGGCTAATTAACGCTGCACGTTTTACGCACGCGTACATACATACACGCGTGTCCTACGCACAAAAGGCCATATTCCTGGTCCATCCACATCTTTTCGACTCGTCAAATACATGTTGCTGCGGTACGTGGATGTACGCCCATCCACACGTGTGTTCTGGGGTGGTCGAATGGCCATCCACACAGGAATGGAACTGAACACGTGTCAACGCAGGGGAATATCCCATGGATTAGCTTTACGGTGGATCCGGTCGCTGTGATGAGCTACCGGAGACGGGGAAGAGGGCGGAGCGACGGCGAGAGAAATGCGGTGATGGGTGGCGGCGGAGGAGGCAGGTGGTGTCTGCGCCGTACGTCCTTGGCAACAGTGGATCGCCCGCGGGTCTAGCTGACGTCAAGGCGGTAGCGGCGGTGACGTTTTAGGATTAAATAGTGGTGGAAGAGACGACGATCCAGGATGGTTAGATTCGAATGTATCATGGCTAATACAGATTGACTCCTTTATTATAAGAGAAGAAGAACAGTCATCAGCTAGCTTATCAAGACAAGAGACTATTAATCCTTGTATGGTTTTGTACATACAGGATATTGATTCGTCCCGACAAAGCTTAATTTTACCAAGCTAGGTTGAAATCTAAATAAAACTATCGTTCTAGCTTTCAAATTTTATTCTAAATACATACTTTTCTATAATTCCGAGATAACATTTAATTGTTTTTTTTCTTTGTATACCCACTCTTACCATTCATAATTCATGATTTTATTTATTACTGTGGAATAGATCGAGTAACATATCATCCAAAAGCAATAAGTAAGCTAACAAATAAGGACAATTTGATTATTTCTGTATGTACTTTAGTTGAAACACAAAATCAAAAAATGTCTTCTATTCATAGAGGAAGGAGCAAGGAACAAGCTACATTGTGTGAACTCCGATGCGCAGGTACAAAACGTTTTCTATTTAAGAACAAGGAGATTGTGTGCTGCACGCACCACCAAATTAGAGGTGGCTCTTAACCTAGCCAGCAAGTGGTTGGACATTAATTCCTACTGGTGTGGCGCCTCGATCAGCTTAATTGCTAGCTCTGATGGACTGGAGTTTGATTCAAACTACTCATATGATTCCTACATGGCATCCTTGTGACTATGTATGTATGATGTCGGGGCAAAAGATACCAAACCAAGAGAGAGAGAGAGAGAGAGAGAGAGAGAGAGAGAGAAGATAAGGAGACGCACTGGAGCAATAGTAAACTAGCTAGGCAGGTCGCTGGATAGATGGCAAAGAAAGACGATGCACTCGCCAAGAGCTGTAGCTAGTCGCAGCAGCAGCAGCAAGCAGCAGTGCATAGTCTACCGATCGGAGAGAGACCCGAGGGTACGGCCGGCCATACATCCAAAGACGGACAGAGAAAGCTATACTTCTAAAGCGATCGATCGAGCTGAGCTTTGGCTGATCGCGCGCGCGATAAAGCTAAGGCCGATCGGAAAATTAAAGTTGCGGCTAATTAATTGCTAGCTTGCATTATTGTGCCCATGGATCCACCCTCCATCCGTCGATGGGTGCTGGCCTCTTGATTGTGTTGGGTTGTACCTAGCTACATACGTTGGCCACTCTACAGCACAAGCATGGATGGATATATGAATCGATATATGTGTGCGTCAACATCCATCACTCATACTCCGGATGTTTTTGTTCTAAAAATCATCTAAACTTTGGACCGTACAATCAAAACACACATCCGTAGGATCAACCCACCTCGAATTCAGGGGGAGGTGTGCATCGATCTGAAAGCAAATCCAATGGCCCAGAATTTGGATGATAATTACTAAGAAAACATCCGGATGAAATTTATCAAAACCCGCTAACAAAAGTGCAGTAACCTTCCTGTGGTGGTGTAGTAACACGGCCTTCCTACGGTGGTGTAGTAACATAATGAATTTCGTGAAGTAACACAAACTTTCGTAGCGTCAAAATATATTCAACATGTATCTAATTTTGTTAAAAGCTCGTTGTTTCCAACACGACGATGTAAATGGATCACAAATTTGATGTTTGGTTAAAGATATATTGCAACTCCAAGTTTGCAATTAAAAGAAAAAACTCTCTCTCGTCCCCTCTCGTGGTCACAAAAATGTAGTAACCATCCTGCAAGCGTGAAGGACCATGTGGAGGCGCTCGGCCAGGGGCGGAGGAGAAAGACCAGTGGGAGGAGGAGAAAGACCGCTGCGCTGGCGAAGGAGAAAGGCCAGGGTGCTCAGTGGAGGAGATCGAACGCTGATGGAGGCGCTCGGCCAAGGGCGGAGGAGAAAGACCAATGGGTGGAGGAGAAAGACCGCTGTGCTAGCGGAGGAGAAAGGCCCGGGTGCTCGGCAGAGGAGAAGGCTGGGGGGAGACAGCGAGTGGGAGGTCCAAACGGAGGGGGGATGTGTGCCGCCAAGGTCGCAAGAGAGTACGCGGGCACGGAGGCAAAGAGACAATGGTGCACAAAAAAGAGGGTGACGTTGGATCACAGACGGTTCACCTTTTGAACCGTCTGTGATTCTACCCATAACAAACAGTTCAACCCTAGAACTGTCTGTGATAAATAGCATCACAGACGGTTCAATATTGGAACCGTCTGTGATGAGTTTTATGCTTGTTTTTTAAAGTATTTTAAGTAGTTTTTTGCAAGCCTTTTTTAAGTAGTTTTTTAAGCATGTTTTTACTAGTTTTTTAATACATGTTTTTAATACATATATCTCATTATTTTTAATACATACATCTTATCAATTGTAGTACATATATCTTATCTTTATAATAAATACATCTCATTAATTACAATACATACATATATCTCATAGGCGCTCGCACGATTCTCAGCCTATATCTAGCTTCGGTCCATCTACACTACGTATGTAACAATAGATGCTAAATAATGAATTAAGTACACTAGGAGTGCATATGCACATATGTGCAACATATAAGCTACATTTAAACTTGATGATTAACTTATATAGCCCCTTACATCACAAAGAATAAATGGATATATAAACATATATGAACTACATTTAATCAGTTGGGCCGCTTCGAGCCCAGCTCCGACGGGCAGGCCTACGCTAGGCAGCAAAGGAGTCCCTCCCCCCGATTGAGGCTCGGACGTGCTCCGACCTCCTTGGGTCGGGGCGCCTACGACCCTGACCCGGAGGAGATTGTCCCCACCAACGACTACGGCATCGAGGCTCACACCGGGAGTTGGCCGCCTACCCCGCGGGCATGACGTTCGAGACACCCCTGTGGGGGTAGATGGCTCCTTCCCGAGGCAGCAGAGGGGCCGCGCGAAGTCAAGCTCCGGTCCCATCCGCTTGACACGTAACCAGAGGACGCGCCCTCTAGCGGGGGACACCAAAGTCAAGCACCACCTCGTCAAGACTTCGGGAAAGCGAAGCGATCGTCACTCCCCTCAACCAGTCCCAGAACAGACTCCCTCGACTGGTCTACCTGCCCGGCGTGAAGGACGTGAGGACCGGTCGGGCGATGAGACCCAAGAACGGACTTCGAGACATAAGAGGCACTACCCCTTTTTCTTTTCTCTCTTTTCTTCAAACTCCGATGTAACCTGCCTCTTTTCCGTCTATATAAGGAGGGGCAGGACCCTGAGTGCGGGGGGCCTTTTGGGGGATCGATCGAACCAGAGACCGATTGAACACCCAAGGGAACACTTCCTCATCTGTAATCCCCCGGCAGTTATTCGCCCCGAGAAGCAATACACATCCACAGCACGAACTGGAGTAGGGACCTTCAGCCCGAACCAGTATAAACCTTTGGCTTCTTAAGTCGACCATTCGGGGAAAGGGAGCGCGCGACCCCCACTAACCAAAAATTCGTATTGCCGGTGCACGAAACACCGACACATAGCTAGCTACATCATGAGTATAATGCAATTAGAACCAATTACAACTTTGGATCCAAGAGAACAAATGGATCTACACCAAGCTATATCAAAACCATCCTTAATTCCTTCTTTATCAAGCTAGACGTATATACCTTGAATATAATGTTGTTACAACCAATTATTAGCCTACATCACATTCCTTTGAGCAACTATCTACATATTGAGTATAATGAAATTACAACCAATTACTACTTTACATCACAGAGAACAAATGGATCTACACCAAGCTAGATCTAAAAATTATCTTCATTTCCTTCTTTACCAAGCTAGATTTTAAATATAATGCAAATTTGAACCAATTACTAACCTTAGATGGCCTAGAACAGAATGATCTATAATCACAACTCCAAATCTATGATTACTTTCCACCAGATCGCCTCTCAATCACAGCCACATCAAAAATAGCTTGAGAAAACCCTAAAAATACAGATGAGAGGCATATCATAGACGTTTTATCTAAAACTTGTATGTAATGAGGGGCACAACACAGACGATTTTAGTTAAAAACCGTTTGTGATATGCTGATACTTATTTATGATGATTTTGATAAAAGAAAAACAGCCAGTAATAAGATGCTTAGTACTCCCTCCGTTGTTTTTTATAAAGCGTATTAGGTTTCGTTAGGACAAGGCTTTGACCAACAATTACTCAATTAGCATATAATTTTTATGACACAAAATTGATATTAGTAGATTTGTATTCAAAAGTACTTATATATAATTATGATTTTGTATTGCATAAATGGTATATTAATGAAGTAATCATTGGTCAAAGTCTTGTCCTAACGAAACCTAATACGCCCTCTAAATTCCAACTGAGGGAGTATATTTTTTTTTGGTAGTAGTGGGAAAAAGAGTTGTCGAAGACCGGAGGAATAGGAGGAGGTGATAGAGGGAGGAGGGATACCTGACTGCGTGGTGTGCCCATGCGTTATTAGTATCTCCGTCCTCGGACGACTCAAAGCAAATTGACAAAACAAGTAGTACGTACAAGCTAGCTATGGATTAAAGATGTAGCTTGATCCTAACTTTACTCTTCCATCTCTGTATGCTTCTTTGCTTGCCTCTCTTGGAAATTGTAGACTAGTCTAGCTAGGAATTCATGCATACTAAGCCCTATATTCCTCGAAGCTTTCCGGCACCTTCACGCTCCCACGTTATCTCCCCCACTCTCTCTCCCATTCTTACAAAAAAAACCTCCAGTTCTTTAGAATTACGGATAGGTTCTTCCCATTTACGAATAGGTCCTTTGTAATTTTCTGTGAGTGTAAAATATTTTCCCCCGGTTCGCGTTTAGGTCCTCAATTCGTCGTTTTACACAAAGAGCCTCCCGTTAAATACGAATTGCGAACGAGTCCTTTCTTACTTATTCAAAATAGCGAACAGGTCCAAAATTATAACAAATAAGTCCCTGCATTTTTCGTTCAGGTCCTTTCTTCGTTTTTCCTGAAAAAAATATTTTTGTGGTCCGTTTGCTCTCCGGAGCATGGGAAAAATGTTTCCGTGGTCTGTTTTTTCTCCGAAAAAAAACAAAAAATATTTTCCGTTCACGCGCGCGGCGTTTTTCCCGGAAAAAATATTTTCGTGGTCCGTTTGCTCTCCGGAGTATGGAAAAAATGTTTTTGTGATCTGTTTTTTCTCCGGAAAAAAATAAAAAATATTTTCCGTTCACGCGCGCGGCGTGCGCCGCGCTTGCGTTTTTAGTTGGACAAGCATGTGATCGATCATCCGTTGGACAGTACTCTACGCGGTTTCACTTTGGTTAATCTCTGCTGCAAGCAATCTGATATAATAGGAAGGTTAACGCGGCGCACGTCGCGCACGTGACCGGTTGTGAGACCCCGGATCAGCTATCCAGAATCTCCTGTGTATTTCCGTACTAGTCCCAGATCAGTAGCTAGTACACACAGTCACAGTGATACATCATTGCCGAACATAACGAAACTTGTAATATAAATATTCAAGTATGGGCCACATGGCCACTTATTACAATACTCGGTCCAACGACCGGCCACACAAAACAGCGGAAGCAAAAGAAAGCAACTAGCGAACGCCACAACGCCACAGGCGACGACTAGGAACGCAACTAGTCCTCCTGGCAATCCTCCTCGAAGAACTCCTCCTCCTCTTCGGCATCTTGATAAATCTCTGATGATTACAATGTTGGTGTAGCACGTGAGTACAAAAGTACTCAGCAAGTCGGGAATTATGATCATGAGGGGCTTTCCAAAGGAAGCATAATAGGGTTTGTTTGCATAAAGCCACATTTGATTAAATCATACTTAAGTAATAAATTTCACAAAGCATATTTTACAACTCTTTTTAATAATTGAATTATTTATTATTGTAGTGAGGTTCTATCCACCATCACTAACATAAAGGCTCTATCCGCCAACAGTTTAAAAGATCAAAGTTAATCATGTGACTCCATCCGTCAAATGTAAAGGTGTTCTATCCACAGGTTGGCTCTTTCCGCCAAACCACATTCGAGAGTTCTAACCACTCCCGAACCCCAAAACAAAACACCTTTTGGTTTTAAAAACAAAATCAAAGTCTACCAATATGAAAGCATTCTTCGCTTTGCCTGTAACCGTAGGCACGGCTATTCGAATAGTTTTATACTCTGCAGAGGTGTACAACTTTACCCACAAGACAAGATAGACCCTTGTTGCCATGCAATTAACACACTTCCTTAGGTGTGCCGGCAGGGATATCTTGACAAGGCCGTTACAATGTATCTACCTAGCTAGACCCACCCGGCCGAGGTTTCACTGCGTTAGGGTTCCCTCCACCCAAGATCTGAAGCCCCTCTTGCGCCGTGTGAGCAAAACAACATCCACAACAATGCCTCCGTCCGGCTCTCACACAACAACCGAGTGGCGAGTCTAAACTAGGCTTCTACAAATTAGTGAGCCAGGTCGTACCATTATAGACATGTGGTAGTACGGTTATGCTTAAAATGGCAATCATAAGCGTCGGTCCTTATATGACTTGGGGCGGTACTAGCACCAAAGGATCAAGGCTTGATCCGCTTCCACCCGACATTCCAGGCCGCCCAAGTCAGAATCATTTTCCTTTTCTTTTATTTTAGAAAACAGGACCAAAATCATAATAATAACTTTCAAATCACATTTAATAACTTTCTTTTTGAATAATCCCACCCATGGGTTGTTTTTGTCGGAAACGGTCCTAAGCAATTCTACCGTACTACATAGCAACGGATACCATATAAACATAGGCATGGTATAAACAATGATCTAGGGCTACAATGGATATGATTCACAATGTCAAGGAGGAATTATCAAATTCGGATTAACTATCACTTATATTTGACATATTTTATTAAACATAGCCATGCAACTTTATAAACAGTTTTAAATCATTTCGCAAACATAGGAGCAAAGTGCATCAAGGAGACTTGCCTTCGATTCTTGGCGGTGTCGAACTCGGAAGGCTCGACGGCGAAATCGACGGTCGCGGCGGGATCGTCGACTACACGCAAAACGAGGCAACAAATAAATAACAGAAAATAAATAAAATCCAAAAATTATAAAATTAGTACTGGCAGGAAGGTCTTGATTTTAGATGAATTTAGAAATTTGAATGAGGTCAAACGGAGTTCGGATGAGAAAGTTATGAGCTTCCGAAGTTTGAATTTCGAATAAAACGAAAACCGGGAATATTCATGTAATATTCCGTCTATGGTTTGACTGGGTCAAAGGGTCTTTGACCGAGCTTTGACTGCGTTTACTGGCTTTGGTGGCTAGGGTCTATGACAGTGGGCCCCACATGTCATTGGGAGGAGTAGCTTCTCCATGAAGCTTGGCTAGCCATCCATGGAGAGAGAGGGATAGAAAGGGAGAGAGAGGGAGAAGGGAGGCGGCGCACGGCGGGAGGGGGCGGCGGCGGGCGGGCATGGCGCCGGCGGCGGTCGCCGGCAGTGGCGGCGTGGCCATGGCAGCCATACAAGACGGCGGCGGCCATGGCGGCGGCCAAGCAGCTGGCTGGCGTGGCGGGCGGCTGGCCAGCGGCGGCGGCCGGCCGGCCGGCGTGGCACACGCACAGGAGCAAGCTCCAAAGAACAGAGAGCTAATTCCAAAACAGAGAGCCCCCAAAGACACTAAAACTTGGATTTTTTTCTCATTTTTGCATGGAATCAATCCAAACAAAAAGCTAGGACCTCTAGAGGACTTCCTTAGCAACATCTAGGAGGAAGGAATTGAACCTAAACTCACCGGAATTGGAGGAATCGACGACGAACGGCGGTTCGGCCGAAAGCACCAAAACGCGAAATTCGTCGAGGAAACTTGATGAACCCTGAAATTGACGGATGAATTAGAAGCTAGACCTCCCCACGAACCCAAAGAAACAAACGGTGAGAAGAATGAACCACCGAGGAGGAAGATATGAGCAAGAACACGAAGAACGCAAAGAACACGAGAGTTCGTCGGTTTTTCTTGATCTTGCGGCCGATTGGGTTTGAGAGGCTAAAGAAGGGTTACACCAACGGAAAGAGGACTCTTATACGGAGAGATGAGAGGTGGAATCACGCGGAACGGATTAGAAACGGCCGCGCAATCTCCAAAAGAGTGGATTTCGGGTTTCTTGCAACCGTTCAAACACCAACGCGATTTCGGGTGCAACAACTCCAGGGATAGGAAGAGGAGTCCGTTGTGATCCCAACGGATCCGGCGGTGATTGATTTGGAGTTGCGTGGAGGGAGTTAGATGGATTTAAAGAAGGCTTCCACCATTGTTGCTTGCATGAAGCTTCATCCCCCATGCATGGCTAGAGGTTGAAGATGACACTATTCATGTGCCACGTGGCAGCTCCTCATTGGCCCTCTTTTACGCAAATGATTCGCCCTAGAGAAAAATAAGGAAAAATGGCCTAAAAATTCCGGAAAAATTCCTAGAGCCATTTTAGAATATTTGGAACTCAATGGAAGTGGTTTGGTTGAATTTGGATGAATTTTGTGGAATTGAATAATCGGGCGCGGATCGCAGGCATTAAACAAAAGCCGCGCGAGATAAAATAGGAACGGAGGTCCAAAAATCCGGGGAATGATTCCTAAAATCATTTCGGAATATTTGGGACATTTTAGAAGTGGTTTGGAGATTTTTGGAGCACTTTTGGACTCGGGTGGATTTTCGGGTACCGGCGGTACTGGAAAATCCGATTTTTCGCCCGGGAGGGAAATAATTCCCGATTTCGAAGGGGAAAGGATGCCAGGTTAATATAAACACCAAAGAAACTCCAACTTTTGAATTTACTTTATTTTAATTAGGTTTTTCTCCAGAAAGCCAAAACGAGGATGTTACAAACCTACCCCCCTTAGAGAGAATCTCGTCCCCGAGATTCAGACGGAGAAAGAAAGAGGTCCGGGAACTCTGCTTGAAGATCTTCTTCACGCTCCCAAGTAGCTTCCTTTTCCGAATGGTTGCTCCTTGAACCTTGCGAACTTGATTACTCTACCGCGTCCGACGCCTGGCTTCATCCAAAATCTTGATGGGATACTCGGGTAAGACAAGTCCTCTTTCAGTTCCATGTCTTCCAACGGCATCTGCAGCCCGGGCACTCGGAGACACTTCTCCCATGGAGACACATGCAAGACATCATGTACCCACGACAACCGTGTGGCGGCAATTCCAATTTATAAGCAACCGCTTTTCCGGGCAATCACCTTGAATGGTCCGATATAGCGGGGTGCTAATTTTCCACTGACGCGGAATCGTTTCATTCCTTTCATCAGGGATACCTTCAAATACACATGGTCTCCAGGTACAAAGCTTAATTCCCTTCGACGATTGTCCGCATAACTTTTCTGTCTGGACTGGGCTGTTTTCAGATTTGTACGAATCTGTCTAACTTGCTCTTCGGCTTCTTTCAGAACATCGGGTCCGATGATTTGTCCTCCTTCGGTCTCTTTCCAATATAAGGGTGTTCGGCACTTTCTTCCATACAAAGCTTCAAAAGGTGCCATCTTCAAACTGGCTTGATAACTGTTGTTATAGGAAAACTCTGCATAGGGCAAATTCTGATCCCACGAGCCTTTATATGTTAGAGCACAAGCTCTCAACATATCCTCTAAAATTTGATTGACCCTTTCGGTCTGGCCATCCGTCTGGGGATGATACGCGATCTTGAAATTAAGATTCGTACCCAATACCTCATGCAATTCTTTGCCGAGAATCTCGAGGTGAATCGGGAACCTCGATCAGGACACAATCTTCTTTGGCACACCGTAAACACACAATCTTAGCCATATACAACTCGGCAAGCTTATCTCAGAATAGGTTGTCCTTCACGGGATAAAGTGGGCCACTTTGGTCAATCGATCCACAATAACCGAGATGGAATCATAACCGGACTTGGTTTTGGGTAAGCCGATTATAAAATCCATTCCAATTTCTTCCCATTTCCATATGGGCACTTGCAACGGCTGCAATAGACCTACTGGTCTCTCGATGCTCGCTTTTACTAAGCGGCACACGTCACACCGGTATCAAGTCTGCCACTTCTTTCTTCATATTGGACCACCAAGTACTTGTCCTTCAAATCTGCATACATCTTGGTGCCTCCTGGGTGAATGGAGTAAATCGAATCGTGAGCCTCTTTCAAGATCACGTTCTTGATTTCTTCTTGGTTAGGGACCACTATTCTTTTCCCGAACCAAGCAGTTCCTGGTCATCTTACGAAAATCCGGGGTGCTTTCCTTTCTTTAGGCCTTCCTTCAGGTTGGTAATACCTTTATCGTCCTTTTGAGCTTCTCGGATCTGATCTTCAAGGGTTGATTTGACCTCCAAAGAATAAATGCACCCTTCATTTACTAATCCCAGGTTAAGGCGTCGAAATTCATCGTGAAGCGTCGGTTGGCTTGGTTGCACTCTCGTATTGTTGCAGTGAGCTTTCCTGCTCAAAGCATCTGCAACAACGTTTGCTTTTCCAGGGTGATAATGAATTCCCAGATTATAATCTTTCACCAACTCCAACCATCTTCTACGCCTCAGGTTAAGATCAGGCTGAGTGAAGATATACTTCAGACTTTTGTGATCCGTATAGATTTCACATCTATTGCCGATCAAGTAATGTCTCCATATCTTGAGCGCGTGCACAACTGCGGCTAACTCCAAGTCATGAACAGGATAGTTTTCTTCATGAGGTCGCAGTTGTCTTGAAGCATAGGCTATTACCTTTCCTTCTTGCATCATAACACATCCAAGTCCTTGTTTCGAAGCATCACAATACACTTCAAAGCCCTTATGGATGTCTGGTAAAATAAGCACTGGGGCTGAGGTTAATCTCTTTTTCAACTCCTGAAAACTTTGCTCACAGGCTTTAGTCCATTCAAACTTCTTTTCCTTTTTCAGAAGCTGAGTAAGAGGTCTGGCTATCTTCGAGAAACCTTCAATGAATCTCCGATAATAACCAGCTAATCCAAGAAAACTTCGGATCTCGGGATCGACTTGGGTTGTGTCCAATCCAAGACATCTCTCACTTTCACGGATCTGCGACTCTGCGTGAGAAATGACATGACCCAGAAAGACACTTCCTTCACCCGAAGTCACATTTGCTAAACTTAGCATACGGTGATGCTCCCTTAGTGTTTCCAAGACTATTCGCAGATGGTCTTCATGCTCTTTTCTGCTCTTGGAATAGACAAGAATGTCGTCGATGAATACTACGACGAACTTGTCTAAATACTCCATAAACACCTTATTCATCAGATTCATGAAATAAGAAGGAGCATTGGTTAACCCAAAAGACATGACTGTGAACTCATACAGTCCATATCGGGTGGTGAAGGCTGTTTTCGGAATATCCTCTTTTCTTATCTTCAGCTGATGATATCCCGATCTCAAATCTATTTTGGAGAAGACTTGAGCTCCCTTCAACTGGTCAAACAGATCATCTATCCGAGGCAACGGGTACTTGTTCTTGATCGTAACCTCATTCAACGACCTGTAGTCGATGCACATTCTCAGACTACCATCCTTCTTGGACACAAAGATCACAGGCGATCCCCAAGGTGACGAATCGGAGTCGATGAATCCTTTTTCTTGCAGTTCTTCAATCTGCTTCTTCATCTCGACCAACTCGTTAGAAGGCGTCAGATGCGGTCTCTTCGAGATTGGAGCGGTACTGCAGTACTAGCTCAATCACAAATTCCACATCTCGATCTGGTGGCATACCAGGCAACTCATCCGGGAACACATCCGGGTACTCATTGACGATCGGTACCTTCTCCAACGAAGTACCTTTCAAACGGTTTAGGGTGCTACCCCCCTTAGAGGCAAGATTAGATAAGAACTTCACTCTAATCCCCTCAGGGCTGGTAAGAGAGATAGCTCTACTAGCACAGTCTATCTGACCCTTATACTTGGTTAGCCAGTCCATTCCAAGGATTACTTCTATACCTTTAGTATCCAATAGTATTAAGTTCGCTAGGAACTTTACCCCTTTTATTACTATATCCATTTTTGGACAAACAGTAGTTGTTCTTAATTCTTTTCCAGGGGATTGCACTAACAAAGGGTTTCGTAACTGTAAGGTGTCCCAGTTATGCTTTTTAACCAAGTACTCCGAAATAAATGAATGAGTTGCACCAGAATCAAACAGAACTGAAGCAGGTACTGAGTTCACAACGAACGTACCGTAGACCACGTCTGGCGCATCCTGAGCCTCTTCCGCGGTGATGTGGTTCACACGCCCTCTTCCTGCAGTCCTTGGCGTGCGCGGAGTCTGAGGGGTTCCTCTTCCTTGAGCCGTGGCAGGGCGCGGTGGCGTCGATCGAGGTTGAACCTCACCGGGTGACGGCCGACGCTTCGGGGCGATTGTTGGCGTAGTGCCCCATCTCCTGCAGCTAAAGCTTTGCACTCCTGCCATTCTGTCCCACTCTTCGAGCTTGAGCTCCGGCATTGCCGGCAGGGGCTTGTCGGTGGGGCGCGGGGTAGACAATGGGGTCCTGGGCCAGCGCTCGCTTTGGCTGCTAGGCTGCTGCTTCTTTGAAAAGTCACGGGGCCTGGAACTGCTGGCACCGCGCTGAGTCTGAAACATCATTTTTCTCTTGCGCGACTCAAAAAGCTGACGCTGAGCATCCTCTTGAATCAGCGCCTTGTTGATCATGTGCTGGAACGACGGGTAGTCGCTTGAAACCAGCTGTACCTTCAAGTTGGGGTCAAGGCCCTCCATGAATCGCCAAATCTTGGCCTCGTCAGTCGCGACATCTGCGGTCGCGTACCGGGACAGCTGAGTGAAGCGGTTAAGATACTCCGATACCGACAAGTTCCCTTGCTGAAGCTTGTGAAACTCACGACGCTTCATTTCCATAATCCCCCTTGGGATATGAGTAGCCCTGAAGGCTTCCACAAACTCATTCCATGGAATGTTCTGCGGGTCGGCATGGGCGGCACAGTAGTTCTCCCACCAATTGGCTGCAGTTCCTTTGAGCTGGTGAGATGCGTACTGCACACTCTCGACGTCATCGCACTGAGCCAAGTGTAGTTTACGCTCAACTTCCTTGAGCCAGTCATCCGCATCCAGCGGATCTGCGGATCCAAAGAAAAGTCGGGGTCGAGTCTCATGAACTCCCCAAACTTAGATTGGGGCGGTTGAGCTTGGTGGTCTTTGCCGCTTGAGGTTGGTTCGGGGCGTTACGAGCTAACGCTGAAGAATCTGAAGGCTGCATCGCCATCATTTGTTCCATGTTTGGCGGTGAGGTGGTGGTGGCGGCGGCGGATCATCTTTGGCGGCAGGTGTTGCACTTGCTCTTGTCCTTGCGGCTGCGGTGGCTCCACATACTCTGCTTCCTCTTGAAAGTGCACCGGTCCACGGGCTCGTCCACGGCCTCTACCACGGCCTGCGGGCCTTCCACGACCACGACCACGACCAACGTTCTCCATCTGCACAAGGCGGTCAAGCACAAGGAAAGAGGGAGAAGCATAGGTAAGCAACGGGGAACTAAACCACATCCTCAACACAAGGGCACAACCACAAGAGCACACAACCGAAGGGAAAAACCAACTAAACTTCAATTAAAATCAAATAGTTTTGGTGGTGGTCAGTATCACAAATGCCTAAAGGCACGATACAATCCGGCAATCACTTATTCAACGCTCTAACGCGACAAATTTAAGATCCTGCAGACTAACACGATCTAAGATCTCGCGGCGCTGGCGAAGACGCGCGGGGACGGGACCTCCTCGTCCTCCTCCCCCTCGCTCCTGCTGCGGGAAGGTGAAGCGGTGCCGCCGAAGATTCTGCTCCTTCCGGCAGCCAAAGCAATCGAGTAAACTCTGCGGGCGAAGGGAGACGAACGGACTTGCGCGATGAGTCCAAGCCTCAGGCCTTGATGACGCTTAGGCGGCGGCGTCCTGCAGGATGTCGCGGCCGGGCGGTTCCTCCCGAACCGGGCTGGTGGCGGCGGCACCACGGGTGTGCCTCTGCCTGGCGGCCCGGCGGTGGAGGCGATGGGAGGCTCCTCCTCTCCTCCTCAAACCGAGATCCTCTCTCTCGCTGCCCGTCAAGTCCCGACGCAGACCAGACTCGTCGAGACATCCGGACGTAGGCCTCATCCTGCGCCTGGACGAGTGACCCCAAGTGCACCACGGTCGGGTCCCTCTCCTGGGCCAAACTCCTAAACTGGCTGTACACCCGCCCAACCTGGAAGCGGGGAAACAGCCGGTATGGAGAGTTCTCCAGCATGTCGCGGTAGCTCTGCCCCAACATGAGGATAGCCTTTACGGCCGCTGGCCTGCGCGACGCCAGATCGGTCTCTACCGTGAAGTAGAACGGCCGGTCCTCATCGCTGGCGGCTCCTTGCGAAGACTAGCAAGCGGACCTGCCACATGTCCTGGCCAAGACCAGGCATCGATTGGTAGCGATACTCCGGACGATGGGGAAATCCCAGCTCCTGGAGCATCAGTGACAGCTCCTCGCAAAAGCCTCCAGCCTCGCCGGCAAAGGTGGTGAAAACCGACATCTACAGATTTTGAAAGAAGACAGAATTAGTAACCAAAATTTTAAATAAAAGAGAGGACGAGCACAAGACACTAAGATAGAAGAGATAGAAGCAAAGAAACTTAAACTTTTGCAATTACATTTTTATGAAATATAAGTCCTTAAGGCTTTGCCATGCTAACTAGGTCACGTCCCTCTGATCGTCTGTGCTCGATACCACATTTGTGAGACCGGATCGGCTATCCGAATCTCTGTGTATTTCCGTACTAGTCCCAGATCATTAGCTAGTACACACGATCCAAATGATACATCATTGCCGAACATAACGAAACTTGTAATATAAATATTCAAGTATGGGCCACATGGCCACTTATTACAATACTCGGTCCAACGACCGCCACACAAAAACAATGGAAGCAAAAGAAAGCAACTAGCTTAACGCCACAACGCCACAAAGCATTTACTAGGAACGCAACTAGTCCTCCTGGCAATCCTCCTCGAAGAACTCCTCCTCCTCTTGGCATCTTGATAAATCTCTGATGATTACAATGTTGGTGTAGCACGTGAGTACAAAAGTACTCGGCAAGTCGGAATTATGATCATGAGGGGCTTTCCAAAGGAAGCATAATAGGGTTTGTTTGCATAAAGCCACATTTGATTAAATCATACTTAAGTAATAAATTTCACAAAGCATATTTTACAACTCTTTTTAATAATTGAATTATTTATTATTGTAGTGAGGTTCTATCCACCATCACTAACATAAAGGCTCTATCCGCCAACAGTTTAAAAGATCAAAGTTAATCATGTGACTCCATCCGTCAAATGTAAAGCAGGTTCTATCCACCTGGGTTGGCTCTTTCCGCCAAACCACATTCGAGAGTTCTAACCACTCCCGAACCCCAAAACAAAACACCTTTTGGTTTTAAAAACAAAATCAAAGTCTACCAATATGAAAGCATTCTTCGCTTTGCCTGTAACCGTAGGCACGGCTATTCGAATAGTTTTATACTCTGCAGAGGTGTACAACTTTACCCACAAGACAAGATAGACCCTTGTTGCCATGCAATTAACACACTTCCTTAGGTGTGCCGGCAGGGATATCTTGACAAGGCCGTTACAATGTATCTACCTAGCTAGACCCACCCGCTGAGGTTTCACCGCTGTTAGGGTTCCCTCCACCCAGTACAGAAGCCCCCTCTTGCGCCGTGTGAGCAAAACAACATCCACAACAATGCCTCCGTCCGGCTCTCACACAACAACCGAGTGGCGAGTCTAAACTAGGCTTCTACAAATTAGTGAGCCAGGTCGTACCATTATAGACATGTGGTAGTACGGTTATGCTTAAAATGGCAATCATAAGCGTCGGTCCTTATATGACTTGGGGCGGTACTAGCACCAAAGGATCAAGGCTTGATCCGCTTCCACCCGACATTCCAGGCCGCCCAAGTCAGAATCATTTTCCTTTTCTTTTATTTTAGAAAACAGGACCAAAATCATAATAATAACTTTCAAATCACATTTAATAACTTTCTTTTTGAATAATCCCACCCATGGGTTGTTTTTGTCGGAAACGGTCCTAAGCAATTCTACCGTACTACATAGCAACGGATCCATATAAACATAGGCATGGTATAAACAATGATCTAGGGCTACAATGGATATGATTCACAATGTCAAGGAGGAATTATCAAATTCGGATTAACTATCACTTATATTTGACATATTTTATTAAACATAGCCATGCAACTTTATAAACAGTTTTAAATCATTTCGCAAACATAGGAGCAAAGTGCATCAAGGAGACTTGCCTTCAGTTGCGGCGGCGGTGTCGAACTCGGAAGGCTCGACGGCGAAATCGACGGTCGCGGCGGGATCGTCGACTACACGCAAAACGAGGCAACAAATAAATAACAGAAAATAAATAAAATCCAAAAATTATAAAATTAGTACTGGCAGGAAGGTCTTGATTTTAGATGAATTTAGAAATTTGAATGAGGTCAAACGGAGTTCGGATGAGAAAGTTATGAGCTTCCGAAGTTTGAATTTCGAATAAAACGAAAACCGGGAATATTCCTGGAATATTCCGTCTCGGGTTTGACTGGGTCAAAGGGGCTTTGACCGAGCTTTGACTGCGTTGACTGGCTTTGACTGGGCTAGGGGTCTATGTGATGGGCCCCACATGTCATTGGGAGGAGTAGCTTCTCCATGAAGCTTGGCTAGCCATCCATGGAGGAGAGAGGGATAGAAAGGAGAGAGAGGGAGAAGGAGGCGCAAGGCCACGGCGGGGAGGGGGCGGCGGTGCGTGGCGGCATGCCGGCGGCGGGGCGGCGGCGGCAAAGCACAGCTGCCACATGGCAAGGCGGCATGCGGCCGCGGGCTGGAAGGGGCCACGGCGGCGGCATGGAGCGGCGGCGGCCGGCGGCGTGCAGACACGATAGGAGCAAGCTCCAAAGAACAGAGAGCTAATTCCAAAGCAGAGAGCCCCAAAGACACTAAAACTTGGATTTTTCTCATTTTGCATGGAATCAATCCAAACAAAAAGCTAGGACCTCTAGAGGACTTCCTTAGCAACATCTAGGAGGAAGGAATTGAACCTAAACTCACCAGGAATTGGAGGAATCGACGACGAACGGAGTTCGGCCGAAAGCACCAAAACGCGAAATTCGTCGAGGAAACTTGATGAACCACTGAAATTGACGGATGAATTAGAAGCTAGACCTCCCCACGAACCCAAAGAAACAAGCGGTGAGAAGAATGAACCACCGAGGAGGAAGATATGAGCAAGAACACGAAGAACGCCAAAGAACACGAGAGTTAGTCGGTTTTCTTGATCTTGCGGCCGATTGGGTTTGAGAGGCTAAAGAAGGGTTACACCAACGGAAAGAGGACTCTTATACGGAGAGATGAGAGGTGGAATCACGGAACGGATTAGAAAGCGGCGCGCAATCTCCAAAAGAGTGGATTTCGGGTTTCTTGCAACCGTTCAAACACCAACGCGATTTGGGTGCAACAACTCGAGGGATAGGAAGAGGAGTCCGTTGTGATCCCAACGGTCCAGCGGTGATTGATTTGGAGTTGCGTGGAGGGAGTTAGATGGATTTAAAGAGGGCATCCACCATTTTGCTTGCATGAAGCTTCATCCCCCATGCATGGCTAGAGGTTGAAGATGACACTATTCATGTGCCACGTGGCAGCTCCTCATTGGCCCTCTTTTACGCAAATGATTCGCCCTAGAGAAAAATAAGGAAAAATGGCCTAAAAATTCCGGAAAAATTCCTAGAGCCATTTTAGAATATTTGGAACTCAATGGAAGTGGTTTGGTTGAATTTGGATGAATTTTGTGGAATTGAATAATCGGGCGCGGATCGCAGGCATTAAACAAAAGCCGCGCGAGATAAAATAGGAACGGAGGTCCAAAAATCCGGGGAATGATTCCTAAAATCATTTCGGAATATTTGGGACATTTTAGAAGTGGTTTGGAGATTTTTGGAGCACTTTTGGACTCGGGTGGATTTTCGGGTACCGGCGGTACTGGAAAATCCGATTTTTCGCCGGGAGAAATAATTCCGATTTGAAGGAAAGGATGCCAGGTTAATATAAACACCAAAGAAACTCCAACTTTTGAATTTACTTTATTTTAATTAGGTTTTTCTCCAGAAAGCCAAAACGAGGATGTTACACCGGTTAACTGAAGCGGGAAAATTTATTTTTTTTACGAACGAAAAAACGGGGAAAAACTATTTTTCAGGATTTTTAAGCTTTTTTCGCATTTTTTTGGTCCATCTGGAGCAATATTTTTTGGGGAAAAAAGACTTTCCAGTTAAAACGGATCGGAATGGGTAAAATGGAGCACAACGCAATTTTCCGGATTTTTTGAGTTTTTTTTTGCGTTTTTCGAGTCGTTTTTCCGGTAAGGAGGGCTTTTTTTTTTGCAAAAAAACAGGACCCCCACGTAATTTCCAAAACGCGCAGGGAGTTTTGGGCAAAAAACCACGTCGACACGTGCCACGCCCGCGCCGCCCGCCACACGTTGCGCTGGGAAAAGCGCCGCGCGCGCGGGGGCTCGAACGCGGGCCGCTGGCGCTGGGAATAACGACGTCACCGTTGCGCTACGGCGCCCGCTCAGGCGAGAAAACAACAGGCGATTTCCTTTTATGCTGTCATTTGGCGCGGGGCGACGTGGCGCGATCTCGGCTGTCCGACGGCGCGATCGGACGGCCGGGAAATGGAGGCGACGTGGCCACGATGGGCTTCAAGGAAACCTTCGGCTAATGTTTTATCGAAGATACATAGAGAGAGACATACATACACTTTACTTTTTAATATACCTCTTAAATAGTGTTTTTATAGCTCTTTATCTTTTCAAGTATAGTCTAATATTGATTATGAAATACTCTAAAATGAGTTTCACGAAATATTTCATAAAAGTCCACTCTTTATAGAATAGTTTTTTTGTATACTCCTTTTACATATGAAAAAAGGTATAAATATACATAGCAAAAAATAAATAGCTCAAATGATTTTTTTTCAACTATACCGCGTTGAAGTATATTAGAATTATTATTGAAGTGTACTGAAAATGATAAAAGAGAAAACACATTCATTTAAGTAATATATTGGAGGTTCTTGTATATACTCCCGATAGTATAGAAAAGGCTTCCTAAATACTACTTTCAGGAGTAAATTTGAAATACCATATAAATAAACTTGAAATATTCTTTATCCTCTGTCTCTATTTTTTTTTTTGTGACTGGATAGTATTCCCTTGTCGTTATATTTAACGTAATTACTACTAACGTATAATTAAAAAATAACGCTGAAAGGGTATACGTGTACATATCGAAGACTGTGCCCATGTGGCAAATGACGTGTATTTAGACGCAGAGGGACTAGCTAGCTAGCAGCGCTGTTGTATTTGAATGTGTGCCATCACTGCCATGCATATGCCGCCATGATCGGAAAAAATGCTTGAATATACAACTTTGAAATACAAATTTCAAAATTATACACTAAAAAAAAAAAATTTCAAATTTGACGTGGCGGCCGCCACGCGCGCATAATCCTGCCCGCTGCCGCCATGCCCTCTGGCGGCAGCCAGTGTCGTCGTCGCACGCCCGGACGCCAGCCCGCCCGCCCGACTGGCTGCGCCGTGAGGGCATGGCGGCACCAGTGCCAGGCCTCCCTCCTCACAGGCCCCACGAAATTTGGCGGTTGCTTCAATCATGCATGCACTTTGGGTGCTTCGGCTCGTGCATGTGTATGAACAATGGTGGTTGGTGATGAGTCGCGTCAAGTCATTCGATATGCGAATCCAATGCCGCAGAAATTGTAAATTACGACTAATAATAATGCTAAATACCGTTATTATAAATAAATGATAACGTTATGCATAAGATAATCGCGATTATTCTAAACGTCACAGTAATGACGTCCCCTTCTATATAAGGCAGGGCGTCCGTCGCTCTACTCACGCTGTAATGTGAAGGCTCTCTTCACTCCATTGCTTGTGGCTTTGTAGTGCTCTCCCTCCCTTCGCGCTGCTCGCTTGCTTCGCTATTAGGCTTTGCGGGTTCTTGCCTGTACAGTTGTATTGAAAGGTTTTGGTACTCCATTTGTTTTTGGTATGGGCGGTAAGGTTATATTATGGTGAGGAGTATTTATGTGTGTATCTTTTTGTTGCAGACCATTTATGCAGGATAAGGAGCGTCGACATTTAATCGAGGTTTTACGTATAAGTAGAAGACGCTGGTTTTTCTCTTGGTGTTCGGTGTTATTCTGAGGCGTGCCTGCGTCTTTGTTGTCGAAAAGGTACGTTGGAGAGGTGTTATTTCATGTGCCGCAAAAGAAGATAGATAAATGAAATGACCTTTCATTTGTTGGCTATGTATAAATTTTTTACTTTGTTACAACGAACATGAAATGTGTACGTAAGTAGGAAGATTCTAATTGAATAAAAATTTCTAGTAGCTAGTACAACATAAAATAACATCTTTTTGGGACCATGAGTGTATGCAGAGGTCTGGACCCTCTGCCGAGGTAATGTTGAACTGTCTCGGGGGGCAGGAGCCTCCGATGATCATCGGACCGTCTTTTTTTTGCACGATTATTCGCTTCCGCAAAGAACTGTTTTTTTTTTGGACGTAATCTCTACTTGGACCCGAAAGGAGTTGACCTCTTTTACGAACTTAATAACTTTCGAACCAAAGTGGCTGATAAATCAGCATTAAATATTGGTGGCACAAAGGTCTGGACCGTGGTAAGCTTTTTTTGCCTTATTACTTATGTGACTTTGTATTGTTGTCTTTTTCTCGTGTAGGTAGCGACACTGCAGAGACCGCATACGTCGACCTCGACGCCATTCAAGAAAACTAAGAGCAAGGCAAGCACTTCCCCTTCTTTCATGTGAATACCACGCTTTGACCTAGCTTATGTTCTTTTGATGAAATGCATGTATGGATTGGTTACTTTCAGTAAACACCATATATTTCGAAATGGTCGATAAATCCCCACATTCCATAAAATTTACCAAATAATCGTATCACCTAAAAATACATGCGCACAGAAAGATAGGAAAAGGATGACTATTACTTTCTTAGCATAGTATGTACTGGATTTGTGTGTAGCAGTAATCTATATGATATTATATGCACGAAACATGAATTTACCATGACAGTGATGACGTTTGGTTCTATATAACGAGGGCGTACGTGGCCTCGGGCTGCCGCAACACGCATATTGACTCAGTGTATTATTATGTGCATAAAAATATACCCGCATTCCTTGAAAATTACGAATTAATCGTAGCACATAATATCATATTCGAAAGGGATTAAAAGTTCCATAAAATTCTGTTGCATAAAATAACAACCTTTTCTGGGACAATGAGTCTATCCAGAGGTCAGGACCCTCCGATGACCATCCGCTTGTATGCATTTCGCACTATTTTTCGCTTGAGCGAAGGATCGTATTATTATTTTTGGACGTAAACACTACTTGGACCCGAAAGGAGTTAAGCTCCTTTACGAACTTTACAACTCGAACCAAAGTAGCCGCTTAATCCGACTTAAATATGGGTGTCGCGGGCTTTCGGACATTGGTAAGTTATTTTGCCTTATTACATATTTCGCTTCTTATTGTGGTTTTGCTTTCATGTAGGTACCGACCTTGCAGATAGCGCAAGACGCCCGACCTCTACGCCGGACGAGAAAACTTCGAGCAAGGCAAGCACCCCTTCAATCATGTTCATACCACTACCTTAGTGATTAAGTTGTTATGAAGAAATGTACGTACGCATGCGTTACATTCAATTAACACCCTATGTTGCGAACATGGTAGATATATCCCCGTATTAAGAAAAATGCCAATTAATCGTAGCACCTACAAATATGTATGTCGGTCAGAATATTCGAATGGAATAGAAAGGTAGATTAAAAATTCTTGCATACACGAGTCTCTCCAGAGGTCAGGACCCCTCTGCCGAGCTTCCACTCGAACGTTGCATAACTCGAACCAAAGTTGCTGCTTAATCTGACTTAATAACTCGAACCAAAGTAGCTGCTTATTCGAATTCGTATTGTTGTACTTATTTTTGGGCGTAATCATTACTTGGACCGGAAGGAGTTGACCTCCTTTACGAACCTAATAACTCGAACCAAAGTAGCCGCTTAATCGACTTAAAAGCTGTTTGCGAAGTTGTGGGTGTGTTAATTCATTTTGCCTTATTACTTATTCGACTTCGTATTGTTGTACTTATTTTTGGACGTAATCACAACTTGGACCCGAAAGGAGTTGACCTCCTTTCTGAACCTAATTACTCGAACCAAAGTTGCTGCTTAATCTGACTTAAATATTGGTGGCACGAAGTTCTGGACTTTGTTAAGTCATTTCGCCTTATTACTTATTCGACTTCGTATTGTTCTATTTATTTTTGGACGTAATCATTACTTGGACCCGAAAGGAGTTGACCTCCTTTCTGAAGCTAATAACTGGAACCAAAGTAGCTGCTTAATCTGACTTAATTTTTGACCCGAAAGGAGTCTGCAGAGGTCGGGACCCTCTGCCGAAGCTTCGCTCGAGCGTTCCAATCGTATTTATTTCGCATGATGATTCGCTCCAGCGAAGGACTGTTTTTTGGACGTAATATCTACTTGGACCCGAAAGGAGTTGACCTCCTTTCTGAACTTTACAACTCGAACCAAAGTATCCACTTAATCCGACTTAAATATTGGTGGGCGGAAGTTTTCCTTTATTACTTATTGGACTTCTTATTGTTCTTTTTGCTTCGTGTAGGTACCGACACTGCAGAGACCGCACACGTTGACCTCGACGCCGTTCCAGAAAACTCAGAGCAAGGCAAGCATCTCCCCTTATATCATGCTGCTAGCACGCTTTTACCAAACTTATGTTGTTATGATGAAATGTATGCATGCATGCTGCTAGTAGTACTTTACATGATATTATGAGTGTGGAATGTGGTTTTAGGATTTAATAAACTGCATATGTCTTGTGCTAGTATGTTATATAACATATACATAATTATATGTTGGCATACATTTCAACTGTACGTAACCATAACATTAATGCTTCGTAATTAAAATTTGAGTAATGACAATACGTTTTAAGATGTTAGCGGTGCGTGTGTGCATTTATTGTTGACTACAATTATGTATTTCTATGATCCTCGATGGCGATCCGCTTCATATATGGCATGGGGAGCAGAAAATTGCGAGGCCCATTTGTCGACATGCATAATTGTGCACACATAGAGACAATCGTAGAATCCACCGATAGAGTTGTCTGATGAGCAAGAGCGGCTGCACGCGCTCTTAGTGTTGACCGTCGTTGTACAAGCTCGTGGTAGATGGGGTTAGGCCCCATGTAGTGCCAAATAGCTTGCTTTACGTGTCTGACCTATTCGAGCTCAGTAGAACGAGTGCCTGGCGCTTCTACATGGAGAAGGCCGCACAGAAGGGTTCGCACTAGGTGTTCACGTGAAGCTGGTCCCTCGCACCCCGGCCGGGAGGCGAGGGACGAGCCGAGCCAGGAGGAGGGCGTGGGGGTCAATGTGGACGAACAACCCGAGCAGAAGAGGAAATTGCGATGAGCTCGCGGCAAGTCCCGCTCAAGGGGCTTGGCGAGGCTGGCGAGATGGATGCGCCCGCCCTCGAGGTTGATGCGGATGCCCTAGCGGATGACCCTCACCCTACTTATGGTGACGGTCCTGGCGAAGATGAGGACCGGGGCGGCAATCGCATTTTGCACTTGCTGAACCCGCCGATCGTGTTACGCCCGCTTGGAGGATATTTCTAGGCGTGGGCAAGACCATAGCGATATAGAACTCGAGCAGGAGTTTGCCACAAAGGAGGAAGCGATGCACTTCTGCACTAATTACGCGGTGCTGACCCGGCGTGACCACCGTGTGACTCGCTCGGACGGACACTGCTTCGAGCTTAAATGTAAGAAAGGGCAGCAGTGCGAATACTATGTTCGTGCGAACCGCCCTAAACATCAGCACCATTTCGTTATAACTCGGTACACACCGCACACATGCACAGAGGCGCTTGTTCGGAACACAGGCGGTGTGGTGAAATCAAGATTCATCGCGCAAATCTTGTTAGACGTGCTGAAGGCCGACATTAGCCTCAGGCCCGCAACCATAATTGCTGAGATGCAGAACAGGACAGGGATGTCCATAAACTACTTGCAAGCTTGGCGAGCAAAGCAGATGGCTTTGAAAATGCTGTTTGGTAGTTTTATGGAGTCATTCAATTGGGCTCCACGACTACTAAGGCGGATAGCTGCAACAAACCCGGGCTCCGAATATGCTATTGCTGTCGAACCCGTGCAGCTTCCCGATGGAACGACTGCTCCAGAACACTACTACCTCCTCAGGGTGTTACGGCGTTCGGTCCGTGCATCACGGCATTCAAGAATCGCCCGTCTGTTATATGCGTGGATGGGACATTTCTGTCCGGCCAAGATAATGGCACCTACTCACCGCCCTAGCTGCCGATGCAAACAACCAGCTACTACCGGCTTTCGCCGTGGTTGAGGGCGAAAGCAACGATACCGGTTCTCGGTTCTCGCCCTGGTGAAGACCCGTGTGGTGCGGGATAGGCCCGGTGTGTGCGTCGTATCGGACCGTAATGCAGGGCTGCTGAACGCCCTCGATAGAATGGCAGAGGATGAAGATTGCCATTGCCAGTGGAGAGACGTTCAGCGTAGATGGTGCATGCGTCACCTTGGGGCGAACCTGTACACCATGTGCAGGAACAAGAACATGGTGAAGCTATTCAAAACCTTGTGCATGCAAAACCAACTGCGCAAGTTCGATACGATATTTAACCAGCTGAACGAGCGCTCAAAGGAACTGGTGGCGGAAGAGACCACGGAGGGCACACAGGTAATTGGTGGCTCGGAGGTCTCCGTACGGCGCAAGATGACATTCGCTCAATGGATAGCTCGTAAACCCGCCGAGAGATGGGCCTGGGCGCACGACACAAATGGTGCTCGGTAAGATAATGCCCTCTCTAGCACGGTAGCACATCATTTGACAGCACTCTTTTCCACCTAAGCGGTATGCTTCTCTTCTGCAGATACTCCATCATGACGACGAACTTCGCCGAGTCGTACAACAATGTGCTGCGGGGGGCTCGTTGCCTACCCATTTGCTCAATCATTGAGCTCACATTTTTTAGGACCGCGAAATACTTTGTTGATCGGCAAAGGGCGGCGTACAAGCTAACGGCTCAACCTTCGCTCCCGTGTCGAGGCTTTATTCTGGCGTCGTGGCGTAAAGCTCAATTCCACCGCGACGCGCATGATGGACCTGCGCGAGAACATTTTTCCGTCGAGTGCAAGCGCAAGCACCGTTCGGGATACTCATGAGGACACAAACCAGAGATGCCAGCTCGGCCCTTATGAGGCGACCTGCTCATGCAACAAGCCTCGCCTAGAGCACATCCGCCGCGACGCGTGCTAGCGGCGTGCCGTGACATGGGGCAACGACGGCACACAATATGTCACACCGTACTACCGTATGGATGCCGTTAGAGCAACATGGACGGGGCATTCGAACCGTTCAACGTCGGCAACAACTACAAGACCTCCGAACCCCTACGTGGCTCCCGTACCCCACACTAAGGCGCGATCGCCGGGTAGACAGCGTTGCGCGGTTTGAGGGTGACATGGATGCGTCTCAGCGAGACGATGGCCTTCGGCCATTGTCGCATCTGGCCAGTGCGAGGGCATGACCGTAGAAGCTGCCCAAACAGAGGGTGATGTTGTCCAATGTAATATTTCAACTATACGCATTAGACATGCAACATCTTCCTACTACCTTCCTTTTGCATTCTCTTCGTGAAATTTCAGTTATGTAATTTATGAACCTAAATTTCTTTGGGTATGTACAGTGGTTTTCAAATTTCTTATGATGTTATTTTTTTGTATTTCATTGTTTCATTCCTGGAGATTATGCAGGCTTGTGATGGAGTTGCGAGTCATTGCGATCGAAGTATGATGGCGACCACGGGGCGGAAGTGGGCCTCGGCCAGACGGTAACGTCATTACTACATCGTCGTAACGCATCGCAAGCGTCACGCACCTTCGTTATGCTCAGACGCGTTTACTTGCTTTGTCCTTGCAGCTTAACACTCTCGCATGCGTGGCTCCGTAACATCAAGAGATTGGACCCTCGGTTCATATACGGCTGGGACGGACGGGCTGTTAGCTTCGCATTTATGGTGCGTGGAGCCTACGAAGGAACCTACGAAGGAAGGGACGGTGGACCGATGCCTAGACTGGACGGGGCCCTTATCACCGCGTTGGTCGACAGATGGCGTCCGGAGACACATACTTTCCACCTCCCCTTCGGCGAGATGACGGTGACCCTGAAAGATGTCGCCATGTTATTTGGCCTTCCACTTTCCGGTAAACCCCTCGTAGTGCGCAAGCCCTCCAAAGAGGCATGGAAGAACTATGTAGAGGAAAGGTAATAAATGTGAAAGCACACCGACCGCACTTATCTGGGAGCTAACGTGATTTCCTAACATGTGATTTTCTTCGATGCAGGTTTGGCACAACGTACACGGGGAACTGTGATCAGGGAGTCTCTTTCACATGGCTCGACAGTCTCCCGGAGGCTGGACCATGTCCTGAAAACGCTGACCCTGGTCAGATAAATAGGCATTTCGAGGTGTACTCTATTTCCTCCTTGCAGGAATTTTATTTACAAACGGAAATGGTGATTCCGTTGCCCCCCACCTCGTTTGGGTCGCTCGGGAATTAGCCGAGCAGGTGCGAGAAGATCAAGACAGGACTTCTACTGGTGAGGGCTCGGCGGTTCGCGAGACACATATCGCGAGATGTGTGCGGCCTGGCCACGGCCACACCAACTTCAATAATGGGAGGGTGCCCCTGCTTCTCTGATTGTGGTCTGGTCGTACCTACCCATAGCGCGACCAAGAGTGTCAACGCGGTACTACCCAAAGGTCTGCCGTCGATGAAGCTAACGTGCATCCACTCGCAAGGCCAACCTTGGGTTACAAATGGATGCATGGCAGACTCCGATGGGCCCAGGAATCAGACCGCGGCTCCTACCCTCGTCTCGTGGGGGACCTAGACTTCCTGACATCAGCGCAGGTCACGTGGGATCCCTTTTCCACCCAGGCCGCGACGGAGGTTGCGTCGGAGGCCGTATCTCCAATGCGTGCACGGGGAGCCTCAGTATTGGATGACGAAATGCTTCCTCCTGTGCATGAGTGCCGTTGAGCCATACTCTCCGGAGCGCGTTCAGCGCCAATTTGGGTACCGGCAGTCTTTCCCTCCACCGTCTCCGACAGACTCCGAAAGCTCCCATGGGTATGTCTCTACATGTCACATTACTTTCACGCTTACTGTGGAAACCATTAATAACGTGTTGGATTGATCCGCAGGAGGAGTACATCGGGGCACAACTACAACTGGGTCGCACGGAATAGCCGGCATATTGAGAGGTGGAACTCGATGGCCACTGAGGACGTCTGGAACCCATCAGGCGCAGCCCACGAGACGGACACACTTGGGTACCTCGGCCAGTATGAGACCTCGCACGCAGGCGGTGCTCCTAGACAGGGGTGTGGCGATGCCAGTGCAACATGGCTATGCTGAGAGGAGTACGCAGAGCGCATGCACACACTGGTACGGATCGCACCTATCACATATTAAAAACGGGGGATATACCCAATTAAACATTCCATACGTATTAATTTGCAGAGGCGTGAGGCGGAGTACATGCATGACCAGGCGGACGAGATCCTCACGCGATCCGCAGGAGCAAAGAACGTCAATCAAGCAATCCTTTACGGAACCTTCTTCGCCAAGACGGGCCACCGCATAAGAAATGCGGTCGAGATGTTGGTGGCCATAGACCGTCTACCCAACGTGATTACGAGGATGTACCGCACGAGGCGCCGCCGCACCGAGCCACGATGAGGAGCATGTCCATGGATAGGCGTGCAACGCTGTGGCTCCTCGGCGGCAGCAAGACCCACCCAGAGCATCGACTTCCTCCCGGGTCCCGAGCCATGAGAGCGGCCGGGGCCATGGAGGCGGGTACATTGAAATAGGTGCTGGGGCAAACGTTCAAGGAGGAGTACACATCAACATGTCACCGTCCCCATCATTGCCGCAGAGTCTTTTAGTACCCCCTCCAAAGATCAACAAACATGGGAGGGCGTGTCGAGGGCGTCACGATGACCTTATGGGATCCGGGCTACATTCAGCGATTTGCTCGCGACAGCGTGTTTGCAATCCCTAGGGTTGGAATCGCGTCCCAGTAACCCCGAGGAGGCCGGTGGATCGAACTGGCAGGAGCAGCAGCCTTCGAACGTACTACGCGCATCAGGGTACCATGCAGACCAGTCGATGGCTGCATGGGGCATCCAATGGCGCGTCGTCAGACGCAGTCCAAACAGGCGATTCGACGCTGGAACGCGAGATGCACGGTTAGGTCCAGCGCAGGCGGCTGGACTACGTGTCCCCCAAGCGCCCAGAAATTTTACACCGTCGGACTACGATAACCAAGAACGTCGTGGTAGGGGGACGCGCAGGGGAAGAGGAAGGGGGAACTAGATCGTGTTGTATGAGACTTATGTTAACTTCTTTAATCTATGTCATTCAAACTTGTCAAATTTCTTTTGATTTTTTATGTTGCTCAAATGAAAAACTTGTCAACATGAAAAAGTTGCGTCTTGGAATTCTCTACAACTTTCATGTAGATCAAAGAATTATTCGAGCACAAGAAGACCTCCAAAATCGTGAATTACAGAAGGGTCCGTCGCGAACAGTTTTTGGTGTCCGGCGCAAATGCACTTACCTTTCCGATTATCTATGATTTTTTATATTGCTCAAATGAAAAACTTGTCAACATGAAAAAGTTGAATCTTGGAATTATCTACAACTTTCGTGTACACCAAAAAATGATTAGAGCACGGGAAAATCTCCAAAATCGAGAATTACAGAAGGGTCCGTCGCGAACAATTTTTGGTCCTACGCAAATGCATTTACCTTTCCGATTTTCTTTGATTTTTTCTGTTGCTCAAATGAAAAACTTGTCGACATGAAAAAGTTGCGTCTTGGAATTCTCTACAACTTTCATGTAGACCAAAAAATGATTGCAGCACATGAAGACCTCCAAAAATGCGAGTTACTGCAGACCATTCAATTTGGTCCGTGACATACGTGACAAAGTTGATATTTGGTCCGTGGTAAACATGAAATGTATAGGTTTTAATTTCGTCAAACGTATGTGCGTAACGGACTAAAGAGCAAATCAGCTGCATTCTTCAGAAAAAATAGACTCAGACGTGATATTTCACGGCCGGCCGAATGTGCTTAAGTTGTCATATTTTTGCGCGACCGTTATAATTAGCCATTTTCAACTATACGAAAATACATACAACGGAATATGTAATTACAATATTTTTCCATAATATCGTAGTCAGTATAGAGAAGACCAAATCAGCTGCATTCTTCCGAAAAAATAGACTCACACGTGATATTTCACGGCCGGCCGAATGTGCTTAAGTTGTCATATTTTTGCGCGACCGTTATAATTAGCCCTTTTCAAGTATACGAAAATACATACAACGGAATGTGTAATTACAATGTTTTTCCATAACATCGTAGTCAGTATAGAGAAGAGCAAATCAGCTGCATTCTTCCGAAAAAATGGACTCATACGTGATATTTCACGGCCGGCCGAATATGCTTAAGTTGTCATATTTTTGCCCGACCGTTATAATTAGCCATTTTCAACTATACGAAAATACATACAACGGAATATGTAATTACAATATTTTTCCATAATATCGTAGTCAGTATAGAGAAGACCAAATCAGCTGCATTCTTAGAAAAAATAGACTCAGACGTGATATTTCACGGTAGGCGAATGTGCTTAAGTTGTCATATTTTTGGCGCCGACCGTTATAATTAGCCCTTTTCAAGTATACGAAAATACATACAACGGAATGTGTCATTACAATGTTTTTCCATAACATCGTAGTCAGTATAGAGAAGAGCAAATCAGCTGCATTCTTAGAAAAAATGGACTCATACGTGATATTTCACGGCGGTCGAATATGCTTAAGTTGTCATATTTTTGCGCGACCGTTA
This sequence comes from Rhipidocladum racemiflorum, assembly GCA_036346355.1. Classification (NCBI taxonomy): domain Eukaryota; kingdom Viridiplantae; phylum Streptophyta; class Magnoliopsida; order Poales; family Poaceae; genus Rhipidocladum; species Rhipidocladum racemiflorum. The sequence continues at coordinate 17,431,951 of CM070578.1, read as the reverse complement.
TAATTAGCCATTTTCAACTATACGAAAATACATACAACGGAATGTGTAATTACAATATTTTTCCATAACATCGTAGTCAGTATAGAGAAGAGCAAATCAGCTGCATTCTTAGAAAAAATGGACTCATACGTGATATTTCACGGTAGGCGAATGTGCTTAAGTTGTCATATTTTTGCGCGACCGTTATAATTAGCCATTTTCAACTATACGAAAATACATACAACGGAATGTGTAATTACAATATTTTTCCATAATATCGTAGTCAGTATAGAGAAGACCAAATCAGTGCATTCTTAGAAAAAATGGACTCATACGTGATATTTCACGGCCGGCCGAATGTGCTTAAGTTGTCATATTTTTGCGCGACCGTTATAATTAGCCATTTTCAACTATACGAAAATACATACAACGGAATGTGTAACTACAATGTTGTGTTCAGTAAGTTGCGACTGAGTTCAACCCACAACGCGAGTGTTTCAAAGGTATTATTTATGAAATTTATTTTCGACGGTCAGTGACATTGTTGTGTTGTTGGGTCAGTGAAGTACGATGGATATTGATGGCTTCTTGGGGGCTTTCAGGCCATCTGTTCCTTTTTTATGTTTTTGATCGAAGTACATTTCAGTTATGCTTGAATCCTACTCTTCTAGGCTGAAATATAATTGCTTCCAATGTGTAGATGGACAAGGATCCGGAGCGGCTCAGTAAAGGCTGGGCCTGGACAATCAAAGAAATAGATGGCATCGCAGCTGACCTGAATAAAATTGCTAAAGACAACTTCAGTCCTGGCAACAGTTCAAGCGCCAACGAATTCAACAGCTTTGTTACTGACATCGAAGCTATTGCTAGTAGCCTCGAACATGTCGCCATACAATCTAGCAATTCTTGCGATCAAACCCCCACAGCCACCACAAGAGGACACTAAGCTCGTTGCCAAAGAGGAGGACACGAAGGTGTAGACCGCATCGTTGTCTTCCATGTGACTACGAGGCGATGGCGAGGGCAAACGCGGCCATTGGCGGTTTTAGAAGAGGAGGGTATTGATGCGAGATAGTGATGATTACGGAAAGTTCTAATCCAGTGCGTGAGTTGTTCAAATAATATGTAGTAGTCATGTACCCGTCATATGCGTTGGCGATGTACGGTATTCCAACGTTGTTTCTCCCGTGTTGTGATGTTATGTCGTAACTTATATATTTCAACGTTGTATTTTCCGCCTTTAATATCTTTTGTCGTTACAAGCCATACGAAACGGCACAACACCGGATACACCAACACAACATACGAAGAGTTAATTTAACAACTTCATTCCATTTTAATACTCGTAAAGACGTAGTACATGCAATTTTCCGCGACCGTTATATTTAGCCCTTTTGAACTATACGAAAGTACATACAACGGCAGGTGTAATTACAATATTTTTCCATAATATCGTAGTCAGTACACAGAAGAGCAAATCAGCTGCATTATTCCTAAATAGACTCACACGTGATATTTCACAGCGGGCTGAATATGCTTAAGTCGTCATATTTTTCCGCGACTATTATAATTATCCATTAAGTTGTCATCATCCAAACTTTCGTTGCATTGGCCTGAGACGTCCTGTCAAAGCACTGCTGGCAAAGCCTGCAGGATATATCATGTCATCAAATGCATGCGTGGCGTAGAATGCCTTAGTCGTCATGTCAAAGCATAGCTGCCAAAGCCCGACCGGCACCTCCCTAGCGACTACAAAGCCGCATGCATTTGTCGCCTTCCAAGCACAGCAGAGCTGCAAAGGAATCCGATGCTCGCGGATTCGTTGTTGCTTCAAGTCTGTCGTTTTATCAATTCAGGCTATTTAACCCCCTTCCTGGCTTCCCAGCATTGCATCAACCGAACGACTGCTCCAATACAACAAAGAGAACCATCCCCCGCAAACCAAACGAGCAAAGACCAATGGAGTTTCCTCGCCCCAAGGCACAGCGTTGTCCAAACCATCCCCGACGGCACGGAGGTCCCCATGTGCCTATGCGGGGATCCTTGCCGCTCCGGCGATCCATAGACAACTCATACACGTGCGGTATGAGGTAATCGGAGTTGCCGCAACCACGACTACGAGCCAAAGTCGGGGATGCGTGCTGGCGGAGAAGCCCGTATGTTCATACTCGCATTTTGTGTTGCATCGAACTTTGCATGTGTCTAACACCATGTGATGTGACCAATTGCAGCCTCCATCATGCGAGTTCATCCGATTCTCTGACGCGGAACAAACTCTCGAGATGGAAAGGATGCGGAATCGGGAGTACTCGCATCGGAGGGCTATGGTGGAGCGGCAGTGGTGTGAGCAGGATCAGAGGAGAAGCGCAAGCGGCGTCTGGAGCAGATGCTTGCCTGAGAGGAGGCCGAACGGCAGCGCCATGCCGCGGAGAGGGAGGCCGAAAGTAGAGAAAGCGTGAGAGGGCAGCTAGGGCCAGGGCGGCAGGAGGCGAAGGATTGCGTAAGGAAAATATCCTCATTGCTCTCGATAAAATGTACGACAAGGGGCCCTTCTTGTTGTTCCCTTTCCTAAGGCATGTTAGGTTTAGTCCGGTATATGCCATTTGTTGTTTACCATTAAATGGCCGTCACGTAATTAATTTATCCGCCCATCTTTGACCAAAACTACAGGAAGTCTCAAAAATTATTACACAACTATCGATTACGATTGTACAAATAAAATATTACACAATTATCGGTATTTGCATTTCAATCGGATCCGGTCGAATAACCAGAGAAAACTAAAAAAATTCGGCGAAATAATGAGACAAAAATAAATAAAGGTCGTGGCGGGAACCGTCGCTATTTTTTATATTTTTATTTCTTGTTGTATATTTCTACAGTTTTTTATTTACATGTTGTATATAAAACCGTTTTCCCCACCGACTAACAGAGCCAACCGCTTTCGAATATGGACGCGAATGACAAGGTAATGTCCTATACGATGGTCAAGTCTAACATTCCACTAAATTTTAAGTGATACGGAATAAACCAAAGAAGGAAAAAGAGAATGAGGCGGTATTATAGATAATCTATTGTATGAGTTATTTTTACATAATATAATAATGTACTATAAATAAGCGCCATATGAGACAGTATTATAGATAATCTATTCAGTAGGGTGTTGTATTAGCATTAAAATACAACAAAGATACTACTATTCCACAAAGGTAAAATAGACTCAAACAAGAATACGAAATTAAAAGGTATTACAAAATTATCGATGCAGTGTACACAAATAATATTTAAAAATACAATTCAAAGCATATTCTTAATCCGTATGATTTGGCGAAAACTTATAAACTTTTCTTATCAAATTTGGAGTTGTCTAGCGAAAGTTATTTGCATTTCAATGTCGGTCGAATAACTCTGAAAACTAAAAAATTCAGCGAAATAATCAAATAAAAATCAAAAAAAAATTGGGGACACGTGGCGGCGCGAGGCGGAGCCACTGGCTGCCGCCGTGGTGGCGGCAGGGCTGCCGCCATGGGGTGTGGCGGCCAGCCGTCTTGGCGTGGCCGCCACGTGGCGCGGCGGGAGCGGTGGGCAATTTTGAAAATTTATTTTTTTGTTGTATATATTTGCTATTTTGATTTGTATGATGTATATTTGAGCTTTTTTTCCGCCATGATCAGGTTTCACTTTTCTTTTAAACCTAGAGTTAGACGTCCCAGCGGTATTAGAATTTGCAAAAAATCATTTCAAATTCACTCAAAACTGTTCAATTTGAAAGTCAAATAAATTTGAAATCTAGTCAAACCGTCGATCGAAAACCGCTCGAAAAGGCTCGAAAATCGCTGATATTTAAAAAGGGGGGAATTTTAAAAAAATTAGGGAAAATTATAAAAAATTGTTGTCAGATTTGTAAAAAGCCATTAAATACAAAAAATGATATTTGAAGAATTATTTCAACAAATATTGCTACTAAATATAATTGAACAAATATTAAAACATGCAGTGTGCTATAGAGGTGTAGTCCAAAATTATGCTTCAAATGTTGCACTTATTTGATCAACTATGATTTTCGTAGGCTATAGCAGATCTTGTAACAATGTATTTCTATTTATTTCTTATGCACTACAATTGATTGTTTAATACTGTTGAATATTTAGTTATGATGTGCCTCTCTCTCTTAAAATAAAAAAGGTTATGGTGTATATGCTAGCAAGATATATTTACATAATAGAAAGGAACGATGGACGGTTTATCACTAGAGGTCTCATACAATTATATATTGATTATTGACAAGTTAAATCGAGGATTTTGATTTAGACCCCGTTTGGCAAACTTGGAACCGGGCCGTTTCTACTAGATTTTGGGAGAAACCCAGCCAAACGGGCTAAAGCTCGGAACAATTCTCCTCGGAACGTTTCTTCTTTTTCTATGCTGGGGCCGAATCACCCTCAACCCCGTTCCATCCCGATTCACAGAATCCAAACAGCTAGCCAAACGGTTTTCAGATAGTGATTCTGATTCTACCTGAAACATTTCTACCAAGAATCTGGAACCGTTTCCGTTTCTACTCGAATTTGGAACCGTACCAAACAGGACCTTAGTCTAATGATCTCTTAACAATTTATATGTGGTTTTAAGAAAAACTTAGATATACTTTCTGAATACAGATCATAACTTTATGGATAGTGCCCTTCTTGACTCATGCTACTGGCTTTTGCAAGAAAATATTAGTGCTAAATATACTTCAACAAATATTGCTACTAAATTTACTTCAAGAACTATTGGTACTAAATATACTTCAATAAATATTGGTGTTAAATATACTTCAACAAATATTGGCACTAAATATAATTGAATGGTTCAAAAATATCTCTAAACTTCGTTTTTTCAAATAATACTCACACCAGAGGTCATAAGGCTATTAATACTACTTATATAAAAATTTTGGATAAATTTTGTCAATTTTTTTGAATTTAAATTTGAATTTAAGCGGTTTACCGAACGGTTTTCTTTTTCAAACCAAAACAGTAAACTCAAAATTCGTAAAATTATATGAAAACCGTTCGAAAAATGATACCGCTAGAGATAAGGGATCGACAGAACAGATCTTAAAGGGGAAAAAAAGGCAAAGAGATAAAAAGATAACACAGGCACTCGTGCAGTAGTACTGCAAGACAGCAAATTAAAGCAACGTACACAATTGGTCCACGAGACATGCCTGACGCGGCCGCACTACTCATTAACCCAATCAACTATATTAGCATCGGAGGACTGTATGTATTAAAAGCAGGTTAATAATGCCGATTTAGTGTTAAAAATCGAATGCCCAACGGTATTGATTTTTCTCAAAAATCAAATGCTTTGTAAAGTCAAACTCGGTGATCAAACTGAGTCAAAAAAAAATTAAAAAACCGGTCAGTTTGCACGATTTATCGAGCGGTTTGCACGGTTTATCGAGTGGTTTTTATGGAAAATTGTGAAAATTAGTGACATAATGAAAATAGAGAAAAATCAAAGAAAAAATGGGGAAATTGCAAAAAAAAATATGAAAAAATTGTAAAGTACATATTTAGCAATAATAGCACAACTATAAAAATATATGAAAAATTTTAGTGTGACCTTTGCAATATTTTAGACAATATAAAGTTATAAAGTAGGAATTTAACAGTAATATATCAATAAATAATATTTCATTTTAATACCGTTGACAACTCAATCAAAAAAATCCATATTTCTATAACGTTCATTTCAATACCATAATTTGGTCGTAAATGATAGATACTATAACTTGGCTCTGTTAGATGGATGCCAAGTCTATTCCTTGTCTTGTTAAATTGAAATAATTTTTGTAGTTTATAATTAGTACACGTAATAGATATTGTTATGAATTTTAATATTTTTTCAATTTAGCATTTTAATATGGACTCTTTCTTTTAATCTAAACTGTTATAACTCGGGGTTTTTTTTTCTTCTGAATTTTAGTTAATTTGATTTATAATTGACATGGACTCTTTCTTTTAATCAGGTAATTTTTATTTAATTATCATTATTATAAATTTTAGTTATTTATAGATTTATTTTGGGAATAATATGGAAGTTAATATGCAAATTTTGCTTAATTGTCTATTCTGAATTTCATAATTTAGATTGTATTTGATATTGACTCTTTCTTTTAATATAAATTGTTATAACTCAGGTTTTTATTCCAAATTTTAGGGTATTCAGCAATAATATATCAACAAATAACATTTCACTTCAATATCATTCACAACTCAATCCAATAGGTCCATATTTCAATAACATTCATTTCAATACCATGGCATATGATAGTTGAAATCAATATTTTTTTACCGAAAATGAACTGTAAACAAGGTTTGATAAGCAGTTGAAATATTTGGATAGCACTATATATCTATCTCTAACAAACTCAAAAATCTCAATAGCAAATATTGGCACATCTGACAAAATCATTTTGTAGCATTCTTACTTAAAAAAGTTCATCTAGCTCAACATCTAATAACTAGTTTTGAGAAAAAGTATGTGCAAATTTAGTGCAGCATGCACTTTCTTAGTTTAACATCATCCAATAACTTCATTTTTTTAAGCTAAATAAAACTCAGATATACTTTTGAACACTTTAAGTTTTATAAATCTATTCCTTTATCTAGTATATTTCAGCAGTTTAGCTGGCCCAACTAATCAACTATGTTTTATACATATATTATATACTATAAATACTAGCCCATTAGTCGACGGCTGTAGGCTTATCTGCGTTTTTGGAAGCCCATTTCTGTAATGGGCTAGTGCAAGTTAATGCTATAGACCCAAGTAATGGGCCACCTATACACGACGGCTGTAGCATTTCGTATTTATATATATATAAGAAAATTCTAGCTATCAAATTTTGTTTTTAAATATATATTATTCTACAATTTCGAGTTAACTTTTCACAATATTTTCCTTATATGCCTCCCTGGCTATTTCCAAGATCATCAGTGCTATAGACCCAAGTAATACATACTATTTGATAGCAACAAATAGTCTAACAAAAAAGAATAATTTAATCTTTTATATATTTATCTTAATTAAAATGTAAAATTCTAAAACATTATTTGTTCAGAAACAGAATGAATATATACGTAGAAATGATCATCACTAACTTCAATGCTAATATCCTCTATCATCTTTAGTGCCGCAGCACCACATTTAATGTATCAAGCATTAGGATGAGTACTATATTAGTGCTATCATAGTGTGTACAATAATACCACTTAGTTGACTTTAATCTGTATACTTCAGCTTTGATCTATGTAAAAGAGTCAGAAAAAATAAGAGAGAAGAGAGCTGGTTCTTATTTAGTAGCTAGCTTTGTATGGGAGCATAGGTATATTATTTATATACAGGATAGAAGAGATAATTATTACACAATATCTAGAGACAACTTTTAGACACAGTTATTTTACAAATTAGCTTTTAGCTTACTATTAGCATATAGTGAGCTTTGCTATTGTACTTGCTTTTAATCTCATCTGTGATGCAGCGACTCATCTCAATTAATTCTAGCTATTTGATACGTATTGATTACTCCTTCCGTCCAAGTTTATAAGATTTTCTTAATAGTTTTGTCTATAAATAGAGGGTGTATTTAATATTCCAATGCAAAAATGATTGTGATATTCTCTATACCCCTAATAAATATACATCTTTATTTTAGTATTCTCTACATGTATGCATTGAGTATAGTACTTAGTAATAATAATTAGAAATAACCTAGTCACTTTTAATATTTTCTTGACCTATGTGCCAAGAAAAAATGCCTTATAAACTTGGACAAAGGGAGTACTATTCAAGATTCATACCACAGAAAGGCTTATATTGGACGCCTTATCATAGACAGTTTTGAAAACCCGTCAGTGAAGAGGAATATCACTGACAGTTCTATAGTGAAACCATTAGTAACATCATCACAGACGGTTGTAACTATGAACCATCTGTGATATGCAGCAACATCACAGAAGATTTTACTACAAAACCATCAGTGATGACTCTTGTAGATATTACAAACGATTCGATCCAAGAACCATCTGCGATATCTATCCATCACAGACAGTTCTAACTATAAACCATTTGTGATATCAATTGAACCACTATATAAACATACCGATAGAGGTTCGTCGCGTAGATCACCGAGTCGAAGAGGACGCCGGACAGGGGGTGGTGACGGGGAGGAGGACGTCGGTGAGGAGGTGGTGTCGAAGAAGCTGCAAACTTTTGTAATTGGCCCTTACTCAATTAGGGATATGGATTCCTAACTTTCTCACTAGTAGTGGTCCACTGGAACAAATAACAAGTGCACATATATAAAGTTCTTCTGAATTCAAGTTCTTCTATTGTGTGCACATCCTTGCATCTTGATTCCCTTTTTACACTTCTTTTCCTTAAGGGCTTAGGGTTTAGGTAAATATCAGTACTAGTTTAGAGCTAGAAGTCCGCTAGTTTAGAGTCGGAAGTCCGCTTTCCCTAGCAAGTGCTACCTTGCGTTGTTCAGAATACTCTCTCGTGCCCAGTCGGATGTTTTTTAGGCAACGTTGTATGCATTTGTCAAGATGCTCATTCTAGTGCCGTGCAAACAGGAATCCACTCGTAGCACATCATTAGACAGATAGTAAATTACCCTTTATCTTGGCTACTCGATCCTTAGTATTTGCTCCCTAGAGCTTCAATTTGTCGTATCATATTTTATCAATGTATTGTCACCTGACATTATCCTTAATATATATTTGCTCATCTTGAATGCAATAACTTAATAGTCTCTTGCTTGTTGGAACTAAATGTTTTTTCTACACACCTCAGTAGAACTTCTATCATTAGTATATGTTGTTTGAAATTTTCGTTTGCTTAGATATTTCTGCAATGATATTTACAAGGCACAACCAGTTACAGAGTTTGTAATTGAATATATAAATATCCTAGATGCATTGAGGTAACAGCTTGTATGATCAGGATCGTCTTAAAATATGAACATTTGTTGTGTTTTCATCTCCCTTTTTATTATAATACTAATGGATTCTAAGGTAAAATCTATTCCATTCCATAATTCGTCCTTAAAGGTGTCATGCGCTGATTTATTGCTATCACTTTATCCTCATTGCCGAATAAGAATACCATAGGCGGCCTTACTTCTTGAATTATGGAGTTGATTAACTCATCGTATGGAGTTGATTAAATCATTGCATATAGTTGATTAATTCATCATATATAGTTGATTGATTCATGAAATCGACTCTATATGATGACTTAATCATCTTTATACAATGAGTTAATCAACTTTTTAATTCAAGAAGCTAAGCTGCATATGGTATTCTCGTTCGGAAATGAGGATGAAGTGGAAGCAATAAATCAAAGCATGATAGTGTTCAGGACAAACTATGAAATGAAATAGATTTTGCCTTAGAAACCATCAATAATATAATAAAGGAGATGAAAGCGCTACAAATATTCATATTTTAAGATGATCCTGACCGGACAAGCTGTCGCCTCGATGCATATATGATGTTTACATATTCAATTACAAAATATATAACTAGTTGTGCCTTGTAAATGTTATTGCAGAAATATCTAAACAGTTGAAAATTTTGAACAACAAATACTAATGATAAAAGTTCTGCTGGGGGTGTAGGATAAAAAGGGATCACGGACGGTTCTAGTTAGAAACCGTATGTGATATTGTAGTATCCCATATAGTTTCTAATTATAACCGTCTGTGATATTGTAGTATCACAGACGGTTTCTGATTAGAATCGACTGTGATGTTTATATCACTGACACATGGTCACAGATGGTTCAAAAAACTGTCTGTGATGACAATTCCAAACTGTGTATGATGTTATTATCTGTAGTAGTGATTGCACCATCTGCTACACAATGCTTGTTCATATCTTTGAGTCTTGTTTTCAAAATATTTGTTTACTAAGGAAATCAAGAGCGCAGTTATTGCAATGTTTTCTCTCCTCACCCTTAATTAAAATGCTTTGCAAGATGTTACCGGTTGATGTGTGTGTGTATATAATTTAATAGTGGTATGTAGGGTTTCACTTACCGTTTTATAGAAAATCATGTGAAAATCGATTTTCAAAAATCGGCAAAATCAAACCAAAAAAAGATCGGAAATCGTATAGTTTTAAAAATCAAAATTTTTCAAAAAAATTCAAAAATAGACCGATTTTCATAGAAAAACGACATACTAGTTGAACTTTTTTATGGTGAAGCATAGACAAATATTGTCCAACGCGGAACATCTCTCTCTCTCTCTCTCTCTCTATATATATATATATATATATATATATATATATATATATTGCTCGGGCACGGCAAAAACTACAGTGTATTTTGACTTTTTTAACAATTTTTTTTAATTTTTTTTTAAATCAGTTTTTACTCAAAAAAAAAGATTTATGCAATACTTTTACTTCTGAAAAAACATTCCTTTCACAAAATAGTTTTTCATTTTTTTTGAAAAAAATAGATCATATTTACGATGGTTTTTCAAAAAAAATTCTCCCAAAAATTATTTCTCTCGACATTTGTTTTCGCTGCAGCAACATGCGACCGGGCCACGAAGAACCTAGTTTCATATGATAGCTATTACAAGAATTCACATAGCGACACGTTGTATATCTTGCAGTACGACGTTGTTTGCAGTTAAAAATCAATAAATTACAAGTTGAAGAAGAAATTAAAAAGGTAAAGCACATGATTCACACCCAGATTAATTTTCACGGTGACGGATATATTATTCTTTGGCTCACAGATATATGGGTATCTGAAACCATGACCATGACTAGCTAGCACCTACTATCTTGGCATGAAAATTTTATATTAGCTGGCTAGTTTGTACTCCATGTGTATAGTGCGTACCTTGCAATTGGTGTGTCGATGGATCGATGGACTCTTTAATCTGATAGAGTCTTGACTTACACTTCGACTCTTCGGCCGGCCGTTGCATCCATGCCTGGGGTGTCTGGATTAGCGATATTTTATTAGAATGTTTTGGATCTAATTCAAATCTAAACTAAATTCCCAAAACCTTTTAAAGAATTACTACCACTTATCCAAGTAGAGCTAGCCTAGCTTGATATATATATGTGCACAACTAATGAAAGATTTGCGCGTACCAAATTTATTTAATCAGAGCTTGCTGGAGAGCGCATGCATGCGATTATAGCTAGTAATGCAAAATATATTGACGCATGCAAGAGATGGAGATGAGATGATACTAATTGAAGGTGTAATGATCTGTAGAATACACATAATAATAGAGTATATATAGAGGGCAGGAGAGGGAGAGAGATCTAGCTAGCTGGAAGCTGGAGAGAATAGACTGAGAGGGACAAGCATGAAGCATATGAATGGGGGCATGGAGCCAGGGAAGGAGGGTACGGGTCACGTCACGAGTGCGCATGATACGAGGCACGCGTGTATCGAAAATAATAATACCTACCTACCTTGCACAATATATATCTGTAGTATTGTGGCCGTGCACCACACCACACAAGAAGGCGACATGCATTTGGATATATGGCCGAGCATAAGCACCACCTAGATAGCTTCTTACACTGTTAAAAAAATCAACCTAGATGGTTCAAAAATATCATTACATATAATTTTCTGAACCGTCTATAAGCATATGTCTGTAATAATATGATATATGCACAGATGGTTTCTGAACAGTCTGTGAAACACCTATCATAGACGGTTCTTGATACAGGAACCGTCCGTGATAATAGGCTATCGCAGACGGTCTGTATCAAGAACCATCTGTGACGGTCTGAAGCTTTTTTCTGTTTATTGACTAGCCTCAGGAAATGCTAGCTATGCTATCTGAAATAAGCAGATTGCATATTACATATCCACAAATATACATATACCATTACAAATCAACTCAGATTAAATCACAACACAAGCAAATTATACATTACACCATAGCACATATATTTCAGAAATTAACTTAGATATATTAACCATTTGAATGCACAAGTACACATATACCACTACAAATTCACAAGTTCACGGCACAAATTCACAAGTTCATGGCACAAATTAACTCAGATATATTAGCCATTTGAATGCACAAGTACACATATACCACTACAAATTCACAAGTTCACGGCACAAAAAACCTTAGCAATTCTCTCATTGATCAACGGAAAAAGAATATACACCACTCATTTTGCACAGACATGTTATAATGTTCATGTATTAATCAAATATAGAAAATAACTTGAGCAATTTAGCTAGTTTTAACAAAAGCAGCATTCAAAGTAGTGAAAACACCGCTAAGCTACCATTGTTTTCTCGTTGTAAAAACAGAAAACAACCTGAGCAATATGGACTATCAAATGGGAACCAATGAACACAATCATGCAGGGTGCAATATGCACATGGAGCATGATTCAATCAGCATATTTGGCCATTGTATCACTCAATAATTTTTATTATTAGCCAACCGACAATAACAATGTAGGATAATAATATCATGATTTTCCAACATAGTTTAGTAAAATTGGCCTGGTCACAAACTGCAACGAACTTAAGGAGGAGGCACTTAAGCACCTAGGCCCCTAAATTCGATTGGTTTTGGTAATTAATGATAATCAATGTCAAAGGACTAACAATTGGTTTAAGTGTGCAAAAGTAGGTTGGTTATCATCAATGAGGATGGAGAAGTGAAATTCCTAAGGCTAAAATTATGACAAGCTCAAGATCAAGGTATAAAAAATAAAGGCCATTTTCGTAGCATTTTGCCAATCTTGGTGTTTGAAGAAAGATCGAATTGCTAGACTAGGTGCCGTACTATTAAGATGGACTCTTGATTAGTAGCCTAAAAATAAGTTGAAAAACTGGCTCAAATAAATGCTTTACCTAATGCTCATGCATTGTCAAAGTTGCATTTGTCATTTTTGCTTCTTCTTCTTTTTTTTTTGTAAAAATCAACACTACCAGGGCCTGGGAGCAATACTGCCGAGGGTACGAAAGTACCACCCCTTAAACGGCGGTAGTTATTTAATAGAAGGCAGATTTCTTGTGAGCTCTGTGCAGCCAGCACTACCGGGATAGAGGAGCGGTACTGACGTACTGTTGGAGGTAGGGCACTACTGCCCCTTATATGGCGGTAGTTTTCTAACAGATGGCATGCTTTTGTGCTTGCCTTGGCCAGCACTACCGAGCTCAAGGAGCGGTACCGCCGGATGAGCGGCAGTACCAGAGGTTTGGAGAAGTACTATCATATGAGCACCAGTACTGCCCCATAGACCTCGGTAGATTTTTTTCCAGTACAGTGCTCCCAAGTGGGTTTTTAAAGAATTCAAATTGTGGCACTACCGGCCCTAGTGGGCGGTAGTGCCAAACCTCTAGTGTGAGCGTGCAACGGTCAGCCCCTAGTGCATTAAATGCACTAGGTTGACCGTTGGATCTCATGCCGGCTCTATCGGGTCTCAGATGCTAGTAGTGCCGGATTTGGGAGAAAATCTGGGCACGTGGGATGCCGGGGTGTTACATTGATATCACAGACGGTTTGTGAAACTAATCGTCTGTGAAGTATCGCAGACGGCTTTTTCGGGAACCATATGTGATATGTAGTCATACAAACATGCCTTCCCCTACATTCAGGTCTTGTGAACGGAGTTGAGATAGGGTATGAAAAGTCTCAGATTGTTTTCTGCAAAAAATCGTCTGTGATGATACGTCTAATACCTTTCTATAGTAGTGTTACTTGTAAAATCTAGCTGCGTAGGAACCTCTATTGCTTCTTATTTCTTCCTTTTTCATTTCTCAATTTCTCCTCCGAGATATGTAGTATTTGTGCAACTCACACACACACATATGTAAATAGTTCCATACTTACAAAGTACTTACTCTCACTTCTTATACATCACTTAAATAAATAGGTTATATCTCTTTATCTTTTTGTGTATGCTTTGATAATAATTATAAGATATTTTAAAGTGAGTTCTATACAAAATTTTTAGTCCAATTTTTATAGTATAATTTATGTCATGCACCAAATTAGCACAAACGATTAGCCCGTTGTTGTCCGGCCGGTTAGCAGAGAGATGTGAGAAATTGACTCCACCCAACAGCTGGGTTGAAATCTAGCATAGACGACGCGCACCTATGTGCTCCGCAAACATTAATGTTTTATCATTTGCCTCTATTTTCTTCGTTCACTTTTATAAATCTTATTTTTTAGAATAATCTTATTCACAAACATAAAGATTGTATATAGATTTAATGAGACTTTTCTTCCATACTTCTATTCATTCTCTCTTAACTATATGCATTTATTCATTACCATCCACACAAAATACTATATCTTTTATCTTCCAAGACATTTAAGTACGACTCTATCCTAGATGTACGTGTGCTAATATGAATAGGTGCATCCACGTGTGGTGTGTGCCTATGCACAGTTGAAATAAATCTCGTCACAAGAAAAGAAAGAATAAGGCCATGTTTGGATCCCTGGACTAATTGTTAGCTGGCTAAAAATTAGTCCTAGTCTATCCAAACAGGAAGACTAATAGGTGGGCTAATTTTTAGCCAACCCCTTAGCTAACAATTAGTCCATTAGTTGGTGGGGAGGAGCTAATTTGGGCTAATAGCATGTAACATTTGGAAAAACCTGAAATACCCTCGCGCTGGCCTTATCCTCATTTCCTCACCCATTATGAGGGGCAGATATGACTTTTCTAAGAAATTAGTCCAACCATTAGTCATGTATCCAAACAGCCCTGGACTAATTTTAGATGGACTAATTATTAGCTGGCTAACAATTAGCTCTTGCCATTAGCCAGCTAACAATTAGTTTTAGTCCATCCAAACATGGCCTAAATCTCATAAATAAGAAAAGGCATGATAGGATCTCCTCTTCTGAGAGCACCAATTTAAAGAGGCTACCTAATCCCAATTCTAAAAAGATGGCTAATAACAAACCTGATAGGCATAGTATTAAGGTTGGTTTGTTTCAACTTTTGGATCATAGATTCTAGATTATGGGAGATGTTGCTTTTGATTATGGGAGAATTGGGTTGAGTTGACTGTGTCTTTTAGGTTTCAGACTGGGCTGACGAGAATCAACAAGAATAAATGAGAATCAGGTTCCAGCCAGATTTTGATTCTATGTAGAGAGTAGGTTCTGATTCTAAAAAAACTATTTAAAGTTCTTACTTCAGTAACTAATTTTTTTTAAGCAGGTGCTATATAAAACTGAAACGAACGGACCTGAGTACCTCCGCAGATTGTTGCAGTGCAGAAAGGATATTTTCTAGCAGTGCTTGACTGCTTGTTGTCGGAGAAGAAAAAGAAAGGGAGAAGAACAAAAACCTAAGGAATAATTAAGAAGACCAGAGCTGGGCCTCCATGAGGCCCATAATTAAGAACAAGCCCGCCACGAAAGCCCACCAACGAAAGACTAGCAAGACCTATAATAACTTGTCATCTCCTGGTCCACACATCACATGTACGACGCACGCGTCTTTGCTCATCGTATCTGGTCTCCTCTCCTGTGATTCTCCGGCGAGATCCGCATCACCGACGGCGGCGATGTCTTCCACCTTCAGCGGAGATGAAACGGCCCCCTTCTTCGGATTCCTCGGCGCCGCCGCGGCCCTCGTCTTCTCCTGTAAGCACCCGCCTCCGTCTCGCCTAATTTCGCCGTCGTCAGATCTCCCGTGATCCCCGCTAGATCAGCGTGCGCTCGACATTCTTGGCATGATCTGCAGGCATGGGCGCCGCCTACGGGACGGCCAAGAGCGGGGTGGGCGTCGCCTCCATGGGGGTCATGCGCCCGGAGCTCGTCATGAAGTCCATCGTCCCCGTCGTCATGGCCGGAGTGCTCGGCATCTACGGCCTCATCATCGCCGTCATCATCTCCACCGGGATCAACCCCAAGGCCAAGCCCTACTTCCTCTTCGACGGATACGCCCACCTCTCCTCCGGCCTCGCCTGCGGACTCGCGGGCCTCGCGGCAGGCATGGCCATCGGCATCGTCGGCGACGCCGGAGTCAGGTATTATTATTATTATTAAGAAACTAGAACTGTACGGTGCTAACTAGGAACATCCTTAAATCTTGTGCTAGTGAAGGAAACTAGTCTTAATCCTGACGAGACTAATTAGAGCAGCAGCATGCTACTTGATTCTAGATTGGGTGTCGTATGTGATCGGTGATGGCTGAACTGTTGAGTATAATTGATGAAAATAAGGAAGTGTTCGGTTCTCTTGTAATTTGGGCATGGGTCATTATAATGTACAGACGAGATGATGGAAAATTACAGATAAGCTTTATGTTCCTAGACCAGTTTGACTTGAATTATGCTGGTATGTATGGAGAGAACATCAATGGCAGTGAGGCATTGCGATCTCCGAATTTTGAAAAAAACTTTCATGCCAACATCCCTTCCGCTGAATTGCGCGTACTTTAGGGAGTTGCGGATAGTAAGGTGTCCTGTCCGTTTGCTGTTCCTATAAAATGGAAATCAAGATAGAGCTGTCTCGTGGTATCCTTCAAACATGCAAGTCTGATTGTGAACATGGTAATGGTGGATTCAGGATTCATTGGGACTACTGGGATGTCTTTTAGCTGTCATTTGAGATTTCATAATTCATTTTCCTCCCTCTAGTTTCAGTTCATAATTTATTAATGGTCCTGTTGACCCCCTTGACATTGTCTAAAATTATTTCTTGGTTTCTTGTAGAATTCTTACAACCTCTTCTATTCGACTCCTAAGAGACTACGGTCTCAGTTACAACAATCGTGCTGTTTTGGTTTGCAAATACTGCCGCTAGCAATTTAACTGGATTCTTCATTGGCCTGCTGTAAAAAAAAAAAAATTTCAGAAAGTATTGACATGCAAAAATTTTATTCTCTTTTTTGCATCTGTAGCTTTGTTGCGCAACGAGTTTATTCAAAGAGAACATCAATAGGATGTCCATCGTTCTGTTGCTAGTATCTCCCGGTAGTGACAGAGCAATCTTTCTACAGATAACCACTTTTGCTGCAGGCTGTTGAGATGCTTATTTGATTCTGGTTTTACCTCCTCTGCAGGGCCAATGCACAACAGCCAAAGTTGTTCGTGGGCATGATTCTCATCCTTATCTTTGCGGAAGCTCTTGCTCTGTACGGCCTCATCGTCGGTATCATCCTCTCCTCCCGCGCCGGCCAATCTCGTGCGGAGTAGGGGTGGAGCTTCAAAGGAGGAGAGCAACACGATTCATCATTGTGTTCTATTCTTGGTATTCTGAGGGTTAACTTGTTCCTAGAGACCGTCTTCTGTGTTGGTGCTCCTTGGCGAAGGAACATGACTTTGGATCGTACCGAGATTTCCACCCCCTTCATCCTGTAATGTTATTTCCGCGACACGGAGCTATATCTAGCGCTTGTAGTTGTGCTGTTGTATTTATTATTTTGGAACAATAATCGGTGACAAGCCGCCCTGGTTGTGATGAATAAATAAGCAAGCTAGACTAGTTTTACCCTTGTGTAGCTCTCTATTCCGGATCGATTTCTAAGCATCTGTGTATTTCAGTTGTGTGTTTGCGTTGCTGCTGTTTGTTTTAAGGAAATGTGTTGGTATACTTGGTGATGCCACGCGTGAGATGCGACCTGTAGTGCTTCACTGCATCACATAGCATTTGGAGTTCTAATCCCGGAGGCCGATGCTCTTCGTTCTTTTTCGAGAGGCTCTTAGTTCTTTTTACTGTTTCTGGTCTTTTAACAAAGTCGCCTGTAAGCTTGCAAGTCACGGTGCTAGTAATGATGCCTGGCGCTGTTATGATGTGTCTTCCTTTGTACTAGTATCTAAATTGGTATTGGCACGTCGCTAGATGGATAAGTGTGTAGGTGCGCGACCAGTTCATCAAACGCTGGTGTTCATCCAGTTTAGAAGTGTATGTGCGTTCAGAAATTTTTTTTATAAATAATTATTTTTTATTCGTAAAATTAAAAAATATACCGCGAACATTTTTTTTTTCTCAAAATTGATCATCTGTCGTGCCACGGGGTAGCGACTGAAAGGCCTGTTACGCCACGGTGGCGCGACCATCGCGTGAGAGGGAGAGAGGGAGGGAGCGGGGGCGCCGGGAGGGAGAGAGAGAGAGGAGTAGCGCCGGCCGCCGAGAGAAGAAAGAGGAATTTTTTAAATAATCATTTCTTATATATAAATTACAAAAATATATCTTGATTTTTTTTACAAGAATAGCTACCAGTGCGCCACCGCGACTGATCAGCATCAGTCGCAACACCATTCCACCATTGATCAGTCGCAATCCCAAGATTAAATCCCCCATTTCATGATTTATATCAAATCATGATTTATATCAAATCATGCGACCGCATGTCCATAGTGCGATTAGAGACTCAGCGCATGCCCATCATGCGATTAGAGACTCACCCATATTCACTAATCATGCAAGCTACTAATTCAGTAAATATTTAGTATTCACTAATCATGCAAGCTACTGATTCACTAAATAGACTAGTATATTGCCCGTGCTAACGCTACGGCGATATTTAGTAATACAATTCAAATAAGCAAAAGGTGTTAGAGCATCTCCAATAGTTCCCAAAACTCATTCCTAAAATTATTTTTTAGGAATAAATGAAAAAATTACCGCTCCAACAGTTACCCTATCAGAATCCCAATATCTCTGCACGCCCAAAAACTCTGGCCGAAGTGGCCAGATATTGGACGCTCGTGTGCTTTCCCAATCACTATTTTTTGGGGAAAATGTGAACTGTTGGAGAATAGCCATTTTTTTAAAGGCCAAAAATTTTAGGAAGCTCCCAATCCAAGATTATTGGGAGTCAAATTATAGGAAACTGTTGGAGATGCTCTTATATGTTTTGGTAATGAAGTATAGTAAGATGTGCATAAAAGAAAGATACAGGGAGTTATTATTATATCGTTGATTACACAAGCAAGTGCATAAAGTAACATAGCAACTGTTTATCATTAAAAACCATCTAATCCCTTATACGCTTTAGAATTTCCCGTATAACTTCAGGAATATACTATTCGTGATGAATATTTTTTTGTTTGACATCTATATCTTTTGTTCCCTTGCCTCATATGAGCTGAATCTCATGTTTACCAGGTCTCTGTTGGGTACTTCATTGCAGACCTTGCCATGATATTTTGGTTTTACCCTTCCCTTGGTGGAATGGAGTACGTAAGTTGACCTGTTTCATCTTACCTTCCCCTTCTTTCCCTCCCATTTTCCGTTCTAACTTCTAACTAACTAACCTTGGTCCACTGCTCTCATTCAATTCGTGTAAACTGCATTATCTGCGTCTACTCTACCATTTACTCTCGGTGTCCTCTGTCAGGTTATCCACCACTTACTGTCACTTATTTCTGTAGTGTACTCTATGCTTTCCGAGGAAGCACAGATATACACATTCATGGCTCTCATCTCTGAGACTACCACACCAGGAATCAACCTAAGATGGTAACTGAATAAACAAACAAATTACATAAAATGTTATTTGGATGTTCTTTTAATCCATCTAAGCTGTTATTCTCTCCTGTGTCATCAAGGTTTCTTGATATTGCTGGAATGAAAAGATCTAAAGCATACCTTATCAACGGAGTTGCAATGCTTGTTACTTGGCTGGTAAGCACAAAATACTTCACTTGTCACTCCTACTGTGTCATAAAACATTATATCGTTTATAAACAACGAAACTAATTTTAATAGGATGGAAATCATGCGATCTGATGCATGCATGTTTGGAAAAGGCACTGAGCTAAATAACCACATCCAAATTTGTTAATTCTGGTATTCTCTCTAGGTTTTTCCAATTCACAATTTCTTTCAACCTTGCAATTTCCTATTGACTAATTGGGGTTCTGTACTTATGTTGGACCAATAGCTTGTTTTCCATTGTGGGTAATATTGGTGTACATGTGTATTTCTACTCTGGTAATCGTTGTGTTTCATCTATCTTGTCCTACATTAAAAAGTGGAATTTGCAGTTGCACATCACAATAGATTTTATCAGACCATTCGAATATTGAATTGTTGTAAGTAGAAATAAACCCTTCCTAACTCATTGCCGTTTGATATTAAATTATCAAATTTACAGCTGCAAATGTGACTAACTGATACAAATCCATACTCAGTTTTTTAATGGTAAAAAATCAATACTCAAGTTCAATAAAATCCAAATTAACAGCTGCAAATGTGACTAACTAATGCAAATCCATACTCAGGTTTTTAATTGTAAAAAAAAAATCAACACTCAAGTTCAGTAAAATCTATTGGCCTAATTGGTATGATGGATTTCTCTTATGACTGTATGTTGGAGCTTTCTGTAGCTTGGTCTGCTAACGTTGAAAGAAAATGACTCATGCAGGTGGGAAGGATAATTCTGTTCATCTACTTGTTTCATCATATATTTTCACATTATGATCAGGTACTTTGTGGTTCTTCTGAATTCAATATACATCACAACTGCACAACTATCACACTGTTATTTCTGACTTAATACTTGTTTATTGACAGATTATGAAGATGGGCACCTTTGCTTGTCTTCTGGTATCTATTGTGCCAGTGATACTATTTGTGATGAATATGATATGGTTTTCCTGCTCCTTGTAAAAGCTTGGCATAGGTGTTGCTTTAATTGTCAGGCTCTTCCTAAGCTGTTTGATCTCAGCCTCTTGGCTCTCCTGAGTAATGAATTAATTTTCAGAAACCAAAACATACAAATATTCCAAAGGATTAAAGAGAAGTGAAGGTAGTTCTCACCTTAGATTTTGCCTGCAAATTCGTTTGTTCAAGCTCCTTTGCATGGATTTTCTCTTCAAGCTTTTGGAAAAACTGAAAGTAAGGCACAACTATGCTTGTTCAGTATAAGAAAAGAAAAAACAGACTACATGAAAACTATGTATTAACACACGTCACTATGAAAATTAGCACACCTCCTTTCGCTTCTCAAAGACGCTCCTCCAATCTGAAACTAAAACGGAGGCAAGAAGCACTCTTGCGTAGAGCTGCTGCTCGGGGAGTATTGGTACTCCTGGAACAATACCAAATGACAACGTTGTATATTAATAACATAGGAAAGAATATGTGAGCACTGAGCAACCCTTAGGAAAATAAGAATGCTTTACGATGTGGTGGAGTGCGCATCATCCTCCGGTTTCCCTGGCAGTGTCTGTTTCAAAGGTTTGGTGGTATTCTCATTTGACTTGTTATCCAGAATCAGCAATTTCAGCCCAAGTAACCATCGAGAAATGATGAAAATCATGTTGTTTTCTACCAATCAATTGGTGCAACAGTACACCACGCTGCTTGTTGTATCAATTTTGGCAAGCATTGCAACTGGGACGAAGACCCAACCGACCCACATTAATTGTGCGCACTATTTATACAACAACCGAACTTGCAATCCAGAACCAAGAAAAAGATGACCTAAAATACAAGTTGGTAATACGACTAAGCACTTACTCTTGGACTTCAGAAGAAGCATCATTCGAAGCCGCGTCCACCAATCCGAACTTGACAGGCTAAAGTCAAAGAAGATTGAAACCAAGTTCACTGCAATGCGACTAAAAATTGAAAACTTCTGACTTCAAGTAACGGATTACTCAATTTCGGTGCTTCCCCTCCGGCTTCGCTTGCTTCAGCGCCGCCGGCGCGGTACCATGTGCTCATTAGGAATTTAGGTCATCAGCATGATTTCACTTAACCTGCAAGTTATATGCTTTAATGTACTACAAGAAGTAAGTCCAATAATTCAGTGATAAATTAAGGTAGAACAATGACTGCTTTTCCAGGTCTAAATTAGACCATACCTGTGTCCAATAACAAAACGGATGACAATGCCCTTCTCCTTCTCCAACCTTTGCAAATGCTCACCTAGAAAGCACCAAATTAGGTACATATGAAAGAAAACCTCTGCAGTGCATTACACAGAAAAGAAAAGGTTCTACCTTGCGGCATCCACGTCTGCCTGATAGAGTCTCTGCGCTTACGATTAGCGAACGTGGTCACAATGCCCATGACAAAAAACATTCTAGGCCGCATGCTTCCCTGGTCACCCCGTGAATCACTCGGCGACACGCCTTGGCTCATTGCCTGCGCGGCTCTAGCAGCAGCCAGGCGCACCTCGATGTCAGATATTGTTTTATCCAACGCCCTGCAAATAGAAACACTATAAGCAAATCCAAAGTTGGTCACAAGGGTTGTGACTGTTCAATCTTCAGACATTACACGATGATTTCGCGAGTTTGCGACACTTGGTTCAATACGGCCCTTGAATGGTCAGAACTTGCCTGCATAATTGGATCAATTGGCAATGTGCATCCATATGAGCATCAAAGAAAGATAAAGAAGGTGTAAATAAATCTACACATTACCTTGTTTGGGCAATCGGATGGCTCTGGAACCGCCCAATATCTGCAAAAGTAGAGTAAACATCACCATTTTCGGCCTTGAAATCGATGAGCATTGCCTTACTTTGTGGCCAAAAGAAAAGATTGGGGCAGGTAAAGCCTGGAGAGGAAGAAACGGGGTCTCCCTCAAAGAGAAAACAAACGGATTTGGGGGCAAATGCGAACCTATTGACGACGCAGACGCCGAGAAGGAAGCAGGCGGTGCAGAGCGCGGCAACCCACCGCGTGGGCACGCGCGCCGGCGACGCCCTGTGCGGCCTCGCCGCAGCCATCGTCGCTGCAGCCATCCATTGGACACGGCACCCTTCCCCTCCGGCTTCGCTTGCTTCAGCGCCGCCGGCGCGGTGCCACCCTTCTTGGCACTGGCGGCCGCGGCCCCTCTCGCCGGGAACGAGGAGCTCTTCGACACCCCGGGCTTCTTCCCCCTCGCCGCCGCCGCCCCCGAGGTGACCACCTTGCTGTTCTGCACCTTCCCCTTCTTCCCCGCGCTCGCGTCTCCGGATACACCCTTCTGCGCACAGCAACACCCAACGTTAGCAATGGATCACTACACAGCACCACAGGGTAAGCCAAGAAGCAGAATTCCGCGAACCCCGCACCTTGGTCGGCGCCCTGGTCGGCTCCTCGGGCGCCGGCGCGGCGGCCACGGATCCGCCCGCCGTCTCCCCGCCGGCGAGATCCCCGTGATCACCGCCCTCGTCGTCGGCCTTCATGACAACGTAGTTCTCCCCTCCCAGCCCATTTGCCGCAGCGCCCTCCTGGCGCTCGCCCTCCATCCCAGCGACCCAGTCAGATCCGCGCCGGACACCGACAAGATCCGCCCGGCACCGCCCCGGATCACGGCCAAGATTCCGACCTACCTCTCCCACTACTGCAGCTCCCGGATCACGGCGCGAGATTAGGGGAGGAGGCGCGCGGGAGTAGGGGGAGGCGGCGGCGATTGGGGCGCAAAGGGCTAGGGGGGCGGGTGTTTAGGCGCGATTGGGGCACGGGAGGTTCAGACAGTTTGATGGGATGAACCGGGTGATTTGGTCCATTAGATTTGATGAAGTGATGTGATAAAACATCTTAGCCCTTGATTATGAGGAAGTAGGATTTCTGGGTGCACGTTTTAGGGTGAACAAAGAATAAATATCCTCTGTGGGGAAACAATAGTGTGTGCATGTAGGATAAAATTAACTGGTGATAAAGATAAAGATAAAGATAAAGATAAAGATAAAGATAAAGATAAAGACTATACACTAATCATGCAAGCTACTAATTCACTAAATATACTATACTAAATATACTAATCATGGAAACTACTAATCGCATGATGGGCAAGCGACTGAGTCTCTAGTGGCATTATGGGCATGCCACTGATTTAATCGTGGAATAGGCATGCGATTGATTTATGGGCTGTTTGGTTGCCTGCATGCACAGAGATTTGCATCTACAGATGCAGAATCTTGCTTTTTTCTCGTGTTTGGTTGCCTGCATCTAGTTTTGAGCCTGGCTCTCTGGATGCAAGATTCTTCATGCAGCCTGGCTCTGGAGATACGTAGAAAATGGGCGTATCTCTGGATGCAGCCTCGTGTTCTGCGCAAGGGACCACTGTCAACCATGCATGTGGTGCCACGTGGGTATGTAAGTTTTTTTTTTCTTTTTTGTTTATATCTTTTGATTAGCATCTCCGATTACCGAACCGATTTCAAAAATGGGTTCCTGACATTTTTTCGAACAAAACTAGACCACACTTGCTATATAAATTTCAAAATATTTAAATTTCAAAATACTTGCCTCCTAAACACTCAACCAAACACCGTCTCTGCATCTGTGCATCCTGTATCCCATCAGCCTGGCTGAGTGGAACGGACCAGGCTCGCGAGAGAAGGCAACCAAACAGCCCATTAATCGCGGAATGGGGTAGCGACTAATTTAATCGTGGAATGGAGTTGCAACTGATTAATGGGTACCATAGGGTTGTGATTGATCAACCGCGCTGATGACTATTTTTGCAAAAAAAAATTCAAGATATGTTTTTGTAATTTATGTATAAAAATAATTATTTTTTTAAAAAAATTCCTCTTTCTTCTCTCGGCCGCCGCTCCTCTCTCTCTCTCTCTCTCCCCCTCTCTTTCTCTCCTCTCTGGTGCCCCCGCTCCCTCCCTCTCTTTCTCTCTCTCTCATGGGATGGTCGCGCCACCGTGGTGCGACTGGGCTCTGTCTCGCCACGGTGGCGTGATTGGCACCCGTGGCAGCCCAGTCACTGTCACGTGGCGCGACAAAATGGTCAGTTTTGCAAAAAAAAATCGCGATATATTTTTGAATTTTAAGAATAAAAAATATTTATTTATAAAAAAAAACTCTGTGCGTTCATGCTCTGCGAGGTCCTCCGGTAAGTTTCCGACATGCGCAAGGGCGTGCACCTGTGTGTGTGGTTTTAGTGTGGTGTGTTTTGAATGTGCGAGTGTGGTTTATACTCTAAAGGCCTGCTTGGATGAGTGGTAATTTCTTGGAAGGTATTAGGGTTTAGTTAAAATTTGAACTAAATTCTAAAACATTCCAATGAAATACCTCTAATTCAAGCACCCCCTAAATCGAATAAAATACTAGCGAGCGATTTGACTGTGGTCATGGTTTATTGGGGATTAGATGTTCCATCTAAAAAAGATGGAATTGCTATACGTCGGTCTGTCGACATGGAAATTTCGGTGCTCATCCTTGCCGCTGAATGCCCTCTTACTTCATCATAGATCAGATTTTTTTTCTTGTTTTGCTGGCACTGATTAAGGAGTTTGTTTTTCTAGCCTCTGACAATTTTTTTTTTTGCAAATTTAACCCCATTTTGAGTAAATTTACAAAAATAATCCCCATAATATTAGGGTTAGGAACGATTGGGTTCTTATCTGACGGCCGAAATTTTGGTTTTTGTTTTTCTAAAAGAGCATTTAAATGTTGTATAGTAAACTTGTCCCAACTAAAAAGAGGGAACTGATAATTTCTCCTAAAATTATATGGGCTTCAACAATTTGCTGTCCTATCCAATATAACAGATCTTATACTCCAGAGTTATGTCCTGTTTGGCAGAACTCATATCCCAGCTCCACATCAAATCTAAAACTTATAGACTAAAATAAAGTGAATTAAGTTTATATTTTTATTCTAAAATTTAAACAAGATAACCCACCTAAACACTTTTAATATATCCACAGCTCCAGCTTCACAGATTTGGTGGAGCTAGGAATACCTAGCTCTACCGGATCCACAGATCTGGTGGAGTTGGAGCTATGCCAAACAGGACCTTAAGGTGCCAATTGATTATTTGCCGTTTTGCGTTCCGAATCAATTTCTAATTTATTTTCCCTTTAACCCCACTTGAAATGACCAAAAAATACCCCTAGCTTTTTCTTCCTTACCTCTCCCTCCCCCCTTCTCTTTCTTCTCTTTAATCCAATCGACCAACTCGCTGTCGCGCCACAAGGATCGATAGGATGTAGAGCAACAGGCACATAGGATGCACGTAGAATGTAAAGCAACACGCAAAATTCAAGCAAAATTCGTCGAAAAGTGAAACACTAGTCAAAACAAGTTGATCGAAATAAAAAAAAGCCTTAGACCGAAGTGTAAAAATATAGACATTGATTATTTGCTTCGTGATATCTTAATGATATGTGGGCGTTTATAAGATAAATGATTAATTACATCAATTAAAATGGGAGAAACGATGAATTCTTAAAAAAATCAAAGGGGGAGAAAGAAGGAAGCAAAACCCTAGAACTGGAAGGCCGCGAGCGGAAAAGGAAAACAAGGGTGAAGGGTCAGAGCCGGGCACGGACTACCTTCGACGGCATCGGCATCGGCATCACGCGCGGCGGCGGCGCGGATAGGGGGACAGCAGCAATCTGCAATCGCTCAGCGAGTGAGAGGGAGATGGAGTACGCGGCGACCGGGGCGGGGGCCTACTACTACTACTACCCGCCGTCGCAGCAGCAGATGCTTCGCCGCCGGCCGCGCCCCGCCGCCCGCTGGGTCAAGCAATGGTGCGTGCGTTCACCTTTCTTACTTGCTTGACCCATCCCTTCTCTTTGTTCCTTTCTCCCTGGTAATGTCGCGAGATGTTGTTGCCTCGAATCGAACCGAATGCGTAATTTCTATTCCAGGATCCCGCAGGATCTCGCCACCTCCAGTGGGAAATGCGCCCTCTTCAAGTGGGTCAGAGGTATACTATCCTAATCTTTTCCTTTCTGTGTGGAACACTGCATGGATACTTCTTGACAGGATAGGGGCGAACGAATAGGCAATGGTGATGATTTCTGTTTCTTTTTGCCTTCATCCAGTATCCTGAATTTTTACATTTGACCCTCCGCAGTTAGTCTCACCAGAAAAGTTTGAGCAGATTTCTTAGTAGTAATCACCTTTGCCTTAATCCATGCGCAGAGGATGTGTACAGAAATTTCAAGGAAAACAACGAGCCTGCGCCAGAGGCGCTCAAACCTGAACCAACTACAGAGATCCTGTTCCTCTGCAGCTATGAAAACTGCGGCAAGACCTTTGTTGATGTGGCTGCATTAAAAAAGCACGCTCATGTGCACGGCGAAAGGCAGTATATTTGTCAGGAGCCAGGCTGTGGGAAGGTATCTCCATTAAAAACTAGCTCTACTACCTTAATTGATGGATGTATTACTCTAGTGTGGGTGAGCTCATCTGCGATTAAACGCTCAGGGGCGAATGGTTCATGTAATCATGTTATTCCTCAGTATGTCTAACTCTTCTCTTTCTTATCTGTAAGGAACTTTCTCTGTTTTCCAGCAGCCCTTTTCTTGATCAGCCCGTTATTTCCCTATAGTGCATTTGTTTTCATTTTTTTAGATTCACTACAGCTTGTTTGCGTTTTTTTAGATTTACTACAGCTACACCGCAGAAAATCGCCAAGTAAATCATGCCCTAATTCGGCGCTGCCTTGCATACAGAAAAAGCTTGTGCGCTATTGATTTGTGCCAGCACAACTGTACATTGAAGCCCTTGTGTTATGTCCTATACTGATTACTTGTCTGCTGTTATATGTTTGCTCAACTTTTGAATGGATATTATAATTCCTAATTTACCTGGTGGTTCTTGGTAGACCTGTGATGAATGATGAATCCTTCTCTGTCTTGCAGAAATTTGTAGATAGCTCCAAGTTGAAGAGACACCATCTTATTCACACAGGACAAAAGGATTTTGTTTGTCCACATCCAGGCTGTGGTAAGGTGATTACCTCATCCCTCTATAGAGTAACACTTCTAGGTCTTCATGGAGTTTCTACTGCATGGCAGCATTTTTGCTTTTAATTCTCTCCATATAACTTATATGTTTAGTTGCCTTTTCCAAGCTAATCTTTACATATGTTGTGTATAGTGGTGCAAAACTGTACGTAATGGCATGCCAATTCTTTCCAACTCAAGATGTTTCCCTGATCTAATTAGTTGAGTTTAATGAAACTTTACCTGATCTGTCCAGTCCATCATTGTATTATATGTTTATACACTCGATCAGTCAATTGCTATGTACCCAAATTGTTGCTAATTTTGGAGCACCAACTTCCAATGTGCATTTCCACAAGTGACTGGTTTGAAAAGAAAAATAGCATAAATGTGTATGCCTTTTTTGTTGGTGAATCTTTTGGCTACGTTGCATTTGCATATTCTAACAAACAAATTATCTGAATTTCAGGCCTTCTCATTGGATTTTAACTTACGTGCGCACCTAAAAACGCATGCATTGGAAAATTATCATCTATGCCCTTTCCCAGCCTGTGGCAAAAGATTTACAAGCGACTCCAAATTAAAATCCCATGTCAAGACACATGAAAAGGTATGGGGCTATCGTGAATGGACTGTCAGTGTCATCCTCTAGGTTGTGGTTGCCTTTACAGTTCTTTTTGGCTGCAGTTTTTACTCTTTTTTTTGGATATACTAACTAGTTTATAACCTTATTTTAGAGCCATATCAAAATTTTATCTAAATATAATTGGTAAAGGTTCTCTTAACTAACGATTTTCCACAGCTAAGTGCTGCAATGCCAAACTGGTCCCTAGTGTGTTGTTCAAAAAGGCTGCCCATTTTTGCCCTTGCATTATATATTGTGCACATACTATATTTGTTTTGCTATCAATTCTCCTTGTAGATTTCTTTGTCATTCTTCGCTATAAATAGAATCCAAAAATCAAAGGATGAGGATTACATTGAAAAGTAATTTCTTCCAATGCTTTTATCTATTTAGATGCCAGGGGAAGCCGTGAAGGACAATCTCAATTCTCAAAAGACTGGGGATTGTGTTGTTTTTGTGTGAACATAGTAACATGCTGTTGAATTCCATTAAGTTTTGCAATATATATTATGTTTTGCAATATATATTATCACTGACACCCTTGCCCCTCGGAGAAATTTTATGAAGTATTCTGCAAGTAGAACTGAATGGTCATACGCACAAGGAAAAACACAAATACATTAAGTTGCAGTACATTCTGATAACTAAACCTAACTAGATAGTAGATAATCATTTGTTCAAACACTCATGGTATCACATCACAAAATTTGTTATTGTTTATATGGATTTTGATATACTCTTCCCATGTGTCACTTATTGTCCCCAATGTTTGTTCCCAATGTGATGATGGTGCAGACTGGAACTCCCATCGCAGTGCAACATACGCCACCATCAGATAGACCACAAAGCACCACAAAGCCTTCCACACCAGCAACCACAAGCTTTACTGAGCGCCCATATGTATGCCCCTATGAAGGTTGTGGGAAAGCCTACATTCACAGTTACAAATTGAATCTTCATCTGAAGACTCAGCATCCTGAACACGGTCAAGAAGAGAATGGTAAGCTGGCCGTGTCTGCAGGTGAGCATGCTGTCAATGAACCCACCAATCAGTACAACTATGCTGAGATTGGTGAACTTGCACCAAACCCAAAAAGGAGCAAGACAAACCCAGCTCACAAGGTCCCTTCATCTGAAGTCTACAATGTCAAGATTTCCAGTGTGATCCCTGCTAAAATCAGTGGTGTCAAGAACCAGTGGGCTGGTAAGGGTATGTATGAAGATGACAGTGAAGAGACTGAAGAAGACCAAGGCAACAGCATTGAAGATGGCTGGAGATACGGTAACCAGAATGCTGATGATGAGGAAACAGAATATGAAGATTAACCAAGCGGCTCCTCTTATCGTTTGCTAACATCCATTTGGTGTGTGCCCTAATAGATGTGGTGGTCTGCTGCCTTTTAGTAATCGTTGTGTATGCTGAACACTAGCAATGAATGAACTAGTGCCCAGCGGGTATTCTTAAAAGTAGTAGATTTAGATGCGCGTGCATTATTATTTGGATATGAAAAGACAATGGCGATTCTTTTCTGTTCGAGTGTTCCCTGAATAGCTGAACTGGCACATCTTAAATACCCTGGACCTGGAGCATGAAGAGTTCCCTGATGTTGTTTTGTCATCTTGTTGAGATAGTACATTTATGTAATATATTTCCTTTAATCTTGGGCTATTTAATCTATCTGGATTCTTAAAAAATTTAATCTTTCTGGCTATTGCTGAAACTTTTCAGCCAGAGTTTGGTTTTTTTCCCCCCCCTTACATTATGGTTCACTTGTAATCGTGCTTCCTTTACTTCATGTCAATAGTTTATTAATTTGACAGACTAGATAGTTCAAACACCCTTCCCAGCGGTTTAGGCGACAGTATGTGAGAAGCCGGACAGGTAGAAAGAAATACACGACAGACAACCAAGATGTTTTATTTGTACGATAATACATGGGGACATAGAACAACAGCCGTTCAACTTCCAAGCGATTTTTTATTACGACCTACTTGCTCCGGTAAATCACTCTGGAGAGTCGTTGGTTGAAGAGAGGTCCTACTCTACGGCCGTACCAACATAACCTCCATAGCTCTTCTGAAGATATCTGGGAGTTAGGGATGGCAATCGGGTGGGTATCTTCGGGTATAATTGTCTCAGACCTAAACCCAAAACGCTTATCCAAACCCACTATACTTATTGGGTACAGATCTATGTCCACGCTCAAACCCAATGGGTACGCATACTTGTCACAGTTATGCTCATATCTTATTCAGTAAATGGCTCAAATAATTCATATTATCTCAATTTAACGATAAATATATAACTAAATGCCATTATAAAAATAGAAGTTCAAGTAATAAAATGATGTTCATATTTTATTTCTAAAAACTATTGAATGACTAGGGTTAGCGTTTTATTTTTTTAATTTATATATTATAAAACTAGACCCACATGTCATAGGATACCCATCGGGTACCCATAGGTACAAATTGGTACCCATATCCATCCTATGGTATTATCGGATATCTAAACCCAAAAACTCATGAGTATAAAGTGCTACCCGTACTCGTCCTTATTGGATCGTGTACCACGGTCCTACTTAGAGTGAACAGACCAAGCTCATCTCCAAGTAGGACCCTAATGGCTTCCTCCCTCGAGAGGCGATAAGCTTTGGCAATGACATCGACAGGCAAGGCACGCAAGATGGAGTTCTTCCCAGCGATGTGGTTCACCATGGAGGGGGTTAAGTCTCCAACGATATGTACTGAAATCCTTCACGTTCTGCTCTCCCCGACAACGTAGTTCTGTGGTATGATCAGCACTTGTCCACAAGGAAGCATGATAGGCTTCTGTAAAAAAAAAGGCTCGAGGCTCGCGTGTTGCTTAAGCTCCACCTGCTCTAAGTTCAAGTCGAGTTCTAAGTGAGCCGAACTTGAGTTTGATCTCGAGCTTGTGAGTTTCACTGAGATAAACTAGAATAGCTTACGAGCTTAATAAATTTACGAATCACTTGTTAAATATTACTATGTGTTAATTTTTACCGAGCTTACTTGAACCAATTTCGAACTTAATATTTTTTTATTGTTAAAAAATAGTGCATATTGAATTGTTTATTGTTATCGATCTTACTCGAGTCGGACATAAACCTACTTGAGCTTAGATCAAACCGAGCTCAGACCTAGGACCAAATTAAGCTTAGACTCAAACTCAAACTTGGCTCTGGCTTTTACTGAGCTCGGCTCTTTACGGCCCTAAAGCACGCCATCGAACACCGTCCTCCCGTCGTCATCGACAACTCGAACTCTGGCACGTCCTTGGAGCACATAAATCACGCTGTGAGCGTTAGTTTATAGTGTTGTCCAAACCATGCCTTAAAATGGCGGCCACTCCTTCGTAGCCATTGTTAATACCGATCTTGCTCTTGTTGTTGCGGCAACGAAGAGGGCCTGAGCAGCTAGCTGAAGTTTAATTCTTCCCCTCACCAGCTATTTCTCCATCGTTCTCATTCCGAAGCCTCCTATATAAAACCACATCTGCGGTAACACCCAGAGTAACTCGGTTCTGAATCCTCTGACGATGTTCTCCCCAAAGTGATGCTGCCCCTTAATTGTTGAAGCTCCCAGCAAGCAAGAATTGCCGAGAATCTGGATCGAGCAAGCAAATCGAGTAAATCAATGTGCATGCAGTTGCAGAGCGTCAGGTTATGAATGAACACAGCCGTCGTTGACCGGTCGAGTAGTATTAAAGGTGTTAGACAACCTCGCTATCGAATAGTCCGGGGTTGCCTAATAGATCTCAAGTGGAGAACAGAGAGAGAGGGCGAGAGACACAATATGAGGAGGAACGGGTCTGCTTTATTATTCTGTATGCTTGTGTACAATGGGGTGACCCCCTGCCTCCTATATATAGCGGTTCTGCTTAGAGATAAGGAAGAGTCCATATCGGATACGAATCCGGTTTCCTAACACTCCCCCTTGGACTCTTCACTGCGAGATGCATATGCCTCATTAAAACTCCATAAAAACCCAGTGGGAAAAATAATTGGAGAAAGAGTACATAGCACACGCTTGCTGTGTTGCACGGATTGCCTCATCAAAAACCTTATGTAAGTAAACTTCAATGAAAAACTTACTTAAGGAAAAGAGTACAATCCACCCAAACTTCAATGTTAATCTTCAAGATTTACGTTGGGTACTCAAACTTCATGTTTGAGATTTATGTAGGAGTATGTGAAAAATCTCCCCCTGAAATCTGCACTTCTCTAAGCCTCATCATCCCGATTCCTCTAATACATCTTTCAAAGGAAGATGCCGGGAGTGACTTAGTGAATAAATCTGCGAGATTTTCACACGACTTAGTATGCAGTATCTTTATCTCGTTCATCTTATGCATTTCATGAGCATAAAAGAACTTGGGGTTGATATGCTTTGTAAGGTTACTCTTCACATATCCCATTTGTACTTGTGCAACACAAGCTGCATTATCTTCATAGATAATAATGGGGATTTGTTCCATGTTCAGACCACATGACTTCTGGATGTGGTGAACCATTCTTCGAAGCCATGCACATTCCCGAGAGGCTTCATACAATGCAATGATTTCTGAGTGGTTAGTCGACGTCGAGACAAGAGTCTGCTTAGACGACTTCCAAAAAATTGCTGTTCCACCGCAAAGGAAAACATACCCAGTTTGTGACTTGCCAGTATGCGGGTCCGATAGGTACCCAGCATCGGCGTAGCCAACTAAATTCAATTCATTGTTTCTTCTGTAAAACAAGCCGAGGTCTTTGCTTCCTTGAAGGTAACGGAAGATGTCCTTCACCCCTTTCCAATGCCTCTTGGTGGGTTACGCCTTTGCATCGCGCTAGCAAATTCACTGGCGAACGCAATGTCCGCCTAGTGCTATTCGCAAGGTACATGAGCGCTCCAATTGCACTCAAGTATGGGAATTCCGCTCCCAGGACTTCCTCCCCCTCTTCTTTAGGCCTGTACGGGTCTAGGTCTGCTTGGAGTGACCTTCCGACCATTGGGGTCTTTGCGGGGTATGCCTTTTCAAAGCCAAATCTCTCCAACACTTTCTGCGTGTAGGATGCTTGATGTACCAAGATTCCGCCTTGGACATGTTCAAGCTGCAAGTCTAAACAGAACTTGGTTTTACCCAAGTCTTTCATTTCAAACTCAGATTTCAAGTATGTGCATGCTTCTTCAATTTCCTCATCCGTCCCAATGATGTTCAAGTCATCTACATAGACGGAGATTATACAAAATCCATTCGTGGATCGTTGTATAAATACACATGGACAATCTTCGCTTTGTTAGTGTAGCCTTTCTTGCAGAGAAAGTCACTCAGACGATTGTACCACATTCTTCCTGACTGTTTTAGCCCATACAGTGATTTCTCCAATTTCACACTGTATAGGTTTCTGTTTGCTCTGTCTTGGTTCGGGATAGGGATACCTTCCGGTACTTTCATATAAATCTTCGAATCCAAGTTTCCATACAAATATGCTGTGACAACATCCATTAGCTTCATTTTCAACTTCAAGTTGACTGCCATTGAGATCAAGTATCTAAAGGTAATTCCACCCATGACCGGAGAATAGGTTTCTTCATAATCAACCCCAGGACGTTGAGTGAAACCTTGAGCGACAAGCCTTGCCTTGTACCTTATAACTTCATTGTTTTCATTCCTCTTCCGAACAAAAACCCATTTGTGCCCCACGGGGTTTATATGGGGAGGCGTGCGGCACACAGGCCCAAACACCTCTCTTTTGTTTAGAGAAACTAACTCTGCAGTGATTGCCTTCTTCCAATCTTCCCAATCGAGCCTTTTCTTGCACTCTGCGAGAGATGCGGGCTCGGGATCATGATTAATGATCGTGGCAATCTTCTTTGCAAAGTATGCATCGACATTGGCTGTTGCTCTATTCATCGATTCTCCCGTTATTACAAAGTTTATGGCCATTTCATCATGGGGTGCTTCGTGCACTTCTACTTGCTCTTCATTGCTATTTCCCATTCCAGGAGCAAGTTCCTTTAGTTTTTCTCCGCCAATGTGTGCGCACACATTATTTCCGGCTTCTTCCAATGGAAGGTTCAGATCTGGAATTGCCTTTTCCATGTGCTTCTTTCGGTGTCAGTCTCAACTGGCTCCCCTTCTTGCTTTGGGGCACTTTTGTGATTGGTGTGGTAAGTCCTCTTGCCCGATTTTCCCCAGACGTCTCCGGTACTTTGGGTTTGAGAAGCCAGATTTCTGTTCTTTTTCTTTGAGGCCTCACGAGCAGGATGAGGGATACCTTCGCTTTCTTTGGTATTTCCACCCTCTCTCGGTGCATTTCTTGCTGGTACATGCGACTTAACCACGCTCTTGAGATCACAAAAATGATCAGGCAGTTCATTTGCTAAATTACGCAAATCAATTATCTTACGGACTTCTTGATTTGCTTCATTAGTGCGAGGGTCATGCGCGGGATCGATGGAATGCCATATTATTTCCGGCATTTTTCATCCAATGGTTGATTCTTTCCCCTAATGACGGAAAGCGGTCCTCAAATCAAAGATACGATCGGCCGAATCGGTGTATGCAAGTCTCGATCATGGGTTCCAAATACCTGATTATGGATGCACTCTCATAACCAACGTATATCCCAGGACTTGCGGAGAGGGCCCATTGCAGTCCATTGTGGGGTGGTATAGGTACATATACCATACAACCAAAATTTCTAAGATGGGAAATCTTCGGGATGACCCCTTGCACTAGTTGCATAGGTGAATGGATGTTGTAGGCCGATGGTCTATAATTGATGAGTCTTCTTTGCGTGCGAGGCTGCGTGTCCCCAACAAGTGTTGGGCAAGTTACAACTCTGCAAGAGCGATGCGGCAATGAACTTAATCCTCTTTATTAGTGCTTCACTAGCCCATTTTGCGTATGGACGCGTGCGATGCAGAGTGCTCAACGATTATTCCCGTTCTTTGTGCAATAATCATCAAATGCCTTGAAGTGAATTCACGGCATTGTCCATTCGAATGGACTTCACGCGATGATCGGAAAAGCATTCTTAATTCGATGATCTGCGAGACCGCTTTGCGAATGCATGATTCCTTGTTGACAACAAACATGTATGCGACCATTTCGAGGAAGCATCAATGAGCACCATAAAGTATCAAACGGCCACGACAAGGGCTGAATCGGATCGCAAATATCCCCTGAATGCGTTCCAGGAATGCAGGGATTTCATGTTGCACTTTCATAACAGAGGGTCTAGTTATTAATTTCCCGGTGGCACATGCATGGCACACAAAATCTTCGTGATTCGGGAAATTCTTAACATTAATGCCATGACCTTGTGAGTTGTTAACTATATTTCTCATCAATCTAAGACCAGGATGACCTAATCTACAATGCCATAAAGCAAATAATTGAGCTTCTAAAGGCAGTCTTCAAAGAAGTATACCTGCGTGTGCATTGATTTTCGTGTAGTACAACCCAGATTCATATGAGGGACATTTTTCTAGTACCATCTTTCCATATTCCGCGTGCTTCACAATGCACAAGTGTTCTTTGCCATTTTCTTCATTGGTTTCTACGTGAAACCCATTGGCGCGGATATCTTTGAAACTTAAGAGAGTGCGGGTTGATTCAGGGTACAAGAGGGCTTCTTCAATTACCAAAGTTGTACCCATTGGCAATATAATTGTGGCTCTTCCTGAGCCTATTATATGCGTATCGCTTCCTGCGATAGTCGTAATCCTTCCAGCGTTCTTCGTGATTGTCTGGAAGTATTTCGACTCTCTTAAGATGGTATTTGTTGTGCCACTATCAACAATGCATATTTCCTCCATTGGGCGCTACACGATTTCTTTTCTCACTTTTTCGATCTGCTTTCCGGTAGACTATTGCGTAGGATAGAGTCGCGTAGGACTTTTATTTCGGCAATCCGAGTGGATGCCGGCTTGATGGCGAGTTGATTGCAGATCGGATCGGGCGATCAATCGCCGGTAGTAGACGTTCGTCGTCGTCGATGATCCTTCGCTTCTTGTCTTTTCTCACCTTTCAATCTTTCTCCGGTAGAGCTTCGTGCTGATAACGTGTTAGACAACCTCGCTATCGAATAGTCCGGGGTTGCCTAATAGATCTCAAGTGGAGAACAGAGAGAGAGGGCGAGAGACACAATATGAGGAGGAACGGGTCTGCTTTATTATTCTGTATGCTTGTGTACAATGGGGTGACCCCCTGCCTCCTATATATAGCGGTTCTGCTTAGAGATAAGGAAGAGTCCATATCGGATACGAATCCGGTTTCCTAACAAAAGGATGAAGAGTAGCGTTTAGCTAGTTACTACCCTCATTACGGGTTCAATCTGATTTATGTCGTTGTTTGTGTCGAAAACGTAGACTGCCGCAAGTGGTGTGTCGCCGTTATTGTATGACCAGCGTGCAACACCGGCTGGCATTGCTACGACATCTCCTTGTCTGAATCGGTAGATTTTCTTAGGAAAAACTAGCTAGAGAATTCATGTATGCATTGCACGCCACTACTTCAGTCATGAGCAGAACTGGGTTGGGTGCCGGGAATGCACCGGCACCTCTAAAAATCTGGAAAACACTAGCTAGGAGATCATCAGCCCAAATAAATTTGTTGATTCAATTGATTCTGATTTCAGCGAATTTCAAATACACATTAGATTTACCATGTTATGAAATCACCGTACAGGATTGTCAATGCCGAGCCGAGCCGTGCAGCCATGGCAACAAACAGCTGAGAACCGGTGACTGAGCTATCCAACCTGGTGATTGATTGACAAAATCTAACCTGACCGTGATGCTCATAAAAACAAAAGGCAGCTATCTTGCTTATCTCACCTCCAATGGAGTGATCAGCGCGCATATCGAAAATAACAGCCATAGCTTCAAGTAGACAGCAAAATTAAGTACACATTTTCAGTCTCGTCTCCATGCTCGACAAGTCTGGTAAATTCAATTCACGAGCAAATTAATATTCAGGGGTCCTGAACCGGCAGTACAGTTCGTGACAACAGCGACCACACTTTTGTTTTTTTGCTTCAGAAGAAACTAGTGTACTTCAGCGACTGCAGCATCAAGCAATAAAGCCATCGCTCCAAAAGCCTCCCAATTAAGAAGAGTATCACAGGCAGAGACTCCAATCCAGGAAGGAATCACATTTTTTGTTTCCGGCAATGTTCGATCCATTGGCAGCTTGGCAGCAAAGAAACGAGATGATCAGAGATAGAGAGTAACGAGACAGAGATTTACCTACCAGGATCGCCACGCCCGGAGTTCTAACTGCTGATAGGGGAGGAGGTTGAGCTGCTACTACGGCTGTAGCTAGAGACTCTCCTTCCTCTCAAAGGCCTGCGCCGGTGAAGAAGGAAACGTTATTTTTACCAGGAAAACAAATAGATTTCGGCAAACTGTGTATACATAAACCACAAACAAATAAATTTAAGGGTTATCTCCCTAATTTGGTTCGCTTGCATTTGAGCTGTTTTGTGTGTATGATGCTTTAACTGCACAATGCGTACCGAAGGAAAAAAAATTACTACATATTACTTGGAAAGGGAGAAACACAAGGTTATTACCTTCTAGGACTGCGACTTTTGGGTACCCTTACTGGTCCCTGCATAAGAGAAAAATGTTTGTTTTGGAACAACAATAGGTTTCTTGCCCTTTTCTTCATCAAAAAGAAAAACAACGGCAGTAATAATTATGAGTTTACCCTTCTTGGTGGAGTAGGTGATTCAGAATATGACGAGGATGACTGCCCACGCCTCACAGGAGGTCCTCGACCCCTGGTTCATAAAGAGAATTATTAACACAAGGAAATATTTCTTTACACTGTTCAGTAGAGAGCACTGAAGCGGGAAGGTCTCGATCGCAATTTTTGGCTTGGTGGAAGATGCACAATCCACTGATTCAAAATGAGACAGGAGAAACAAAAGGAAACACAACCGTTACCTGCGTGGAGAAATTGATCTTGAAGGAGAGCGAATTGGTTTGCGAATGTCAGATCTACTACGATGGCGAGGAGGTGGCAGCCTTCTTGGAGGACTCCTCATCAACCTTGGAGGTGTCCTGCGGAGAGATGGAATGGTTAACAAAAACATAAATGCCAAGACTATTTTACATTACAACATAATGAGAAAAGGCTTCAGGAGGATTTAAGAGAGAACGGAACTTAACATGGAAAAGATAACTGGAAACCTGGAAGAACTGTCGATAGAAAAAAAATCATAGCCAAGATTGTCAACATAGACATGGTAATTCAATTGCAATTCTTCATCCTTTGCATTACATGTGTAAGACGGAAAGTTCAACAACCAAGAATGAAGGAAAAAGCCCTATTTAGCCACACTCCAGCTCTAGCTTCTAAAATGGAGCTGATGCTGTCTGACCAAGTAGCACCATGCGGCTTCTTTGGAACTTTTAGTGTTTGAAGTGCTATTAAAGTTAAAGAAAAAAAGGTTGCCTTAAAATTTGCATAGAACTCTTTTGCGTGCAGACGTTCCTGCTGCGGAATGGGTGCAAGTCAGACCAAAACACTTTTTGGAGAAAAGAGAGATTAAATGCTCTTAAACATGCTCCAACCACCGGCACCCCCGAAATTTCGATCCAGCTAACAGCTCTTCTTAAGGACCAGGCCAGGGGACGATGCTTCAGGTGCCTGGCCCCCGACCACTTCGTTGCAAACTGCAGGGACCCCCAACAGGTTCAGGCCATAGAGCGAGATACTGCCCCAATCGAAGCAACAACTTGCTACCAGCGCCTCCCTCAGCCTCGACGAACAGGGGTGTAGAACAGCATCCAGCATGCATGCTCCTCGTTTCAGGCCTAGGGATCCATATGACAGGCCGGAGCTCCTTGCGGACTGATTCAAGATGACCAGGGAAGATTTCAATGTCGCCGTCGACATGCCAATAAGCTGTTTTGTGCACTGCAGCACTGTGGTACGTCGAAATGAAATGCTGGCGGACTCTAGATTCCTCCAAGGAATCAACATAAAGGTGGTGCCATGGACACGACATTTTCAGGCTAAGGCGGCTAAGGCACGGTTCAAAGTTCACCTTTGCATCGAAGGGATTCTGGGTATGCGTTATCCATACAGGTTGTCTACCCGCTCATTCACGAAGCTGGTTTCTCCAACCCGGAGCTGGACGAACCAGGTACTAACAATGAGAGGCCTATCTATGTCTCTGGGTGTGAACGCGTGATGCTACGGCATTCCCTAAAACCGCCATCATGTACATTGAGGAGTCGCTCAGAAGATCACCACTGTTTTCGGACTTCCCAGAGCCGGGGATCACAAGTGCCGCTAAGGAAAGGCCGCCACCAAGAATGCTTTCCTACAGGGTGTTGCTGCACATCGACCAAGTTCTTGACTTTGAGCCCCCGAATGATGGGCCGCCTTCAATCTTTGCAGGTCTCAGCCCAGGACACAACGACATCAGTGGAGAAATGTCGAATGTTTCCTCTGATGACGAGTGGCCAAGACATCATGTCTATGCCTGGCAACTGGGAATCATCGACGGAGCTCTTCCCCCATGTGGCTCAGTCCATTATCGTTTACAGGATTTTTTTTATTTAATATATATTTTAAATCTTTTTTTTCAAAACCAATCGACAGAAACAAAAAATTGCAAAAATATGCCCCCGTCGCCCATACACGGGGCGATCGCCCCATATTGGGGCGATAGGACCTAGATGTAAAAAATGCACTTGTGAAAATGGACACATGAAAGAGTTGATTTGTCAATATTTGTTGCATCTAGGTACCTATCGCCCCAATATGGGGCGATCACCCCATGTATGGGCGACGGGGGCCTATTTTTGCAATTTTTTGTTTCCGTCGATTAGTTTTGAAAAAAAGATTTAAAATAAATTCCGTTTACAGTACAGGTCTAGAGACCGTTCGCCATCGGGAGGATGTGGAGGCCGAAGGACCACCTCAGGTTGGGATGTGCCGCCAACTGGGGAACAACATAGACTGAGTTCTATCCAATTGGATGTCATCGTTTAGATCTCGCAAACATCCTACAGGATTTTCCAGCCCTCATGAAATCTTTTCCATGTAGGTACTTAGGGCTTCCGCTGCGTACAACAAAACTGAAAAAGGTTGATGTACAACCAATCAACAAAGTTGGATCAAGATTGGCAGGACGGAAAGGAAAACTCTTATTGAGTGCGGCTCAACTCACGTTAGCAAACTCAGTCCTAACACCACTCACAATTTATCATTTGATAGTGTTCTCGCTGAGCAAATGGGCAACTGAAAGGGTGGACAGATTAGAAAGAAATTTTATATGGACGGGTGAACAGGACGACAACGGGGGCATTGTCTAGTCAACTAGAAAAAGGTATGCAAGCCAAAAAAACTAGGTGGTTTGGGGGGTTAAGACCTAGGCGGACTTGAAAGGGCCCTAAGGATTCGATGGCTTTGGTTTTCCTGGAAAGACAAACAGAGACTGTGGGTTGGCATGGACATACTGTGTGATGCAACAGACATGAGCCTTTTCAATGCAAGCACTAGGGTCATGCTAGGGGACGGCAGGACAACCAAGTTCTGCACCTCCAGGTGGTTAAACGGCGCCTCACCAAGTGAGTTAGCACCATAATGCTTCGCGATTGTTAGAAGGAAAAATAGAACAGTCCAATACGAACTCACAAATAGGACCTAGGTCAAGCAGTTGCAAAGAATAAACACCCATACACAACTGCAGGAATACTTCAGCCTATGGCAAGCCATAAAAAATTTCACATTACATCCACAAGTGCACAACGACATACTGTGGAAATGGAACGCCAATGGAGAATACTCAGCAAAAAAGGCTTACAATGCGCAGTTCTACAATTCAATGCTAGAATATGACTACAAAGTGATCTGGCGAGCTAATATAGAAACCAGGTGCACATTCTTCGCATGGCTTCTTATTCAGGGCCGCTTATTAACAGGTGATAGGTTGGTAAGAGGTTGGCCGCATAGCACCTTATGCTCCATGTGCGGATCCGAAGTTGAATCCGCTGACCACTTGATCCCATAGTTGTCACGGCATCACCTAGGCGACGCTTAGTCGATGCCTAGGCGTCCCGGCGGCCGGAGGGGGACGCCAGGACTGGCCACCTCGACTGGCTATGTGGAGCCGGACAGGGAGGGTGAGCTGGGGATGGGAGACGGCTTCCCGTGGGTGCACATGAGGTCTAGGGGCTGGTCGGCCGCAGTGGGAAGGCATGCGACGGATAGGAGCGAGGCGAGGGCGTGGAACGCCAGGAAGCAGTGGTAGAAGCCCTTCTCGCAGCCGGCCCAGAGGAAGGGCAGCGCGAGCGGTGGAGGCAGGGGCGGGCGGGAGCTGAGGACCTCGGTGACAAGTGTGGGTGGCACGTGGCGGAGCTTGGAGAGGTCGGTAATGACAGGCAGGCCCCAGCGTTGGTGGCGGCGAAGGACGTTGAGGAGAAACCACGAGAGCGAGGAGAGGCAGCGGGAGGAGACGAAGCTTGAAGATGACGGCGGCGAGGCACGGGGGAGCGATGGGGAGGAGGGGTCCTAGTCGAAGACCGCTGATCTGCTTGCTGCTGCTGCTCTGCTTGCTGCCGTTGCTCTACTCTGCTTGCTGCTTGCTTATTGCCGTTGCTCTGTTTGCTACTTCTTGCTGCTGATGATGATACTTGATGTTGCTGATGCTTGATGCTGCTGCTTCTTCATCGTCTAATCACCGCCTAGGTGGCCGCCTAAGCGCTCTGGGCTCGCCGCGCCTAGTCGGACCGCAGTGACAATGTTTGATCCTTAAATGACCCTTTGCAAGACAATTTTGGATCAAGGTCTTCCATTGGCTACATATAGGAACTCCCTTCTCATGCTAGACATAAACAGAATGACCACTGCTAACTGGTGGCGATGCATCCGTGATACCACGTCGGCTCAACGGAGAAAGGAAATCGATGGAGCGATCAGCGATCATCTATGCTTTCTAGAATTTATGGAAAGAGAGTAGGAGAATCTTCAATAACAACTTTCAGACAGTACAGGCCGTTTTCAATCTCATTACCCAAGATGTTTCCCACCGCAAGAGGGCGTTGTCCTTTGTGACTCATGATTAGTTCAACTGTACACTTTCAAAGGGGAAACTAAACAGGGTTGGCTCGGGCGTCGTACGGATGATGAAGAGGCTGTCAGCTTCATTTAGCTCTTGGCAAATCCCCTGCTCGGGAGGCTTTTCTGTTTCTTCCAGTATGGTAGTCGATACTTCAGATCATCTGTAACAGGACCAGTTAGTTCTTTTCTTGTGTTGTCCAATGACCCACCATAACAGTCGTTCAAAGATGTTTTGCTTTCTGTACCTGTTTCTTCTCTTTCTATCAATGGAATTGACACTTCTTGTGTCATTCGAAAAAATAAGTTGCATAAAACTTATCAGATTTTCTACTCATGGTCCCAAATATTCACAAAAGTTAAGCTAGAGCAACCATCCAAGAATATTCAACAGGCTTCAGCTTCTTATTTTGAACTAGAGCTGCATGACTTTAGCTTTCTTCGTAATAGAACTACAGAAGCTAGAGATTGAGATTGACCAAATAAGCCCTAAATACCAATCAGTTGTGCAGCTGAATACAGAATATATGATAAGCTTATACGCGCCCACCTTCTCCTAA
Source organism: Rhipidocladum racemiflorum (assembly GCA_036346355.1). Classification (NCBI taxonomy): domain Eukaryota; kingdom Viridiplantae; phylum Streptophyta; class Magnoliopsida; order Poales; family Poaceae; genus Rhipidocladum; species Rhipidocladum racemiflorum. The sequence continues at coordinate 17,389,030 of CM070578.1, read as the reverse complement.
ATGCATATTTTAGATACATATGAAAGATTAAAGAAAAAAGATCAATGGAAACAAGTTTTAAATGACTCACAGCCTTCTACGAGGCAATGAAGAGCGTCTGCGGATTGGACTGCCACGGCTTCTTATGGGTGAAAGGCTGTCATTAGATGAAATATTTCAGCATTTCCAATCACTACTGATGATACAGAGATTGCTTCTAGGCATTACTCACCGCCTTGGTGATCTAAGCCTTCGAGGCAGTGGAGAGGGAGAACGTCTTCTAACTGGAGATCCTGGTCTCTGTCTAGGAGGCGTTTCACCACGCCAAACTAGAGGGGGATCTGGTCGACGACGAATTGGAGGTGAATCATTGCTTCGACCTGGAGGAGATCGCCTTCGTGGAGATGGAAGTGGCTTTCTTTGAGGAGATGCTGCTCATAGGAAAGTAATCAGTTTCAAACTCCATCTATATTAACGCTCACTGCAAATATAAAATCCAATTTGGGGACCAAAGCAAAGCAGCCAGTGAGATGGTGGCAAGGTGGCTAATACCAAAGAAGAAGAAATTGATACATCAGAAGGTACAGAAGCTTACATTCCCTAGGCCGGTGTTGAGTGACCTTTTCAGCACTATGACCAACTTTATCATTTTGAAGCACATCTCTTTTTGGAGGAGGGGGGAGAACTTTGGGCAAAGCAGCATCTCTTTGACGTGGTGCAGGTGTGAATCTCACTTTAACAACATTTCCATCAATTTGACCCTGTGCAGATTTGCAAGTTTGAATTTTTAAAGTTATCTACTATGTAAAGTTCAAATGAAATGAGGCAGGGGCAGGGCAGAGTTCAGTTCATACACCATCCATGTAAAGAAGAGCCTTCTCAGCATCAGCTCTCTTATTGAATTCAACATATCCATACCCACGAGGAAGATTGACCTGAATCAGAGCAAATGAATAAAGTGACGATATAAGAATAATGACAGCTTCCACCCGTCAATTCATTTCCTCCAAACCCATTCGCTTACCAGCCGATCCATGGAGAGCTCCACATTGACGACTTCACCATAATTTTCTGCAAAAAATAGCGGTGGCTATTAGCTAAAGGAGCAGCAATATAGCATTCTCTATGTTTTTCTACCGCAATTTAGTCCACTCTTAACTCTAATGCAGACAAGCTTGGATCCTATTATGGAAGGAACAGTAGAACATTAACGGCGATGGATCCAGGAGATGGAAAACTAACAGCAGCATACTTCATCTATGAAGTCCATGGGCAAAGCACTGAACAGAACTAATATTAAACAGGAACCGAACCACAGAGAGGGGAGGCAACAAAAAGAGGAGAGAAAAAGAAATGGTTTTGGTGTCTGACCGAAAATCTCCTTGAGGTGCGCCTCATTGACGTTCCTGGATAGATGGTCAACGTGGAGGACGACCGACTCATCGGGGACTGGAGAAGCTTTCCTGCACCAGACTGATTAATCACCCGCCCCAGCCATCGGCAGCAGCAAAAGTTTCTATCTTTTTTTTAAAAAAAAAATCCCAGACGCATGCGTATGCATGTGTATTACCTAGGAGGAGGAGGAGGAGTCGAGGTTTTCTTGGGTGGCGGCGAGCGGCCGCTCAGTGCGGCGGATGAGCCCCTGCGCCTGCGGTGGGAAGGGGAGGGGCTTCGCGAAGGGGAGGAGGGGAGGGAGGAGGGGGAGCGGGAGGAGGAGACCGAGGGGGAGCGGCCGGCCTTGTTCGCCATCGCCGGAGGGAGTTTGGCGGTGGTGGTGGTGAGCCTCAGGTGAGTCTCTCTCTCTCTCTCTCTCTCTCTCTCTCTCTCTCTCTGTGCTGATCTTCTTCTAATCTGGCTGTGCCAACGTGACATGCACTGATTGGATGTTTCATTTTCTTTTTTGAGATAAGATTAGATGTTTCATGTCGATTTCGACTTGGTGGCAGTTAAAAAGGTCGATGATTCCTAACCCCTCCTTTTTCCTAGCTTGCAATGGTCGGTTGCTTGCGAACCTGAGTCAACCGACCACTCGCGGCGCCTCCGCACCAACCCTAGGCCACCCCAAGGTTTCTAATTCCGATTTTAGATTGCATCTCGGAAGTGATTAAAATCTGAAATTCCGGTAAGATCTTAAAATTTTAAATAAAATTTAAAATGCAAATTTCAAATTCGTTTTTTATACTGAGATTTCCAAGATGGCGATCAAAATTGTCGAAATCTCGATAAAAAAACACCAAAATCTCGACCCAAAAAACTTAAAATCCGGTCAAAATACCTTGTGTTCACATTAGAGATGGTTTTAGTTAAAAAAAAACGTCTGTGATGTGCATTTTTGAACATTTTTAATTTTTTAATTTTACCAAGATTTGAAATCTCGTCTCCGACCAAAATCAGAAATCTCGACAGAGATTTTCGAAATTTCACTGAGATTTTGAACCTTGGGCTACTCACAGCACTCCCGATGAACTCTGAAACCACATGTTATCAGCAGGTCGGGCATCATGCTTAACGAGCTATTACTAATTTTTAAAAATTAAAATAGCTTAACATAAAATTATTTTATTTATCATTTTAATAGTTATTTCAAATTTGAGGTAACAAGTTATTGTCGAGTTGAGCCCATTTTTTTGTTTGAAATGGACTCATTTAATTTAAAACCCATCAACTATTGTGATTTAAAAAAAAATTATTCGAACCATAACAAGTTTTTTTTTGCCACCCCTACCACTTATCACTTGTCCCGTGAACCCCAAAACCATAGCCTAAGTTCAGATAATCGGAGCTATGTCGGTTCCAGTTTACCGAGGGATAACCAACGGGTTTGAAGGCTTTTCTAACTATTTTTAAATTAATTATGGTTGTGTGTTACAATTGTCTCACGTTGTGCCACATGAAGTGAGTTTTATTTTTTAGTAGCTCGCTACTTAGCCTCTATTTGTTTGGATTTTTCACCGATTTAAAAGTTAAAAATCAAAATCTAAACAAATAGGTAGCTTTTTTAAAAGCCATATGCCTTTATATAACTAAAAGCTAAAAACCATTAGAGATGTGTTTTTTTACTTGTTGAGGGTTATTTTTAGATTAATGCCACTGAAGTTAGGGTAAAATTACCTACGTATAAAAGCCGATAGCTTTTAAGCTGTTTAAACTAAAAATCGGCTTTAAACTATAAACAAAAAGACTAAATCTCTGAAGAAACAGAACTTTGACACGGTTATATATATGTTTAAGGAACGTATGTGATTCATGCGCAATAAGGCATGTATGACAAATTAAAATCAAATTGCGCTTAAAGCAGTAGTTGCGCCTTAAAAATCGATGCGCGATGCGACAGGAATATTAACTTCCTTGTATGCTGAATTTTCCTTTCGTGCTACACACGGGCAACGCATGCGTCTCTTGGCCAAAAGAAAGTTTGCAACTCTCTACCTTCGTCAACTGCATGCGTAGATATTAGAAAGAAAATTTCAAAATGTACAGTGAGATTCTTCTAACACTAGGAGATACGTACCCCGCACGCTGCTGCGGAAATTCTAAGCTATATTCTGTAGGGACATGCTCGTTTGAAGTAGCAAAACAAAAATTATGACAAATGGCTGACATATGAAATGAAATTATTTTTATTGTAGTAAATGGATGCGGTTATTTGTAGGAAGAAATTTCTAGTGTACATCAAACAGAAGCAGTAAGAAATTTTGGCAAGGACCCTTGAACTGGCTCTTTTCTGTGCCGATGATGATGGTTGAGATCAGGTTCACCTTATCGAAATCGGCTTCAGCCCGGTAACGATTTTCGTCGAAAATCATCAAAAATCGAAGAGTTTCGAATCCAAACTTTTTAAACAAAAAATCAGAAGAAACAAAAATGATAATCGCGATATTTCCTCGATAATCGCTCGATATGGCTCGATAATCGTGATATTTACCTTGAAAACCAGCCGATCAAACGAACTTCCTCGTCGGTCGATTTTTGAGCGATTTTCGCTCGATATACCTCAATAATCGCTCGATATGGTTCGATAATCGCGATATTTGCGTCGCATAAATTTTTCTGAATTTTTTGATTTTTTTTTTTTATTTAACCGGTTTGCCGACCGGTATATAATATCGTATTGGCTCGATAAGATCGATAATCACGATTTTCGACGATATTTTGAACCCTTGTTGATACAATGTTCATCTTCACGGGTAGTGGCGGACTCAAAGGGAAGGCACGAAAGCGTTAAGAGTATCGTCTTAGATCGTCGTGCCTGCGAAAGGGCTAGAGTATCGTCTCATATCGTCGTGCCTTTAGTACCCTCTTTAGTCACGTTGCCTTTTTTCTGTAATCTTCAAGGTACCGTACCAATCGCCCGCTATATATGAACGCAATAAAATACAGCAACACTGAACGCCCCTATATTTTTCTCCTATGTATGTCACTGTTCACAAGTACACATGCCTGAGTGATAACTGACAGTGTCATAAGTAAAAGACCCATATGATGCCCATCAAGCATAATCAAACTCTATCCATGCAGAACGAGAAAGCTTTGCTCAGAGAATGTAAGCATCGATTTGCAACTGCAGAGCTGAACCTGTGCTCCCCATAGATTCTTCGAAAATAATTGATGATTAATACCTATTCACTTGTACCATTGATCATTTGTTTCGTATGTGTCACCGACATGCTGACCCTAATTTGCCATTATTTACCTGTGCCATTGATCATTTGCTCTATGTGTGTCAGTGACATGTGATCCTATGATACATACAGGGCAAATAATCAATTGCACCAACTAAAACGAGACAAATGATCAATTCTCCATAGATTCTTCTACACTATCCGTTTCGGAATTCTGATGAACAAGTAGACCTCAGAGCAATTCTTATTCTTCTTCATGGTGCACGTCTCCGGCTGGAGATCCAGTAGTACAAGTAGCAGAATATAGATCCATGTATTGAGTTGCATGTACCAGCCAGTTCACCCAAAAGCTTAAGCTGATGAGGAAAGATAGGCAATTCACACACCAGCCAGTTCACCCAAAAGCCAGTTCACCCAAAAGCTTAAGCTGATGAGGAAAGACGAGCAATCCACTTATACTTCAACACCATGTACTAGTACCTCTTTACCTACAGTGGACAGCTGAGGATCAAAGATAGGATTAGGGGCACTCAGAGCGTACTATTCCGGCCGGGTCTACACGTCCAATGCTAGCTAGAAAATGGCACAACAGATACATTTATCAACTACCAAATTGAGCTCAACAACCATGAATGGATGTATGCACAAAAGCAAGTAAAAAAGAAAGATAAATCAATCGAGTATATATTGCAAGAAAAGAATGTAATTGGTGGTCTCCGGTCAAACCAGAGCGGCAGCACAATTAAGTGAAGCCGAAGCCATGCATGCCATGGAGTAAGCACCAAGTTAAGCGAGCTTACATACACACCGGCCCGAAAATATGTAGGAATTATTATGTGATCTTAGGTTCATATATCTATCCTTTATTACAGCCCGAAGATTTCCCGGCTGGAGGGGCTAGCCACGTGTTGCCGCACCGTTTTGTGGAAAAGTCATTTCGTTTCTTCGAATTATAGATAGGTCCCTGTGAATTTACGAAACGGTCATTTGCGATTTTTTGTGAGGGAAAGATGAACTTTTCCTAATCGCGCTTGGTCCTCGCTCGTTACTTTACGAAAAAAGTCTCCCGTTAGATACAAATCGCGAACGAGTCCTTTTCTATTTTTTCGGGATAGCGGTGAGGTCCAAAAATATAACAAACAGATCCCTGGTTTTTACATCCAAGTCATTTCTCCGTTTTCCCCGAAAAAAATATTTTCGTTAACAGAAATATGTGTACTTTTTTTTTCAACGCGATTTCTAATATTTCTCGAGTCTCTAAAAATTTTGAAAATACATCTAGATTTATTTTTTTTTCTCCGGAAAAACAACGCAAAATCATTTTTCGTTCATACGCGCGTAACGTGCGCCACGCTTACTGGCCTAGTATGATCATACTATCCATGCCGTTGAATGAACTTTTGGGATCTGGGCCACTATATAGCCACTTTCCCGTAAAAATGCATCATGTTGGAATAAGATGGGTGTTAAGTTGTCCCATCAAACAGGAAAAGGTGTACCGATCGAGTAGCAGATAGATTGATAGATAGATCCTCAGATAGCACACACAAATCCACACAACAAACTTGTTCTTGTTTGCACAACTAGCAGATAGATAGATCCTCGTATAGATTTTTTTTTTCATTTAATTACCATCGCATAGAAAACAAGAAATCTCAAGCAAATTGGGCCGAGTTTTTTTGCTCCGATAACACATACGCATGATCGCACCATGCATATCACTACACGAAAGGATCCATGTTCTTCTTGTCCAGCGACAAACAATTTGATATTGTTCTTGTTGGCACAGTTAGATAGAGACCAACTTGCCCAGTGGATCACATGCGGTCGGCCGGCGTTGTTGCCGTTGTCCAGTAGGCGCGCGGCGGCGAACCACCGTCGCCACCTACAAAACGACGGTGAGGCTGACGGACCCCGCGAGTATCGATC